>JAZFAV010000009.1:26867500-28117500 GCA_037954035.1 Rosalia funebris | reverse complement strand
TACGTATGCCTGTATTACATCAGTAGATGTCGAACGGTCGTTCACCAAAGATAAGAATATATTTTCACCACAGAGAACATCATTGTCTGAGACAAATACTGAAACATACTTGATGCTGGATCGTCTCCAGTTCGTGATGATGATGATGATGATGATGCTAGTTCATCACGCTAGTTAAGAAAGTAAGTACATACAGTATTATATTTACTTGTAACAGTTTAGTTGTTTACTTTGTATTTTTATTTCATTTCTGTTGCTACGATGCGTACGTCTATGGCGAGCAACACATTTCCCACAGCTCTAATAATTAAATGCTTATAAAAACTTATAATAATAATATGCAAAAACAGGAATTCTAAGAGAAATACACAAACAATAGATGAGAAAATATTTACGCTACATTTATTATAATGTATTTATAACAAATGATTATAACCGTGAGATGATTATAACTTCCTATGATTCCTATATCTGGATAACTTTCGTATTTCGGATTTCGTCAATTTCGTCGATTTCGGATTACGTCGAAATCTGCAGCAACGAAAGAAAATATAGAAGAGGTAATATATTTACTCTTTATTTTGAATAAATTAAATCTCATTAAAAAAATAAATACAATGAAATATCAATGGGATAGTTGATGAAAAATTTCGAAATAAATTGTATTTATTCTGATTGACACTAAAATAAAAAAGTCATGTGAAACTAAAAACGCCAGAGAATATATTCTTTTAATGAAACACATACTGAAAAAATATTACGTTCTATTAAAAGACCATAATGAGTTACTGTATTAGTGGACCAACCATTCATTCTAGAAAGTCAGGATTGATGGGTGATATAAAAGTATGGCTGAGTATATCATTAATTCAATAGTAGATTGATAGAAGTTATTTATAACGAGTACTGTCTTCAGATGGTGTGGTGTATACCGAGGTAAATTTCCATAAATAACCCATCTATATGCGGTGAAGAACTAGCATACGAAATGTGAAACATAATACCTAGGATCGAAAATTGGCGTTGGATTTTTATATGAAAAAATCTTGCAGAAAAGCTAAGTAAACATATATATCTATATGATGAATATAAATTTTTTTCTTAAAAAAGAAGGGTATTTAATATGTTGATAGTAATCTTATCCTAGATTTACAACAAAGAAAAGATTAATTGGCTTGTCATAGTTAATGTATTTATATATTAGATTGTCGATATTTATGCAAGATACTATGTTAATTAATATTATACAACGGCACAAAGAACCAAGGGGTATGCATTAAGTCGAGAGCATATTACCTTGTGACAATACACTTCAAGCCTCAAGGAGTAACTCTAGATGACTTTAATATTAAATGCGGAAGACTGTAAAGCTGCATTTTTATTTATTAATGTAAATTACATAGGGATGACGCCATGAGAATAGAGATAATGGAGTTAACATTTTGTAGCTTAAGATATAAATCAGGCGACGTCTACCAAGTATGCAACAATATATCATACTGAAACTGATTGATTGATTCCTCCTGATGGCTATACTGTATTATTACACTAATGAGATAGTAAAGCAGGTGGCAATGAGACAATATATAACCCTCATATTATTTTAAGATGATCATAACATTGTTAATAGAATTTTATTATAACAATTCATAGATCTATGCAGTTATATCAAAGTGACATAAATAAATATCTAAATGCAATGCAACCATTATAAAGGAAAATATGAGATGTATGCTTTCCAGGTTCGAGACCAATCCAATCCATGTGCTTTATCATCCTAAATATTTATGGGGATTGAGGTCTAGAAAATCTTATATGCAATACAATATTTCATGAAAAACTCTTTCAATATATTAATGTGCATCAATAGTTACTCTCGTAACCATTCTGTTAACATATTTAAGATATTTTTTCAATACCATCTGTTTATAATTCAAAGATAACTATTGATATAAAAATGATATTAGAACATTACATCCCCTGCTTCATTTATATTTCACATATATTTCCTTAGCAAATGAGAACATTCAAAGTATTGCATTCTTTTCAATTTAAAACTAATTTTAAATAAAATCACTTTTATGATTTTATCGCTTTGTTACATTATTTAATTTCTCTATATTATTGAATAAAATTAATACATTGTCTCGTTATAACAAAATACTTTGTCTCTGGTCGAAACTCGCTGATGTAAGTGTGATTTTCAACTTGTCAATATTTCATTTTAAAATAAAATGAAAATCCACGAATATATTGATTCAATTTATGTTAACGATTTTTTATAAATTTTACCCATCATGTATAATTTGAAGTCATTGCTGATCTAAACGGAAATACTTTTTTGTTGAATTTATTCTTATTATATCTAAAAATTGATTGCGATCTCAAAAGTTAAATCGAATTTTTGGAACTCGTCAACATTTTCTGTTAAACGTAAGAAAAAAATTATAAAAATTATATATATTATAAAAAGTTACAGAATGTATGATCACTACGTTTTTTTAATGTTTGACGATCTCATATCGTTTATTAGCTTCAAAGATGTATTTTTATTTTTTTTTATAAAAGTTTGTGACCTTTTGATCATAATTTTCTTTTTTAGAAAATTATGATCAAAATTACATAATTAGGGTGTGCAACACCACATAATATTAATTCTAACTATTTGGGGGACTTAATTATTATTCATGTTTCGTTAAATATTTACTCACTTCTGTGTGCTTTGTCAGAAGGATCTCGTCTAAGAACTACTCGTTTCTGTGCAGCAACTGATGATCCAGAATCCACGTCATGTATTACAATGCGAATAGCTTCTGCGTCCACTGACGCCTGTCGTCTTGGGGCCGCTTCTAGATCTTCCAAGGCAGGTGTTGGTCTTGGAGTTGGCATTGTACGTATTCCCGCTATATCTGGTCTGTAACAAATAACTCCCAGTTATACAATGTTCAGCAAGATAGAGCATATACATATAAAGAGATACATAGCCAGGATGAGTATATATTATGTCTATCCCATAGGACATAAAAAATTTTGTCTCAAGTATCAAAGAAAGTTTCAAGTAACGGATGACGGAATTGTGTTTGCTCACAATTTGAGGTTTATATAGGACTTTGCTAATTTAAAATATGGCGGGTTCGAAATAGTATGTTTTATTTGTAATCGAAGCTTGTTTGCTTTAAGGAGTTTTTATACACGTTTTATACACACAAATTTATGAATCTACTGACAATTTTAGAAACACATATAATCCTACATTGATATTATTTAGCCGAAGTAGATTGCAAAGACATTTACTATCTACCGTGAACGAGACAATGGTTTCTAAAAATATTTTGTGGGCAATGTTTCATCCATTTTAACCGTTTTCTGATTTTATACTAGCCAGTAAAATATTGAAAAAATGTACTAATGAAGCAATTTAGTATCTGATAATATAAAAATGTTAACTTTTGATACATGATTTGATCGTATATCTTCGTGGCGGTGCCATAGTCTTGCTTTCTACGAGCCACCTTCAAAAATGTGTGACCTAATTGAATACACATTACGTGTATATTTCATGTGGTACATATTACAACAATAATGATTCGAAAGTGTTCTGTGCAGGCATTCCAAAATCCCCATATCCGATTTTTATATTATGAGTAACAAGGTCAAATACTGTGTTTTATTATTAACAAAATTTGTCTAACAATTAAGTCCTTAGGTTTACATTTCGACATTAAAGAGTCAGCTGCCATAAGAGGAAGTAAGATAGAATTTGTAAATGTTCAAGGAAGCAGAATTACAAACTATTCATAGTAATTACGCCTAACTAGCAGATGATATAAACAAATTACAAACTACTTTATTATTCTCAGATCAATCATAGCAAATAGTAGATGACGGGCAAAAAGTACTACAGACTTTAAATGATGAGAAATATATTTATATTGGAGAAGAATTTGGAAGTGTAATAGAAAAGTTTATATTTCACTATATTAAGTCATATTTATAGTAACAGAGTTGACACAGATCTAGTAAATAATTTCAGAGACCATTTTAACTATGTAAACGTTACATTTTTAGATGCAAAATGGTCCTTTATTTAAGAACATTCGTTAAGCGCAGCGTGCAGCTCACGAAAACTCATTTAGAGATATGCGCAATCCTGCAGATGTTTAACAGAGCCAGTCCAAATTTTTTATATTAGTTGGGTATATATTTATATAGCGACCACAACTTGGTAGTCATGAAAGCTAGATTAAAGTTCAAAAATCTGAAAATCCGGAAGGATAAGAAACGTATAAATGTAGACATATTGAGGGATCAGAATATGAAAGATAAGTTCCAGGATAAAACAGATCAATTAATAAATAAAACGAGTAAGGACGAAATCAAGAACGCAGAAACTGAGTGGGAGGGTATCAAGAATAGTCTAGCTTCCGCGGCTACGGACGTTTTAGGACACGATAAAAGGGAAGCTAGGAAGCCCTGGATAACGGACGAAATCTTAAACTTAATGCAAAAGAGACGAGGCTACAAAAACAGACGAGACGAAGAAGGACTGAAAACTTATAAGTCAATAAAGTGGGAAATCATTAGAAAATGTAGAAAAGCGAAAGAACAATGGATAGAGGATAAATGCAAAGAAGTAGAAGATAACTTGCAAGTACGTAAGACCGATGAGGCTTACAAAATAATTAAGAGGAACTTCAGGGATATAGGAACAATAAGTAGAAACGTTAGGAGTCAATCGGGGGACATACTGATCGGAAGAGAGGAGAAAGCGGATAGATGGAAGCAGTACTTAGGAAATTTATACGAGGATCAGGAATTAGGAGATATATTAGAGGAAGAATCTAGCATCGATAGGGAAGATGTAGGAAAACCTATATTGAGAGAGGAATTTGAAATAGCACTAAGGGGGCTAAAGAATAATAGAGCGCCGGGTGTAGATAAAATACAGGCGGAAATTTTGAAATGTGCGGGACAGAAAGTAGTAAATAGGATGTTTGAACTGGTAAAATACATATATGAAACGGGCGAGATGCCGGAGGATTATAAGAGGAACATTATCGTTACTATACCGAAAAAGAGAGGAGCCGACAAATGCGAGAACTTTAGAACGATTAGCCTAACTTCCCACGCGTCAAAAATCTTAACTAGAATAGTGCAGAAGAGGATGGAAAATAGAGCGGAGGAAATACTAGGAGAAGACCAATTCGGCTTTAGGCGAAATAGGGGAACTCGCGAAGCTATTCTGGCGCTAAGAGTAATGTTAGAGAAAACAATAGAAAAAGGAAAGAACGCTTATATAGGATTTGTAGATTTAGAAAAAGCTTTTGATAACGTAAGATGGGAAAAAATGTTCGAGATACTAAAGAGCGCGGGAATGAAGTATAGAGATAGGAGAGTAGTACACAATCTATACAAAGAGCAAACTGCTGTTATAGAAGTAGAAGGGGAAAAAAGGGAAGTAGGTATTAGGAAAGGAGTAAGACAAGGATGTACGCTATCACCACTAATTTTTAATCTGTACATCGAAGAGGCGATTAATGTGGTAAAAGATAGAGTGGATTTCGGGATTAAAGTACAGGGACAGAAACTAAAAATGCTGAGATTCGCGGATGATATAGCAGTATTAGCATCTAGTAAGGAGGAATTAGAATCAGCATTGAACGAAATGGAGGCAGTGTTGACAGAGGAATACGGAATGAGGGTGAATAAAAACAAAACTAAAGTGTTAGTGTGCAGAGGGCGCGAGAGCAGAGCAAAAACGAAAGTACAAATTAATAATGAAAGGTTGGAGGAAGTTAAAGACTTCACTTATTTAGGAAGTAAAATAAATTGGGATGGAAGAAGCGATAAAGACATAAAACAAAGAATAGCGCAGGGTCGAGTAGCTTTTAACGAAAAGAAAGCACTTTTATGCTCGGGGGTAATAAACTTAGAAACAAGGAAGAGATTTTTGAAAACATATGTATGGAGCACGGCACTATACGGCTGCGAAACCTGGACGGTAGGGGAAGCAAGTAGGAAGAAATTAGAAGCTTTTGAGATGTGGTGTTACCGAAGAATGATGAAAATACCATGAACTGATAGGGTTAGAAACGAAGAAGTATTGGAGAAAGTCGGCGAGAAAAGAAGTATGTGGAAAAACTTAAAGAAGAGAAGAGATAGAATGGTAGGCCACTTGCTGAGACATGGGGGAATAGTCCGCGATATTTTGGAGGCAGAAATAGGAGTGAAGAAAGGCAGAGGTAGGCCGAGATTAGACTACTGCTCGCAAATAGTAAGGGATGTAGGTTGTAGCACAATTAGCGAAATGCGTAGGTTAGCACAAGATAGGAGAAGCTGGAGGTTAGCGTCCAACCAGTCTTAGGACTGATGACCTAATGATGATGATGATGATATTTATATAAATTATTACAACATATACGTATTGATTTCATAGAGCGTATAGAGGCCTAATCACTGATTAGGCCTCTATTTGGTTAATCGAAAGCAAAATGCTTTGTTATAACTTTCCTCTGGAAAATATTTTGGATCATGATATATTACCACATATTGTAGATAACTTAATTATACGCATGTAATTTCAAAAGTTCTATGTTTTATAATTTCTGTAATAATGCTACGAAATATCTGATTTGCGATAACATTCACAACAAAAACATTGTTACATTATAGTAATGCATAATTGAAATTAAATTTCTGGAGCCACTGAAAATAAGCTGATGCATGTCGTCCTTCTACATATTCAGGCGTAACTGGAGCGTACTCGAAATACATAAAGTTTCTCTAACAAGTTACATAACAATTATAATAAAAAAAAATGGTGGATTTAGGTTAAACAAAGAAAGCGAACAAGAAATAAATGTTTGTAACTTCGCGAAGGTAAATGCATCCTTTTCCAGCAAACTAATCTTTTTCGAAGTTGGTAAACCTTGGGTCTCCGATAAAACACTTCGGAGTATTTTAACAAGTAAACGAATATCGTAGCTATAATACTGCTATTAATCAAGGAATTTTTTCCAAAGATTTTATAAGACTGATGAAGTTTTATTAAATTATGATAGAGAAGGCCGACAGATAATAATAATTTCATAAGAAATATTCTATTCACAGACGAAAGTTCATTTTCCTCTTAAGTTTACCGTTACAGACTCAGTACCCTCAAGAAGTTAACATGTGGGCTAGAACTCCATTCTTGTTGTGGGTTGGAATGATATTTTCATTGATAGTAACCTCAGAAAAATATTTAAATTTGTTAGGAAATCATATAATTCTAGCTGCTAGAACTTTAGATATTAGCCTCGGGGAGATATGGTATTAGCAAGACTGCTGTCTTATTCGTAATACGAGAGAGGCACAAGCATTTTCACTTTACTTAAGAACACTGTATGCCAGTCATATTATGAATAAAGTAGAAGAGGCATAATTAAATGACTCGTAAGACCCTCAACTTGATTTTTTATGTGGACATATGAAATAGAAAATTTATGGGCATGAACATTATAATTAGTAACCTTGATGAATTACGTGTAAAAATTGTAGCTGCCCTAGAAAGGCGTGGCATTAGAGATTCTCGCAACGTTAAAAAGGAATTATTTCATCCTTTAGGGTATTGTCTAGCATAAGGAAATATTTGTTAATATCTTATGAACAAAAACTTTAAAAGAGTTTGCATATTATTTGTAGTTTAATTTTTTTAAAGTATTATTTGTTTACATTTTTTATTAGAACATTTTGTTTTATTTATTTAGTTAATTTGATATAGTAATCAATAAAATATTTTTATTATTTATTTAATGAATACAAGTTTAATGTCAGTTAGCTAAAGGCAAAAAATACTGATATAGAATGCAGCTGTTTCAGTTATTTATAAAAATGGATTAAATAACTATTTCAAGGAAATTTTAATAAACGTAATATGAGTACATATAACAGAAAGAGTAATATACCTCACAAGTTCTTAAAGCTTATTAAATATTCCAGGGGGGATGTTACGGTTATAAAGGGCATGAAGAGTCCCATTATAAAATAATTTTATTTAACACATTTATTTTTCTATCTAGTATATAACTGCTTTATGTCTATTCATTTAAACTATATGCATTTAGATCACTTTTATGTAGTAAACTTTTATAAAATATTTTATTTCACTTTATAGTTTTGACTTTTGTTTATATCGAAAAATGAGTAACCTCTTACTGAGTAATTATTACTGTGTAATTATTTGATGATTACTAGCGTTTCTTTGGTGGATTACTCTATTTAACATCTTGCTGTCGCTGAGGTGGCAGAAAGGTTCCAAGAACTGCTTTTCTCTCTAAAGTTGTGCAATTCGTAATGAACGTGACAAACGTTAAAAACTAATTTATGATAAAGCAGGAAAGGATTTAATTTCATGATGATTAGGATGACTTCAGGTGTATTCTTTCTTAGACATAATATCCTATACGTGACCTGAATTATAACTTTATACAGGATGATATTATGCTAAGACAATACTATTACAATAGGATAGGATTTTATACAACATGCATGTGGTAATGGAATTTATGTTTACAAATGTATATACAAATAATATATGCATACACAGACCTAACCTTCGCTGGCAGTCCTTCATTCACCCTGCAACCTATTAGAGGGGATTAACAGGGCTGTCCGGGTGTTATTATGGCTATACCAAAGTGACATTAATTCATGTTTTATTTATTATAAAATCCGTTGGGCATGACAAAAAAAATTTACATACAGATTAATCTCAAACAGGCATTTATCTAGTAATGTTTTTCTGCATTAGAAACTTAATAAATAACGTTGTAAACATGATACATAATAACGTTGAAACTAAATTAATGTCTGTTGTAAATATATTCTATATATTCTTTTCTGTCACACATACGTTGTTTATTTAAGATTTGTAGTTGCTAGGTCTACATATTATATATTTAATATATGTGCGATAAGTAACTCTTTTAGTATGTGATAAAAATGACAAATACATTTAAAATAGAATTGCGTCTGCATATGGTTGATATTTAATTTTCAAATTAGAACTAACATTTTAACTATCTAAATAGCAAAACTAGATTTTGTTCAACTAGAATAAACAGTTATAGTACAAAAGACTGAATAAAATTGAACACAATAGGTGTATTAAGATGAACGCTATCATTGCTACGCATTCACAGAGATTATACAAGTTATTGATCTGTTGAATTCGACTATGAGATCGCAAAAAGTCCAATATTTGAGTTTGAGCTGCCTACAGAAATAGTTTCTACCTTAATCGATACAATTTGCACTAAGAGAAAATTATTATAATTTAGATAGTCCTACAAATGTAGTCTACATTTACTTTTACAGCATATCCATAATTTAGAGTAAATATACTAAATATGCGACACACCAGTTAGTCGTAAAAAGTCTGAATCGCTTTGTGTGCACAATCTATACGTACATATAGTTTTGTAGTAGATTTCGAAATTATACTAATGATCGCCGTGAATAAGGGAAATAAACACTAATTTTGCAATTCTCGATTTCCAGGGTATAATAAAAATGTTTTATTTTCTTATCAAAGTTATAAACGATGTAATAAAGCTAATTGTGGCCAAGAGTGTGATACAAGGTGAGCGTTTTGTTTTATGTTACTGTTTCGTTTTTCGTTTCGTTTAGTGAACTCGTTTCACTAACTATTTTAAGGGATTAAAACGACAATATGTAACTACTCGAATATTATACTTTAGAGAAAAATATTGATAGTTCTTAAGGCTATATAGGGGGGTGTTATTTTCATGGTAGAAAGTGTAAAGATCGATTGAGCATCGAAAAACAATATGAGCCCGGTCCCTAAACATTGCCCTAAAATGCCATTCCAGAGACATTGTATAGACATTCCAGAGGCAATGTCTCCGAAGTAAACTACAGTATTAAAATAATATTTTCATATTACAAAAGCTTCCGTCATTATGTGGACATGAAATCTCATTCCCTAGATGTGGGGTAAAGAATCACCATAATATTCATGTCCTATTTCGAGCACACGAAAATCCTGGAGAAATTTATTTGTTTGGGAGTTTTTGATAATAATGTTTATGGTCCACATTTTGTACTCCTAAGATTAAACTGGGAATTGTTTTTTGAGTTTGTTACTAA
Organism: Rosalia funebris; assembly: GCA_037954035.1. NCBI lineage: Eukaryota > Metazoa > Arthropoda > Insecta > Coleoptera > Cerambycidae > Rosalia > Rosalia funebris. The sequence continues at coordinate 28,107,351 of JAZFAV010000009.1, read as the reverse complement.
TAACTTGCAGGATTATATTGAGGATTGATTTGTTAACTTAAGGTATGAAAGGCGAATTAAACAATGAACTAATAGGATTTTCGGTGAATAATAAATTATGATGTGACTAATGGCATTGGACCAGAAGTCTGGCCACTAAGGTCACCGAATTTTAATAAACCGAACTATAATGTCTGGAGAAATGTAGAAAGCAAAGTTTGCGCCACTTCAGTATTAATGAGGGATGATTTAGTTTTAAACATTACAAGAAGCCTGCAATAACATCCAAATCAAATATATGGTAAATAATATGGCAATATATGGCAAAATGAACTACCTACTGCAATACATTCAACAGCTCGGGGTTATCGACATTTTTGTTTTGTTGTTGCTGCTGTTCTTTTAGATTAGGTCTATTAATGATACCACTAAAAAGGCACTGTATGCTGTACATTATTGTGGGAAGGGTATGAGTTATGTAAAGACATATTTTTTGGACATATTTATGGAGACATGTTTTTTATTATTATAAATGAAAAAATAAACCTGTAGATTTTCTGTGAGAGATTTTTAATTAACGTAGGAAATTTAATTACAATAAAAAGTCTATGTATAGGCAACAAATTCAATGTTCAGTCAAGTAATTTTATTAATAGTAAATTTAATTTTGCATTATACTGATGATCTCAAGTTTTTACTCCGATTTAGATTGTTCTCGAAACTACCAAGAGATGGCGTTTGGTACGTTCTACTACTGTGGAACGTAGCAACGTCTACTAGATGTGAGCTTCATCTGTCAAAGGTATACTCATTTACACTGCACTGACGAGACCCAAGATAAGGTCGGAACCGGTCTGCATTTAGCGATATCCTGAGATAGGTGACACTTTGCATTTTCCTTGTGGTCTTGGAACAATCTGAATCACTGTATTTTAGTGCTAACTCTATTAGATAAAATAAGGCAAATTTTGTCATGTAATTCAGCGCTTCAGCGCTCAGCGTTTGGCATATAGCCAGGATGATAGCTGTTTTGATCTACTTTGTTTAGTCCTTATTATATAAAGCATTTGCAGCTGGATTGGAGTATAATCTTCTTATTATTGTAGTTAGTAAATTTAACGTTACTGATTACTTTTATAATAGGAATGAACAGCTAGACAAGATATGAACCTATTTTTTTTAGACATTCTTCTTTAGTATGTGTACTTCAAAAATTATTTAAAAACATAAATATGTATATTTACATGCTATTAATTAAAAAACTGTACATTCTATGAAAAATATCATAGAATCTACAAGGGAACTTAAAAAACGTGTATAAAAAATGTTACAGAATATAAAAAAATACTACTACTAATGGCTAAAATAATGACTAGGACTAGTGATTCTAGTGAGGTTCTGGTAGGAAATAGGATCATTATTTCCCAGTTTGACATTGATAGTGTTTGAATACGTTTGCAATAGGGAAATATTAGCACTTCACGCAATATCTTACACCACAAAATATTTGTTTAATATTTCAGTTCAGAAAAATATAAATTTCAATATCTGGTGTCTCAAAACCTGCGCACTTTAGGGTAATGTTTATGAAACAAACTTGTATTGTTGAAAAGTAAACTTCTGAAGTTCTTTTATGTTCTATCATTCCTTCAGGTTTCTATAGAAACGAGACTACTCACTATATAAAGAAAAGTAATTTTTCCATTTATTTTTCAAAAAAACATCGTGCCATTTTTTGCTATCCTTAGTTTATTATAGCATAATTTAGAAGTTTGGAGCTACTACCTAATTTGATGCTCAGAGACCTGGCTGGAATTCTGTAAGCTACCAAGCGACGTAAAGTAATAGAAATCGTTTAGGTTGAACCGAACGATAAATACGCTGCTTCAATCTTTACAATCATATCCTAACCAATGTTTTATCATTTCGTTTTCACTTACAGAGTTCCACATCTGGTCGCCCTGTTCGATCCGTCAGGGTTACTATAAATGAAAATATATATAGTCGAAGGCACATTTTTACTGCTCTTTTAAACATTAAACTTGCGAATTTGGAAATTGATTCCCATGAAATTATCTTGTCATGTCCTGTGAGGAGGCCCACTTTTAGCTTCTCCCAAAATGATTTTAAGTGAATTTGAGGAAGCAAAAATCGTTATTCCATTGTTTATAAACTCTTATATCCTAAAATTAAAGGAATATGTTACCTGACATCTCATATTGTCTATGTTTAAATAATTAAAAGCAGTAACAATATTAAATAATTAGTTACTTAGGTACAAAATTGATACTAATCGATATTGATTGATAATTAGATACAAAATTAATACTAGCCATATATATTGGACGTAGAACTGTTATTAATACAACAAAAATTAAATTCAGGGAAATAAACTTATAATAAATTCCACTTATAACAGATATTCAAATAGGTATATTTCTTCTACCTAGACAGTGACGTAATCGACCATAAAAACTTTGTTTACTACTTATCTAACATGTCTTTATCTAACTTTTTCGGCAACCCTGTCGTTCTTATTTTAAGGAGGTTTATTCTGGTTGGTTCATTCTTCAATCCCATATTCCCACCGCTCTACCTCGTACCGCTAGCTATACTACTGTGATTAGTTACACATACTACACCGGTTCGTGGTTATTTGGGGAGTTCACTTGTTAATTTCCCTTGATTTAGTAATCTTCCTGGTATCGTTCCGATTTCTATCTAGTGTTCTAGTATAATTTTCAGCAGTTCTGAAAATATATAGTACACCCGTAAATTCTTTTAGGCAGAAAGGCGCATCTCACCCCGGTTTGTGCTTATCTGAGGAGTTTACTTGTTAATTCCCCTTGACTCAGTAATCTGCCTAATAGCGTGTCGCTTTCTGTCTAGCGTTCTAGTGTATTCTTTAGCAGTCACAAAAATATACAGACCCATACATTTCGTTGAATGCATTTTGACAAAATATACAGGTCTAACAGGTTCTTTTTTAGGTTGTTTAAAATCGAAAATAGGAAAAATTTAAATGAAATAATAAAAAGTGTGTGTGTGATTGTGGTATGTTTAATTGAAAAAATAAATATATATCTATAAGAAATGCTATTATGAGTATCGTAAATATTTAATTTAAACCCTCCTAAAAACAAAAGAAAACCTTTTTGAGTCATAACTTACATCTCAAAAAAAGCATCGATGGCCGCGCGGGTTCACGATAAGTTCAGTTAATACCACGACTAAAGGAAAAACTTATGAAAGTATTTTAAATAACCTGGCTATAATATTTTAGATGTACCTTAATGGCTCATATCAGTATTTATCATCCAGTATATTGTAATACAGCTTACACAAAAATTCAAATGTTTTTGTGTAAGTACCAAAGTACTTATTACTATTTGTTATCATCAGTAGCTGCAACTAAAAGTTTAAATACATGGAAATATTATGAAGACCTACACTTTAATGCCAATTTTAATTCATGATATCATTTTTGACTTTATAAAGCCTTGTCGTGTTACATAATCGTATTTTCAAGAAAAAATCTACAAAGACGTTAAACGCCAAATTCCATTATCGACGAAAATCAATTTGAAGAGCGTATTACTGATCAAAGATTGACGCTCTTGTAACAATCCAGCACAGAAAATGTCTAAAACAGAAACACGTTATGTGAAAAACCCCTAGAAAATTTAATTGCTAAGTTTATAGTCCCTGACAATTTTAATCAATCAACATTTTGAATTTTTTCAAAACATTGCAAAAATAATAATTATGCCGCATTTAGCGGAAATGTAAAGGATATAAATCGTAATTAGTGACTGGAGTTGTTGTAGACAAAATCAACTAATAATGATCGATTTGTAGGTAAACGGCCAAATTAAGAATATTTTGAACTTGTCTCGTATCCCTATGTCTATGGATGTCTATCGAAAGACATATATCAAAGTAAGAACAACGTTTGAAGCAGTTTTCAAATGAAGTATTACTCGCACATTATTGTCAGTTAAATTAATTTTCAAAATGACGCCACAACGCGATGGTTATCACTATTTATTAACTCATCATTAAGACATCATAAGTAAGACATCATTCTTACATTGTAATGGGTGTATGCTAATTTTTGTATACAAATGTATATATGCAAAATTAAAGAAGGGGGTAGGGAACCTTAGATGCACAACGTATATCCCTAATTGGTTTAAAATATCGAAAGGATTCCTGGTGATTATGGAAGAAAATTTACTTGGGAATATTCCAAAGAGTCTAACAATACCATTGCCACATGTCATTGCCACAATGACGAGTTTATCATAACTAGGTAAGTATTTAGTACATATATGTATATATATATATATATATATATATATATATATATATATATATATATACATATATATATATATATATACATATATATATATATATATATATATATATATATATATATATATATATATATATATATATATATATATATATATATATATATAATATTTTACTGAAATTTATGTAAAAGCTTGGAGGATAAGGAGGTCGAAAGCGGGCCTGTACCGCGGACGCCTCCATCCTCCCTGCCAAGCAGTTGCTCCATCGCCGACACCCAGGTCACACTCGGAACCTTGCCTTTGATCTCTATTGAGGGAAGGGGCGAGGGAAATCTGAGTAAACCGGGGGACGAAAGTGGGGCAAGTGCTAAAAAACGAATGAGCGGAAGCCAGCGAAGGAAGCTGGCTAAAGCTAGACGTGAGGGAGCAACTCCTAGGAGTGTTGGCGACCTCAATGATGATGATGTTCCTAGCCCGTCTAAAATGGGACCAAAAATGGAACCATCAATCCATGAAAGAACCTTGGAGGATAAGGAGGTCGAAAGCGAGCCTGTACCGTGGACGCCTCCATCCTCCCAGACAAGCAGTTGCTCCACCGCCGATACCCAGGCCACACTCGGGACCTTGACCTTGACCTCTATTGAGGAAGAGGGCGAGGGGAATCTGAGCAAAACCAGGGGACGAAAGTGGTGCAAGTGCTAAGAAAAGAATGATTCAAATTATTCAGATTAACTTGCATCGAAGCAAAGATGCCTCTTCTATTCTGCAGAGGAGTCTTGCTAAGATGCACACAGGGATAGCACTCATCCAAGAACCTTGGGTGATGCAGGGATCTATAAAGGGACTGGGAAATTTTCTCTGTTACAGGAGTAGTAATACCAACAGACCCAGAGCCGGCATCATACTGAAGAACATTAGCCTCACACCCCTGTGGAAATGGTCCACAGGGGACCTAATGGCGGTAACTACGATGCTTGAAAATGTAGGTAGGGTGGTTATAGCGTCAGCCTATCTACCATATGACAGCAGGGACAATCCGACACCAGAGGTGAAGGAACTTGTGGACTTCTGTCAAAAATCCGACCTGCCTTTGCTGATGGGATGTGATGCGAACTCACAGCATATGGTCTGGGGTAGCACGAACACCAATAGCAGAGGTATGGAGCTCATGGAATATCTGGTAAGTACAGAGCTAGATATTTTAAATGTGGGAAACACACCCACTTTTCTTAACGCTATAAGGGAGGAGGTAATTGATATTACCTTGGGCTCCAGACACCTGGCGGGATACGTGCGGAACTGGAGAGTCTCGGATGAACCCACACTCTCGGATCACTCTGTCATTAAGTTTGATTTGGGAGTGGGGGAGCATGAGGAGACGAATTGGGTCCGCAACCCCAGATTCACAAACTGGGAACAGTTTAAATCGGATCTTCTAGTAACAGTTCGGGGGATCCCCTCCAGAATTAGTGAGAGGGAAGTACTGGAGGCGGCAGCCTCCCGACTGAGTAGAGGATTGATAGAAGCCTATGAAGGGAACTGTACACTTAAACGAGCTAGGCTGAAAGGCCAGGTAAGATGGTGGAACAATAAGCTGGAAAACCTTAGATGTAAGGTAAGGAACCTTCTCAAGGGAGCCAGAAAACGTAACAGCCGTACAACCTGGGAGGACTATAGGACTGCCAGGGATCAGTATAGGGCTGAGGTTAGGGAAGCCCAAAGAAGTAGTTGGGTTTCTTTCTGTAATGAGATAAATAAGGGAGCTGAGCCAGCACGGCTGAACAAGATCCTAGCCCGCAGCCCGGAAGCGATACTGGGATTGCTCAAGCTCCCTAATGGTAAATTCTCGGAATCGGATGAGGAAACCTTAAACCATCTCATTAAAGCACATTTTCCGGGCTTTTATAGACCGGAGAGGGGAGACATTTCCGACCTGCTAGTAGGCACATAGGACCTGGGCGGTAAACCGAGAGGGGGACGACAGGGAACTTGTGACGGAGATAGTCTCACCGGCTAAGATGAGGTGGGCCTTGAGGTCCTTTGATCCATATAAATCGCCGGGACCGGACGACATTTATCCGGTACTTCTGCAGGAAGCAGAAGAGATAATCCTCGGTCCACTCATAAGGATCACCAGGGCCAGCTTGGCACTGAAGATGGTCCCGAAAGTGTGACTAGGCACAAGGGTTGTTTTTATACCTAAACCGGGCAAAGTCGGATACACGTCCCCTAAGGACTTTCGGCCGATTAGCCTTACGTCATTTTTACTAAAGACGGCGGAACGATTAGTTGACAGGTACCTTCGGGATACTGTACTAATAGAGAGGCCGCTTCAAGGGAGCCAGCATGCTTATCAAGCTGGTAAATCAACAGAAACAGCTCTGGATAAGGTTGTGTCATCGATACGGTTACAATTGGACTCCGGAGGATACGTTGTCGGCACCTTCCTTGATATTGAAGGAGCCTTCAACTTTACATCCAGGGAAGTGATTAGCGGAGCATTAGGCAGATGCTACACCCCCAGAATAATCGCTGAATGGATAGATCATATGTTGGGAAACAGACAGCTTACTGCCAATAAAGGCAAGACTATCATCGAGGGCCGGGTCGACTCGGGATGTCCACAGGGAGGGGTATTGTCCCCCGTTCTGTAGTGCCTAGTAGTAGATGAGCTGCTTGAAAGGTTAAAGAACTACCAAGTAATTGGCTATGCCGATGACTTAGTAATAATAACGAAGGGCCCTTTCCTGGAGCCGATTCTCGATCTTCATAATAACCCGCATAAGAGGGGATCGCCAAGGGACTACCCATGCGATCAGTGGCTGATGAGGCCCAAACCCACAAAACATAATAATAAATACTGCAAATGATTTTTATTATTCGTCTCTATAGAATTAATAAAGGGTTTATAGTTATGCTATCTATAAGCTCCGCCCCAAATACTTATATTATTGACTCAACCAGAGCATAATATGTATATGGTTTTTAGGGGCATAGTTCGGAGAAATAATTTTAATTGGTGAATAAAATATAATAAGCACCTAATTTTATCCGAGGGCATCTCAATGTCAATATCTTATCTTATATAGGGGTCAATGTTTATTTCTAATTATCTTATATCTCTTGTAGTCTAAATCGACTCTAGACAAACATCACAGTTTACAATACTGGCACAGTTATATGAAATTAGTTGATTTAAAGCCGATTTATTTATTTTATTTAAAGATAATGTAATAAACTTTATTTTGTCTTTATATAGCGTTGGTAAATTCCTATTGAACCATTTTTTGATTTTGTATGGTCTTATTTCAGATTTTTCTTTTGTCTCATTCTAAGTTTCGAGAAGAACAACAAAACAGTATCGTCAGCATAGGATACGATTTTCCCCGGAATTTTCTCATAAAAAATATGAAGTATTAGGACCTGATATATATGAATAGGTCCTAATATTGTCCCTTGTGGTATGTATGCCTAATGCGATTAGTGTTTATTCACTACATTATGACTGCACTAATACCATGTCCCTCATTAAAGTAATTTTTAATTAATGCATTACCTGACCTAAGGATTCTATACCACTCCATTTTTTTCTAATAAGTAGTGTGAATTAGTGACAGTGTGACGATATCGAATGCTTTCGCCAAGTTTAAAAAAATTACCAAAGGTTTTCTACCTCCATTTAGAATTGATATTACTTACATATATATGTTACTATTTATATTGCATGTAATGTGGAGATGCCCTTTTTGAATCCAAACTGATTTGTTTATAATTTTATATTTATTAAGATGTTCAAAAATCCTGCATTTGATTATTTTTTCTATAATTTTTGTTATATTACTGATTAACGATAAGGGTCTATAATTTTTAATAAAGGAGTCATCTGATTCAAATATTGGTTTAATCATAGACATTTTAAATTTCTTTGGGAATTTACCTCGATTAAACATTAAATTTACTACAAGTTGAAGAGTACTCAGCAGTATATTTTCTCATATCAGTTTTAATTTGATCTCGATCAGGACTATAATTATTTTTCAAACTATTAATTATATTTCTAATTTCAGTTTCTGATATAGGATAAAGGAATATAGAATTTAATATACTGGAAGACTTAAGTTAATATGCAGCACTATCGCTATTATGATTCAAAAACTTTGAATCATAATAGCGATAGTCGTTAATTTCAGCCATCTGTTCTCAATTTCTGAAAAATATTTGTTAAAATTTGAGCAGATTTTTCTTATATTTTCAATTATGCCCCATTTCTCATTCTTGTTTTATTTATATCATTTATTGAGTTCACTGTATATTTTACCGTTTCTAAAACTTTTTTTGGATCACCATTTGCCTGAGTAATTTTTAATTTATAATAATTTTCTCTCTTTTATTGATTTTGTGAGTTGATTTATATGGTGTTTATATGCCAATTTGAAATTTATGTCATTTTAATTTTTTGGTAATTGTTTTTTAACTTGTCTCGGATTACATTTATATATTTCATATTTTATTGCATTTATAACGTTAATACTTTTCCTTTTATCCTTAATGGTATATATTTTTGTATGTATACTTATTACCTATTTGTATGTTGTCATAATTTTTTTTTGCTGCTAGCTCACAATTATTTTCAGAATGAACATTTGTACAGGTTTTTTGTTCAATAATTTTGATCTCTAGGCGTTGATTATAATATAAGATACTTTATACTTATACTTTTATGATATAATACTGTGACACTATGTCTTCATGTTTTCTCCACATTTACAACGTTTAATATTAATTTAAATTACCTATTGTCAGTTAAATACAATTCATTGATAACAATACATTATCATATCTATTAATGAATATAACTGTGTCATTTGCTATACATTGTAATATTTAGAATAAACACATATTTGTTTCCTACTCTATTAATATAAATTTAATTCAAACCATTCCAAAGTTAGACATAACATTGCATTCCACAGGTGTTCAGTAAATGAATAAGGTTTCAGAGAAAGATGATTAAAATTTGAAACAATTTTAATGGCCTACTTTCAAAATTAGTTTTTTGAAGGTTCCAAATCATCTCATTTAAGAGAATGCAATTATACAAAATGTTCTCAATATAATTTGTACAAAGTTTAAATAATCAGATTTTCCTTATGAAATTCTAAGCTGCAATAATGAATTATAGCTTAGGTTTTAATTGAATTATGTTGCTGGCATCTATAATATTATAATTATGTTATATAAGTTTAACATTAATATTATAGTAAATATCATTTAAATAGCCAAATACACACATATTTTTTAAATACTATGAATTTGTATATAATAATATTCAATATCACTTACAGTTGAGATCCCCTTCTTCTTGTTCTTCTATCCTCTTCGGGGGCTACAAGGGTAGCCGGGCCAGTCTCAGGACTGGGAGGGCTGGTAGGTTCTGGAGGAGGCACCCTAATCGAAGGTCTCCTACCTATTCCAGTAGGCGCTGTAACTGTGCTAAGGCCAGGTACGGAAAACACATCATAGGCTGATGCCCTTCTAGGCATTGGTGCCGGCAATCCGAGGCCGCTCTCTGCAGTCGTGCTTGGTGCCAAAGCATTCTTCACTTCGTCATCGTAACTGTGTTGCCGAGCAACTCTAGAAGCCCTTCGTGATCGAGGTGCTTGAATTGCCGCGGTATTGTCTCGTGGTGGGCTGTTCTGTCTACTATTTGCTGTACTCCTTCCTCCTCTACTTCTCGTCCAGTCCGGATCTGGCGTCTTGTTACCACCACCTTTCAGCTGAAAATAATTGTTAATTAGATGTAAGAGTATTAAAGGGAAATGCATCTGCAAGCAGGGAAACCTACGCTTCCTTGCTTATTTGAGGGTTAGGGAAAATATAGCTCGAAACTAGACTTCACTTATAATAAAAACGATATCAGAGAAAGAGTTTCAATACCTGACCTAAAAATATCCATTGTTTATGAAAATATAAAGGAATTAATAATGAGTGTAAATGTGAAAGAGGCACGATAAGAGAAAATACACTACATCGTCTTAGCTGCGGATATTGATCTCAAAAGAGAATCCTCATTAGATTCAAGAATTGAGTAACCAGAGTCACAGTAAAGTAAATTTTAATCATAGTTAAATTTTAATCGTAATTTTTATCATTCCATACCATACGGAATGATAAAAATTCGTCATTTAGGGATTTACTTAAAAAAATTGGTTACTGTTAAATTTAGATATTTAGAATTTCTACATTCTTTAGCAGTTTTTTATATAATAAATGAGGTTATGGTTCTTGTTGAAGAATTTGGTTTCAACTAGGTGGAGATATTCCCCATATTAGTGTTAATATTCCTTCATTGCTTGATAACACTTTCCGTGGCAGATGGGTAGGCAGACAAGGACCAATCGAATGACCATTACGTTTATCTGTTTTGACTTCCTTGGATTTATTCTTGTGGGGTTCCTTAAAATTACGGATTTTTATTTTAATAGTATTTCCAAATAATTTGGGAGGATTGGAAACAACGAATCAAATCAAAATATTAACAATATAAATTTAACCTGGTTATACATAAATTATTGAACGTTCATTACAAAGTATTTACCAGTACCAATATCAAATACTCCAATGTTAGTGGAGGGCAATTTGAATATAATTTTTTTGTCAAAAATAGAATGGTATTTGGCTTATTTGTATTTTTCTCAAGGAACAGCCTCTATTTTATAAAAACTAAATAGGAAACCCCTAGAGTATATGGAGTGCTGTTGTACTTATAAAACTTTAAGGCATTCATTTTACTGGTAAAGAAGAAGGAGGTTATAATTTAAAATAACAGGTGGTCCAACCATAATGCACGATGTTAATTGTGAGTCACACCTTAACGTCAAGTTTTTTGCCCAACTTAATTTGACATTTCTTTGTTTCAGTGTTTGACAAATTGAACCATGGAGAGGTACACAATTGAGCAGCGCATTAAGATTGTTGAAGCCTTTTACGAAAATGGGCGTTCAAATCAAAATGCATTTCGTGCACTTCGTGACTCTTTTGATCAGCATAATCGACCAAATGTGTCCACAATCGGAAGAATTGTGCGCAAATTTCAGAAAACTGGGTCTGTAGGAAACGTGAAAACACCTGCACATGCTCGCCCAGTTCGTTCTGCGGAAAACATTGCTGTTGTTCGCGATAGTGTAACAGAAGAGCCGTCAACCTCGACTCGTCGTCGTGCCCAACAATTGAACATCTCACGAACATCACTGATGCGAGTCTTGAATAAAGATTTGAATTTACACGCTTACAAGGTTCAATTGACTCAAGAGCTGAAGCCTACTGACCATTTCAGGCGTCGTCAATACGCCGAATGGTTGGTTGAACAGACAGAAGTGAATGGTGACTTTACAAAGAAAATCATCTTTAGCGACGAGGCACACTTTCACCTCAGTGGATTCATTAACAAGCAGAATTTCCGCATTTGGGCAAATGAGAATCCACGAGTGATTGTTGAAAAGCCGATGCATCCACAAAGAGTGACTGTTTGGTGCGGTTTATGGGCTGGCGGCGTCATCGGGCCGTACTTCTTCGAAAATGAGGTCGGACAAGCAGTTACCGTAAATGGTGTTCGCTATTACGAGATGATAACGGACTTCTTGTAGCCAGAAATTGAGGATATGGACCTGGACGATATGTGATTCCAACAGGATGGTACCACTTGCCACACAGCCAACGAAACAAATGGCACTTTTGCGCGAGAAATTCAATGGCCGTGTTATCTCACGTCGTGGCGATATTAATTGGCCGCCACGATCATGTGATATGACACTGTTGGACTTCTTTCTTTGGGGATATTTAAAAGAAAAAGTAGTACGTCAATAAGCTAATAACAATTCAAGAGCTAAAGGATGAGATAATTCGGCACATTAACGACATTGAACCTCAATTATGTCTCAGAGTCATTGAAAATATGGACCATCGGATAGACGTATGCCACCGAAGCCGTGGCGAGCATTTGGCCGATATTTTGTTTCATACATAATTGTCATAGATCCTTCTATCATAATAAAAAATATTAAGATAATTCTCTGAAAACTTTTTGTTTTATTTACAATTAACATCGTGCGTTTTGGTTGGACCACCTTTTAGAATATATCACACCTCAAATAAAAAGCCTTTGAAAAATCATATTTTACATCACCAATCCTTTATGCAATAAGGCTGACGTATTTTAGTTTTTATCATAAATAATTGTACCATGAAATCTTCGCTTTCAGGCTACAATTCTTCTGCCTTTAGCTAATTCACTAGCTCTGTTAGTCGATACCCTCTCCGTCTAGTGAGGAGGTATATTTGCTGTGAATTACTTTTTCACGCCATGTCACCGCTGGCCTTATTAGTGAAATATAAATGTTTCCCTCTCTGAGTTTTAGTGCAGGGTGTGCTTGATCAACTTGCACAACTTTCTGGTGTTGAACTTCTCCGGATTCTTGAAAATATTTCTTTATATTATCCTCTTCCTCTCTGTATATCTCCACGATATTAATTATTTCTTGTCATCCTTGTAGTCTCTTTAAGTAAAGCCTCTGAACATGGATGATGATTTATAAATTTGGTAAGTTTGTTGTCGCCGCGTTAGCCTGTTCAAGTTGTTAAAATCCGAATTTCAGTATTATAATATATCGAATAAGTACATGAAAACCGGAGCAACCCAAACACTTAAATCCGTTTTCGTGTACTTAATGACGTATTCAACAGATTTGTCAAACAGTAGATTTTTATTGAAACTGTAATTTCAAAGTGGTGTGATCGATTAAAATTATCATTATTTTTATTATTTTATTGTTTATAAAATTTAAATATTTTCTTATTGATACTGTAATATTCCTTTTTAATATCGTATCACTGCTGGCAAATAAGTATATATGTGATGGTTACGGATTTAAAAGTAAGGATTTAGCTGACATTAGCACCTCCGCCATTTCTTCAAATTTGTTGCTGGGAAGGATGGATGGATAAATATTTTTCATAACTATTCCAATATAATCTTGTGCATATATAAACGTGTTTCTGTAATTTATGCTCATCATTGGTGATTTGTGATAGGCACAAGTAAATAGAAGTAACTGTGTTCATGCAGAAATTTGGATGACGGTGTAGCTTCCATTTCGATTAGAAGATACCTAAAAGGTCGAAGACGCTACAAAATCATTGTGTCTATTTTTTAAGGTTAGATACATTGGAATCAAATCCAATTTAAATGTAGACTGTATTTTTTTTATTTCTTTCAAAGACACTCTAAATGCTCTATGGGGATGCTCTAAAAAGTGAAAACATATTATTTTATGTTAGTTTTTGTCTATCATTCGTATTCATTTTTGTGGTATGTGTCTCTTGAATGAATTGTGATTTTTCAAATTATGTCGATGATGAAAACTAGTTAGTGGGAAATAAAACTTCTCACAGATTACCTAATTTCATCGCAATGATAAGAAAAAGGAATATTTGCTTTAGTTGAATGCTTATTCTGACTTATTTTTTTCTACTTTAACCAAACATTATAGTAGTAGACTGTAAAATATTGCCGGAATTGTTTCAACTTTAAACAAATAGTACAATAAAAATCAATTAGAATAACATATAGTTGGATAGTATTCACTTAAAAATAATATTTTGTATTTGATGTTTTAGTTTCCAAATTTTGAGATATCAAGCGCATTATTTTCCAAACGAAAACGTTTTATTTTTTTTTATTAATTTTATTATTTTTTTAAGTGCCCTTGTATATTAATTTTATTATCCTAGTTTTCATCCATAAACATAAATTCTTTCTGCATACAAATGTTTATAAAATCCAAAATATCTTAATAAGCATTCATTATAATTCATCAAAACTGATCATGAAACATAATTATTACTAAAATTGTAACTATAACAAGCGGTAATTATGCATTCTTCTTATTATTGAAACCCCCTGTATAGTTTAACTTCAGACAGATCCACAGATTTGTGAACATATGGTTGCCATTAAGCTCTCTATTTTAGTCACCTTTTTTAATATCAGTAAAGCAAAGTTGTGTTTATCAAAATTCATTAAAAGGCTGGCAATGATATTCTGTTGTAAAAATGTCTTAGCACTGGCTTATATGTAGGTGGTTGCAGTCAAGTGGTTGGCCCGATTGCATTCCTTACAACATGTATAGATGAAAGTATAATTGGCGTATATTTTTCCAGATTCCCATAACAAGAGTCAGTTAGACAAATAATTTTATATTTTAAAATATTCAATTAGATAACATAAAATATATCTGAAGCGATAAATTCGTCAGATTAAGTTATAACTTAACTTCCTATCCAATATATTGGATAGGAAGTTAATTGAGATAAAGAAACGACTAAGTTAAAATAATTAATAGTATAGTATTTAACTAAATACCCGCCGATTGGTCCATGGAGAGATTTTGTCGCGCTGTTCTCTCTATATAATAACAGCCATGGATTAATCGTAAACTAATCATGTAAAGGTTGTGACACGTGGCGGGAAGCCGAATGAAGATATTATGGATATAGTTAGTAATCTATATTTTATATTATCATTGCGTCTATGACTGTGATTAGTTTATATCACGTTTTGTTCATATAATAAGTAGAGATATCTATATTCTATTCGTACAGACAGTAAATCAATTTTAATGGTCGAAGTACGGAATTTTCTAGATCGCAACCAATCCCTTACTTTAAAGTCTTTCATTTTCAGTTTTTTATTTAGTTCCTAAAACTTATACTAGGTTTAACCTATACTCTGCTATGACGAGATATATCATGCTACAATGAGAAAACGCAGTATGTTTAGTGCATATTAAATTATTACAACAAACGCCTTTCCGTGTGCTTCGCAAGCTCAACAAAGGGTAGTTATTACTGTATATATATATGTATATATATATATATATATATACATATATATATATATATATATATATATATATATATATATATATATATATATATATATATATATATATATATATATATATATACAGTAATAACTATAAATTATTATTCCTTTAAAGTACATAAAATAAATTTATTTTTCAAATATATAGGGTGTGCTATTGATTTCACGTAGAATATTGTACGAGTTTGTGAACCTTATAACTCTTTCTCATGTTGTTATTTAATAGATTTTTATGGAGTTTGAATATTCAATAATGTTATGAATATTTATTTAACCAAAAATACTTCAAATGTATTTCTAATTTTTAAACTTTAATAGACCTAATACTAGCCCTTAGGCTACTTCTGAGGTTATTTTTGGAATGTGATATAAAAACTTCAGAAAACTAACATGAATGATTTATTTTATCGATGTAAAGTAGATATAAATCCCATCCACTTGTGTTTAATAAGTTTTGGATATATTGGAGATAAATTCCATTAACTATTTTATGACATATAAAACGTAATATACGTTTTATCTGTCATAAAATAGTTAAAATAAAATGTAATATATTCGACAGAATATTCGGTTCTACAGATATTAGGGTACCTTGTTCAGTTTTGTATTCAATTAAATGTTTTGATTTTATAATAAAATAAATAACGTAGGAAGAAATATAAGAAAGTTAAGGCACGCACAGAAAGGCATTAAATTAAAACAACATCTAATTGGGCAACAATCAATATTAGCGTTATGTTATATAATAAATAAAAATCGCGTCTCAAAAACTATTTACATGAATCAATATCAAAGGGGAAAGAACATTCTAGAAATGCTGAGATCGACAATCTTTCAACTGGTTTTCAACGCATACTAATTAGTGTATTGTTGCGAGGTTTTGTGTGTAGATATTAAATATTAATTATATCCGTTCTAGAATAAACTTTTACACACACCACACTTTAAAGGTTTAACACTCACTTACAACATGCCTTTTGCCAATGATTTTCCAATAAGGTACATACAATTGTAACATCGTTCACGCATTTTGTAATGCAATGAAACAAGTTTTACTATAAACAATATAAATGTATATATAATAATCATAGGATGTAGTGTGGTCGTTCTAAAGGTCGGATGTAATTAGAGCAGCGTTTCAGCTGTTTAGGGAAAATTCCAAAAAATTACACTGGGGAGCAAAACATTTTTTTGTGTTGCCACAAATATAAGATCGATTTCTGTGTACTCGAGGACCTTAATTTCACATTATGTCTCCATTTTAGCTAAATTGACTAAGTTTGTTAAAATAATGGAAATTTCTAAAATTTATTATTCTCAGTGTCAGTGGTTTGTTCATGGTGTGTTTTGATTTAAAAATATCATTATACTTCTTGGACAGCAAAGCGGATATACCAAATGTCATAGTCATATTTGTTTATGGGATAGTCGTGCAAAAGAAAAGCATTGGTAGTAAACTGTGTGGCCTTTGAGAGGCGCTATGATTGTTGGAAAGCCAACATTGTTCACGAGTCATTAATAATGAGAGAAAAAATAATACTGCCACCACTTCATTAAACTGGGTTTAATAAAATAATTTATAAAAGCACTGGACAAGTCAGGTGATTATATTAAACACATTTGCTAAGTATTTCCAGCACTGAGTATGGAAAAATTAAAAGCAGGGACTTTTGACGGTTCACAAATTGGAAACGCCAAAATTCCGAATTTTAACAGATATATGACCGTGGTAGAACCTAATGGCTTTCACAAGGCAAATAATTACGAAGAACTAGTACATAAGATACTAAAATATTTTGAAAAATTGGGAGTTAATGTGAGCATTAAATTATAATTTCTGCATAGTCACATAGACAAATTCTAACTTAGGATATTATAATGAGGAACAAGATGAACCGTTTCATCAGGATATCCGAATAATGGGAGGAACGTATCAAGGAAGGCGGAATCGTCACATGATGGCCGATAACTGTTGGGATCTGAGGGACTGTTTACAACAAATATATAAAAAGAATCATACAAAAAAATTATTTTATAATTTTTAATATTTTCTGCATCAATTATTATTTATTTCAATATATCAATATTTATTTCCTTGTTAGATTTCATATATAAAGTATCAAAACAAAAGAAATTGATTACTTTATTATAGTTTTTCTTACTTTGCATTAATATTTATCATGTATGTTTAGTCCAGAAACTAGAACCAATCAACGAAAAGTAATGCTGTTTTCAGCATCAGTGTCACCAGTATACTCGAAATTGATTCTTAAATTTGTGGCAACAAATTGACAATTTCTCAGTGTTATTTATGGTGATATAATACTTAATATTATATATTATATTATTACATGGTATGAATACGTCGAATTAATATTATAAAACGGAAGATTAGAATGATAACTTGATTTTTTAGATAGAGGTATTAATAATAGAAAATTATGCTATTAATTTAATTCGCTACGTTAATTGAATATATATTAATGAAGCAAGTTTTTGTTGGATCATGAACATTCGCTTTCATATACTAGAATGGGTGAATACGGTGCAATAAAAAAAACTATGATAGCTAGGACTACAATCGAACATACGAAGAAACTCCCACTCCATTACAGATATCTAATAGTCACTGAGAGTAAACTCAAATGGGCTAAAGATAAATTGTGGACTACTCTTTCGACAAGTGTAGACAAAAATTTTACAATAATGTCAAAAGTATCCAAACAATAATTTATAAACCCCCTTGACACATTCAATCGTTTGAAACACCAATGCTAGAAAACTCCAGTTGTCCCACAAACGTGTTATAACTAGAGTTCTGAAGTTCAACACTACAGTTGAGGACAGTGGAAGATACGTTTATTCTATCTACTATCTGTTTCTCTAACCTTCAAGGAAAATATTATTGCAATTGATTTCAAAATTTTATCTGATGATTTATTGTAAGATTTTTATCTGATGATGACATTATACTAACAAATTAGCATGAATTCGCCTTTATTCCAATCACTAACGAACAGCAGTAAAAGTATGAGCAGTAAAAGTACTAAGTTTGTCTGCGCTTTTGACACGACGTGTGTTTGACATGAACTACTGAAGTACTCCGAAGATATCTCCTAATGTTTTACCATTTTGTATTATCTCCTAAACACTCAAGTCCAATGATACAAACTTATATAAGAACACAATAACATCTGGTGATATATTCAAAACTGACATGGATATCATTTACATCTGGAACGCCAAAAATATCTAAGTATTAAGAAGAGTAAAAAAATGTGTCTAGGTCACTAAGAACGTGTATACCAATCACATTTGCCAAGTTTATTACACAGGAGACCCGAGATGACCTTATGGTTACGTATGGAGCAATTTATAATATTTTAGGTTGTAACCCAAACATTTTTCAAAGAAATTGTGGCCTTCATGGCCACAATTTCTCATGTCTACAGTTTATCATGTCTACAGTGAGAACTGTCACCTGAATGTTACATGTCTTCTCAATTTTTGGTGCATACGGTTATTTTACTTCTATATTTTATTAAATATCTGATCAAAACTCATGGATTCAATCATCGTCGCATCTTTAGTGCCTCCCTATTAGAACATCAAATATTTTAGCAGTTCAACATAGTTTTGTTCCTGGTAAGTCAACTATGACTAACGTTCTTCAGTCTGTAAATATTTAGACACAAAATCTTGACCATTATGATCTAGTCTATACTATTTATCTAAATTGCGCGTAAGTGTCTGATAAGGTCTCAAAAAGGAAGTTGCTTTTTAAGTTAGAACCATGTGGATCCGGGGAACTGCTATCATTTTGAAGTACGGGTTAGCCCACATTTATCTAACTAGTATAAGGTGTTGTCATGGGTGTTAACTATCAACTTTAGGGTTGCTATTATTTTTCAATATAATTGCCTAAAGTTATATTAATGGAAGACGGTATTGGGAAGTGGTTACCAACCTGCCAATCTAGAACTAACTCACACAGATCATAGACATCCACACTTACTGACTCAAAATATGTCCTTGTCTTTCAGTAGCATTAGCGAAGGCCTTTAGTAACGCAGTGAAAGAACTAGAATATCTATTGTCATGTCTCACATACGGAAACCCTTTTGTACAAAAAAGGACAAAACAACAAGAAATATATAACCTAAAAGATTTCAAGCTAGAATTTGTTCGTCTGTAGTCTATAAGCTACTGATCACATCATTGCATGCAGAGATATATCAGTACCGCGGACCTAACAGTATCGCAGTTGCACAGAAGGGTTGCATGAAGATAAATTCTAGGATATAAGGAGTAGCTTACCATGGATAAAACAATTATAAATGAAACCCGGATTAGCTACTGAAACTTAAATTTAAGTTAGTAACAATCGTATATATATATATATATATATATATATATATATATATATATATATATATATACAGTGCTATTCAAAAGTCCCCTCCCCCCTTTTATCTTTTTAATGATTATACATAAACTAGTGAAATTTGGTAACTGAATATTAAGGGTTGTAAACTTCCCTACTAGTGATGATAGATGACGTATGCGTCAAAGATGACGTCACAAGGTCATTGTGACCAATAATTTTAAATGGAACCCTCTGGCAAGCGACACCTCTTTTAAAAGGTATCGAAAAAACCTATTCAATGATACTAATATTGTTTGTATTTATGGTAGTTTTGATGGATTAAATCAGTAATCAGTAAACTTGGATAATAATTTTAATTACAGATTCAAGAATCAGTACCTACTTATAGTAATTGTTCGAGGTGAGCTCCATCTACTTCCTGACAGTAAAACATCCTATTGCGAAACTCTTCTCGTACTTTTTCAAATGTGTCTGCGGAAATAGCCCTACATTCTGTAACAATACGTTGTTTTAAAACATCAATATTGTCAGGCTGAGTGGCGTAAACCTTCGATTTAAGATACCCCCACAGAAAAAAATCTAAAGGTGTGAGGTCCGGTGATCGAGGCGGCCATTCCATTGAACCTCGTCGTCCAATCCATCTACCAGGATATTATTCATCCAAATACCGTCTTACTGCACCGTAATAGTGTGGAGGAGCACCATCCTGTTGGAATGTTATTTCCAAAATGTCGAATTCATCTTGATTATCTTCCAAAATTTCAAGGATTAACGGTTCTATTGCATTTTGCAACATCTGCAGATACACCTCACCGGTGAAGCTTGAATTTTGAATTTTATTATTAACTGATTTAATTCATCACAGCTTTGCGGTTTTTGAAAGCCAGTTGTCAAAACTGCCGTAAACAGACACAATATTAGTATCATTGAATAGGTTTTTTCGATACCTTTTAAAAGAGGTGTCGCTTGCCATAGGGTTCCATTTAAAATTATTGGTCACAATGACCTTGTGACGTCATCTTTGACGCATACGTCATCTATCATCACTAGTAGGGAAGTTTACAACCCTTAATATTCAGTTACCAAATTTCACTAGTTTATGTATAATCGTTCCAAAGATAAGAGGGGGGGAGGGGACTTTTGAATAGCACTATATATATACCATATATAGTTTACTTCATGGCTATTTGCCAAATAAAGAGTCTCAAAAGACTCTTATTTTATACCGTAGCTTGCTTTTATGGCTAGGCTCAGCTAGACTGTTCCATTTATCATCAAGATAAGAGAGTTTTTTATTTGGCAAATATCGATGAAATGAATAGTACTATTGTATACCACCATACTATAAATATCAGCCTGAGCCGGTCTTCGAGAACAACAGACACCCCTTATATTGGACATGACAGTAATCACTGAGAGAGCAATGGATTATAATAGGCTATAATAAATATCGTCCTACGATCAAGACGCAACGATCAAGAACTAAGAACATCGAAAAGTTAGAACCCCCGAACTACATCTTTAAACCAATGCAAAGCAGCGTCGTATTACATATTTGTCACATAATAACGTCCTGAATTAGTACTATTCGACGTAGTACGGAGCGATCTGGAAGAAAGTAAATTCTCTCTCTTATCTTCCGAACCTAATTTCTGAGATATTCTCAGGAGTAGATGAACGTCTTCCAGCATTTTTCTGAAAAAATGCTTGTTAAATCGATAATAATAATAATGTTACATAATATTTCATTAATACTTTTATTATACCATTATCCTAGTGTATACATATACGATATACATTATCATTTGTATATGGTGTCTTAGTTGGAACTATAGGATTTGATTTGTGCGCCATTTGTGTTCTGTTAAAGATAGGGCGTCAACATTTAACAACTATCATATACGAACCACGGACGTCAACATGTTACAATATCATTTACTGTGAGAGCATTACCAGCTTCATTTTCAAAGAAGCATGGTCCAATTACTCCACCACTCCAAAATGCGCACCAAACCGTGCATCTCTATGAATGTACTTCTTTTTAGTGAACAGCATGTGGATTTTCAGCACCCTAAATTCAACAATTTTATTTGTTGACGTATCCGTCAAGATGAAAATATGATTCATCGCTGAACAACATTTTTTTACAAAAATCAGCATCACCTTCTTCCTTTCTACCCAATACCCAATTAATGAATATACGATGCTGTAAATGGCCTGTAACTTTTAATTGTTATGTCCACTGAATTTCGTATGCCGGCAGATGCACATATTTGTCAAACTGATGTCTTTGGAAACTCCCATATAATTTCTCTTACTACAGCAATATTTTCATCTGACCAACCACGACGCGATGAGAACGTATTGGTGTTACCTTATCAATAACAGAACCCGTCTCTTCGTATCACTTGATTAAGTTACGAACTTTTAACTGTGTAGGCGATTCATTTTGTCTAATTTTCTTGCGAATTTGTCTCAATGCAACTGTAAATGATCGCTCACTTTTATAAAACAGTTCTATACAAACTATTCGCTATTAAATTGCTAATTGCGGCATTTTGACGTCGTATGATTTGTAGATAATAGTCATTTGTAGACAGTTGTAGGTAGTAGTTAAATATTGACACAAATGGAGCGCAATTCAAATCCCATAGTTCCAAATGAGACATCCTATATCTTGTTTAATTTTATTTGTATTAGTGTGTGTATTTATTTTAATTTCGGTATTAGACTTATCTACCTATATCAATTTCTAATACTAGTCTTCCAGTTAACAGAGGTAGATTAAAACAATTAATAATATGTTTAACATTTTTGTATTTTTAATTGAAATAATAAACTTTTCGGCATAATAGAATGCTCCCTCTGCCTTAATAATTACAATAATATTATTGTTGTTAATATTAATAGATGATATTAGAATAGAATATTATATATCTACTATCAAAACAAATACACATATCAGACAGAGATATTTTCAGTTTAATACATAGTGCAGAAGTATTTCAGCAACTGGTGTAAACAGAAGTATAAACATCTGGCTCTTAAATTAACCGACTTTAGAAATTATTATATTTCTATATTAGACGAAATAATTACTTTCTATAGTCTCAATAAATAAGGTTATTAATTTAAAAAAAGTTAAGGTTCTATAGAATTTATTTAAATTAAAAATCCTTCCGAATTCTGCGGAACTTCAGGGTTTGATTGATTCAGAATCCATAATAAATGCATAATAGCGTACGGCCATACGCAAACACAAAATATAGTATTATTCAGAGTTATTTTGTAACCCCATATCGAATCGAAATGCGTGATTCCGAATTCCGATTCAAATAATTCGAAATCGATATTCTGTACAACTTTTTCAAGTGATATCGTCGAAATGTATTCTAGAAATACCAACCGGAGCAAAAAATTGACGTGATATGACATTGATGAAATGGAATATTTCGATTTGAAAATATTTACCTTACAGGACAATACAATAAGATATTATAGTTTCGGTATATTTCACTATAATATTGGCAATAATAAATCCATTGTAGAATTAATTATGCTCTTACTCAATAGCAGAGGGGGCAATTTTGGATGAGCATTACTCTAAAATTAATTTGTTATTGCCTATATTTTCTGGGAAGATATCAGAAGTATCTCATTATATTCTTTCTCAAATCAGCTATCAAGTAAATTATTTAGAAAATTTTACTTCTACATATAATTAATAACAATATTAGGGTGTCACAATTTTGTATAATTTACAACGTCATTCTCCGAGCAAATGAATTGTGATATAATTTTTTCTACTAACAATAAGTCTACAGGTGTGAATTAATGTATGTGAAATGAAATAATTTGTAATAAACTTAACGAGTGTTAAAGATTGTTTATTTTTAAATTTATGAAGAATAATTACATGGTTTAAACTGTACCACTTTTAATGGTAAGAGAATGGTGTAAAATTTCAGTATATCTAGTATAAAATTAAACATCTGTTTAATTGGTACAACTTTACAACATTAAATTTGTTAATTTTAATATATTTTAAATATAAACATAAAACTAATATAAATGCATGGAATACACTTTACTCTAAATGGGGTATATTATAATCCATCCAGTGTAACTGTTCTACACGCATGCATCTACAGTGCATTGCCTTTACATTCACGTTAAAACTTGAGACAATGTGGCTATTTATGACTAACAAGCTTATTTCCGAAATATATTGTCTATTTCAAGGACGAAATAGTAAAAGTATTGACTAGGTTTATTAAAAAATATTGTTTAAAAGGCGGTAAATATGTTGAAATTTAAATAAGTTTTTGCTCCATTTCATCGAATAGGTATGTACCAAACCTTTTTTATCTTTCACAACTATGAAGTAATATAAATGCATATTTTATATCTGCCATGTTTTATTTATCGTCTACTTATAATTTTATATGTAATATATAACTGTTACCAAGAATATATCGAAATTTGTATATTTATATACAAATATATAGTTATTAATAAATGAATTCTCAATCAATATGATTTTTGAATAAAAAACTCAGAAGAAAGATTTCATTAGGTAGGTAGAGAAGTAATTTTAATAAATTTTATATGTGTCATTCCTATTTATTGTCTACATATTAAATATAATAATAAATTACATCAAGAATTTATCTTTTCTTGGCGGTTTGGTGGTTCCTTTCTCGATTTCCGACTTATATGTTACTGACAGAGATCGTATCGATAAAGATGTATACCCCATAGAATTCATTCGGCATTTGTCCTGGATCGGCGTACCGTGTACGGCACTGATGAGAATTAATAAGTTCGAAACAGCTGCATGTCGTTCGGTTCCGATCCGGGACATATGTCGAATCCTACCTGTGGCGGGTTTTATTTTTTGACACCTTATCTGATCGTGCAGAAACACGAGAAAGGGGTCGAGGACCGCTTCTAGGTATAATTCAATGCCTGGCGGGGCTTTAGCCCGAGGAGTAGTTGTTTCCTAGAGCGATTATGTAATCTTTGTAAGTTTTGCTATTCGGGAACTACTTTGATAGCCGCTTGGCGGTTTGGTGGTTCCTTTCTCGATTTCCGACTTATATGTTACTAATCAAGAGTTTATCATATCACAGATCACATCAAGAATATACCCACGCAATTATGAAATGAGTACATAATGTAAAAGAGCAAAATTTAATTAGAGTATATACTAAAATGGGGTAAAATTTTGTTACCACGGTTTGAAAGTGTTTATTTCACACCAGACTCGTGTGTCCCTCTATATACTGTATTTAGTGTGAAATTGTTGTCGACTTTTACATACACCATATTTCAGATAGTGTGACTTGGATAATAATCAACTTGGTATTTCTTATATCAGCACTGGCAATATATTGAACAAAGAACTAATAGTTGAAGTTACTAAAAGTTAAGTTCCTGTGATAGTTATCATTCTATAACTATAGTTATGGTAGCTAGTATATAGTTATCATTCTATCATAGAATGGTAGCTAGTATATAGTTATCCTTCTGTAACAATTGTTAAGTTGCTACAGAATACATATTTAAAATACCAATGTGGCATATCTTAAGAAACAACTTTTACCGATATTGGTTTTATAGTATGTTGTTCGGTATATTTTTTATGCTTTGAAAACATTTATCCCACTTATAATTTACTAAATAAACAAGAAAGGATATATACATCAGAGGAAATATTTTATTTTTTAATAAATACTGGAGGTTTCTTAAATGTTACAGAAAATGCCGAAAGTTGATCGAGGATATACTACATTGAAACTGAAGTAAGATGCACGTCCATATTGCGTAAATAAGACCAGACACTACACGGCGAGGAAAAGTAATCCACGGTAAATATCCCATTCTATTAGCTGGAAAGGACGTCGACAAGCCGAGCTCGGTAAACTGGCTAAAGACTGGAGACCTGTATCCTGAAATCGAAGCTTTCAGGAACAAATATTTATGTATAAACACAGTAAAAAATATTTCAAAGAATAAAACCCCCCACAGGTAGGATTCGACATTTGTACCGGATTGGATCCGAACGACATACAGCTGTTTCGA
This sequence comes from Rosalia funebris, assembly GCA_037954035.1. Classification (NCBI taxonomy): domain Eukaryota; kingdom Metazoa; phylum Arthropoda; class Insecta; order Coleoptera; family Cerambycidae; genus Rosalia; species Rosalia funebris. Next base: position 28,081,640 of record JAZFAV010000009.1, on the reverse strand, counting down.
ACTTATTAGTTCTCATCAGTGCCGTACACGGTAAGCCGATCCAGGATAAATGTCGAATGAAATTTGCGGGGTATACATCTTTATCGATACGATCTATATCAGTAACATATAAGTCGGAAATCGAGAAGGGAACTGCCAAACCGCCAAGCGGTTATCAAAGTAGTTCCCGAATAGCAAAGCTATTACATAATCGCTATAGGAAACAACTACTCTTCGGGCTAAAGCCCCGCCAGGCGTTGAATTATACCTAAAAGCGATCCTCGACCCTCTTCTCGTGCTTCTGAACGATCAGATAAGGTTTCAAAACTTTATCTGATAATTCAATATATATATATATATATATATATATATATATATATATATATACATATATATATATATATATATATATATATATATATATATATATATATATATATATATATATATATATATATATATATATATATATATATATATATATAGCGAGGTTTTGCAGCATCATCACCACTTCTCGCATCCTAAGCGCCATCTCTCTTTATCATTCCAGTCTCCTTCCTGCAGTCCTCGTTCTTCCATTCCTTTGTGAATATTCATTATCCACTTCTTGAGTGGTCTTCCTCTTTTATTTCGTTTGTATGGGGTCCAATTCCAGATTTTCTGTGGTATTCTTTCTGCGTTCATGCGTCTTAGATGTCCGTACCATTTTAGTTGTTTTTCGTTTATTGTATCTGTAATAGTGTCTGTGGCTGTCATTCTTTCTCTAATGTCTTCGTTTCTGACATGATCTAATGAAGTTAACCTGCAACATCTTCTCCAATACGACATCTCAGCTGCAAGTAATTTCTGGTTCATATTTTTGCCTGTAACCCACACCTCTGATCCGTACGTCATCACTGGTTCTATTATTGATTTAAAAATATTATTTTTTGTTTTAATTGTAATATTACTTTTCCACAGGATGGGATGTAGTGTTTTTATTAAGTTCCTCCCTTTAGCCATCTTCTCCCTGATGTCCTTGTCGTCTTCCCCATTTTCACAAATTGTAACCCCAAGGTATTTATATTCGGTCACATTTTTTATCATCTCGCTGTCCAGTTCTATGTCTTCTCCTTTACCTCCTATAACCATATACTGTGTTTTCTCTGTATTTACCTCTAGGCCCCATTTATTATATTCTTCTATAAGTTTATTGAGCATGTATGACATATCTTGCTGATCCTCTGAGACTACTATCTGGTCATCCGCAAAGAGGATGGTGTATAGGTGACTGTTCTAAGCGTATTCCCATCGGGCTACACTTTCTAGTCCATTGTTTTAGAGCAGCATTTAAGTAAATTTTAAACAGGGTGGGGGAGAGGCAACATACCTGCTTCACGCCCTTTGTTGGCGGGAAAGGGGCCGAGGTATGTTTTCCAACCTTGACGACAGCTTGATTTTCTCTATAAATGGTCTTAATTGCGTTTATATATACCGTGTCGATGCCCGATTCTTCTAGTGCAGTCCACAATTTCTGGAGTGGGACGGAGTCGAATGCTTTTTTTAGGTCTATAAAAGTTACATGGAGTTCCATTCCTTTTGACTGATACTTTTCTGCTAAATGTCTCAGGGTAAATATATTATCTGTTCAGGATCTTCCTGGTCTAAATCCGCTTTGTTCCTCCATTTCCTCAATGTCTTTCTCTATTATTGTCTTAAGGATTCTTCCATATAGTCTTCCGGTTGATGAAGTTATACTTATACCTCTGTAGTTATCGCACTTCTTTCTGTCTCCCTTCTTATATATCGGATTTATAATGGATACTTTCCAGTCCGTTGGTATCGGTTCTCCCCTCAAACACTTATTAAATATAGTACAGATCGTTTCCAGTACTTTTGTTGTAGCATGTTTCAGTAGCTCGATAGGTAGATCTCCTAGTCTCGGCGCTTTGCTATTCTTCATTTTTTTTAGTTTCGTCTTCACTTCTTCTAGAGTAATTTCTTCTATTGTGTTATCTTCTATTTCTCTATTGGTTAAGCCAGTGTCCAGATATTCTCTTCTATTTTCTATCAACAGATCACTGTAATAGTCTTTCTATATTTCTGTTTGTATAGGGTTTATCTTTTTCACTTCGTTAGAGTTTTTTTTAAGTTGTTTATCATTTTCCATGCTTCCCTGGACCTAGATCCTCCTATCATTGAGCTTATTTCCGTGCATTTATTGTCCCATGCCAAGTTTGTCTTCTTTTTTATTTCTTTTTTAACTATATATTTGTATCTGTTGTACTGTTTACGATCTTCCTCGTCGTTGCTAGATAACCATTTGAGATATAGCTTCTTCTTCTCTTCTACCAATTCGTTTAGTTCGTCACTCCACCAGAAGTTTTTTGGTCTTTTCTCTTTTGTTCTCAATGTCTCTGACGCTGCTTCATGTAGTTTCTATTTTAGCTCTTCATATATTTGTTGTACCGTTCCGGTTATTTCGTCTCTTATCTTCTGAGCCAAACGTAATTTGTAGAGGAAGCTGGTGGATTCGTTTCTTAAACTATCTAGGTTGTAAACCTTTTGTCTCTCAGAATTGATATTCTGTTTATGTTTGTGTTCTTTTTTTTTCAGTTATTGTGTCTTATTTCTATAGTCGATTTTACTAATAAATGGTCCGATCCACATTCCGCTCTCCTCCATAATTTTACATCAAAGGGTCTTATCATTGAGTTTTGTTTAGTAAGAATGTAGTCCAATACAGAGTTTTGATTTTTCGTTTTTTGGATCCAGGTATATTTATTGATATCTTTATGTTGAAAGAATCCATTTAAGATTTTCAACAAGTGTTCTTCGCAGAGCTCTATCCATCTTTCACCATTTTCGTTTACCACATCTTCACCGTGTCGTCCAATAATCTTACTGTCAAGGGTTACCTACCCTTCCGTTTAAGTCCCCTAGCAGGATGATTTCCATTTTATCTTGTGTCTTATCCAGTTCCTCTGAGAGTTTTTCAAAGAATTCTTCCTTTGTTGTTCTATCTGAGTCATCAGTTGGTGCATAGATTCCGAATATTCTTATTTTTCTCCCTTTTATTTCAAGGTCTACTGTTATTATTCTTTCATCTATTGGGTTCCAGCTTATTATGTTTGTTTGAAGTTTCTTTTTTATAGCTACTATCACGCCAGATTTAGCTCCTTTTGTTTTTTCTACCCCACTCCAAAAGTCATTTCATCTATATATTTATTTCCTTGTCTTTTCTTTTTTGTCTCTGAAAGTACAGCAATATCAACATTGTACGAGTTAAGCTCTCTAAACACTAAATGTTCTTTTGTGCTTAGATCCTGAATATTCCAACATGCTATATTCATATTCCTTTCCCTTTGCCTGAGTCGTTTTCCGTTTAATCCGTCCTTGTTCCGAGGCTGCGCTTTTGGATTTTTAGCAGTAATTTCTTTTATGCATGGCAGAGAGCTAGTCTACCGCTGCAACCCTCCTCCTTTACCCGGTCTTGGGACCGGCAGTGACAATCTTGAAGGTACTCAATCCCCCTCTCGACTACCCCAGGCGGGATTATGTAATATCCTTGCTATTCGGGAACTACTTTGATAACCGCTTGGCGGTTTGGTAATTTCTTTCTCGATTTCCGACTTATATGTTACTGACATAGATTGAATCGATAAAGATGTATACCCCACAACTTTCATTCGGCATTTGTCCTGGATTGGGGTTCCGTGTACAGCACTGATGAGAACTAAAAAGTTCGAAACAGTTGTATGTCGTTCGGTTCCAATCCGGGACAAATGTTGAATTCTACCTGTGGCGGGTTTTATTTTTTGAAACCATATTTGATCATGCAGAAACACGAAAAAGGAGTCGAGGATCGCTTTTAGGTATAATTCAATGCCTGTCGGGGCTTTAGCAGCCTGAGGAGTAGATGTCTCCTATAGCGATTATGTAATAGCCTTGCTATTCGGGAACTACTTTGATAACCGCTTGGTGGTTTGGTAATTCCTTTCTCGATTTCCGACTTATCTGTTACTGATTAAAAAATATGTTTATGTATGAATATATAAAAAATATTTAATGGTTTAATTATTTTTAAAAAATTAACTGGAAGACAAGTGACGAAAATGCAACAGACCACGACCAGGCCCTGGAAGACTCAACATATCTACGATAGATGACCAGGTAACAACAATAGCATAAAAGTACAAATTATTGATTAACCCACCACCGTACTATTAATATCAGCCAGTCTTCGAGAACGACATAGAAATGTTATATTGGAACATAACAATAATCACTGATAGAACAGTGGATTACAATACCAGATGTTGTCCTCATTGGTAAAGAGCAACGAAGAGAACACGTTATAGATATAGCGTGCCCGCGAAGCAAATACATTATAAAAATGGATGTCCAGAAGATTAGGAAATACGAAGTCCTTGCAATGTCCTGAACCAATAGTAATCGACAAAAAGGAGCGAACAGGGATAGAATGAACTATCTCCCTTATCTTCCGAGATTAATCCTTGGAATAATCTGTGTATGAGTAAATTTTACATCATATTTCAGATAGTGTGACCTGGAGAATGATAGTTTTCTAGTGACCTGGAGAATGGTGGACCTGAAACTTGGTAGTTTTTATATCAGTAATACAGTCATATAGTAATACAGTAATACAGTTAACAAAAAGCTACAGCTAAAGTTAAACCGATAATAATTTTGTAGTATCTTGTCTTGTCAATGTCTTTTTTATTTATATTTTATATACTTTGAAGAGTTTTAGTCTCACTGATATTTTATTAAATAAACAAGAGAAAATATATATGTACATTAGAGGAATATAATAGGTTTTCATTTAACAAATTTTGAGGTTATCTGTAGTACTAGTTATATTACGCAATATGAATTGAATATATGTGAATAATTGAAAAAAAAACGGTTTTAGTAGAACGAGAGTTGCAATTGCACTTAAGTGATATACGCTATCTGCTATTTTTTCCTTCTGTAAACTACGCAGATTATCGTTGCAAAGGAGGGTCTAAATGCCTAGATTTTTCATCTGCGTAATTACTGGTCTAATCTGCGCAGTTCACACAGTTTATCACTCAGATATGACGTCACACCTGATAAACTCCGCAGATAAACGGAAGTCCCTTTATATATAAATTCCCTAGGTACCTGCATTAACCAAGACAATTCCTTAAAACAATAAAAAAGATAGGAAAGTGTGGGGAAATACCGAACAAGTTATATTTCACATTTTGCTTCATTTCACAAAAGTTGTTTACGGATGAAATATAATATGGACATAGGTGTCCATATTAAATATTTTAAATATATCTTTCAGTGTAGTTACTAATAATACCATTTCGCTGCTGCAAAATATAGATAATTACACTTTAGCCAATATACAATAGAATCAGCATCACGGTGATTGGATTTAAGATGTCTTGTCTTTTATCCAATCAATCATTTTAAAACTACATCGGTGAAATCGATACCTCTTCTTCTAGTAGCTCCACTCTGAATTTCAGTCCGTAGGGATTACTTGACACACAAGGAGAAGTGAAGTGCCTCAAGGTACCTGCTATGCAGAACTGCAGGTAAGCTTGAATACCTCACTAGACGAAATACCTCATGTTTCCGATGTATAAATGTAGAATAATAAATATTTCGTCGAGTATTTTTCGATCAATGTTTTAATATTTTATATGCATATAAATGATTTTACACTACAATTGACAATGCTTTTCATTCTGCAAGATATTTAATTATTTATCATTGTGGCATATGACCTTATTATTGTAATTGATATTACAGTTGATCTACTAACCTACATTACGATTAGAAATAAATACATTATAGAAATAAAGTATATAAAAGTAATTTTCATAAATTTAATTTCCATGATTATCTTAATATTGCAACACGTATATAGTTTCAGATGCTAATAAAACACTAATGCATGTATTACTGAAGTGAATTAAACTACGCCGATTTAAATTTTACTCACAATAAATTACTAACAATAGTTTAGGTTTCATCGAATTGATATATGCACATTAATAGTTTTATGAATAGCTTTATGATCCGTAAATGAACTCTACAGACAGAAATTTTGGGAGTAAATTAATATCAAATATTAATAATAATTATCTCACATAATAATTATTTTCGTAAGATTTAAGACTTAAGTAAGTAAGCAAATAAGTAAGTTCGTAAGATTTAAGGGAGTATTTTGGTCTAGAATTTTGAAAACATCATTTTTTTACGTATTCTTAAAGTTTAGACCTTTAAATATATATTTTCCAGAGAAAATTTTAAAATTCCTATAATTTACGAAGTTATAGCTATTTTAGTAACGCAGCAACTAAACAAAGCAACGAGCTTCTGATGCTTCTAAGGAAGCTAGAACTGCTCGTAAATCAGAATGAGCCAATAATATATATTTTGAAGTCGAGGATGGCACACTCTATGAACCAGGAAACGCCGCTTAACAGAATGTAAGTATAACGTACCATTCTATGACTTAAACCGCTGCCGCTGTCTGAAACGGAACACGTTTTTCTCAAAATTACTTTTTTCAACATGGTTGATAAGATATCTCAAGTTTTATTTAACCAATTTACTTCAAAATTTTTACCAATTTTTAATGTATAACTTTCTATAGCCCCTATCATTTTTGTATTAAAATTGGTTTTTTATTATTTTAAAAAATCAAAAATTATAAAAAAGGAGTCGAAAAATACATTTTTCCAGATAGCCGTCATTTTGCTAAAACATTTTTTATAACGACATATGCCGGACGTCTATAATGACATTCTCACTAATTAAGATTTTTTTAAATTTTGCTTCAGATGACCAGAAGGGTTGCAATCGTGTCAACTAGCGTACCCTTTTTTAATCCCAAATTTACCAGCTTATAACTTATCTAACTTTTAGTTTTTTCAATTTTTTTATATATTTTCAAAATATCAATAAACATTGTAAAAACAATTAACTGTAAAAGTATTTCTTGTTTTTTTTTAATTGAGCTCGACAAAACGCTAAAATTTATGCCTCAAGACCAAGATACCCTTAAGTAAGATAATTCCTCAATACCTGAAACTTCCAAATATTAATTTTATTTAAATTTAAATTTACTAAAACATATTCTATTAATACGTAGTAAAATATATAGGTATTTAAATTGTCTTTAATTAATATTGTTGTAACCGCAATAATATGTATTGCGATTACAACATTAGCAATAACGTTAGCAATATTGTAAGACAATATTGCTAACATTATTGTAGTTGTATTGTTGCAATATTGTTGTAATTACAATAATATGTAATATGATTATTGTTCTAATTACAATATAGGTTCTTACACGAAAACTGTTTTGATTTTAGCGTTTGTTTATTGTCTTTTTGTTTTGAAAACTCTTCCAAATATTTTAATAATCTGTCAATGTTTCATAAAATGTTGGTTGTTTATGGACTTTCTATAAATTCTTTCGATTTATTTATAATACTGTTATGGTCTATGGTTTAGTTTATACCTTGTGGATAATGTTGAATCTTGAAGAGACATTTAGATATACAGGACTTATACTTACAAATCTATCGCTCTGAATAATTAATCATCTAACACAATTCTAACATAAAACTGAGACTTTTTAGCTTTTCTAAATAGTCAAATAATAATAAGCCCACTTTAAAATTTTTAAAAGGCTCTTCTAAATGTTCCTGATATATCTGATAGATATCTATTAGATATTCTAGCTTTGATATATTAAATGTCTTAGTTCATTTTTATGAACTTGAAGCTTTACGTACTCTAGATAAAGAAATAAAGTGATGTTAACTCTGGATAAGTTGGAGGCCACTCTGGGTACCTCCCTTTCCCACATATTTCTCAGTAAATGTTTCATTTAGCCACTGTCTTATTAGAAGTACGTAATATGTAATAATGGAGTAATGGAGTAACATTATATAAAAAGCTAAATTTAATGACACGGATATTGATATGCAGCAATAGGAATGTCCTTTTTACTACAAATAGAATTTTATTGTGTATATCTCAGTTGTATCTCTTGTTCTCTCGAAATTGAATTATACAGATATTATATTTGTATGGGCCATGCATAATTGAATTTTAAAATTAACGAATTAAATAAAATTTAAAGTGTGGCCTAGTGTAAAACAAAGAAGAGACATGCACACCTATTCTTTTTTGCATAAAATAATTCAGAAGAAAACGGCATGATATTTATATAAACAAATTTTGTATATGTCTGTTAAATCACTAGTTTGGATTTAAACTTTTTAAAAATAATTTATTTTATTTAACGGACGAACAAGAATTTAGATGTGTGAGTATAACAATAATACTAATACTAAAATTATACTGCTCATGCAACGGGTTTGCTGTGACTTTATAAGTTTCGTTATGCTGACATCGTTGAAAGTAAAGTTAAAATATAATTGGCAAAAGACTAATTTAAAGGAAGAACATTATAAGGTTTCAGCAAATCATCATAAACGTTGGTTACAATGTATATAGTTATATGATAAAACACGTAGCAGTATTGAATTACGTCTGGCTTTCAGATAACATACTGAAGGTTTTATGTTACCTGATAATAAAGTTATAGAAGTGTGAGAATTACTTTGAATAATGAATGCAATACAATATATTTTATATAACAACTCCCCTTTTTAAAAAAAAGTTGGTGTTATACAGCAACTTTTCAAAAATAAGTAAAATTGAAATTAATAATTATGAATTTAACGCTTATTGAAGTTATATAATAATAATAAAGTTAAATGAGAGTATAAAGCCTTAAATTGAGTTTAAATTGTACAGTTAATATTTTTAAATATAAAATTTACAAAATTAAAATATATAGAGTCTTTGAAACCGATTTATAACTGAAAAACATTAGTTCAGTTCGATTTCTTCCTCTGGGGTTTCATCTTTGGGTCTGATCGATGGTCTTCTTCTGGGCAGGATGCTCCTGAAGGATTCTCTTAAGTGTTTAGAAGGTCCAGGTGGAGGTGGTGGTGAATTTGTTGTGACGGCGATTGCTAATCTGTTTCTCTTTCGGCATTTACATAAAATATATAACAAAATGAGAGTTACTATTAGTGCAATGATAAAATAAGTGAACCAAGAGATGTGATTGGTGACAAATGGTTCGTTGATCAAATCGTCTAACGTTCGAGAATACTCGTCCAATTTGTGTTTGGCAATTTCAAGGTCTTCCACATTTAAGTTATTCAATTTCAATGGTTCCAATTTTGGGATTTGGATGTCATCGAGGATTCCTTGACAACAATTAAGAGGAATTAAAATAGGGTGATCACTAACACTGGTTTGCGAAAAGTTCTTAGGGTCAGCTTGTATTTTTGTCACTCCTATGAAAGCACTACATCCAGGTTGCAATTTAAGAATGGAATTTTTATAAATGATCTCTGTCTTGGTGTTTATTTGTTTGCAATTTACAGTAATTTGAAGTGGTTCTGAAGTAATTGTTAGCCATGATGAGTCCGTTAGTTGTTGGACATTGTAGCCTTTTGCAAATATTATTGAAGTTTGGCAGCTCTCAGGTAAAGTTTTTAAGTGTTTCAGGATTTGGGCTTCACATATAGCATTGTCGTCGATGGGGTATGCAAATAGATTGGAACATATCTTTGTGCCAAAGAAAAGTGGTTTACAGTCTTTTAGATTTTTGATGGGTATGTACATCAAAGAATCGACTTCACGCGCCAAGTATTTTTGTGATGAAGATAAAACATGATATAGACCAATTCTATTATTTAGGATAGGGATTGGATATAATCTAAAAAGGGTGTATCTTTGTTGGTCTATTAGAGGGATTTTTAATACGAATACCAAGTCTGAATCAGTTTGGTATGCTTCTAATTCCATAATATCCAAATATTTGGCAATATTGGAAGATTTTATAATGAGTGGTAAATTGTTTTGGTGTAAATTTTGTGAAATTTCTTGAAGCGAGGTTATCAAATTTTCAGGATTGATTATCGACGTATGAATAATTTTTAATCGCGCGAAAGTTATTGAATTTAGAATATCATTTAATTGATTCTCGATATACAGGTAACTTTCCATGAGAAGTTCACATTTTTCTAAAAATCTTAATTTTGCTTCAATTACTTTAATTTTATCTGCTGTCCTATAAATTGTGTCTGATATTATTTTTATATCTCTATTGAAGGTGGCTTCATCAATTTGCAATTTTTGTATGGTAGCGTTAAAGTTCTTTATGACGGATGTTGTTACTGAGATTTGATTTTTCATTAAATTTTCTAATTGATGCTCGTCATTAGTTAATTTATTGATGCAATTCATGTAGTATTCGCCATCTTGGGACTCTAAATTTCCTGTAATTGACTTAAATATTGTACCAATGCCATTGAGAATTCCACATTTGTAACGTTTAGTATCAAAATAAACTTCGCTTAATTTTTCTTGAATTGAATTTGAAATTTGGGTTAATAAGCTGATGTGTGTTTTTACTTCACCTCGAAAAAGGTTCATGTTTTCAAATGTGGGGTTAATAGCGTGTAAGAGAATTTCAAGCATTTTCTCGTTATGTTCAAAAGTGTTCTTTATTGATGAAATGTTTTTGTGAACCAGAAGAGTCCATTGTTTATTTGTTACAACGATTTCGCTGTCTCGATGGTAATATATTCCAATGGTGTAATGGTGTATTGGAGTAATGGTGTATTGGGATACTGCTGCTCCAATCAGCAGAATAAACCTGAAAATAATTTAATTCTCAAAATATGGTTTCATCCTATCGAAATTGACTTTTGTCGTTTGTGACGTTTCGAGACTTAATAAAATTGCAGAATTTTGAAAGATTTTTATTATTTCGAAAGGACCGTTAAATTTATTATGTAATTTATCTTTAATTTGAGATTCCTTAACATAGATTTTATCGCCTATTTTAAATTGTGTAGGATGTTCTGGAACGTTTCTATCGAATCTTAATTTAGCTTTTTCTTTTTGAAGCTCAGTTTTTGTGCGTGCAATTTTATAATAGTATGAAATTCTATTATTTAAGTCTCGTATATATTTTGATATCAACTCTTTTTGGTTATACAAAGTTTCAGGTGGGCGACTGGACGTATGTCCAAATACTAGCTCGTATGGAGAGAAACCGTGTGTTTTATTCGTCGAGTTATTATAACAAATAACAGCGTAAGGAATTACGTTTAGTGGATGTTCATTAGGGTTTTCAGCCTGATTAGTACGTATCATCTCTAAAAGTGTGGAGTGAAATCTTTCCACAGATCCGTTTGATTGAGGGTGGCTAACGCTAGAAAATGTTAATTTTATGTCGTATAAGGTACATAGGTCTTTAAGTAATACATTGTCAAATTCTTTACCGTAATCCGAATGTATACGAAGCGGAGTACCAAAATGCTGAAAATAAAGAAGTAATGTATTTACTGTTGATTTAGCGGATTTATCCTCTAATGGGTACGCTTGAGTAAATTTGGTTAGTTCATCCCTAATAGTTAAGACATAATTTCTTTTTGGAATTTCTAGTATATCGATATTTATTCTTTCAAATGGTGTTCTTGGTGTTTCAGTTATCACCAGGGGATTGCTTAAGTTTTTCCGTAAAGTCTTTGTTTTCTGGCATATTTCGCAATTTTGAATGAATTTAGTTACGTCTTTAGTTAAACCGGGCCAGTTATATTTATTTGTTATTCTCCGAATGGTTTCGTTTATTCCGCGGTGCAAATTTGCTTTTCCGGTATGGTTTTGGTCTAATATTATCGGAATTTGATCTTCGTCAGGCGTCTTAGTTATGTTTTGGCAACTAACTAGGTTTAAATCTTTTTCAGTGAAAATAAATGACAACATTTCGAGTATTGGCAATTCTAAATTGTTTTCAATGAAATATGTTTTTGAAGATTCGAAAAGGTCTTGGTCTTTGTAAAGAGTAATAAACATTGTTTCGATTATCTCTTCGGTGTCGAAGGGTAACAAAACAATATAATATTTTCGGTTTTTCACCGTTTTACTCGTGACTATATTAATTTTATTGTGGATAAAATTTGGTTTTTCCTCGAAAATATCTTCAATTATTTTATAATGTAAGTCTTCGAGTTTGTCCTTTTGGAAAAACGTTATTATGTCCTTATGTCCTTTGTCTAATAATTGATTGTTTGTAATTTTAATTTTTGAATAGTCTATTAATGACTGGGTTTCATATAAGTGAACAAATGTATTTAATTCTTGTAAAATTGATTCTGGTGAAATTTCGGTATTTTCTGAACTAATTGATTCGTCGTCTGTATTTGATGTTAAAATTTTGTTTTTGAAATCCACACATTTTTGAAAATGGTTAATTTTGATACGGGATAAGGCATCCGCATTTTTATTAATTTTGCCAGGTTTATATTCAATTTGGTAGTCGTACTCTTCAAGTTTTAAGCGCCAGCGTGCTAGGCGACTACCGGGGTCTTTAATAGAGAAAAGCCAGGTAAGAGGTCTGTGATCTGTTATCAATTTGAACTTTCTTCCAAAAATATAAGATCGAAAATGTTTTACGGCCCAAACAATAGCGAGGAGTTCTCGTTCTATTGTTGAGTACTTTGTTTCCGCGCTACAGAGAGTTCTGGAGGCGAAGGCTATGGGTAGATCTTTACCTATTGGACCTTGCGAGAGTACAGCGCCGATCGCAAAAGCGCTCGCATCTGTTATGAGTAGGAATGGCTCGTCAAAATTTGGATACGATAGTATGGGGCTTGACGTAAGGGTTTGTTTTAAATCTTCGAAAGATTTTAAACATTCTGAATCAAAATTGAAAGGGGTGTCTTTTTGCAGTAATTTAGTGAAAGGTTTGGAAATTTTGGCGAAATTATCAATGAATCGTCGGTAATATCCGGCGAGGCCAAGAAATGATTTAATCTCTCTCTGGTTAGTTGGTTGGGGAAAATTTTTGATGCATTCGATCTTAATTGGATTTGGTTTTACACCTTCTTTGGTGACGAGGTGACCTAAATATGCAACTTCCTTACGAAGGAATTCGCACTTGTCCGGTTGAATTTTCAAATTAGCTTTTTGAAGACGTTTGAAGACTTCGGTAAGTCGTGAAACATGGTCCTGGATTGTTGGGGAATAGACGATTATGTCGTCCATGTATACGAGGCATCTCTCGTTTTGGATTTCTATTAACATGTTATCCATTACCCTTTGGAAGGTTGATGGGGCATTTTTCAAACCGAATGGAAGCCTATTAAATTCAAAATGACCGTTTTCGACTGTGAAAGCAGTTTTTGGAATATCACTGGGTTCGATCTCAATCTGGTGGAAACCGGAGGCCAAATCGAGGGTGGTGAAATATTGACATTTGCCAAGTTGGTCTAAAAGATCAGAAAGGTATAGGGTATTTATCTCCTACAGTTAACTCATTGAGTTTTCTGTAGTCAACTATGACACGCCATTTTTGTTTACCTGACGCATCAAGCTTTTTGGGGACAACCCAAATCGGTGAAGACCAAGGGGAATTTGAATGTTTGATAATACCTTGTTCTAGCATTTTCGATACCTGTCTTTTCACTTCCTCTTTGTGAATTTGAGGGTAGCGATACGACTTTGTAAAGGTAGGTTTAGCATTGTTGGTGACTATTGCGTGTTTGATCTCATTTGTAAATGTCGGAATATCTCCTTCGAGATAGAAAATATCTGAAAAGTCTAGGCAAAGTTGAGTAATTATTTCTTTCTCTTCCTCATTTAAGTGATCAAGACGAAGTTGCTGTTTTATTTCTTCGCGTCTATCTGTATAAATTTCAGAGTTATATTCGTTCAAATTATTTAATGAAAAATTTTGAATTGGTTCTAGTTTAATTTCGGAAAAGTCTATTATTTTTGGGACTGCGTTTGCGTTTAATACGGAGGCAAGAAATTCTCCTTTATTGTTAATTTTGACTAGTGCATTAGGAAGTCGTACTTTATCTATTTCCATAGCTGTTAGTATGGCTTCTGTATTTGCAAGATTACATCGAAATTTTGAAATTTGTTCTGTACGAGGGTTCATAGAAATTTTGTTGAGAAATTTATTAGTTTGAACAGTTTGTTTTTTATTATTTTGTACATTAGTGGAATTTTCTGAGCGGTATCATGTGAGCTGTACTGATGAGCAGTATCATCAGTGTACTGTGAGTCGTATTGATGAGCCGTATCATCAAAATTTTGGTTCATTTGAGCGTTCATATGATGAGCTCTTTGTTGATTATAATTCGGATTTGGCCGAATTATTGGTGGTCTTGATTGGTTTGTATAGTTGGGATTCGGTTTAATAGCTGAAGGCCTGTTTTGTTGAAAACTGTTTTGCTGGTAATTATTTTGTTGGAAATTTGAATTCATCGGTCTATTATTTTCATTTGGATTAAATTGAGGTCGCTGATAATTTTGATTTAAGTTGGATGATTGGGCCTGATTAAAATTTTGTTGAAAATTAGGCCTAGAAAAGTTTTGGAAAGGTGCTGAAGAATTTTGTTGCTTCGTTCGGCACTCATTTATTGTGTGTCCATTACGTTTACAATATGTACATATCTTCTTAGCATTTAGTGAATTAGGTGGTAATGGTTTGTTCGCTTTTTGAAATTTCTGAGATTCAAAGTATGACAATTGAAGTTCTCGTTTAATCCTGGATATTGCTTGAAGCATATCCATAGGATTACTTGCTCTTATTATAGATCCTAATTTTGGATCCAGCCCTGTCAATAAAGTGTTAAGAGTCATTGTCTCGATTAAATTTGACTGTGCGGTTTTTTGTTCAGCGGTTAAATGCTGTTTCTGAATCGCTGCATGCATTTTCGCATTATGCGTTTGCAAGCGGGATACAAAATTTAAAGCTGATTCATTTGATTGTTGATTAATTCTTTGCAAGTCCTGAATTAGAGACGTAAGGTCCCTAGAGTCTCCAAAGTGAGTCTCTAATAGATATTTGATTTCTTCCCAAGTTGACGGGTTCCTAGAATTTACTAGTTCAGCGGCTTTTCCACGTAATTTATTTTTAACATGGATAGTTAAAAGTATTTTTTGATTATCGACCGCCATGTCGAAAGCGCATTTAATAGCATTTAAGAATGTTTGCAGGAAAACTTGATTTCCGTCATACTCCGGAACAATTGAGAAAATTTCTGACAGTTTGTAAGGTTCTAAGATAGCTTCGTTTGCCATTTTTATAAGTTAGTTTAATTATTATTTTTTTTTAATAAAATGTTTTAAGCAGTTATTTAATTAAATACAATTAAATAAAAATAAATTTGCAGATGGGAAGGATAATAGTTTTTGGTCTATATCCTGTATAATATTTCTTAAAATTATAAATAAATGTTTCAAAGGTAACGTGTCAATTCTTTGACTTACCAAATTTTTTCCATTCGTCTTCCGGCCAGAGTCCACAACCAGTGAGGCAATTCCGTGTTCTGGAAGCGGAGTGTCTTCGGGAAGGATGGCTTGCAGAGGAGAATCACAAACAGTGAGGCCAGGTCCGTGTTCTATCTGCGATTTCCCCTGTTGTTTTCTTTGTTTCTTTGTAGATTTGTTTCTTGTTTCTTTTGTTGAAGTATTCGTGTTTCGAAGTTGCTTCTTTGAAGTATTCTTGTTTCTTTTGTTGAAGTCTTCGTGTTTCGAAGTTGCTTCTTTGAAGTATTCTTGTTTCGTGTTTCTTTTCTTCTTGAGCTTTGTTCTTTTATTTCACTTCGGACTTGGAATTACGCGTTATTAGTGAGGCAAATCCGTGTTCTAATAACGCGTGAAATCCTACCGACTGCGCCAAATTTGTTAAATCACTAGTTTGGATTTAAGCTTTTTAAAAATAATTTATTTTATTTAACGGACGAACAAGAATTTAGATGTGTGAGTATAACAACAATACTAATACTAAAATTATACTAAAGCTATATTAAAATTATACTGCTCATGCAACGGGTTTGCTGTGACTTTATAAGTTTCGTTATGCTGACATCGTTGAAAGTAAAGTTAAAATATAGTTGGCAAAAGATTAATTTAAAGAAAGAACATTATAAGGTTTCAGCAAATCATCATAAACGTTGGTTACAATGTATATAGTTATATGATAAAACACGTAGCAGTATTGAGTTACGTCTGGCTTTCAGATAACATACTGAAGGTTTTATGTTACCTGATAATAAAGTTATAGAAGTGTGAGAACTACTTTGAATAAAGAATGCAATACAATATATTTTATATAACATGTCTAACATCCACAATATAAATATTAGAAATAAATGTTTTCTGACTATTCCTTTTTATAGGACGTTAGTATATCACAATTCATTTCCATATACTGCTTCTTACTACTACAATAAAATCTTATGTAATGTTAAAAATCTTTCGTCTTCACAATTTAAGAAAAAAATTAAAGCACAAATTTTTTTAAATATATTAAAATTCGACAAAGCATTTTTCTCCAAAGTACCAACATATCCCAAAACGACCATTTCCCAAATATCAGTAATCTTGAAATATTACATATAGTGAATAAAGGTTTTAAATTAAATATATTAGAATCAATAGAAATTTTAAGAGAAAACAGAATTCCGAAGAACAACCTACTTAACGATCAGTTAGACTTATATAATACAACCTTGTTTGATATAATTTAAGTCATAAATATGATCCTTATAATTGAGTTATGTCCCTATAATAACTAGTCCTTTTCGATAATTTGTAAAATTTCCCAGCCCAATTTGCTCATCCTTTCAATGGGCCAGTCCTCTCGTTATTATTCCGAAATTCCCCACATTGTAATAACTATTGTTAGAACACTATTTATTTAATATTCAAGTTTGTAATATAAATACTAAAATATTTAATTAACAATTATACAAACATATGAACCGAATGTCACAGTCAGCGAAATAATACCCAAAAGTACTGGCCGCAATTGCCCCAGATGTGTTGATCTCACTGTTTTGATTATTCGAAAGATTTATGCGTTTCCAATCATCTTAACACTAGATATATATATATATATATATATATATATATATATATATATATATATATATATATATATTAAGCACCTCTCTGTTCATTCGTTCTTTTGAATCGCTTGAAAATGATACGCTAAATTGTCGAAACTATAGTAGCGGTAAGTTACAATAAAACGTGTGTAGTAACAAAGTTAAGCGTTTTACTGTATCATCATGATAATTTGTTAAATTAAGATAATACTTGAAGGATGATCTATGATTAGAAAAAAAAAATAAGGTTTCTATATAGACCTCACTGAGATATCTTAAGTAGGCTTCAATATCATTTTCAAAAGTACTAAAGCTTTATTGTATTTTTTTAATTGTGTGGCTACATAAATATGTTATACTTTTGAATTATTAGATAATGAATTTCTGATTTTATCTTAGTGATAAATCAAACAATGCTATTCATTTTTTATACACTGATCTAGATCACTAGATTATTTGAAATACCAAAGTTGAGATATCTGGGGGTGAAAATGTGAAAACTAAATTCAATTAAGGTTCTAATGATTTTATTCGAGAACTAAATCGACGTGTTTTTACTCAACATTGTATCACTTAGTACCAGATAACGAGTGGCAAATTTTGAAATGTGACTGCTGTATAACAAAAATTATGAGCTTCTTTTTATTCAGATTATGATATTAAAATATTATTGATGTTTCATCTCCAAATATATTTCATTCATAGAAATATAGAAGATAGCATATGAATGATTGCGTGTAAATGTCAGTGTAGGCAGAAGAACCAAATAAAACAACATTGTAAGAACAGATATCTATATATAGCTTACGAAAAAAACTTTATAATAAGTGGGTGTCCCGTCGAGTTATTTTATAGATAATTTTAATTTTATTTGAAAAATGTTGAAGTAAACAACTTCAATTTATATTTCAATTCCCTTACATCTTCTGTCTTTAAACCAAGTAGAATCCTTGCAGCGCCAGTATTGAATCCCACGTGTGACATTAAAGTAAGTGTATTAATAAATATATAGGGTGTGGCATACAAGACACATTCAAAATGCGAGGTATAACTGTTGAAGTAATTTTTTTATAGAAGAATGCCCTAACACGCGGACATTGTTTAAGATAAAATACGTTACACTAGTATCCTATTAAACTATCCAAATGGGAACATAAATTGCATGATATATCATTTGAAAGGTGTCTCGATACTGAGGGTGATTTATTTTTGCTCGTTATCTAATCCATAATTGGGATATTTGATAAAAACTATCTCAGAGTTACATCTGCTTCATATGATTATTTAAAATTACTTTACTGTCAAATTTTCTTTATTCATAATTAAGGGAAAGAAGTTTTAAAACGAAAATCAAAACATATTTTGAAGTAAAAACAGTGTGATTCTTATTACACTTATTATAAAAAAAAGACTACCTACACCTATTATAAAAGGAGGACTAACTTGTGTTTAATTCCTATACCGACAATGCATCGCATTCAGTCTTGTATTACTTGTAGCGTTAGAAATATTTCTCGTATATTTAATTAACGTTTTTCTGATTCAACTCAAATTCATAATAGAACTGATAGGATCATTTTATGAAACTATTTCAGTTTATAATAAACAACATAACTGCACACTTGTCACAATTAATGAAGCTATGAAATCGGTGTATCTTGACTTCGAACTCAGTATAAAAATATTAGACAATTGTGTCAAGAATCTGGAGTGCTCGGGAATTTCGGTCACAGTTAAATGAGAATTACTGGGACTGTTACTTACAGTTTTGCGAAATCATGTCTGAACTTATTCGAGAAAACTCTAATTTGATTTATACAATCTGTTTTTTTAGATAAGAGTATGTCTTTCTTGACGAAGACCATCGGCAGATACAAATTTAAGCATTGATGTGAAGAAAACGACGCTTATTTTTACAGGAAACATGATACGCACGACCAGAAAGAACATAATGTCTGGACAGACATTCTTGAATATCATATCATTGGCTCTCGTTTAGCTTTCTAAAGTTTAAATGGGGACATTTATCTTGATAGAATCCATGATCGCCCCCAAGCATTAGAAGACGCTAAGAATCTGAATATGACAGACCCATGATCACACAAATGTTATAAGATCATAACAAACTTCATGAAGATTCTTACAGCAATTAGGAATATTAAGGGAATTTCCAGCAATTACTTGATTCTAATTTGCAGTAATTAGTAATACTAATTTTGCACCAGAGATTTCTTGAGTCACGGATGTCGGACGAATATCGGAGGTCTAATGGAGTTGCTAACCAGATCTCCACGTCTGACATCACTACACCTTTTTCTACAAGGACACCTGACAAAAATTTATATCACCAAACCTGGTAATCTAGATAAGCTGAGGCTACGATTGTGCACGAATTTCAACGAATAATACTAGCGATGTTCCAAGTAGTTCGTGCACAGCTCAAGCAACGATTGCACTACTGCATGTATATCAGTGGTGGTTACTTTGAATATTTAAGTAAATAAGTTTAGTTAATTATGGTATTAATAAGTTTTCATTTACATTTATATTTTCTTCATACGCTTGTACTGTTTTATTTCTGTATTTGTTACTTGTCTCAAAGTAACGTATTTGTTGTAAAATTGGAAAACGACAAGTATAGTAGTCATTTATTCTTTACTTTTAGGCCTATTGAGAACATATATATTTCTGAAACAGTATATATTAAATATTCCCATTACAGATTGGGTAATGAGCAAAAATAAAACACCGCCGCTGTCAACGTCGAAAAACTTACATAAAATGATTACTCTATTTGCATTTGTTCCTATTTTAATATTTTAAGTTGGGTATTTGTTTGCAGGAGGGACAATTCAGTGATAGTAACGATTTTTATGTCAAAAATTGCCGCTTGAAAATAAACATTGAAGTCGTTATGAACGAATTGACGAATATTCTATAATATTATTACAGAAGGCTGCTATTATATTATATTAAAATTCCTACTGCATATCATAGGTTCCGTCTGTTATAATTATGTCAAATTAGTTGACGAATAGACTGTTTGATCCCTGCATTATATTTATTATACGCCCTATTCCCTATTTTCCGTTACGCTTCTGAGCGCACCGACCCAATCCTATCCCCTATTGTTTCCTTCTGTCTGTACTCTCGTACCACAAGGAATAGCAAACAAGGGAACACATACACTTAAGTTATATAACCGAGATCGCCAGCATATAATGTTGTCATCCACCCTCTAATGCAATAGTAATGATTAGGAATATTCAACGTCGCCTCTCGACCTAACGCTTTCTCTTCGACTTGGAGTACCCCATTACTCCATACCTGTGGTAATTACCCATTACACGCTCACGAGGTACCTGCAGTGGCCGCTCAATGGGACAAAATCGTAGTACTTTTTATGTTTTCTTCCGCTCTTTGTCCTAGTTATCTCCTTTAGGAACTAATAATTACCTTTCTGTCTTATTATTTATCACACTGGCTTAGTTTTCCACAAAACACCAAAATACTATACACTACACTCGACGCGCATTTCGCCAACAAAGTTGACATTATCTAGAGTTTATTAAAACGCAACTCTATAGTCCAGCATTATTATTTCTCGTTAACTGTAAGAGTTTATAGTAGTAAATAAATTATTGTTGGCCCTCTTGTCATATTTTGTGAAATATTTGAACTCCAACATAATTATGTGACTATTCAGTGAGCATTACTGGACGAAGACCTACAAAAATATTTAAATATTTAAGTAGTTTGTTGTGTAGATTGTAAGATTTCTTAGGAATGGTTGTAAAATCTATTATATAATATATATATATATATATATATATATATATATATATATATATATATATATATATATATATATATAATAGATTTTACAACGCAGGGGGATAATATATGAATCAGTAGGTGTTAACATTTGCCTAATAAGGAGCTTATAAGTGATTTTAATAATTATTTCAAGCCGGTCAGACGTAGAAGATTGGTGCAGGAAATGCGACGTCTGCGCTAGCAGCAAGGACCTAAATACTCGGGGACGCATGAAGCAATACAACTTCGGTGCTGCCTTTGAGCGAATTGCTATCGATGTTGCCGAGCCATTTTCACGCACTAAATCGGGTGTGTTCCAGGGAGTGTGTCAGTTTCTCCGAATTCGAAAGACCAGATTGGAGAGCGAGCGAAGGAAGACAAGGTATGACCGAAGGATGAATACTGAAGGCTTTCAAGAAGGCGACCTAGTATAGTTACACAATCCGTCTCGCAAAAAGGGCCGATGTCCGCAGTTGCAGAAATTCTGGGAGGGTCCTTACAAGATTGTGACCAGAATAAATGACATAGTTTACCGGATCCAGAAAAGACCACGCGCAAAAATGAAAGTTGTTCACATCGACCGCTTGTCACCAATCCAAGGGCGATCAACTGATCGGGACGATCAGTACTAGGAGGGGGCAGTGTCACGAACGCCTCGAGCGATCCCGAACGCCGGGAATATTCGAAATCATCGAGAGCGAGTGGAGTTGACTTCCAGTGAGTTCTATACTAGAAGGTTTGCCAAAGTTCTTTATCTAGAAACGTCTGGGGAGACGTTTTACTGCCTATATAAGAATTGTGTCGTCCAGCCAGGAGTGAGTTGAATTTAGACGGCGATAGTGAGCGATACAGTGCAAGGAATGTCATATACAGTGCGAAAGTTAGTTTATAAAGTTAAAGTGGAAAGAAAGTTAGTTAGTTGGGCTTGTAAATAGTTGATATGTAAATAAGTGTTCGAATAAAGAACTTTCTAGTAAATTCGTTACAATATATAATTAAATAAAATTTCTTTCAACGGTGTCTCAATACATTATGAAATGACATTGGCGCATCCAACAATTATTTAAAATATGAACATGGATGTTGAGCTGGCGGACAAAATACAAATTAAATAAATTAAATAATTATTCTTCACACATATATTGCCTAGTAGAGTGTTCTGCAACTCTTTACAATTGCTTTGTCATACAATGCAAGTTCTAATACCTGCGAATATATGGATAAATAGAAATGTTTTTGTACAATCTAACTTTATGAGCAATTTTATATATTTCACGGACAAGATTACCATTTCCTTCTTAAATATAAAAATATTGTTTTAAATTTTTATTCATTTGTTCATTAGTAATAATGTTTAGAAATTTTGCTAGAGTTTTTATGTTCTTTTTAAAATTAATATATTTGTAATTTATGATATGAGATAATAAATCTAATCACATTTAATAAATTATTATAGGTAGTAGACAAAGTACTCGGCGTTCATACTTTTCAGCAAGCATATTTTTTATGTATGGCTTATTCCTATAAAATGCAAAAAATGAGAACATTTTTTTATAAACTTAAATAGGCATTAAACCCAAAAGATGTGTTTTCAAATAGGTGTCGTCATAATGAATATTATCGTTTCCGGTTATTTTCTTAGTTCGTCCTTCTTGAACGCTGTTGTTTGTGCTTTGTTAAATAAGCAATTATTGAAGGTTCTTACAAACTCACTAGTAGATTGTATGCAAACCACTAATAGCTTGTATTAAATTCAATGTAAGAAGTTCTTTTGATCCATTTGTCCGTGATAATTGGCATCCCGTGTTTTAGAAGAAAATATTAACTCTGCACTAGAAGTGAGAATTGTAATGATGTAGCAACATGAAGCGTATGTATCTATAATTTTTTTTTTGGATTTTTGATTCTTTTAGTTTTATAGATAGTTTTATCAAGAAATAAATCGATGTAAACGTTCACACTTATATATTTATCGTGTAATGTAAAGATACGCACATTTCATTGCAACAATAGGTAACTCGGTTAACTAGCTTCATGGATTATCCTTACATAATGGAGTATTTAAGACAAGGTTTTGTTTTACAACTTTCCATAGTAATTGATATATATATATATATATATATATATATATATATATATATATATATATATATATATATATATATATATATATATATATATATATATATATATATATATATATATATATATATATATATATATATATTCACGTTCTTGGAGCTTTTCGCAACTTGTATGCTCTGAAATTATTTATGATAAATTATGAGTATATATAGACAATATTGATATTATACTCAATATTTTTATACATTGCATAAATAATACTCGAAAATCCAGTTTGATTAAAATCATCAATACCCCAAATTATTTTGTACATTAATAATTTGTTCGCATATCATCTATATTGAAACAAACTTTATCAATGGCTTATTTCAATATGAGTAACATGAAAAATATGGTGATGATATGAATAATAATTCACAACTTTCCAAAGTTCAGGCAACATTTGCATTTTAATTTTAGTAATTTAAGAAGAATATAGTGAGTAATTTTCTTGGAATTTCGAGTTATGGCATTAATTGCACTTATTTAATCCAAGCGTGTAAAAATACTATACTGGAGTTTTGTAAATATATTTTTTATTATTTCATTCTAACATATAATTAGGTTGTTATCGGCTAGCGAGAATTAATATTAGATAGAGAAGAATTAGCCAAGATACAATTGCTATAATAAAATGGTTAAATGAAAGTTTATTCAACAAATATCTCGAAAAGATCATGACATAATGAAATGACATTGACGCCTTCGCCAATTATTTAAACATTCATAATGCGTATAAAACTGATCGAAAAAAAATTAATAAAAATGACGACGTATTCTTCACATATCTTGTAATTATAAAGCCTGGTAAGGTGCTCTGTAACTCTTTACACTTGCTTTGTTATACAATACAAGTGTTACCACCTGCCAATATATTAATAAATAAAAACATTTCTGTTTGTTTGAATCTGATTTTACGGTAAATTTTGTATATTTCACCTGAATCGTGGTACATATAGAAAATTTACATATACATATATTTACCTATGAAGAAAAATTTATGAAGAACTTTTCAATTGCAGTTTTGATTTCTCTTCTGTTCATTTATATAGCAACATGCATAGTTCTAATAATGGCGGAGGTGCCAGTATACTTTCATAGCGCGTCGAGATATTGTTGAAAGAACATTTAATTAAGCATTTCTTTACTGTGACTGTATCTTCTGTGATTCTTCTTCATCTAATATTAATTAACGTTAGCAGATAATAACTCGAGCATACTATTTTTACTGTGTTTAGATCAAATAAGTGCAATTAATGCCATAATTCTAAATCCTAAGCAGATTTATCACTATATTTTAAATTAGTAAAATTAAATCGAAGATTTTGCATATTTGCATGCTTTGCAACAAGCCATTAACAAGGCTTATTTCAAGATCGGAAATATGCCATAGAATTGCTAACTAACAAACCCAGTTTAAGATATTGGTAACACAACCAAACTACGAATATTATTTATGCAATTTATAACAATATTAAATATATTACTAATATTGTTTATATAGGTACTCATAATTTATAATAAATAATTTCAGAGCACACAGTCGGCGAAAATATATATACTCACAATCTACATATATTCCTAGAAATTATTACTGATGAGTAATTGTATACAAATCACAAACAATAATATTTTTTATATTTAAAAAAGGAACGGCAATGCCGTCCGCGAAATTTATAAAATTATATGCTACAGAAATATTCCTATTTATCTAAAATTGACAGGTTGTAGCAATTGCATTTTATAAAAAAGCAATTGTGAAGAATAACAGAACACACTGCTAAGCTGTGTATGTATAGGATGTATAAGAAGAATTTTATTTATTTATTTTTGTTCGGACAAAGTCTGATATCTATCAGTCATCATGCATGTTTCAAACAAATGGCGGAGGCGCTAATGTAATTCCATAATGCATCGAGATATTGTTGAATACATTTTTATTCAATCATTTTTATTGCAACTGTATTTTCGCTAATTCTTCTCCATCTGATACCCATTTTTGCTTGCAGATAACAACCTAATTATGTAAATAATAAAAAATGTATTTAGAAAAACTCGAAAATTGCTCACAATATTCCAATTCAATTAATAAAATTAAAATTCAAATTTTGATTGTAGTTTGCAGAGTTGTGAATTATTATTCATATTTTAATTCATTTTTTATATTTAAAAAACAATCCCGTACATGAAATATAAATCCGTTAAATAATATATTGGCAGGTGACTTGAATTGCATAATAAATCAACTGTAAAGAAGTTGTGTATGTTTATGATGTGTGAAGAGTAAGTCTTCAGTTTGTTTTTTTATTAAACCAAGACCTCATACCCATCACGCATGTTTTAAATAATTGGCGAAGGGCGCCAATATCATTTAATATTCTGCCGAGGTATTGTTGAAAGAACTTTTATTTAATCATTTCTTGACTGTGACTGTATCTTAACTAATTATTCTTCATTTAATGTTAATTATCGGTAGCAGACAAAAACCGATTTATGTGTTAATAAAATAATAGGAGTAAAAGAATATATTTACAAAGAACTCAAGGAGAGTATTTTGCAAGTTTAGACTAAATAAGTTCAATTAATGCTAATATATATTCTAAATTAATAAAGTTAAAATGTAAACGTTGTTTGAATATTGGAGTTGTGAATTGTTATTAATATCGACGCCATATTGTTCATTTCACTGATATTGAACAGGCCGTTGACAAGGCTTGTTTCAATATTCACGATATGCCAACGAATTATCAATGAACAGAATCAGTTAACATTATTAGTCGTTTTAATCAAACTGTACTTCCAATGTCATTTGTGTAATGTATCTAAAATTTTGAGTATAATATTAATAGTGTCTATGTATACTGATAATTTTCTATATATTTCTGCATATTTTCTGTACATTTTTTATATATTTCACGCACCAGATATACCAGGTAAATTTTCTATATATACTACGATTCAGGTGAAATATACAAAATTTCTCGTAAAATCAGATTCAGACAAACAGAAATATTTCTATTTATTAATATATTGGCAGGTGGTAACACTTGCATTGTATAACAAAGCAAGTGTAAAGAGCTACAAAGCACCTTACTAGGCTTTATAATTACAAAATATGTGAAGAATACGCCGTCATTTTTATTAATTTTTTTTCGATCAGTTTTATACGCATTATGAATGGTTAAATAATTGGCGAAGGTGCCAATGTCATTTCATGGTGTCCTGATCTTTTCGAGATATTTGTTGAATAAACTTTTATTTAACCATTTCATTATTGCAATTGTATCTTAGATAATTCTTCTCCATTTAATGTTAATTCTCGCTAGCCGATAACAACCTAATTATGTGTTAGAATGAAATAATAAAAAATATATTTACAAAACTCGAGTATAGTATTTTTACAAGCTTGGATTAAATAAGTGCAATTAATGCCATAACTCTAAATTCCAAGAAAATTACTCACTATATTCTTATTAAATTACTAACATTAAAGTGCAAATGTTGCCTGAAGTTTGGAGAGTTGTGAATTATTATTCATATCACCATATTTTTCATGTCACTCATATTGAAACAAGCCGTTGATAAGATTTGTTTCAATATAGATGGTATGCCAACAAATTATTAATGTACAAAATAATTTGGGGTATTGATGATTTTAGAACCTTCAATAATTGCTTACTTAACAAAGCACCAACAACAGCGTTAAAGAAAGACGAACTAAAAAAATAACCGGAAACGATAATATTCATTATGACGACACCTATTTGAAAACACATCTTTTGGGTTTAATGCATAGGGGACGGACGGGCAAGAAGGATATGTTAATTTTAAAAATAAATAAAAAATATATATCTTAATCATAATTATTCTTAACTTTGTATTTATAATCTTTGGACATTTGCACATTAATAATTGAAATCAAAATTCTAAAAAAATTAATCCTTCATTGATTCATATATGTTTTAATACAAATGGTCAATTATCCGTTTTGCCCACCCATAGCGGGCAAAATGAATACATAGGTCGGGCAAAACGAATATTGGATAGTAATCAAAGCAATCGTCACAAAAATATGATCCTCGACCTGGATATGTAGAACAAGCTTCATGAGTCCACTCTCAACAGACTTCGTGGTGTATCCAGTCTTCGATGGGCGGGTGAATGTATGCTTCTTTGTACACAGAACAAAACTTAAAAACAAGCATTATGCAACAGAAGTCATACTTTTGCAAGTTTTGTTCTGTACTTGCCATTTTCTTTTTTTTGCGATTCGACGAACCTGGAACTTCAAACGGAAATTTCTTTTTAGCTACTATAACAACCTGTTTTTGTTTTGACGCCTTCTTTATTAAACTAGAAGCAGCGTCCAACGAAATTTTCTTTTTAGTTGCTGAACTATCTTGTTTTCGTTTTTGTGCCATTTTTATTGGTATACTAGTCAATATTTCAAATTTTTGTGGTTTTCGTCATTGTATATTTCTTTCCTTTAATTCGACAGGTATGGGCTGGATTCCTTGTAAAACATTCATGTTTGATGCATTATCTGGTTGTGTAATTTCTAAATTGTCATTCTCGTCGGCAATTTTCTCATTCTCATTTATATTGGAATTTTTCTCATTTTCATTCATTCTGGATTTTTGGTAATTTTCTTTTGCAGGGGTATTTTTCTCATTTTCATTCACAGAAGTATTTTGTTTACCAATTTCATTCGTGGTAGTACTTTATTCATTTTCACTTATGTTGGCATCATTCGTATTTTGCTCATTTTCATTCACGGTAGTATATTGAGCATCGTTTATATTGCGGTTAGTGACATTTGTTTTTGATGCAATATTTGCAGCATTCATTTGATAAACCTCGGAAAGCGCAAAATGTTCATCACCAATAATGTGCCTGTTGAATGGATGTATGCCACTTACACGGAACCCACTGATTGCATTAGATGGTACAGCTCCATTTAAATACGCTCCTGTAAAAAATCTCGCTATGTCGTACTGATTGATGATTTTGCCCAGGTGTTCCTTTTGGAAAGTGTTAACTTCGATTTCAAAGTATTTTTTTATTGATCCTTAGACTGCAACATCTAATGGTTGTAATTTATGAGATGCGTGAGGTGGAATAGATAAAAATATTACATTGTTTTTCGTTGCAAAATCAAGTGTTTCGTAACTTTTATGCGATTCATGGTTATCTAATATCAACAATGCCTTATAGTTTTCAGTGGAACGCACTTTTCCCACGAAAATTTTCAGCGAGTCCAAAAACTTTTGGGAGTTTACCCATCCACTACCAGTAGTGGTTGCTTCTGCACCAGGAGGAGCACCATCTAAAAGCCGTGGATTAATCTTCTTTCTTTTAAAAATGAAAGACGGCGGGATGAATACTCCTGTGACACTGCAGCAACATTACTGTAGTTAAAACTCCTTTTTCATTTCTTGAAATAATCCCAACCTGTTTTTCCCATAGGTAGACAGGACTTTAGGTGGTTTAGTCGATGAAGTCCTCACTCCAGTCTCGTCCATGTTGAAGATCATAACAACTGCAATGTTATATTTTTCTATGACTTCTTCTAACAAGGAATAAAATCTATTTACAGCTTCTCGATTAAATCCTTTCACTCGAGCTACAGAAGTTGGTACCGGTGATCTCAAAGTCAATGATGGGTGACGAAGCTTGAAATTTTTGAACCACTATACCTTTTCCAGCTATATTTTCAAAACCTTATTTTCTTTCTAGCAAACTCTCCAGCTACCTGCAAAAATTCTGTTCGTGTGAGGCCATAAAATAAAAAATCCATTTTTTGACCATATTTCAAAAGCTCTTCCTCTTCTTCCACCGTAAAAACAGATTCAAAACGGCCTAATATATATTTTAAGGAACCGCTTTTAATATGTCTATGTAACGCTGCGTAAGGTATACCATATATTTTACTCGCTTTTAATGTGGACGTCTTTTTAGCTTCTTCCGTAGCTTTTGCTAAGCTTTCTTCAGACCAGTTGGCTCGGCTGGTCTTTCTCTTATACTCATACACCAACTGCTATAGAGATAATTATTTGTTAAGACATACACTTTAATCATTATTATTTGATCATTAACAGACTATGCATAAGAAGGGCAAAACGGATACTATCCATCTAACCCGGTTTCGTTTTGCCCGTCTCGTACTTTAGTGACATAACCTAATATCCCACAAAAATGGTGAAACAAAAACTTAAGATGAATATGTTTGTTAGACGTCTATTTATATCAAACTTTACTAGAAATATCAAAATATGGATTGCTCTGAATATAATAAAATAAACACAAGGTATTTACGGTGGTTTTATCGTAATTTTTTTGAGAAAATCCAATTTCCTTACACTAAACGCGTGGCTAGTAACCTATGCTACCGGACGAGAATTGACAGCAAGTGCATGTGTGTAAGGTGTCGAGCAACACTGGCTCTATTTCTTTCTATCGATGAAATATTGAACTAGAACAAATATTCTTTTTGCCCGCCCTCTCCGTCTTGCCCGTCCGTCCCCTATTTAAGTTTTAAAAACATTTTTCTCATTTTTTGCATTTTATAGGAATAGGCCATACGTAAAAAATATGTTTGCCGAAAAGTATGAACGCCGAGTACCTTGTCTACTATCTTTAATAATTTATCAAATGTGATTAGATTTATTATCTCATATCATAAATTACAAATATATTAATTTTAAAAAGAATAACATAAAAACTCTATCAAGATTTCTAGGCATTATTACTAATGAACAAATGAATAAAAATCGAAAACAATACTTTTATATTTAAAAAGGAAATGGTAATCTTGTCCGTGAAATATATAAAATTGCTCATAAAATTAGATTGTACAAAAACATTTCTATTTAACAATACATTGGCAGGTATTAGAACTTGCATTGTATGACAAAGCAATTGTAAAGAGTACTAGAGCATTCTACTAGGCTATTGTATTTTTTCAAAAAGTCCTACACCCATGTTCATATTTTAAACAACTAGCGGAGGCGCCAATGTCATTTCATAATGTATCGAGACATCGTTGAAAAAAATTTTATTTAATTATATATTTACTGTGACTGTATCTTCACTAATTCTTCATTATCTAATACCAATTATCGCTAGCAGACAATACCGAAATTACCCGTTAGAATTCAATAAAGAATATAAATATTTATAAAAAATTCGGGTATAGTATTCTTACGATAAGTTCATATTAAATAAGTGCAATAAATTCCATAACTCTATGTTCCAACAAAATTAATAAATTTAAAATGCAAATGTTGCTTGCACTTTGCAAAATTGTCAATTATTATTCATATCGACGCCATATTGTTCAACTGTTGACAAGGCTTATTTCAATATCGGCAATCTGCCAAGGAATTGTCAACGAACAAAATTTCTTTAAGAGTATTGGTAATTTTGGCCAAACAGCAATTAGCATATTATTTACGCAATGTATAAAAATATTGAGTATATTATTAATATTGTTTATATATACTTTAATTTACCATAAATAATTTCAAAGCATACAACTCCAGTTCCAAGAATGTGAAATATAGTTTCGATTCCATAACAATCACTGTAGAAAGTTAACGAATAAAACGCTGTTTTAAATACTGTATATTGTAAAGATCATTCACGACGCGAGTAAATGGCGTTGCGATGAAATGTGTGTGTTTTTTACATGAACATATTAAACTTAAAAACGAAGTTTTGGATTGACTTTATTTTCTTAATGAAACAAGTATACCTCAAGATAGTACCGTTAGGCGTTCGTATCGAAATTCTGATATTAGAAGTGTGAAAACACCAAAAACCTTACTATCCTTGATAATTTAGTAAATATATTGCCCTTATGACCTCATATATAAATAACTCAACTATAAATCTATTAATCTGAAAAAGAATAACATAAAAACTCTGAAAAATTCCTAAAAATTATTACTAATAAGTAACTGTATAAAAATCACAATTATATTTTTTTATATTAAAAAAAAAACGGTAATCCCGTCCGTGAAAAATAAATCCGTAATTATATATTGGTAGGTAGTAGCATTTGTATTGCGTAATAAAGCAAGTGTAAAGAGGCTGTGTATGTATATGATGTGTGAAGAGTAACTCTTCAGTTTATTTTTTGTTCGGCCAATCTGATACCCACCATGCATGTTTTAAATAATTGGCGAAGGCGCCAATATCATTTAATTTTTATCGAGGTATTGTTGAAAGTACTTTTATTTAATCATTTCTTTACTGTGACTATATCTTCACCAGTATTTCTTCATCTAATACGCATTATCGGTAACAGATAATAACCGAATTATATGTTAGAATAAAATAATAAAAAATACATTTACAAAGAACTCGATAATAATATTTTTACAAAATAAGTGCAATTAATACTATAATTTCAAATTCCAATAAAATTACTCACTATGCACATATTCTAATTACATTAATAAAATTAAAATGCAAATGTTGCCTGAACTTTGTAGAGTTGTGAATTATTATTTATACCGATGTCATATTGTTCATATCACGCACATTGAAGTAAGACGTTGACAAGGCTTGTTTCAATATCGACGATATGCCAACGAATTGTCAATTCACAAAATCAGTTAAGGATATTGGTGATTTTAGTCAAGCTGAACTTGGAATGTTATTTATGCAGTGTGTAAGTATTGAGTATAATACTAATACTGTCTACATTGTCTATACTAGAGGAGAAGACCCGAATATGGGCCCTGCATTTAATATGAGACCCCTTAATAAGTCAGTAAGACATCAAGTGACATATATATAAACTAGCTGAAAATATACTTACTGGATAGCCACCTGCTTTACCGATAGTTTGCTATAGAAATGTTATTCTGTTGTCAACAGCTGATGGTAAATGTGTTTAGGAATATCTGAATATATATTTAGAGGTAAGTTGCGTAAGAATATTTTGTATCTTATTAGCTGACTAAGTTTCAAATATTCGCATCAGTGTTTTATATTAAGATTAAAGTTTTATTATATTCACGTAGATATTGAGTCACTTAACCTCAAAAAATAATATGATATTTTGTTGGGGGACACGCTTTGCTGGTAATATAAGCCTTTTGCGGGTCCGAGTGTAGGCCCTAGGGCCCATATTCGAAACTGACTTTGAATTTACTCTTTTTTCCGGGATCATCATGCCACGCAATCAACCAAAGTACTCATCAAAGAATTTAAGAAAGAAATGGAAATCCGAAGATATGGTAATGTCTTTGAACAATGTAAATAATCAACCAATGGGCTTAAAAATCGCCAGTAAATGTTTTAATGTACCAATATTAACACTTTAAAAGTTTTTAAAAAGGCAGAAAGAAAATAACCTCATAGCTGAAGAAGTAGTTCAAACCAAACTAGAACGAGAAAATAGTATTAGGAGAAGAGATATAAACAGATCTGGTTTATTATATTTTAACAATGGAATCTAAGTACTATGGATTAACCAGAAAAGATATTCGAAGATTGGCATACACTTTAGCCATCAAAAATGGGAGAGTGAATGTATTCAAAAATAGATTTGTAGGGCGTACTTGCCTTGATGCATTTTTACGTCGCCATGGCAATTTACTTTCCGTTCGAAGACCAACTGGTATCTCCTTCGCCCGAACATTGGGGTTCAATAAAGAAAATGTGAAGGAGTTTTTTTGGTTATTTGCAGAAGGAGTACACTAAATACAACTTATCGCCACATAGAATCTTCAACGTCGACGAGACAGACTTATCAATTGTGCAAAGTAAGGTGGCTAAAGTAATTGGAAGAAAAGGAAAGAGACAAATAGCGTCTATTACATCCGCAGAACGTGGCTTATTAGTTACATTTATCGCGGCTATGAGCGCTGGCGGTCAGTTTTTACCACCCATGTTGATCATTCCCAGGAAAAATCGTACTGATCAGCTGATGCGTGGTCCCCCAGGATCAATATACGCCGTTCATCACTCTCTACCCCGAAAAAGTGATCTTTAAAACAAAAAGTATTTCTAAAACCAAAACCGACAAGAAAGGCATCTAAGACATAAAAAAATGTCAAGCTGATAGCGACCAAGACAACGCAAAAAACGAACCATTTGTTCCGGCTGACGATGACATAAATGTCGATTATATCGGTCAAATCCTTCCAGATGATAAAGATACCATATGCCGATTTTGTGATGGTCGTTTTTCAGAAGACTATAAAGGGGAGCTATGGGTTGGTTGTCTTATGTGCAATATGTGGGCACATGAGCAATGTTCGGAGACAGAGAAAGACAATTATGTTTGTGATTTTTGCAGATAATTTATCATTCCCATTTAAAATATATTAATAGCTAAGTTTATTTCTTGAATATAAAGTTTATTTTGTTACTCCTTAGCTATTTGTGTCATTTCTGAAGGGGGCTCATATTTCACACAGTCTGTCTTCCTATGTGAAATTGACATGATTTCATATTTCTTCCCAAATCACAGTAATGCTTGCCTATTTCAAACTTTATTGCTTCTTCGGGCTAGATGCATGCCAATTTTTAGATTTATTTTTCAAACAATCTAAAAATGGTTAATAAAAAACAAAATGAGGGCCCATATTCGGGCCTTCTCCTCTACTAGTTTAACATAAATAATTTTAGGGCATACAACTTCAAAGAAGGGCTGCAGGAACGTAAAACATAACAATCACTATAGGAAATTTGCAAGACTACTTTGTTTTAAATACTGTATATTGTAAATATAATCTATGACGTGGGTTAATGGGGTTTAGTATTATTGCTATGAAGCGTATGTGTTTTTCCATGAATACGTTAAATTTAATTAATAGCGAAGGTTTTTATCGATTTGTTCTTGATAAAGCACGTACACCTTAAGACAGTACCATTGTACGAGATGTCAATTACCACGGAGAAAAGAAACAAATGCATTTATTACACCGATTAAAATACAAGCTACTTGTGAGTTTGGAAGAACTTTCAATATTTGTTGTTCTTTTAACAACATACCAACAGAAACAACCAAGAAAGATGATATACACGAATAACTGGAAATAATAATATTAATTACGAGTAACCAAATCGCAATAATATTGCTCCGCCCCCTCGTTCATATCGAAGACACATCCCGAGCATGCTTCTAGAGGCTTCCAAAAACAAAAGTTACCACGTTGTTCGCAAGAGTCGATTTCCTATATTGATTTTCTCAAAAAGCTGAAATTCGATCGAAAAACTTTGTGACACACACACGAAAACAGCCGTTTAGTAAATAGATGGGTTTAATGTATCCGTAAGTTTTAAAAAATTGCTTTTATTTTTTTGCATTTTTTAGGAATAAGCCAGTATAGTTTATGGAATTATTATAATTATTATTACATTTGAAACTTGCATTCTGCCATTCTTAATCATTTGTTACATGTATATTAGCTTTATTATCCTTATTATCTAATATACAACTCAATTATAAATCTATTAATTTTGAAAAAAATAACATGAAAACTCTGGCAAAGTTCCTAGAAACTATTACTAATGAGCAAATGCATAAAAATCACAAAGAATAATATTTTTTTATATTTAAAAGAGAAACGGTAATCCCGTATGTGAAATATGCAAAATCGATCATAAAATCATATTCTACAGGAATATTTCCATTTATCAATATATTAGCAGGTGTTAGCATTTGCATTGCATAAGAAAGCAACTGTAAAGATGCTGTGTATGTATACGATGTGTGAAGAGCGAGTCTTTAGTTTTTTCATTTGGCCAGTCTGCCAGGAATGTTTTAAATAATTGGCGGATGCGCCAATGTCATTTGATATTCTATTGCGGTATTGTTGAAAAAACTTTTATTTAATCACTTCTTTACTGTGACTATATCCTCAGACTGTATCTGTTGAGAGTATTGGTAATTTAACCAACTGTACTTCGACTGTTATTTATGCAATTTATAAACATATTGAGTGTAATATCAATATTGTCTATATATACTTATAATTTTCTATATATTTTCTGTGCATTTTCTATTTATAAAATCAGATTCTACAGAAGTACTTGTATTTATCAATATATTGGCAGGTGGTAGCACTTGAATTGCGTAACAAAACAACTCTAAAGAGTTGCAGAGCACCTTACTAGACTGTATATGTATGTAAGATGTCTAAAGAATACATCTCCATTTTTATTTAATTTTTTTTCGATCAGTTTGATTTGTATGAATGTTTAAATAATTGGCGAAGGCGCCAATGTAATTTCATGATGTATCCAGATATTGTTGAATAAATTTTTATATAATCATTTCTTTATTCCAACTGTATCTTCACTAATTCTTTTCCATCTCAAACCAATTCTGCCTAGCAGATAACAACCTAATTATGTGTTAGAGTGAAATAATGAAAAATATATTTACAAAAATCTCGAGTAAAGTATTTTTACAAGTTTAAATGAAATAAATGCAATTATTGCCATAACTCTAAATTCGAAAAAAAGTACTCACTATTCACATATTTTAATTAAATTAATAAAAATTAAAACGCAAATTTTGCCCAAACTTTGCAGAGTTGTGAATTATTATTCACATCGACGGCATATTGTTCATATCACTCATAATGAAACAGACTGTTGACAAGACTTATCTCGATATCGACGATATGCCAAAGAATTGTCAACTTGCAAAACCAGTTGAGGATATTGGTGATTTTAATCAAATTACACTTGGAATGTTATTCATGCAGTGTATAAAAATATTATGTATAATACTCAATTGAGCATAATACCAATTTTGTCTATATATACTCATAGTTTACCATAAATAATTTCAGGCCATACAACTTCAACGAAAGGCTGCAGGAATATGAAATATAGTTTGGATGCCATAACAATCACTATGGAAAGTTGCAAGATAAAACTTTGTTTCAAATACTGTATATTGTAAAGATAATCCATGACACGGATAAATGGAGTTACCTATTATTACCTATTATTTCCATGAAACGTGTGTGCTATTTACATGAACACGTTAAGTTTAAAAACGAAGGTATTCATGGATTTTTTCTTGATAAAACATGTATATCTCAAAATAGTACCGTTGGCCGCTCCTGGTAATATTCTCATATTAAAAGCGTCAAAAATGCAAAAAAATGTAGATACACACGTTTAAAATTTTAAGCATTACAATCCTTATTTCTAGTGCAGAGCTAATATTTTCTTCTAAAACACAGGATGCCAATTATCACGGAGAAATGGATCGAGAGAGTTTCGTACACTGAATTTAATACAAGCTATTAGTGGCTTGAATACAATCTATTAGTGACTTTGGAAGAATCTTCAATAACTAGTTACTTAACAAAACACAAACAACAGCGCCCAAGAGAGACGATATACAAAAATAATCGAAAATAATAATATTCATTATGGAGACACCTATTTGAAAACACATTTGATGAGTTTAAGACAAATGTTTTGATGGCCGAAGCTCAACGAGGCTGCACTCGTGATGATCAGGGATCACTGAGTCGCAAAAATAATTTAGGTATGAATAAGGTATGGTGTTAGAATAACATTAGTTTTAATCATCTTCAGAACATGCAAAATTTGTTGGCGAAAGGCATGTCGAATGTAGTGTTTTGGTATTTTGTGGAAAACTAAGTCGGTGTTAAATAAATGTAATTAATTCCATAACTCTAAGTCCTAACAAAATCAATAAAATTAAAATGTAATTGTTGCCTGCACTTTGCAAAATTGTCAATTATTATTCATATCGGCGCCATATGGTTAAACTGTTGAAAAGGCTTGTTTCAATATCGGCGATCTGCTAAAGAATTGCCAACTAGTAAAACCCATTGACAGTATTGGTAATTTTGATCAGATTGCGATTAGAATATTATTTATGCAATATATAAAAATATTGAGTATATTATTAATATTATTTATATATACTTATAATTTACCATAAATAATTTCAGAGCATACAACTACCGGAAAGTTCCAAGAATGTGAAATATAGTATCGATTCCATAAAAATTACTATAGAAAGTCAACTAATAAGCCGCTGTTTCAAAAACTGTATATTGTAAGAATAACTCATGATGTTGGTAAATGGTATTACTTACTATTGCGATGAAGCGTGTGTATTTTATTACATGAACACGTTAAACTTAAAAGTAAAGTTTTGCTTTCACTTTTTTTCTTAATGAAACATGTACACCTCAAGATAATACCGTTGGGTGTCCATAGCAATATTCTCATATTAAAAGTGTGAAAAACATCACAAAACTTACTTAATTATCCAAAACTTACATTTACTTAATTATCCTAGATTATTTATTATCCTATTAGTAAATGTATTCCTTTATTATCTCATATACAACTCAAATATAAATCTATTAACTTTAAAAAGAATAACATAAACACTTTTGTAAAATTGCTAGAAAGTATTACTAATGAGTAAATGACTAAACATCACAAATAACAATATTCTTTATATCTAAAAAGAAACGGTAATCCCGTCCGTAAAATATAAATCCGTGAAATAATATATCGACAAATGGTAGCATTCGCATTGCATAACAAAGCAACTGTAAAGAGGTTTTTTATGTGTATGATGTGTGAAGAGTAAGTCTTCAGTTTATTTTTTGTTTGGCTAGTCTGATACCCACTATGCATAATTCAAATAATTGGCGGAGGCGCCAATATCATTTAATATTCTGTTGAGGTATTGTTGAAAGAACTTTCATGTAATAATTTCTTTCCTGTGACAATATCTTGACTAATTCTTCTTCATCACACACCAATTATATATAGTAGATAACAACCGAATTATGTGTGAATGAAATAATAAAAAATATATTTATAAAGAACTCGAAAATAGTTTAGATTAAATAAGTGCAATTAATGCTATAACTGCAAATTCCAGTAATATTACTCACTATATACATATTTTAATTAAATTAATAATATTAAAATACAAATATTGCCTGACCTTTGCAGAGTTGTGGATTTATTCATATAGTACACCATACTGTTCATATCACTCATATTGAAGCAAGTCCTCGACAAGGTTTATTTCAATATCGATGATTTTTCGAGAACAAGTTGGGGTATTAGTAATTTTAATTAAATTGCACTTCGGATGTTATTTATGCCATGTATAAAATATTGAGTATAATATCAATATTTTTTTTATATACTCATACTTTACCATAACCAGGTCATACAACTCGCGAAAAGCTTCAGGAACGTGAAATTATAGTTTCCACTCCCTAACAGCCACTATGGAAAGTTGTAAAACAAAATGTTATTTTAAATATTGTATATTATAAAAATAATTCACGACAGAACTTAATGGAGTTACCTATTATTGGGAAGAAACGTGTGTGTTTTCCACATGAACACGTTAAATTTAAAATCCAAAGTCTATATCGATTTATTTTTCTTGATAAAATATATATACCGCAAAATAGTACCATCGGCGTCGGTTGCTCCTGCCAATGTTTTAATATTAGAAGTGTGAAAAATACGAAAAAAAAATAGCTTCGATTAAGCCCCGATATAATCTTGGTTATCTTGGTGGATACGAAAATAACAGATGATATGTCATATTCTTGAAATTGTGTATCAGCAGCCTCTTAGAAAATATAAACCATTACAAAGCATAGAATTTAGACGCCCAGTATATTTTAGACTGTCAATATTTCTTGAAATGCTCTAAATTGAAACTATAGATTGACGTGTCCAAACAGTTCGTTTAAATGTCATTAAAAAGTCATTTATAATTAAGTTTTATCCCCTTATTATATTGCCATCTAGACACATTAAACTGACAGTGTCACCTCCGCCATTTCTGGGGTTATAGTCTTTATACATTGCAATATAGCCAAATACATTTTATTGGCTGTATTTCAGGGTATTAATGTAACATGTTATTCAGTAATAACGTTGGTATTATTATTATAGTTTATTTGTCTTCTAACTAAAAGCAGGGAAATCGGGGCTACATAACGTCTAATTTTACGTCATAACTTCTTCTATGAATTGTATCGTATGGAGTTACAGTAACCAATTAGTACCCAGTCAGAATGTTATTACTGAATTTCACGACCAATATTCGCGATAATATTCCAATAATCAGCTTGGTGTATCTTCGCCCCTCCACTTCACCCTAATAAATCTGATATCGATTCGTCATCCATTCATTATGAATTTCGGGAGCTGGGAAATAGGTTTCTGATGAATGATCCTTAAACAAATATAAGTTATAACGTAGTCCTTTAAGTATTGTACAAAGTATATTTTTACTGTTGTTATGTATCCTTATGGAAACTTAACGCAAATTTTCTTAGGGATTTTAACTTACTGACAATTTTTTTCTCAGAATTTAACTACAAAATATACAGATTTTAACGAAAGAAACTAATACGCTAGGAATAATAAGGGGGAAATAAATTCAGATTGAAATTTTCTAGTTGTTAATGAATCTTGCTTGTAATGGTGGCAACATATTTTTTTTTACAGGGCATTAATATGTTTTATAGAGCTATAAACCAAGATAATACTAAATATATCACCTCGATTTAAAAAAAAAAACTATTATCTATGTGCTGAAGGAAATTCTGTAAGGTAGGATTATTGATTTTCTACCAATTTATGAATATTATCAATGCAATTGGCCATATTGACAAAATAAACTTAAGAATGTATCTTGTTAGACTTTTTGGATTTATAATTATAGCAGTTTCAAGAAGTTAATGCTTTGAATAAAGTTTTGTTCACTTTGATTATTCTGGACTAAATGAAATATATTGCAAATGTTTAAGTCTTTGTTGGATTTATCTGAAAAATATTAGATAATTTACAATTGGTTGAAATTTTAAAAATTTTTATTTTCAAACTTATATGACCAGCACGAGTTTACTTTTGTACCAGCATTATATTTAATACCTCAACATTGAGATGTGGCCCTATAAAGAAAAAAATTATTTTAAATTCTTAGACTCTCTTAATTTGAAGAGGAAGCAAATAAAGTTCTTCTAGAGTACTAATTTTTCCATCCGAGTATTGGGTACTAGTCTGTCTAGTTTGGGTACTGGAATCAATTCCTTCTAATTTTCCCCTTTATGGCTTGGGCCTTTTCTAGAGCTACCTCCACAACCATGAACGTAGTTTTTAGTGAATTAAATATTTAAAGACGTCACTTTTAAAGACGTTTCTTAATCATTGTTAATTGCAACATGAATAATACTTTACTTGGTGGTTTGCCACTTTTACGTTGTTTACATTGCTGCAGTTTCAGCTGTTAAAGGGTTATTTTCAAACTTAATCTGCATAGAATGACATATGGGGGTGACATTGAAGTAGTTTTTAAATCCTTGCGTTTACAATAATATTATATACTAGGATTTATATACACTAAATTTACAATATAATTAATCATACGATAGGTTAATTTTAAAATCTTTATATTTACAAGGAGATTATATAATAAGATATACCTAGAAAATAATAGTATGGTATAGATAAACCTGGTCATTAAGAAAGTAAAGAATTTGTATATTTCTACAGAGAGATAAGGGATACTAATAAATTTAACTTAAGGCCATCTTCCCACACTCGTATATGTAATATATTAATATCTTCTGTATTTGGAAAAAGATGACTAAAGACTAAAAACTAAATGTAACGTTTGAGTAGATTTTGTTGACAGAAGGATCGAAAAATATTCTTTCTATCTAGCTTGTAGAGATTGACTAGGCTGACCTATACAGTGTGGCCTACTTTGGAGCTGAATGTATGCTATCTCGGGTATTATCAAAAATAGAGACTGTCAAATGGAGAAAGTTTTAAAAACTTTAATTTGCCTTTTCACTACACTATCAAATTTTACCTAACTATTTCCGTTTAAATAATCGTGAAATAATAGTATGATGCAGTTTAACAACAATTCCCGATGTCTCTTTAATTGAATGTGTGGTGACATTTACGTAAGTACATTCTTAAGGTATTTTCTAAAGCTGCTATTAGATGTATTAACAAAAAATCTACAGTATTTTCTTAAAATAAAATTATATTTTCATGTGAACGTCATATTGAATTTTTCTGCACTTCGATAATATATGTATTAACTTTTCAGTGATGTATCACATGATTAGAATTATAGGATTTAGGATTGCAAGTTTATTTAAAGGTTTTCAGACGTAGGTAATAAAATAGGTATGTTAGCGAAAATAATATTTAATCTATTAGCAATTAAGCACCAAAATATGACAATAATAGGCACTATAGAAACTGTTCAATATGTTGCCTACATTGGACAGTTTATGTTATTCCTGTAAGCACTTATACTCTTATATACACTCCTATACATTCCTATATACACTCACCCTATTTGAAATGGAATGAGATACCCTTGTTAAGGTATATGTATTAATTGTGGTCGAAGTATTTCTTATTCTTCAATAACCGACATATTTTCGGGCACCTCAAAGGAGTGTACTAATTTTTGCATGTGCTTTATAAATAAATAAAATTCCAAAAGACTGAGGTCAAGAGATCTTGTTGGCCAGAGATCTTATTAACGTTACCAATATTTACAATAAGTTTTTCATTAAAAATACTCTAGAAACATTTAATTACAATATGCCTGTTATGAGCTGGATAAATGTCGGGTTAAAACCAAATTTCATTGATGCCACCAAATTTTCTGACAGCAGGTCAGGTCTTTTAACGTTTGTAAATATGTGGCGCCATTAAAATTATAATTCAAAGTGAAGGCCTCAATTAGATGATTTTCTACAAAATATTAATGGATTAAATTAAGTTTACCACACCAGATATTAAAACCAAATCGTGATTAAAATTTTGGTTGATTATATGAGGATTGTGAAAGGCCCAATAATATGTATTTTGTCTATTATAAATCCCACAGTATTCTGTGAATCTGATTTCGTCAGTCCTTAATAGTGTTGATGAAAAATTCGGGTTATAACGGCATTATTGCTAACACCATTTACAAAATTTAACTCGCGTTCCAAAGTTAATTTCATTTAGTCCCTCACCAGTGATCTGCTTGTATGAATGAAAGTGATTCTTACATAAAATGAAATTCTTTTTACAGTTGTTCTCGGTATCTTGAACAAATTTGATATATCTTTGGCAGAGGATGTAGGATTTTATTTCAGGCACGTTATTACAAAATTGTCTCATTTTTGATTATTAATATTAAAATTCTCTCTTCTGTTTTGTTAACATTTTTCATAGT
Organism: Rosalia funebris; assembly: GCA_037954035.1. NCBI lineage: Eukaryota > Metazoa > Arthropoda > Insecta > Coleoptera > Cerambycidae > Rosalia > Rosalia funebris. Next base: position 28,039,481 of record JAZFAV010000009.1, on the reverse strand, counting down.
CTAGGTCACGGATTTATTATTAAGTATATATGTAAAATAGCGAATATTAGGTTGGTTAGATTCAGGCAAAGGTCCTTCATGCCTACTTGAAGTTTCAGCCTCATCGAAAAAAGAATAAAATATGATATTGAATTGTAGATAAATTCAATATGACGTCCAATGAAAAACAAAAGTTTCTATTTTCTCATAAATAAAGGATTGTACATATTTTTGGTAGTACAACTAAGAGCGTATTTAATAAGTACCTTAAGAATGTATTTTACTTGTTAAAGTGTGGCCACATCTCCAATTAAAGAGATATGAGGCATTATTGAACATGCATTATCCTTTTTTATTTTTGGCAACTGACCTTAAAACAAATAAAACCCTTTAAAGCTTCTCCATTTGACAGTTTCTCTATCTATGATAAAATCCAAGATGGCAAGGCCTGTGGCATCAAAGTGGGCCACACTCTAGCCTACTCTAACGCTTAACTTATAAACTTTGATTTTTCTTTATTTGTAGTCTTGTATGTTGCATTGTATAAAATGTTCTAAATCGTCGTCTACGATTTAAAACTAACATTTGGATTATAAGACTCTTTTATTTTTGGCAACTCACCTGCAAAAAGAAAACACTTAAAGCTTTTCCCATTTAACTGTCTCTGTATCTGTGATAATGTCCAAGATGTCAAGACCTGTAGCACCAAAGTGGGCCACACTCTAGATTACTCTGATTATTAACTTATAAACTTTGATTTTTTTAAATTTGTAGCCTTGTATTTTGCATCGTATAAAATGTACTAAATCTTCGGTTACGACTTCAAACTAACATTCGGATTATAAGACGAGATGTTGTCCAAATAGTTTCAAGTTTTACTACAACATATTAATGACACGTGTGTTATTGGGTTAAAGTAAAAGAGAATACAAGTTTTCCACGAAGATCAGTGGATTACCCGTTACTTGACGAACGACTTTCTATCCAAGCTGGTAGGTTCATAAGATAATTAGAACTGATTTTAATAAAAGACAGATAGTTTTACAACAACAAAAAACAGTTCATTCAAAATCGTACCATGCTGTTGATTTCCCGATTATGCCAACTTGGTTGACGAAACTCACGTCGAATAACATTTAATCGTTCGGTGTTCATAAAATACTTATCTTTTATTTTTATTACTACATCGAATATTCCAACCTCATCCTGCAGTTATTGATTTCTTTAACATATGGATAAATAATACTTTACTTATATAATTTTAGTTGTGTCTTTAGTTTAACCTTACAGTTAATCTGGTTAATCCTTTTAGCTTAGAAATAAAGAAGATTTAACAAATCAATGACTTAAATATTGCAAATAATTCTTTAGAATTAAATCCCACTTTTCCAGAATTAGGTGTTAATGTATTACCTATACAAACAGAAGGCCTTAAATTAAATTTATTAGAATGCTTTTAAATCTACAAGTCCCTTAACAATCCCAATAATTACTTACTAATGACCAAATAAATGTATACCATACTGTTCGTCGAGGTATTTACATATTAATCTTTATTTAATCTCTTTGTGAATTTAAAGGTACTCCAAATTAGCTTATCTTCACATTCATTTTATGTGAATTAAGTTTGAAAATGGTCTGATAAGAGCTTAATCTGCAGTAACATAATATTACTTTAAAAGTGATAAACATTAAAGTGTTTTATTCATGTCACGGCTCTTCGTAATTTATTACATTGTTAAGAATGATAATCAGTGGTATGAGATAAATAGAAAAATCACTCAACAAAAGAATTAATAAAATTAGGAATTACTAATCATATTTAATCACAATTAACAGTGGAACAAAAGCAGATTAGCAACCTACTTTTCAAGAAGAAAACATGTATTAGAGTGACTGAAGATGTGTTCTATTAACTACATAACAAGTACCTGAATGACCCGAATTTCAAACTTGACTTATTAGTGGATAGCGATATTTAACTTGACTTATTAGCCAGGAGATTTTGCCAGCGAGGCATTGGCGTATACGTGCGCACACGTGGGAACGGTGAGTCGGTGAATCAGCGTCTCTGCTGAGTCGATAGACTTTTGCAGTGATTGTTAAAAACTTGTTTAGTAATGCACTGTGCATTTTGATACGAATGGTTTGCGCTGCAAAGTGCTACTTTATTATGCCGAATGTACGTAGGATTAAAAACAGGATAACAATTACAAGGGACAAGTGAAGGTAATGGAAAAGTTATTACCTTGCCGTTAGTGGAGTCACTGCAAATATTGGATTCTATACACACAGAGATACATAGTTTAAGAGACGCAAAAATTAATAGTGTTAAAGCAAAGTTTGATACTATTTTAGAAAAAATATTAATATTTTGCCAGATTAAAACAGATAGTACAGTGTGTCTGGATTAACAGAGGCAGTACATAATTGGAAAGATTATTTTAAGTATATAAGAAAATTTTTTCGCCACGGCAACATAGTTCGCTAAAACAACTGTAGAAACATACCTAATCCTGAAAATGTTTAGTGGAACTAATCCAGCTGATAACGCTGTCTTGGAGGGTGTGTTTCACAATATCGTATAAATTATAATGTATATACAACCAAGTGCTTATTATTATTTGATTACTTAGCATTACTTAGTTTATTTGAATTATTACGATGCCTCGAAGGGGACGCCTCTGGTATGCTGACGAAACGAGCAGTTCTATGTATTAGACTCACTCAACTATAAGCAATATATTAACTATCTCAAACTCACTCAACCGTCACCCTTCATATATTCTCAAGCTCAGTAATAGATACTTACTAATGAGAATATTAGAAACTCAAATTTAAAATAGAAAAGAATATTAAGAATTGTCATACACCTCCACATTATAGTCATAAGTGTACATTGTCTTCAATATCTTCATTATCATATAATTGACGTACCACACAAATGGTAAGCGAGTTGCTAGGATTTAATTAAAGCAGAAAAGTTGTTATGCTGTTAAAATAATTGTCGTAATGGAGAACTATGAGATGTGAGAAAAGTGGCAAGGGGATGTCGGAAGGCGTAACATTAAAGTTCTTAATGTATTTACTGGCTTCTCTGAGAATGTGTTATATGTTTGCAATTAGCGTGTCTATCGTTGGTATGCATATTTTAATATACGCTGTTAATTATAGATGTTATAATGAACCTACATATTAAATACGAACAAACAGTTTTTAGAAATCTATAGTATTTACGCATATATAATACCAGGTTTAGTTTTAGACGCATATAGCATACTCGTAGGTAATAATAGCATACGCTAAGCAATACAGCATTCATTATAATGTTGTGGTACTTACTTGCTTTAAAATATATCTTCATCGTTGTATAATATAGAATTATTGTATAGGTATATGGAATATGAAATAAGATCGCACAGAAACGTTACCTTATTAATAGATATTTATTACTTTTCATGTACATGTATGTCTTCTAGACGTTATATGTTCCTTCTGGTGCATACCTTTCTTAACGCTTTCATTAATGTTCACAAGTCATTTGGCCTTAAAATGTAGACAAACAACATTGCATTATCGACATTCCAATTGGAAAAGTTTCCCAAACTCTGTATAGGAGGTACAGGATAATAAAATGTAAAACGTTATAGGATAATATAATGTAACATTGAAATTTGCAAAGTAGCTATTATGTAAAACTTGAAATAACAATATGTATTTACCCAGTTCTTATAAGTTAAGTATGTTGTAAATAGTAAAATATACAAGGATTATGAATTAAACCAAAGTAGTAGACAATATCTTAAATGAAAGTGTCTCAAAAATCAATAACGAAAAACAACGAAAATAATAAAAAAATAACGCATCTCCTTTAATATATAATAGCGTTAATTACAATGTTACCATAAGCCCTTCTTAGAAAAATATTTAATATATTTATTAATAATTTAAAGTTTTATTTTATAAATCACTTTAGTAAGCAAACCAAATGTATTAGTGCTCATTCATGTTGGCCTTAATTATGCATAAAAAATGGTTTTGCACAAAACTAGTTCTTAATATTATTCAAATTGACACTTAAAACTATAAATTTTTCTAGTTGAACTAAATTTAGCAACCTATAATACTTATGTCTTATATGACTAAGTAAATAGTTATGTAGTATGTAGTTATGTAGTAAGTTAAATTTATCTAAAAACACAAATATAGATAAAGTGGAGATTTTCAAAATTAAGATTTTTATACTGTGGGAATAATATAATCTCATTTCTTAAATGGCGATGTCAAGGTAGAAATTTGATTAAGTGTTCAATAGCATGATCCGACATAAAATTCACACCAAATTGCTTTAAAAAATAACCTCAGCTATATAATTGTTTTGAAACGTCTCCATAAAGTAAAATACTACTAATACAAAATGACATTTACCTAGAAACTAAAACAAGACAGTTCATGTAGTATAATTTCATTCTGCGAAGAAATACTGGAGAAGTTCCACAGAAATGAGCTAGCTTTAGTCTCATTCCTTTTTCAAATTAAACAACGTTCATGTAGAATAAGTCAGTAAACCGACAAAACTGTGTATCGGTCAGTGAATAATTCTCATTGGAAGCGTGATATGCATACACAAAATCCATCGCCACTTACGATACACATACAGATATCATCGACAACCCTATTACTGTAAAAATTCGGTAAACGCAATCGCGCTGTTACACAACAAAGTGTCGTCTACGGGAAGCCATGCCTTTTCTCATTTATAATGAGACATTATTTCGTCTAATGCAGACTTTCACGTAATACCACGTGAGGAAGTACATAATAAAAATAATTATTTCCATCTAGTCATTCTCGGTTACACCAGACTGTCCCGGAACTGCATATCGTCATTTTATTCTTTTTAAAAATCACCAGTACAAGTATATATTGTTATGGCTTGTATAACTGAGAATAATTAGATGGCAGTAACCATATTTATTCAATTATTGTTGAAAGAAATTTGGCAGCTCAGAAATATTTAAATCTGATCAGGGCTGAAGTTATTCCAATCAATATTGTCAAACTTATATCCAAATTCACTACATCCGACTCTACTGAATAAAATCGTTTTGTTTCAACAAGACGGAGCAACACCCCAGTATACTATAATTGGAAGAAAATAAATGAAACCGTTTATAATAAATGTATTGGACGCAGAAGTGCTATTGCGTGTTCACCTTAATGACCAGGTCTTACACTTACATTGGAGTTTTATGTAACCTATGAGGTTATTTTAAAAATAAAGCATATGCAACAGAACCATACAATCAATGTAATTGAGTCAACTCTATCAAGTTTTATACCACTGTATTTGCACAAAATTCATGACTGCAGTTTTAACACTTTCTGTTATTATCAAACGGTGATTCAACTAAGAATGAAATACAAAAGTTCTGTTTCTATAATATATGCTATCTAACTAAACTAAGCAGAATAAATGTTATGACAATAAACAGGTTTACAGGAAAACGTGTTTATAAAATAATATAATCCAGATCATCCGATTGTGGAAATTTCTAAAAATATTATTAAGAAATATTATACAGGGGTTAATTAAGTTCAGTAACAGTAAAAAGAGGAGAATACAATATATCTACTTTATCATTTAACAAATTAAAATTATCTTATGGTTGAATTTATAGATCTCTACTGCTTCTAACAAATTGAGTTTTAAAACTTTTCTGGCATAGTATAGGATTTTCATATTATTAATATCTGGGAAATTATGTCCACTTTCTAAGATATGATTAGAAAAACTGGAATCTATTTTCTGTAACCTGAAGGATCTATTGTGGTCTATTACCAAATTAATAAACAAAAAACAAAATCAGTATATTTTTAAATTAATTTATCCAAGAATTAGAGAAGATAAACAAACACCTTACTCCACTATCATATATCGTGATACATTGTGAGTAAAAATATCAAATATTTTCATAATATAGCATTTAAACCCCAAAAAAAGATTTAATTTAATTTACAGTGTTAAAGATAAATCTAATAAGTATGAAAAATCTGGAGTTTATAGATTAAATTGCTCAAAGTGCAATAGGACATATATATACAGGATAAACTGGACGTAATTTTAGAACAAAATACCTTGACCACAATAGATCCTTCAGGTCACAGAAAATTCCACTTCCTCTAATCATATCTTAGAAAGTGCACATAATTTCCCAGACATTGATAATATGAAAATTCTACACTATGCCAGAAAAACTTTAAAACTTAATTTGTGAGAAGCATTAGAGATCTATAAATATAACCATTATGATAATTTTAACTTGTTAAATGATCAAGTAGATATACTCCTCTTTTTACTATTACCAAACTTAATTAACCCCTGTATAATATTTCTTAATAATACTTCTAAAAATTCCCACAATTTCAAGGTCTGGATTCCACCACATTATAAACACGTTTTCCTGTAAACCTTAATAACCTCTGTTGTCATATTTTGTCATTTTTTTATTGTCATAACCCTTCATTCTGTTTAATTGGATAACATATATTATAGAAACCGAACTTTTATATTTCATTCTTAGGAAAATCACCGTTTGACAATGATATAAAGTGTTGAAACTGCAGTCACGATTTTTTTTTCAAATATGGTGGTATAAAACTTAGTGGTGTTTTACCCAATTACAATGGAATTATGAACTATCATAGAGTAACTATTTCCTCGATCAATTTCTTACAATACAATAATATTATATGAAAACGCAAATTCTGTTATCCATAAGTGAATTATTTGTTTTATTTTAAAGTTCGGAGCGTGCAAGGAATTGAACATACACTGAATGAACTAACTTACTTTTTCCAGCTCCTTGAGTGAAGCAGGGGACACATCCGAATGCCTTCGAAGTTCCGGACTTCTAGGAGGCGCTAGTCCACTCCCCACACCACCTACAGTAAGACCGCCACTCGATCCCAGTCTAGCTTCAGAGTGCCTTCTTTGCAATTCTTGTATTGGAATTTCTAATAAACTTTCATTAGAATCTTGTGCCATCGCCGCCCTTGATTGAAGTTTCCTGTAAAAATAAATGCGAAAAAAAAATTCGTTAGCTTTAGCAACCTCCATTAGACTTAATGAGTATTTTTACGTTTATGAGGTATTTTATACTTCGATCAGAAAGTAATTACCTTCATCGAATGTATACGAAATTAATGTTAAAAGCCGATAAATACATCGCTGTCATCGTTTGATATCAGCCACCCAAAATGTAGGTCGACGGAATATAGGTTAAGTTTAAGTCTTTTTTTTTTGTATATATGTAACCTATTTACAACTTCGTTTCATCATCATGTACGTCGCCTACTTTTTTAATTAGGAGACCATGTTAATAAAAATTCACACGTTATGTTTACGAGTTTTATACAGATATTTATTTTTAATGTATTTTATACATCATCATCATCATCATCATTAGGTCATCAGTCCTAAGACTGGTTGGACGCTAACCTCCAGCTTCTCCTATCTTGTGCTAACCTACGCATTTCGCTAATTGTGCTACAACCTACATCCCTTACTATTTGCGAGCAGTAGTCTAATCTAGGCCTACCTCTGCCTTTCTTCACTCCTATTTCTGCCTCCAAAATATCGCGGACTATTCCCCCATGTCTCAGCAAGTGGCCTACCATTCTATCTCTTCTCTTCTTTAAGTTTTTCCACATACTCCTTTTCTCGCCGACTTTCTCCAATACTTCTTCGTTTCTAACCCTATCAGTCCATGGTATTTTCATCATTCTTCGGTAACACCACATCTCAAAAGCTTCTAATTTCTTCCTACTTGCTTCCCCTACCGTCCAGGTTTCGCAGCCGTAAAGTGCCGTGCTCCATACATATGTTTTCAAAAATCTCTTCCTTGTTTCTAAGATTTTATACATACGAAAAATATATTCAAGATGGATATGTTTATATTAGACATGATGGCTGAATAGAACATTGTACATAACACTGACGTAGTTTTCTGCAAAACATTATGTACACTACGTGCTTTTCCAACAAAGTTGGAATCATCTGGACATGATTAAAAATAATCTTATGCTAACAATGCATCCTATTTATACTACGTATTTTAAATAAAAAAATTAACGGAATTAAATTATCTCAAATTCTAATGCACTGATATCGATAATTGACAAAATAAAATTTTCCTAAAACCATTGAGTACATATCAAAAAACCATAGATACAAAGCTGGTATCTTTTTCAACAATAGTACGTGGTTGAATGGGTCAAAAAACTTCATGAAACAATATTTAAATAAAAATAGTTTTTCTGAAAAATAGTTAATTTTATCGATATCGAAAAACAGAACTTTATTTAGTCTAAAGTTCAAGCAAACTACAGTATTATTGTTGTGCTTTTATCGTACAAGAGAAACAAGCATTTTTGTATTAAAACTAATTCGTCCCTGGCGAACTAAATGCGCACATATTCTGGGACACGCTATATATGGGTATAAAAATTACCCAGGATATAATTTTACACATTCCATTTGTGTTTTGAGGTTTATGTATTAGTACTAGTATTTGAGGTTTATACATACATTAGTATTGGTTAACATATATTTGAAGGGCTGTATTATTTGTAAATTTTTATTTTTATTTCAGCATTATATCTCAGTTCATATTTAATCTGGACGTAAAATATATGTCATCCCTATCATTCTATATTTAAAACAGAAATACTGTTTTGATTTAAAGAATTCATCATTGAGTAACACATTTTATATAAGAGAAACACTAATTGAATCACCATATTTCGATTAACATGAACTGTTTCAAAACGTGTTTCGAAAAGCTTCAAAACGTTAGACATAATTTTTCAAAATTCGAATCTTAAGAGGCACAAGAAATTAGTAAAATAATTTTAATATTAAATTATTAATTTTTGAGCCAGTTCCATCTTCAACATAAAATCAAAATCTTCAACTGCAAAGTAAATTTACATTTGAATCAAAATGAAATTACTTTAAAGTTCTTTACTTTACTGTGAACTTAATGAAGACTGGCTGTTCCGTACTGAACGGCTTTCCTTTTCCTGCCAGCAATCTCATTTCCTGCCCCTATCATTTGCCCGAGTGTGAGTGTCGCCTATGCCCGAATAGCAGGGCTGCGGAAGTGTGAGACAGAGACGTTGACAGAATATCATATCGTACACGTAGAGAAGCAAGGCGCCGGTACCGAAGTCAACCCTTCATTATTATTTATTCCAAGCAAGTTCATTTTATCTTTACCAATCATTATCTTCCTGTTACGCAGGTGGTCCTTCGCATATTTCGGTACAATAACAATTCGTTCATTACCCAACACCGGCAGTGGCGCCAAATTTCTCACCTCCGGTATTTATTCCAACTGATGCTTGGTGTTTAATTATGTGGGTGATATATTAGGAATTTAAGAGTTTTTTTTCATTGAAGACCTAAAGAGGGTTCTCCATTTAAAGAATTAAAGTATCAGATAGAACATAAACTCTTATCTATCCAAATAATAAATCATTCGTTATCATTGACGGGTGTATTAGTTAAGTGATAATATAAGTAAAAAAACTGGTAAATTACTTACGGGTAAAAGTTACAAGCCTTTTCTTTTACCATCCATTTTCAGCAGTAATATGTCATCAGAGACGTGATTCTGAAGTAATAATATTTCATTTTTATCTAGAAACTTTCAGTGGCCTTTTTCAGGTAAGCAATTATTTAACTTTCTTATCTAACAATGTGCATTTATTCATTTAGTTTTACGTTTAAAGTTCTCGTATAATTTGCATAATACTACTCTAGTTTTCTGTTTTCCAAGTCTAATAGAAATTTTATGTTATGTTTGCTTTGTCTACACTATCGCATATATCTTCTTTCAATTGCTGTTCTAATTAGAGTGCCTCCAAGTCTACGTATATGAACATATTCTGTAATGATTTATTATATAAAAAAATATAAAATATATATAATTAGACAAGACATTTGCGTTTAAAAACGCTTGTAATAACTATATTCCAAATTGACTACAAACAAATGTCTTACTCTTAAATATTAGTAATGAATCTATGTTAATGATCCACTATTGAATCCCTTTGTTTAGTTTTTGAATGATATTTTAAATAACTTGTCATGGTATGGCCCTATGACAAATATTACTGAATCAGTAATATGGAAAACTCTAGTAATTTCACACCAGTCGTAATACCGCCACGAAGACTTGATACATTTGAATCGACATAGGTATAAGTAATTCAATATAGCTTTGTTATTCTATTTAGTAACGTGTTGCTTTGTTCATTGCGACAGTAAATATAGAATTTGAATTGCACGCCATTTATGTTATTTCAAGGATAGGGCGTCAATATTTAACGACTATCATCTATAAATGATATGTCGTCAACATTCCGCGACATGTTGTGATAACATGTTAACAGTTCAACAACGAATAGCAATGAAAGTGAGCAATCATTTACAATTTCAGTACGAAAATTTCGTACAAACTTGAAGCGCCTACAGAGTTAATAGTTCATACTTTAATAAAAAAATTTGAAAAGACGGATTCTGTTATTGATAAGGCAACACCAATACGTCTTCGTCGTGGTGGGCCTGGTTAAAATATTGCTACCAATATCAAATTGATGGTACGGTGGCCTAGATGAGGGGTTTGTTGCAGGACGGGCAGGATTATTGCCCTTTATCCACTCATCGCTGTATACCCGGACAGCCTCGTGAAGGGTGAATCTGCCTTTCTCCCCGCCTCACCCGCTCCCAGCATGAGCAGCGCAAGGAGCGCTACTCGTAAACAGAAGCGAAGTGCCTGGCGGCGGTGGGATCCAACATACTTCCCTTTGTCCTAGCTTGTTTAACCCCGCCGGCTGGGGCCTCTTCTAGTGCTCTTCTGGTCTTCTCATTTTCTTTTTTCACCGGCTGCCTGCCCCCGGGAGCGTAATCTGTCGTGAGTCCTGCGCGCAGCGCAGGGCTAGGATGAGAGTACGTTAGGGTGAGTCTTGTAACTCAGTACGAAGGGTTGACTGGGGGTTTACGAAAACCCCTAGCTCAACCTCCTAGGGTCGGGAAGTAAAAAGTGTGGCAATAGGGCCTCACTCCTATAGGTAAGTGTGGAAATGTCTATGTCGACCCACCTGTAAGGTAAGGCATGGTTATTGGGCGACAGGTATATATGGTATGATTAATAAATAAATAAGTTCGGGTGCGTATCCTCTTTCCTTACGCGAGAACTCGGAGTTTTGGTGTCTTATGGCAGTGCGGTCCTCCCGGGTCGTAGTCAGAGGCTGGTTTTTTCAGGGGGTTATCATGGTCAATTATCCGATTGTAGAGTTTCTTCGCTCTGTCTTGGATCTTCTCCGCGACGATTCTGTACTCTAGATCTCTTCTGATGTCGTCATTTCTGACGAACCAGGAAGCGTCCAGAGCATGTCTCAGCGCAATGTTCTCTACAGCTTGGATTTTCTTCATGTGCGTCTTGGCAGCGTTTGCCCATGCGGTAGAAGCGTACATTAATTGAGGCTGTATTACCTGTTTGATGAGCAGCAGTTTGTTCCTTAGGTTGAGGTCCGTGTTGCGTCCCAGAATTGGGCCGACTTTTGCCAGAGTGGACTTGACTATCCCTGTACGGTTCCTAATGTGGACCTGCCACGTCAGGGACGCATCCATCGGCACGCCAACGTACTTTACGGTGTCGGTCCATGGGATATCCTCTCCGTTGATGGTGACTTCGTTGGCTGTGGTTTCCCTCGTCTTCTTAAAGAGAATGGCCTTGTTCTTGTCCACGTGAATGGCCACCTTCCATGTGTCGCACCACTTCACATCATACACTTTACTTCGCAAATACATCAATTCGACGTCGTTCACAACAATTGAATCTGTTAGGAGCCACATCGGATTTTAACAAAAGCTCCGCATTTGTCAGCATACAAAATTCAGTTGACACAACAATTACAAGTTATAGACCATTTACAACATCGAACATTTGTTAATTGGGTGTTATAAAAGAAACAAGATGATGCTGATACTTGCAACAACATTTTCTTCAACAATGAAGCACATTTTCATCTTGACGGATATGTCAGCAAACAAAATTTTCGAATTTGGGGTGCTGAAAATCCTCATGCTGTTCAAAAAGATATGCGCCTGCAGAGCTGCACGATTTGGTGCGTTTAATGCTATCACAGTAAATGGAGAACGCTATCGTGACATGTTAAACAATTTCTATTTCCACCAAATTGATTATGTTGATTTGAACAACATGTGGTTTGAGCAAGACGATGTAACGCCTCACACTGCATGTGAAATTATAACTCTATTGCTTACTAGATTTCCTATTCATGTAGTCTTGCGGTATGCTGACATCAATTGGCCTGCAAGATCATATGATATATCAGCCGCGACTCAGATGAGTCGCGGCGTCTATATGAAAGGTATTCGATTCCATTTGTAACCGCATCGTCTCTATTTTATGTAGAAGAATAAGAAACGTCAGTTTATCAAATATTATTAGTTTTATTCACATATGATATCCTATAGTTCCAAATGAGACACCCTATATTTATGATAGTAGTTATACTTGTTCCGCTTCAATAGTTATTTACGTATTTACTAACCACTAGAATATTTAAAAAATGGCTCCAGCCAAGCCGTTGAACATCTGATATTAATTGTTTTACAACAATTTCAACTATCAACACATAAAGAGTTATTACTTCTTAGTGATAGTACCGTAGCTATGTTTCCACGGACAGTTTCCTCAAACAAGTGTATCCTAATTTAATATATATTATGTATATACTTCATTCATTATATCTTACAACATAAATAATCATCGTTATTTTCCAAATAAAAAACTGTCTTATCTTTCCGATAAATGGAACAGTCTACCTGAGTCTAGCCATAAAAACAAGCCACGGTAGGAGATAAGAGTCGATTTGGATTTTTTATTTGGCAAATAGCGATGAAATAAGCTATACATAGGTGTATTTTCTCAAAAATCCCAAACACACTCGGGCATTTCATAAACAGTCCCCTGGTATTCCAGAACCTCGACAATTATTACACAATGGGGAACATAGCTAGAGGCTACGTTTCGTTATTAACAAAATTGTTTAGTTGCGATTAGAAACACTCAAATACAATTTAGGATACTCAAGTGGAAGCAGATTTAAAAATTATCTATTGTAAACACGCAGGACTAAGTTAGATTTCGTAAACAAATTACAAAATACTTCATGATGTTTAATGAAGTGAGTCATTATAAATAGTAGTTGACGTGTAAAAGGTACTATATACTTTAAATGGTCAGAGAGGTATTCGTGTTAGAAAAAAATTTACAGTGTGATAAGAAAAAATCGAGTTTTCCCAAATTAAGACGTACTCGTATTCATAGTATGATGCTTACATGGATACATGAAATAATTTCCAAGACCACTTTATCTATGCAAATATTATCTTTAGATGCCAAACGGTTGTTTTCTGTATATAAGAACAATGTTCATAAATTTTTCACATGACATTATGTGCAGATTAGATGCGACATTATGAGATTTACCCAGTTGGTAGTTTCAAATAAATGGCGAAGGCGCTAGTGTTACTTCAAAATAGATCTTTCTAATCTAATAATTTTTTTAAAGTATTTTTTACCATTAAAGTATCTTTTAACCTCTAATCATTGTATGCATGTAACTATATATAATGGTTACATGTGATGGTATTGTGTTAGATAGAAGGAAAAGGGAAACAAATATAGTTCCACTTTCGTCATTTCTTTTAAAAATGCTAGTTAAGTAGGATATATTCTTTGGTTCGTTTTCTGGGCATACTTTAAATAACTAGCATAGCGATATATTTGTCGATATTAAAAACTAGTGGCATAATTTATATTTGAAAATAATATGCAGCAACTATTGCCATAGAAATAGATTTATAATTTATTTAATTCTAACAGTTAGGTCAGTGGTTTTGGAATAGAGGCGAAGTTATCGATATTTCAATGACTAGATAATGTTATCATTAAATAATGTCTTTGAAGCCCTCCGTGATGGATAGGTAGACATATATTCTATACATCTGTTGTAATTTGTAAAAAAAAAATTCATATTGTTATCTAATCTACTACTACTATTTTTGAATATTAAATATTCAAACTTATTCAATATTAAAAAAAAATTGTATTTAAAAAACTTAATTATAATCAACCCTTATATATTGTCACGAACGCCTCGAGCGATCCCAAACGCCGGGAATATTTGAAACCTCGAGAGCGTGCGGTGTTCGGACTTCCAGTGCGTTCTATACTAGAAGGTTCGCCAAAGTTCTTTATATAGAAACGCCTGGAGAGACGTTCCACTGCCTATATAAGAATTGTGTCGTCCGGCCAGCAGTGAGTTGAATTTGGACCGCGATAGTGAGCGATACAGTGCGAAGAAAGTGATATACAGTGCGAAAATTAGTTTATAAAGTTAAAGTAGAAAGAAAGTTAGTTAGTTAGTTAGTTAGACTTGTGAATAGTTGAGTGTAAATAAGTGTTCGAGAAATAAAGAACTTTCTAGTAAATTCGTTACAATATGGTAATTGTAACATAGCTATGCTGTAATAAATAGATTTGAACGAATATATTCTAACATTCGTCTAACCGATCACCGTGATTACATTGAAAGTTTCCGTGGAAAAAACTTTTTCAACATGTATAACATTTGAATAAATTGATTGAAAGTATGTAAATACTAAAAGGAACAATATCCATAGCACTATTTTTTATTATTGCTGATCTTTTTCTGTATTATTTTTAACCACCATAATAATACCTAAACGAAATATAAGCACATTTATTAGGGATTGAATAGCAGATTTAATGAGTAAGGTATATGAGGCTATAATACTAAAACATGACATGATTTCTTATTGATTTTGTGATGATGAATATAACATGTGTGACGTTGATTAATGGTGATTAATGGATCCTAATTGTATATCTACGGTTTTATTTTATATTTATTTAGGAAAATGATAATTTGTGAACAATACACCTGTAGAGATAGTGCATCTTTGAGTATGTCAGACTAAGAAACCTGACGTACCTGAGTATACCTCACCAACAACAAACTGATTATAAAAAATATATATTTTATATAAAAAATATATAAATTAGACAATTGGTATAATTTTTATCAATAATTCAAGCTACTGAAAAATAAAAAATGACATAGGGATTAATACTGTACAGTACATGTCTTATACTGTAGTCATTATGTTATTTATGTAGTCTACACTTTTTTGGAACGCACATTCGGATTATTTAATTTAAATGTAAAAAAGAAAGAAAACAGCTTTCTGGTATTAGATTAATTTTAAATAGTCTTTATAGATTAAAAAAGAAGATCTTAAAGCTCTATCTATTTCTTATCTATCTGTCTTATCGTTTCACATAAAATCTTACAGCTACCTGAATACTATTGGTTTCTATAAAGTAAATTCATGTTTATTCAAACATTAGGCTATAGATTTACTTAATTTCAGGAATGATAAATATTTTAGAATTTTTCTTTGAATGACATGATAGATCATGAATGAATGAATGTCATGAACAGAACACTATCTTTATTTAAATAGATTTAAGAAGTTATATGCAAACAGGCAGGTTAATATAATTGCTGATATGTATTAGAGTCACTCGTAAAATTTCGAAAGGCAGTCCTCAGTAAATAAAATACGAACTTCTGAAAAGAGGATTCGAAATAAAGCAGTAGAAGTAAGAGTTTTGTATTGACATTGTACTTAATCGTAAGTTTCGTATAAGGAAATTATCTGCTCTGTTGGATATTAAGCGAATAATTATTCAATAAAACAAAGACCACAATTTCATAAAAGTTGATACAAGAACTTACTGACAATTTTATTGATATTAGAAATTTTGCGAGAAATTAATCACATACATAACTGATATTTAATTTTTTATACGACACTATTAACTTCACTTAAATTAGTGAGGCACTACGAAACCTTAAACGTTTGCAATTTTATTTTTGTACACCAATAATAAGATAGGATGAATGTATTTAATATTAAAAACCCTCCTTTTTAATATACAATTTAAACAAATTAAAATTATCTCAGAAATATTCCAAAAGTATACTCAGGATAACGTATTCACGAGGACACTTTATTTATGAAATTGGCATGTGAGTACCTACTCTATTAGATTGTATCATAAGTTTCTAGCACATCATGTATAAAATTTTATAGAATATCATTATAAAAATAGAAGAAAACCTAGATAATAGTAAATAAGTATTAAATGCTTATCATAATAGTATTTCGTTAGTAGTCCTGAAACTTAGAAGCGCCTATAAGTCGCTCTATAAACAAAACAATTTGTCATTCCCCGATAAATCGCGTGCCAAATATGAAATAAACTACAACTGCGTCGTAAAGCAATACGAAAGAAAATCAATTTTAGTTACGAGAATTATATTTCTAATGAAACAATATTCTTATGGCTTTATAAGTACAATCTTCATAGGGAATCAACTATTTCGTGCTGAAAATTGTACTTTTAAATTAATAATAATTAATTTAAAGGCATTAAATAATATGCAAACACTATATATTTTAGTAACGGCAAACTAATCAGCCAAACATAATGTACCAAGTAAACAAATTTAATATGATGTAGAAAATCAATAGTCACATAAAAATATTATTTTACGTTTTTAATACTTTCACCAATAAAATACGATTATACGAGCCCAAATTTTAATGTTTTTTATTAACAATCTTGTCACTGACACATCATAACGTAGTAATCTTTCATCGTATTTAAGTTAAAAGTTTATCCTTTGTTTCTGTTGCCAATATTTTTCTTTAATAAAATGGTTTTGAGAGTATTTTTACTTTCATGTAAATATACTAGTTGTAAAATTATACCTAATCCAACTGTTATGAGCCTGGGATCGTAGACAACTGATAGACTTGCTTTAATTAATGGTTTATAGAAGATTTCACACACCTTACTGAACATATTTTATTTTGCACTAACTTGCACGAACATCATCTAAAATATTCTTGTGATGGATGAACAATATCGAAGAATAGAAATTGTGAGTATTTTTTCAAATATATCTAAGACTTAAGCCAAAAAATATTAAATAAGAAAGGTGTTCTCCGGTCTATAGAAACAAGACGTTCACGATGCATGGAAGCATAAATTCATTAAAATATTCCAGGGGTATAATAAGCCTCATTAACAGTTATCAAAGTTAGAAAAACAATTACCCTGCTTCAGTCAGATATGTCCCATATTATTGGATAATATAAGAATAGACAAAGAAATAGATGGAAATGTAAACATCGAAAATTATTGAATAAAATATTCAACGATGAAGGTATGGTATCCAAAAACCTTTTCTCATGTATTTTTATGTGTTGGTGATTAACGTAAATTATCCAGTATAGAAACGAGCTTCTAAAATATATGTATTTTTTAAACTTAATTAACAAATAAGAAAATTATTTACTAAAAAGTAGTACTATATGTCTTTAACTAATTTTAAAATAAATGCCTAAAATGTGCACCTCTCTCTTGTTGAGAATACAACATCCTGTCATCACTCCCTTTTCATATTTCCACAGAAACATCACGAAAGTTAGGTAGACGCAATTTTTTTCTGGAAACTGTGTTTGGCTCTCACGAGATATATGAGGTTTCGTATTACTCTGATACTCTACAATCTGAGTATTCATCTTACTATTATATGAAAAATATATTACTATTATATGTAAATTCCTAGGTTTCATTTTTTCAAAAAACTGTTTTAAATAATTAATGTAATATTTGGAGATGAAATTATTTATTTGATTAAAACCCTTTGCATAGTTTTGTAAATACTCCACAATCTTCTATAGTTTCAGATATAGATTCTGTAGGATTTACGACAGTTTCAATAACAATTCTTATTCGTGTCTTTCTTACACCGAATTTTTTTATCCTGAATACTACTATTCTTTGAAACTTCCGTACATGTCGTAGGTATGTATACTCTAGAGACATAGCGATCCATATATATATATATATATATATATATATATATATATATATATATATATATATATATATATATATATATATATATATATATATATATATATATATATATCCAGATCCAGATATATCTTGAAATTTTATTCAGCTGCATTACATCGAATTAACTTTTTGTTGTAAAGTACGTGTCATATCGTTAGAATCAATGAAAAGTACGCCAAAACAAATTTCCAAATATACATACAAAATAAAATTCAGATTCCTAAAACGTCTGACTTTTCCATGATTTCTATCAGAAAAACCTGGCTCTTAGCTTTTAGAGAGAGGTACTGTCTAAAAAGTTTAATGGTATCCAATATTAAAATTACTTGATTTTTCAAAAATTAAAAAACCTATATGTCAAAATAAGTATATCGTTTGAATAGGTATGTGAAGTAGCTTCCATATGGGGTACTATTCATATACTGTTGTTTAAAAATTATTTTCAAAAAGACGTCACCCACTTTGATGATTATATCACTATTAAGTAGAACATTATATAGGTCACATAAAAAAAATCCACCCTCGGTCTTAGAGATGTGAGAAGTGAACCTAGAGTTTATCTTGGGCCACTGAATACGAATTCGAAGTTCGTTTTTTTCTATCACGCCAAAATTTCAAGATACGGCCAAATTTGCCAATTTTGTTTCGAGTTTTTCCATTCTACATGAATCTCTTTAAGAAAACAGATCTCCCTTATTATTGATGATATAAAGCTCCAATTAGTGGCATTGAACGCATAAATGTTAGTTCCAATAAATTATTATTATATTTCTTCCTCTAGTATTAGTTCTTTTTTTTTATTTGACCAAGTATGCCCATAAAAGTTGTCAAAAACGTGTTTCTTTTTAGCTAAAATAACTATAACTTCTAAACGACCTATCGGATCCCCTTCAGGTATTTTTGTTGAATGTAGCACATCAAATACCTTTAGAATGATACCATACAAGCTCCAGAAAAGAAATTACAAAATTTCTGATTTTGTAATCCAAAATTTCCGAATTGTTCATATCTTGAAATCCTGACGTGATGGAAAAGTCAGACTTCGGATTCATGTTCAGCAATCTAAAAAATCACTAGATTCATACCACACATCCCCAAGACAGACGGTTGATTATTTTTCTCCTGAAGTATTCTCCTAAGTAGTAGGTATATATAAATGGAAAATTACTTTTAATTAAGTTCAAAAATGTTGGTGTGAATTTTTACACCAATGACTATTGAAAATAAAATTAATAAAATATGCTTGACTCATATTCAAGCAGTCGTCTTATTGGAAAGTACGTATGAAAAAGGAAAAATGAAATAGAATCTATTCTACTATATTATATTGACCTAAATTATATTCCAATATCCATAATCTAATACACACTTTTGAAGCACTCTATTCTTCATATTTTTATTAGAAATACACAAGCAATAGTATTTTTTTCATACAATAGACAAGTAAATACACATTACCACCAATACTCGATTAAATATATAAAATTAAAATATAAACAAAGGATCTTATGTGACCTACAATCATAGATGCTTGTATTATAATATCAAGAAATAAAATTATATTGGTTAAGGTAGTCAAAATAATTTTCGGAGTTAATATCCTGTATTTATGTCAATCATCTTATAATATTCAAAACTATTTGTTAAGCGGTTCTGGTAAAGTTGTTCCATTTTTGAGACATCTTCCTAGACGTAGCAATAGCTATGAATTTTTATGTGCCTTAAAAATGACTCTGTAATGAAAAAAAGGTGCTGATAGGTTAACTGTTCGTATAGAAGAAGTTGTTACTACCACTTATCGATGTACATATAGCATAAGAGCTACAAGCCTTTGAAACGTCGGTGTGTAGAAATTGCGATTGCTTATAGAACATGCCGAATGCATATTTCTTTTTTAAATTTATTATGCCTTTTGTGTCAATAGAAACGTTACCTCCGTAAGTCCTTCATGATTTTATTCTGCTCTGAAATTAATAACATATTTGCATGATATTGATGAGATCAGTATGGCACATAAATGGAAAAGCTTTGATACAATTACTTCAAACGGGTTATATACTTAAGCTAATATGAACGTTGTTTTGATATCCCTTTATCCGATGGCATTTAGCTACCACCCACATAGTCATGTGCATATCAATATTTGCCTTATGGTACTAGAATATAAAATATCACCCTCTATAACGCCTTATAATAGTTTTATATACATAATGTAGTAAATTCTACAATAATAACGTTGCTAAACTTTGCACTATGAACATGTTTTTACTATTTTAGCTCACAATATGTTAACTTAAATTTCTAAATATATACAAAATAAAATTCAAATATATAAAAACCTTATGAAGTGACTTTTAGTGTGACTTCTGCCACAAAAACCTAACGCTTACCCTTTACAAGGAGGCTGCCTAAGAAGTTTGATGGCCTGCTAATATTAAATTTACTCGATTTGTCCAAAAATCAAAATACCTACATATCAAAATAAAAATAGCGTTTGAATAGATTTTTAGTAGCTTCGAAATGAGGTATTTCTCATATTACTCTGTTGTAATTTAAAAATTATTTTCAAAACGCTACTACCACTCTTTGATAATTAAATCAATATTTATTAAGTAGGCAATTATTTTTACTTTGTTTTATTTAGAATTTTCGAGATACTAAAATACGAGGAAAAAGTGTTCGAGATACTAAAGAGCGCGGGAAAGAAGTATAGAGATAGGAGAGTAGTACACAATCTATACAAAGAGCAAACTGCTGTTATAGAAGTAGAAGAGGAAAAAGGGGAAGTAGGTATTAGGAAAGGAGTAAGACAAGGATGTACGCTATCACCGTTAATTTTTAATCTGTACATCGAAGAGGCGATTAATGTGGCAAAAGATAGAGTGTATTTCGGGATTAAAGTATAGGGACAGAAACTAAAAATGCTGAGATTCGCGGATGATATAGCAGTATTAGCATCTAGTAAGGAGGAATTAGAATCAGCATTGAACGAAATGGAAGCAGTGTTGACAGAGGAATACGGAATGAGGGTGAATAAAAACAAAACTAAAGTGTTAGTGTGCAGAGGGCGCGAGAGCAGAGCAAAAACGAAAGTACAAATTAATCATGAAAGATTGGAGGAAGTTAAAGACTTCACTTATTTAGGAAGTAAAATAAATTGGGATGGAAGAAGCGATAAAGACATAAAACAAAGAATAGCGCAGGGTCTAGTAGCTTTTAACAAAAAGAAAGCACTTTTATGCTCGGGGGTAATAAACTTAGAAACAAGGAAGAGATTTTTGAAAACATATATATGCAGCACGGCACTATACGGTTACGAAACCTGGACGGTAGGCGAAGCAAGTAGGAAGAAATTAGAAGCTTTTGAGATGTGGTGTTGCCGAAGAATGATGAAAATACCATGGGCTGATAGGGATAGAAACGAAGAAGTATTGGAGAAAGTCGGCGAGAAAAGAAGTACGTGGAAAAACATAAAGAAGAGAAGAGATAGAACGGTAGGCCACTTGCTGAGACATGGGGGGATAGTCCGCGATATTTTAGAGGCAGAAATAGGAGTGAAGAAAGGCAGAGGTAGGCCTAGATTAGACTACTGCTCGCAAATAGTAAGGGATGTAGGTTGTAGGACAATTAGCAAAATGCGTAGGTTAACACAAGATAGGAGAAGCTGGAGGTTAGCGTCCAACCAGTCTTAGGACTGATGATGATGATGATGATGATCATGTAGAATATGCCGAGTGATATTTCCTTTTTTAAATTTATTCTGTTTTTTCTGTAAATAAAAACGTTATAAGTCTTTCATTAAATTTTGTAGTTTATTAATATTTTATCTCTATTTTATTTCTAGAATTAATTTGCCTAGAATCAATGATGTAAGAATAAATGCACAAGCTTTGATACAATTATTTCAATGTGTTATATATTCTAAGACGAACGTTGCTTTTATATCTCGATATTTAGATAGTAGTCACATAGTCACGTTCATATTAATGTCTAGCTTATGGTAGTAATATATAACATCGTCCTATATAAAACCTTTTAATACTTTTATACACATAATGTAGTAAATTCTATAATAATAACAGCATACAAATTTACAAAATACATATGTGTTTAGTACTTTAACTCAGAATAGCGAAGTTTTACACAATTTTGACTCCTATAAAAGCACGCAAATTTTATCACGGCAAAACTTTAACACTGAATTAATTACTTGATCATTTATTCTAAACAGGTCTTTCAGTTTAAAATTATAGTAAAGTTATAATTGAAAATAAGTCGACTTCGAAGGATTCGTTAACAAAGAAAATTACATGCATATTTATTTCGTATCCTGTGATTGTATTTTTATGACATACAAATTCTGACAACATAACTATTCTATTTACAATGCTCACATTAGAACGATATAAATGTAAAATAACTGTTTCGAACCATTATAATTTTATACGATCAAAAAACGTTCATCAACGTATATTATCGATCAATTTACGTGATGCAGATAATACACCAATAAGCCAACATATGTTTGCGCTATCGCTCTTAAGTGTGTTACAGTTTATTATGTAAACGCTTTTCTGATATGAAAATAATTTTAACATGGTTAATGAAAGGAAAGTCTTGGCTTTAAATATATCAGTTGTCATTTGAAGATCAGTCAACTCAAACAGTACTGCATAGTCGTATACATTCTGCTGTAGAACACTAGTTGTATGTATATACTTTTTAGCTTTTTACACCACTAACTAAAATTTAAACGATTGAAAATACCTAAAGAATTGAATTAAATTAGGAAATCCCTAAAAAATCTGATTTCTGGAAAACGTATACACTTATGATAATAGCCTTATTATGTCAAATTAAATTTATTTTTGTGTGTTTCAAAAGTAATGTCAACCCACAAAGTTTTGTTTTTGGTTATAGAGGGTTATCCAAAGGTGTTTCATTTCCATTTAATAATATAAATATGTATCTTCATATGGTTTACAAGTATTTGATAACTAGTAAGTTTGATTAAGATTAAAAGAAGTTTAGTGACGGCTAACCACTGAATAAATCTATTTAAATATTTTGGTTCTCGTTAAATATGCCATAATTCCTTGGGCATGTAATCATATACATTCTTTATAATACCAAAGCTACAAAAGCTCAAATTCCAGAAACACAAAAAGAGCTGGGTAGGAATTTCATCAAAAGGTGATGGCAAAATGTGATGTCGAAATACGAACGTTAAATAATTAAACTATGCCTATCAAAAATAAATTATAGTTACAAGACTGTATGGTATTATATAAGCATTAAGATCTTCAAGTTTGACAAAAAACTTCTTTCTATGAGAATATTTGAGAATCAATGTTAACGAGACATATCTACAAACAATATGAAAATAGTTTACACATATAAAAATATACAGCGGCTAAAACAAAAGTACTTTTTTAGCAGTTTTTGTACTAACAAAATAAAAAGCTGATTTTATGTATTTTAGCTAATTCTGTTAAAACAACGTACTTCTTCTTCTTCTTCCTCAACCCATATCCATCCACTCCTGGATGAAAGTCTCTACCAATTCTCTCCATTCCTCCCTGCTTTGTGCACATTGTATCCATTTTCGTCCCCCTTCTCGGCGGTAAATCGAGAGGTGGACGACAAGGAACGTGTGAAGGAGATAGTCACACCGGCTAAAATGAGGTGGGCCTTGAGGTCCTTTGATCCATATAAATCACCGGGACCGGACGGTATTTACCAGGTACTTCTGCAGAAAGCAGAAGATATAATCCTTGGTCCACTTATAAGATCATCAGGGCCAGCTTGGCACTGAAGAAGGTCCCAGAAGTGTGGCTAGGCACAAGGGTTGGTTTTATACCTAAACCGGGCAAAGTCGGCTACACGTCCCCTAAGGACTTTCGACCGATTAGCCTCACTTCATTTTTACTGAAGACGGCCGAACGATTAGTTTACAGGTACCTTCGGGATACTGTCCTAATAGAGAGACCGCTTCAAGGGAGCCAGCACGCTTATCAAGCTGGTAAGTCAACGGAAACAGCTCTGGATAAAGTTGTGTCATCGATATGAGCTCAACTGGACTCCGGAGGATACATTGTCGGCACCTTCCTTGATATTGAAGGAGCCTTCAACTTCACATCCAGGGGGGTGATTAGCGGAGCACTAGGTAGATGCTATACCCCCAGAATAATCGCTGAATGGATAGACCATATGTTGGGAAACGACAGCTTATTGCCAACAGAGGCAAGACAACCATCAAGGACTGGGTCGACTCGGGCTGTCCTCAAGGAGGGGTATTGTCCTCCCTTCTATGGTGCCTGGTAGTGGATGAGCTGCTTGAAAGGTTAAAAGATTACCAAGTAATTGGCTATGCTGATGACTTAGTAATAATAACGAAGGGTCCTTTCCTGGAGCCGATTCTAGATATAATGCAGGGAGAATTAAACAAAGTCAGGAATTGGTGAAGAGATAAGGGACTCTCGGTCAATCCCTCTAAGACTGAGGTGATGGTGTTCACCAAGAAATATAAATGGAACAGAACATGTCCGCTGAAACTTGGTGGTCAAGAACTAAGCTATAATAGCGAAGTGAAATACTTAGGAGTAATCCTGGACGGGAAACTGTCATGGGAAGTCACATATGTTCCAAGATCACAGCAACACTTTGGCAACTGAGAAGGGCTATTGATAATAGCTGGGGATTAAAACCGGAGATCATGAAATGGATGTATGAGGCAATTCTCAAACCCAAACTGACTTATGGAGCACTGGTCTGGTGGGAGAGAGCCTGTCTAAAGTCGGAAGTCAAACGACTTAACAAGCTAAGAGGATTGATTCTAAGAAGTATAACCGGAGCCTCAAGATCGACACCGATCGCGGCGATGGGGATAGTGACGGGAATACCACCTCTTGATCTCACCCTGAAAGCGGAAGCTGCAAAGGCAATGCACAGGGTGGAAAACTTGAACAGGAAGATAGGGAACCTGAATAGACTCTCAAGAGAGCTAGCTGAGGAGGGGCTCCTAAGGATGCCCTCTGACAGTACGGGTGTCCACTTCCTGTTTGACAAGAAATATAAGATCACCCTCACCAGTAAGACCGGCTGGGTAGAGGGTCGAGCTGGATTACCGCTCAATGGAGACATCTGGTACACGGATGGAGCCAAGAGTGAGAACAGAGAGGGTTCGGGTGTGTATAGGCGACGTGATGGGACAAGTAAAACTTTCCCCCTGGGCAAATACACTACCGCACTCCAGGCCGAGCTAGTTGCAATTACATACGGTGTTCTGGGGGCTGACCAAAATTGGACCCAGGGGAGGGTATGTATCTGTTCGGACAGCAGGGCAGCGTTGATAGCCCTGAATTCAGCAACTACAAAGTCGAAGCTGGTCTATAATTGCTATGAAGCATTGAACCACTTGGCAGGGAAGGGACCTGTGGAACTCTTATGGATACCTGGGCATAATGGCATTAAGGGAAATCTAATTGCAGATGACCTTGCCAAACTAGGGATCAGGGAAAACCTCTATGGACCAGAACCTGCGGTGGGAATAAGTGGGAATCTGATCAAAGACCGCATCAAT
The DNA here is from genome assembly GCA_037954035.1 of Rosalia funebris. Classification (NCBI taxonomy): domain Eukaryota; kingdom Metazoa; phylum Arthropoda; class Insecta; order Coleoptera; family Cerambycidae; genus Rosalia; species Rosalia funebris. The sequence continues at coordinate 28,013,804 of JAZFAV010000009.1, read as the reverse complement.
GACTGGGCAAGAGACCAGCATAGAGAAAGATGGAAAGGAGTTGTCGAATAACCAAACTCTTCATCGAATACTCAGAGATTGAGAAATGGGCCCAAGAATTCATTAAATTGAACAGGCAAAAAGCTAGAATCCTGGTATGAATCATAACGGGCCACCATAGTAGCCTGAATGCATATAAGCATAAGCTGGGACTGACTGACAGCCCGGCATGCAGATACTGCAGAGAAGACGAGAAAACCTCGATTCATCTTCTTTACACCTACCCCGCACTGGAGGAGAGGAGGTGCCTTATATTAGGGACCCCTGTTATCCTAGAAGAGGCGAGGCTTAAGGCGAGGGACCTGCCCAAATTCCTCCTTTTATGGGATAGAATTTTTGGAAAATGGCCCGGACAAGAGGGGATCGCCAAGGGACTACCCATGCGATCAGTGGCTGATGAGGCCCAAACTCACAAAACATAATAACAACAATAATAATAATAATAATAATAATAATAATAATAATAATAATAATAATAATAATAATAATAATAATAATAATAAAGCAGGAGGGGCCGCACAACATCCATCTGGCCTTTGGTGAGTAGCGACACCACTTACTCCAGCTGGGGTGCAAAACCGGACCGGCAGCACCAGCGCACCCGGGAGGGGATAAAATTCCCCTCTAGTGTCGGCCGTGGGCTTACTGGGCTAACTCCCCGGTAAGCCCGAACTTCTTGTTCCAAATGGCAGAAGAGGAGGCCCCCACGATCGACCCCGTTCGGATAGGGGTCATGGGCAAGGTGGTGGGGCCCAAATGGATGGATTGCCTGAAAACGACGCACGCCAACGACATGGACGCTTTGAGTGGACCGACGAGCTGAGGGACGACCTGCTGCATTGCTATGAAAGCAGTGAGCCCATACGGAGGGGATACATGGCACGTATGCATGCCCTGTGGTGTGAATTACACCCAGAGCATGATGCCTTCACGCCGCAGAATCTGCGTGATTATGTATCCTATCTTCGTGGAAAGGGCTATGTGAGGACTGCGCCCCGATTGGCGAATGAGGTAGCTGAAAGGCTGCCTAATGAACCAGTTGAGGATGCGGTCTTCACCGTTCCACCAATAGTAGAGGGCCTCAGTACCAGAAGGGGGTTACATCGCATAAGACCCCCTAGGCCACAAGACCTGGCCAGAGTGGATGCTGAAGTTCAAGCATCGCTTCCAGAAGAGGCTAACATCTGGCACATAAATTGTGCCCTGTACACTGCCGCCGAGAGCTTCTCTCATATGGAGAGGGCGAACAACTCTTCCTCTCCGCGAGAGAGAGCGGAGTGGCGTGTACGGAAGATGGAGGCCAAGATCCAGTCGGCAAGACAACAGGTATCTCGTATCCAATGTGTGATGGACTATATGGCGGCCAATAGGCCTTTCACGCAAAAATTACGGCGAATCGCCGCTAATTTAAGACGCGTCCATCACACACTTAATGAGGTGGTGCTGCGTACCATCAAACAGCACTGCCTTGATAGGATACGGATGCTAGTGACATGCAAAAAGTCACTAGTGAGGCGGGCGCGAAGACTGGCGGAAAATAATTTGTTCCGCCAAAAACCCTCGCGTCTATTTGAACCGCCTCAACCTGTTGTCGAAAATCCACCGACTGTAGATCAGGTGGAAAACTTTTGGAAGGCGCTGTACGAGCAGAAGCTCCCACTCCAAAGAGACACTCCAGCCCTGGCACACTTTGAAGACTTTTGCGAAGGTCTTCAGCGACCAGAAGAAGTGTGCCACCCGATAACCCCTGAAGAGGTTCAAAGGGCTCTTGCGGGCTCTAAGAACTTTGCTGCTCCAGGTCCCGATGGGATAAATAACTTCTGGTGGAAAAAATTACCTAGTATCCACCGCCATTTAGCCAGAATTTTTACCACATGGCTAAATGGGGAGCAGCAAATTCCTTCTTGGGTTGTTGAGGGGCGAACCGTGCTAATCCCGAAGACCGGAGATTTGTCCAACCCAAAGAACTACCGACCGATAACCTGCTTAAACGCCTGTTACAAGGTGTTTACACGCATCTTGTACACGCGAGTACTCCTAGCAGTTGAGCCGGTTTTCGAGGGGATATACGAACAACGAGGGTCTAAGAGGGGTGTCGCTGGCTGCAAGGAGAATCTGTTGATTGACAGATGTATCACGCAGGACTCCGTGCAGTACAGGCGAAACCTTTCCATGGCCTGGATCGACTACCGCAAGGCATTCGATATGACATCGCATGAGCTAATAATTCACTTGCTCCAATGCCTTGTGGTGCCCGGTCCTATGGTGAGATGCATTCAAGAACTGATGCCGCTCTGGAGGACTCGGTTTACCATAACATCGGGTGATACTAGAGTCCGGACAGAGCCAGTGTCGTTTAGAAGGGGCGTGTTTCAGGGAGACTCCCTTAGCCCCCTTCTGTTTTGCATCTCACTGTTGCCGTTGTCCGTGTCCCTCAGGAAGACCCGTGGCTATAACTGCGGCACCCCCGGCGATCGTAGGCATAAGGTCACCCATCTATTTTACATGGATGACCTAAAACTTTATGCCTCCGGAGAAAGGGAATTACGCCAGTCCCTGAGGGTGGTGCAGGAGTACACGCAGGCCATCGGGATGGAGTTCGGGTTGGACAAATGTGCACTGGTTCATCTCAAGAGAGGACGAAGCCGGGAATACGCAGAGGATGCGCAGCTAGTAGACGGAAGCATCTTACATCACTTAGATGCCGGAGAGTCGTACGCCTACTTGGGTCTTGAGCAACGCTCCACCCAAGAGGTAGGTGTCGTAAAAAACGCTCTCCGCGGCAAGTATCAGCACCGCCTCCGACAGATCTGGTCTTCAGAACTGTCGGGGAAGAACAAGGTGTCTGCAACAAACATGCTTGCCGTTCCGATCCTTGTCTACTCCTTCGGAGTAGTCAAATGGACACAGGAGGAGCTGCGACAACTCGACGTAGTAACCCGAAAGAGGATGCATCTCAGTAGGAGTTTGCATCCTAGATCGTCCGTTCCACGGCTATATCTCCCACGACATCGCGGAGGTCGTGGACTCTTGAGTTTGGAGTGTCTTCATAACAGGATGGTTCTTGACGGAGCCTGTAAAGTTATTAGGAGTTCGGATCCCCTTCTCTGCATGGTCCGAGATCACGAACATGCAGGGATAGGAGCATTTTTATTTAAGGCAGCACGTAGAGCAGCCGATGATCTCGGTCTCGTCTTCGATACCGAACGGGCCAATCACAACTCTGTCACCGAGTTGGAACCCGTTCAGTTAAAAGCCCAAGTAAAAGCTGCAGAGCATTTAAGAGCTCTGCAGCTTCACAAGGATAAGCCCATGCACGGGGTCTTCTATAGGAATATGGAAGCCCTGGGCTTATCCGAAAGGCTGACCTTTGCTTTCTTAAGGTCAGCATGGCTAAATTCAGAGACCGAGGGATTCATCATGGCTTGCCAAGATGGTGTATTTAACACGCTCGTCTATCGGAGTCGTGTCATGGGTATGGAGGTCCCTGATGTCAGCTGCAGGGCCTGCCGTAGGGCGCCGGAGACATTGATGCATTTACTGTCGGCTTGTCCGGTATATGCAGTCTCGGCCTATATCCATAGACACAACGCAGCGTTGCGGGTGCTTTATTATCATTTAAGGCACTCGTATCAGATTAGACGAGACACCAGTGCTGCCTTACGCTCCGGGGGATATGGAGTCCGTTGTGGAAAACGAGAAGTGCCGAATATATTGAAACTATTCGTTTTCCACCGTCAGGCAAATACAAGCCAACAAGCCTGACGTAGTCCTCCTCGACCACCAAATCAGGACAATGTTCGTCATCGAGTTCTCGGCACCCGGTGATGGTAACATTGTTTTGAAAGAGGAGGAGAAACGGACAAAATATCGAGATTTAATCTTCGAACTCCGTAGACTCTATCCAGACCATACTGTTAAATTGAAGGTACTGATTATAGGAGCCCTTGGTGGAGCGAGAGATACACTGCTTTCTGAATTAAAGAACATACCGGCATGCCGAAACTCGGCAGAAATCTTAGCCGGTCGCATGCAGAAGGCCGTAATTCTCGGCTCACTACGTCTACTCAGGGCACACGACTCGGCCCAGTAATCACTAACCGAGCGGACGCGAGGAGTGATTGCTGGTATTACCAGCGCACCTTCTGTGTGAGTCGGAGCCACAGAAAGGGGTGATTGGCTTTTAGTAAAAAAAAAAAAAATAAATAATAATAATAATAATAAATCCATTTTCTTCCTGCTACCGCCCTTATATCATCCACCCATCGTCTCTGGGGACGCCCTATACTGCTACTCGTTTCTTTTGGGCGCCATTCTGTGACTTTGCGTGACCATCTGGTGTCGTCTTGTCTAGCTATATGTCCTGCCTATCGCCATTTTATTGTTACTATTTATTCTATGATGTCTTTTATTTGGGTCCGTTTCCTGATTTCCGTATTTCTAATTTTGTCTCGTAAGGAAATTCCTGTCATGGCTCTTTCCATTGCTCTCTGTGATATTCTTAGTTTGTTAGCGTAGACTTTTGTCATAGATATTGTTTTCAATCCATAAGTGGCGACTGGAAGTATACATGTGTTGTATACTCTTTTCTTACGGTTGACTGGAACTTCGTGGTTTTTGAGTATACATTGTAGCTTTCCAAAGGCTGCCCAGGACAGTCTAATTCTTCTGCTGGTTTCAGCATGTTGATTTTCTTTTCCTAGTTCAATGGAGTGCCCTAAGTATATATACTCATTCGTCTTTTCAATAGGTTGTCCTTCCAGCGTTATATTTGTATCAACGTTGGTCACTATCTTTGTCTTGGACTGATTGATTTTTAATCCAATTTTGTTGGACTCGTAGTTTATTTGTTTAAGCATTTCTTCAAGCTCCTGGATATTGTTGGCTATTAGAATTATGTCATCAGTAAACCTTAAATGGTTCAGGCGCGATCCGTCAATGTTTATGCCTTTATTTTCCCATTTTAGGTTCTTGAAGACGTCTTCCAGCGCTAACGTAAATAATTTCGGAGAAATACTGTCACCCTGTATGACACCCCTTTTCAACTTGATTTTATTTGTTTTGGTTGTTTCGTCTACTTTAATATGCATAGTTGCATTGTTATGAATGTTTTTGATTAATTTTGTATAGCGAGAATCAATTCTTGCGTTATCGAGGGAGTTAAGAAGAGGCCCTATTTCGATGGAATCGAATACTTTATGGAAATCGATAAATGCTAGATATAGGGGAACGTTGTACTCCGTACATTTTTCTATCAGGATACGTATGATGTGAATATTATCGGTTGTCCCATATCCTTTTCTAAATCCGGCGTACTCGATGGGCTGGTACACGTCAAATTTTGCAGTCAGCCGGTTTGTCAGTATTTTGGAGAATAACTTTTAGAGGTGTGATAGCAGCAACATTGGTCGATAATTTTCGATGTTTGTATTGTCACCTTTTTTGAAGATTAATATCACTTCAGCGGTGCACCAATTTTTTGGGATTTGACCTTCTTGAAGGCATTTGTTCAGTAAGATTTTTATTGCCTCCTCTATTGGCTTCCCGCCGAATTTTAGCATTTCTGCCGTGATTTTATCTTCTCCCTGACTCTTGCTGTTTTTCATCTGAAGTAGTGTTGTTCTTATTTCACTTCTTGTAATTTCAAGCAGTTCTTCAGAACCGGCGTTCTTAAATAGTGTTTCTACTGTGTACTTGACGTCCTATAATGGATGCATAGAGTGTCGTGTAGAACTCTTCGATACATTTGATAATATCTTTTTTATCGTGGACCAAAATACCCTGTTTATTTTTGATTTTTGACATAGCGGTTTTCCCCGTACGAAGCCTTGAGCGCAGCACTTTCATTCTGCAATTGTTACTGATGGCCTCTTCTATGGTCTTGGTGGTAAATTGCCTCTTGTCCTTCCGGATTTCTCTTTTCACCTTTTTATTAAGATTTTTACAGCTCTCGGACATTCTGTCAGTTCTTCGTTGCCTTTCTTCTATTAGGTTCAAAGTGTGGTCACGTTACTGACTTCTTTTTCATCCTGTAGCATATTTTCTCAACTGACGTTCTTACACTACTCGTGATTTTATCAGTCAGCTGATCTATATTTAATTGTGTTAGTGCTACTGCAGGAGTCAATTTTTGTCGGAGGCTCTTTTCGTACTCAACTAGATTCGATTTTAAGTCCTCAGATGTAGGATAAAGATGATTCTTAAAGAGCTTACTTCTCTCGCTCTTAACATTGATTTTTATTTTAGACAACGTACATATGTGAAAAAATATAAGAATGATTTAAAGGCGCAGATCCAGATTCTTTAACGTGAATAGTGGGTAAAGTAATATATTGTGTACAATACTCAAAGTTTCATTAAAACTGTAAAATGCCAAAAGCGCGGCTACGTGTTTACTTATATTTTTTCTGTTTAATAAAATAATGTAACTATTTGCATAAGAAAACAGCAATACAGAAGCGTCTCTGTTTTTTATTTATACTTTTATCATTGTGATACCAATATCTACCTGCGACAAACGCTGCAAGTCCAGTTGGAAGGATCTTCATCCTCAGCTATTTTACTATAACTGGCACAATCTTCGCATACGCGTTGGGTACATTCAGCACAAGTACGACTAAAATCATCTGGCTTGAATGCTTTCAGGCACACTCGACATGCTCCAGCTCTGCTAGGTGGTTTACCGGGTTCAGATTTGGCCACAGGTGGAGTTGAGGGAGCCGGTGGCGCGGCTGGTTTTTCTTCGATTGGAGGCGTCGCATCGATGTCAGGTATTAACGACGGCCGTGGTGTCATTTTTGTTACTGAAATAAAAAAATAATATGTTATTATAATCAATATATTGTAAAAATTTCATCAGCTTGTATATGAATTATAAACTGATGAAATTTTATCATCACCATCATCAATATCATTCTCGTATGAGATAACACAAACCCTAAGCACATTTATTACTTGACTCTCATGGTCCTTATGTAAAATAATAAAATGTGGTATTGAGAATTTCAGCAGTGGTGTTACACTCGGATAACTCCACGACAGCCAAGATACCCTCACGTAGACTTGAAAGATTTAAATCGATGTAGGTACAAGCAATTCTATTTAGCTTTGCCTTTATGTTTGGCCATTTGTTATTTTAATTTTTGTGCTAGTTTCACTGTACTTCTATCTCATCTCTATGGCTTTTGTGCAAAGTAAAAATGTTAAAAGTTATACAATAACACACGACTGTTTGCGTACAACATGAGAAGGTTTATATGGAAATTTTCTTATCTAAAATATGACGAGTCTCAGATAATATGTTTAGTTGGTGATTGATGCTTGTTGACCTTTAAAAACCTTATGTATAAAACATGTAAACAGAACAATAATAAATAGTAGAAAGTGGCCTAAAATTTTATATCGAATCTTTTCTCAATTTAATTTTTATGCTTATATGAGTTAGTGTAATGCGGGTTTATTTTTACTAAATAAATATTCATTTCGTCAGTTTTGGAACAAATATAATCTTACGTGGAAATTGTAGGATTGTATTCGTACTTGTCCAGCCGAAGTATATTGCAAAGGCATTTACCATCTGCGCAAGAGACTTGAAAATAATATTAAATCTGAAATACACAATAAGAACTGTGATTAGCTGTAGGCGAGAGAGTAAATCCAGAAGAACATTATGTGTCCAACATTATAGTACATACTTGATCCGTTTGCACCCTCATTTGCTATTAAATAAAATATTAGAAAAATGTATTAGCAAAACAATTCATATACTGATGAATTCAGCATATTGATGAAGATATTACTACATTACATAAGTTCTAACTTAAAACATAACAAGTGTTACAATATCTTAATGGTGACACTGCATCTATGTTTGATATGAGTGTTCTCTCAGAAATGTGTGATTTAATTTAATACATATTACATGTATACTGCGATTAATGTGGTAAAAGATTAAAGTACAGGGACAGAAACTTAAAATGCTGAGATTCGCGGATGATATAGCAGTATTAGCATCTAGTAAGGAGGAATTAGAATCAGCGTTGAACGAAATGGAGGCAGTGTTGACAGAGGAATACGGAATGAGGGTGAATAAAGACAAAATTAAAGTGTTAGTGTGCAGAGGGCGCGAGAGCAGAGCAAAAACGAAAGTACAAAATAATAATGAAATATTGGAGGAAGTTAAAGACTTCACTTATTTAGAAAGTAAAATAAATTGGGATGGAAGAAGCGATAAAGATATAAAACAAAGAATAGCGTAGGGTCGAGTAGCTTTTAACAAAAAGAAAGCACTTTTATGCTCGGGGGTAATAAACTTAGAAACAAGGAAGAGATTTTTGAAAACGTATGTATGGAACACGGCACTATACGGTTGCGAAACCTGGATGGTAGGGGAAGCAAGTAGGAAGAAATTGGAAGCTTTTGAGATGTGGTGTTACCGAAGAATGATGAAAATTCCGTGGACTGATAGGGTTAGAAACGAAGAAGTATTAGAGAAAGTCGGCAAGAAAAGATGTATGTGGAAAAACATAAAGAAGAGAAGAGATAGAATGGTAGGCCACTTGCTGAGACATGGGGGAATAGTCCGCGATATTTGGAGGCGGAAATAGGAGTGAAGATAGGCAGAGGTAGACCTAGATTAGACTACTGCTCGCAAATAGTAAGGGATGTAGGTTGTAGCACAATTAGCGAAATGCGTAGGTTAGCACAAGATAGGAGAAGCTGGAGGTTAGCGTCCAACCAGTCTTAGGACTGATGACCTCATGATGATGACATGTATACTTCATGCGTGGCGACACAAATTCGAAAATTTTATCTGGATGTAGATACATTAATAGCCCAGAGTAAAACGGTTTTTCCCAAATCTCCCAAACATACATTCGCAAATAGTGTCCTAGTATTCCAGTACCTCCACAGCAAATTCTTACATTAGAGGGAATATGGTCAGATGTAGAATTTTATTATTTGCAACATTTTCAAAAATTCCTTAGTGTTATAATAGTTCTATAGTATAGAATCAACTACCATTTGTCACATATAATTTCAAGGTGCTCAAGTGGAAGTAAATTTAGGAACTATCTATAGTGACTAAACAAATTAAAAAATGATTTATTTTTTGCAGGTGAATCACTGCGCACAGTGGATGACGTGCAAAGATGCTACAGACTTTGAATGAAGAGAAAGATATTTCTGTTAGAGAAAGCTTTGACAGTGTAATAAGAAAAAGTCATGTAAATATTTTTTCATTAGATGCCAAAGGGTCGTTTCTCCATAAACATATTCCTCCGCTTTACTAGACATCACCCACGGACACTACTATAGAGACATACGCAAATCTGGAAATTAAAAAGATGTTTATACAACATTTCTTAGAGCAATAAAGCAACGAATTTTTAGGGTCCAGTTTTAGTTTCGAAGTTTCTTCGCGCCAATTGTAAACTCCGCTCTGTTACTTTTTGTTTTTACTCTGTTAATTTTGTTTAATTACAAACGCAAAGCGTTTGTAATTAAATTTTATAATAAAACATGTTGCCGTAAGGAGGCTTATACTCCAATCCATCTGTAGGTCTTTAAACATTAAGGATTAAACAAATTAAACCACAACAGCTATTCCCCCGGCTATATACCGTCGACTGGCGCTGAACTGCGTGGCGAAATTTGACGTCTTTTATTCTATATATTGAACTAAAGTACTGTGATTTGGATTGCTCAAAAACCACAAGGAAAATGCAAAGCGTCCTCTATCTCAGGATACCGCTAATTGTAGACCGGTTTCGACCTTATCTTGGGTCTCGTCAGTACAGTGTAAGCGAGTATGTCTTTGACAAACGAGGCTTCACATCTTGTAGACACCGCGAAGAAAATAAAACATGTTATAAATAAAATAAATGTTATAAATGAAACTGATGTTGTTAATGTCATAAATAAAAATATATTATAAATAAAACATGTATTTATTTACATACGTTTTATCTTATACTATTTAAGGTAGTAGTTATGACTAACTGTTGTACTTTACGGTTTTGGTAAGTGGATATTGTAGTCATATTTTTGTTGGTCTTTATTAAAGCACCTGGCTATAAATTATGGATCAACTACGAGACTGAAGCAATATCACTGTAGCAATATGACTCTCATTAACAAAATTTCTATTTAACCGTCTTTTATATGATAATAAATTATATATTAAAGATTTGGGAATTCCATTCTCTGATTTACATATATTTTAAATGAACAATAATTTGAAAATATTGCAAATTTTAGCCGCTAGTTTAAAATACGTGGTACAGAAAAATTATTACCAGCAGGGCATAATACTGTGAAATATATGATATTATAGCCCAAATATAATACTTTTAGCTATAATTGGTCCAAATGGGGATATAGTAATTTTAACATTATATCGCAAACAACAGCAATACATTCTAAATGTCATAGTAATATGTCAAATGCTTGCAAATTATATATTTTAGGAAAAAAAATTATAATAATTTTGTGAGATAGAAATTCAAACAATAAAATATTTTATTGATTGAAATTATGCCTTAACAAATTTTGTCACTACGAGCCCCTGAATAATACATTCGAAAATAGAATCTGACAAAACGTTAAGACAATTCGACAGCTTTTTGTGAATAAATTATAATTTAGAACTATTGTGGATTAACCAAATCCCTCTTCGAGAGCTCAGGCAGAAGTAGATAATCACCCGACACATTTACAAATCACACTCATTCTTTTTGTGGCGCAACAGTGCTGCATCAGAAAAGGGGAGAAATGTAATAAGAACTTCTTTGTTATTTTGTTATTGTTGTACTTCTGGGCAGTAAAGTTAGAATTTTATTATAAAAGAAGTGTATACAAGATCCAAATCTATAAGAAAAATAATATAAATATTTTAAATATTGATAATCCGGTCAGCATTGGCGCATTATGCTTTGCAAAATGTTTCTGAACTACAGATACATTTCGTATCAGTGATCTAGCAAACATTTGGACTAAATATTTTTTTATTATTGAATGGAACAAACAATACATCGTCATAACTGCAAGTATTAAACGATCCTCATTGGATTCAAGAATAGCATATCCACCACCAAGGTACTGAAGTAGGTTGGAACATTTGGTGTGAAGATAACACTAACTTAGTTTTACACAAAACACCAAAACATTATACACTACACTCAACGCGCGTTTCGCCAACAAAGTTGGCATCATCTGATAATTAAAAGATCTGGAGATAATTAAAGCTCTAGTTTTAATCATCTCCAGATGATGCTAACTTTGTTGGCGAAACGCGCGTCGAGTGTAATGTAAAGTGTTTTGGTGTTTTGTGGAAAACTAAGTTAGTGTTATCACCACGGCAAAGTAAATATGGCAGCAGAACTAACAGAGAATCGTCTTTTAGGGCCTTACTCCTTTGAAAATAATTTGACTGTTACTACTTTTGCTATATAATTAAAATTTGTAAGTTCCTATTTAGTTCTTCTTTTAACGGTTATATACAAACAGGATGGATGATAATGTTTCTCACCAAAGAATTGGTTTCCAAGAAAATGGAGCTCCTCATTTTTCCGTGGATGTCCATGATTTCTTGACAATATTTTACAGACAGATGGATAAAGCGTGAATATTCTTTTTGCGTGGTTTGTTAATATCGAGGGTCTCTTTTAAAGGGCCAAATAATTTACAGAATCTGAAGCAACGAATTCAAAATGGAATGATCAGCCCGTTGTTGAACGGTCAATATAAAGTTTTTACACATATGCCTTGATTGTTATTTTTTACATATATTTAAAGTGCAATCTGGTACAAAAATATTTAACACCAAGCATTTTTGTTGCGAGACTCTTGATAGGAGAAAAATATAGCCTAATGACTAATAACCTTATAATAAGTGTCCAATAAGAGGCAAACGTGGCAGTTCTTGGATTTTTCATTGACTGGAAAGTCTGCAGTAGATAGTGTATACAAAGCAGAGCCTAAGACACTGCCCCGAGGATAATTGGGATTTATTTTATGTACACCAGTTATGTTTTCTACATATTTTCATATCGTAAAAATGCATTTCTTCAAGATGAGATTCAAGAATGATACAAAGTGAATGAGACATGTTTTTTTAGTTTTAAATGTGAACCTGGATTGGATGCCAAACTTTGTCAAAAGCCTGGTTGACATCCAGGAAGATAGTGTTGCTGAATTTTTTCTCGGAAAGTTGAATGTATAATATCACCCACAACCTTGTGTATTTATTCTAACATCTTATGTTTTACTCAAAAGTTGAATTGAAAATTTGGTATAGAGACTGTTTCCTATTTCATTATGTAGTCTGTTAGCAACGATTTTCTCTGCAATTTTGGACATGACAGGTAACAAACTGATTGACATATAAGATTTAATGTCATGCATATGTTTCCCTGATTTTGTTGAGGTATTTAATTATATTTGCCACTCTGCCAAGAGTTACTAATTTAGGTGTGAGAGACATCTGGTTTGGACTTATTATGTATCCATTTCATACGTTAACATCATCAATTGTTAATGGAAGACATTTTGAATAACTATAAAGTGTCTGTCAAAAATTAAAATCTTATAAAACAATAAACGGGTATGGGGTTTCCTTGGACTTAAAAAATTTAAAGAGTTCATTTTTGTTAAAACAGGAAGAGTGGAACTTTAAAAGAAATTATAATGATATAATAATTCAAGCACAAAATCTGAAAAAGAAATGTAATTTTTACGACAATCAACGTCTTCTTACAAAATAAAGTTAATATTCGATGGATATTCAAACTCACTCACTCACTAAAACCAAACTTTTATCATCATAGGGTACAGTCGTGAATTAGAAAGTATCCTAAATTGCCAGGGCGTCAAGCTAGTCTACACAGTGTGTAACGTTAGACTGATAGATAGGTGTAAATAAGTTGTAACAAAGGATATGCAGAGTTAAAACCGTCAAACATTATAAGGTTGAATTTCAGAGAAATTAAACTTACAGTTAATTAATTTTGTGGTGGAGTGTATCATTCCTTGAAGGCGGCTGGAGAATATGTTATTTAAAGAATTTATGGATAAACATTATTCAGAGAAATCTAGGAAACTTACACTAAAATTCACATTCATGTTCATATGTTTTCACATTCTCAATCACATCTTGTTAATCATGTCATTTTATTTAGAAATCATCGTTTAAAATATTTTAAACTATTCCGAAATGTCTTATTACTACTATTATTTTCACCTATAAGCAGAGAACTAGTCTCACTACTCGGCTTTCGTTGAAAATTCGAGTACATTTACAAAACATTAAAACTATTAATGCTGATAAAATACCAAACACCAACTGTGCAGATCCTTTCAGAAATATAGGAAATTAGTTTTAATGATGTCCAATAGTTCCTAGAGTAAATTATAGTAAACTTTATGGCGTATACATCTTTATCGATACGATCTCTGTCAGTAACTTATAAGTCGGAAATCGAGAAAGGAACCACCAAGCCGCCAAGCGGTTATCAAAATAGTTCCCGAATAGCAAAGCTATTACATAATCGCTCTAGGAAACAGCTACTCCTCGGCGTACCGTGTGCGGGAACTACTTTGATAACCGCTTGGCGGCTTGGTGGTTCCTTTTTCGTTTTCCGACTTATAAGTTACTAAATTATAGTAAACCAATAATTCGTTGTTATTTAATTAACAAAATTGTATATTAATCCTCATTTAGTATCACAATATTCTTTTTAGATAATTTACATTTTGATTCTAAAATATTTGCAAAAATAAAAATGACTGATATAAACAACTTTACCTAATTCTGAATTTGCACCAATTTCTCAAATGTAATTGATAAATATTCAATTCCAATAAACTCCACATTCTTTATATACTTATTTGATAATATTTTTAGAAGATAAAAGTGTATGAAATTATAAGTGGAAAATTTATAAAAATCATAAAATAAGACTTGACTTAACGCATCATTTTAAAACTTATTCCTTGATATAGCATATAGATTTGCATGTTTAAATTAAAGAGGCTTCTACCTTACTACCACCTCCAGCTGCTCCAAGCATATATGTCACGTAAACACTTCTTGGTAAAATAAGGGAGTGCCTATACTGACCTAAACCCTATATACTCTGGCGTTCTATAATATTAAACCAATATTATATCTCATTTATACAACTGATCTGCCAACTATACGACTTACCATCGTAGGGACATTTACTGACGACATAGGTATATTAGCATCTTATACCGATTCTACATCGACTTCTAAACACTACAGGACGAATTTCAACAAGAACCAGAACTAAATGTCTAAAGATATGTTACATCAAGCCCAATAATCTAAAATCTACCAATATGCCCTTTCTGTTGCACAGAGAAACATATTCACCCGTAAAACTTAACAATCTCCTTCCACAAGCTGAAGGTGCTAAATACCTCAACATACATTTAGTGTGCCATATTTCAGTCAAATTTATAATAATTCAGTCATATATAACAGTCAAATTTATTAAAAATGCAATAAAGTGACTAATAACTCGATAACGAGTTTTCAGCAGATTTCCATACTTTATAATTTTTCTAAGACATTTGAATTCCTATTGGATAATGTAATTTATCATATCATCGGCAACTTTCGTTCCATAACATTATATTAATGAATTTATTACTAAATCTCAAAATTCTCAAAATAAAATTTCAATTACTTATACTGATTTTTCCAAGGGCTTAGACAGACTGGATTACTTTCTACCAATCTTTTGTTTATTGCTTTTTCAAATTATCTTGTTCAACTTCTCATTTAGGTAACACTGTATAATATTTAATGGATTTAATTCTGAAAAATACTTGGCAAGAGCAGATATTACATAAGGCTTTGTTCTGGGATCTTCGTTATTCAGTATTTTTACAAATCAAATTACATTTTCAATATTCAGAATCTCCTATATGTTGATAACTTAAAAATATATGCAATAAAATAGAACTACGAGGGTTGTATATGCATGGAATGTAATTTAAATAATATCAATAAGATGTGTGTGGATGATAATCTGTTTTTGAATATTAAAAAATTCAATGAAATGTCCTATAATATTTAGATATTATATTAACGATACCATATTCGGCAATTTTTATTTATAACCATTTACAACAGTAATATCTCAAAGCTATATTAGTCAAAGTGTTTGATATTTATTTCTAATAGCGCTCTCCTTGGATGAAATTATTATATCTTATATTAATTTGGATTCATTTCTGGGATATTTGTAGCAATTCAATTATTCAAGAGTTTACTTACTGTATCAGATATATTAAAAAATAAGAATTATTTAGCACCTTCTTAAATATTCAAAAACGTTCTTGAGTATATATCAAACAAAAAAAATATTTGGAATACGTATATTTTTAATATAAATACTCGTAATATGTAGGTATATTTAATATAGTTTTGTAAATAAATTGATGATATTGATAAAACATGTACACGTTCAAAAAAATAACGTAAAATAAATAAACAGATAACAATTAGTATAATAACATCAATACAAAATATGGATAATCTATACAAAAACTTGATTCAATAAGATTCAAACAATAACGATTTAAGAAAAGAATAAAAAA
The DNA here is from genome assembly GCA_037954035.1 of Rosalia funebris. Lineage (NCBI taxonomy): Eukaryota > Metazoa > Arthropoda > Insecta > Coleoptera > Cerambycidae > Rosalia > Rosalia funebris. The sequence goes on along the minus strand of JAZFAV010000009.1, from coordinate 27,998,138 downwards.
TACAGATAATAAAGACTACGTATTAAATTTACACAAATAATAAAAAAAATTAAATACAACTATTATAAAAGTGAACATGAAAAAATAAAGATAGCATGAAATAGTTATGGAATACAATAAATTATAAAATAAAAAATTCTAATCAACAAAAGAAAATGTAAACAAAATACAAAAAGGAACTGAAGTGTTGACGAAAAAAAAATAAAATTTGCAATGAATTCAATAACAATTTTATAAATATGGACAGAACACTAGCAAGTGAAATAAAAATAAAAGATAAACATATACAAAAAAAACACGCAAGATACATTTTATATTTGTATATTCTTCTACAACACCTGAAATTAAAAGCTGTATAAATTATTAAAATAAGTTAAAAATCAAAAAGCTACGGAGAAAATCAAAGCAAAGATAATAAAAGAAGAATCAGACTATATTGTAGTACCCCCTTATGTATTTAAAAAATAAATCTCTTAGCTTAGGCATATCGCCAGAAGTTTTTAAAATACCAATCATTAAGCCTATCTATAGAAAGGGTGACAGAATGGTATCATTAAATTATAGACCTATCTCGCTTATATTGACTATGTCGAAAGTTTTCGAAAAGGTACTAAAAACTAGAATCTTAAATTTTATAAATAAACAATATATTTTGTCATCCCATTACTTTAGCTTGGGGCAAGGTAAATCATCAGAACACGCAACAGCACTATTTATACACAAAATCTATGAAGCATTAGATAAATCCCAGCCTGCATTATGTATTTTCTTCGACATAGTAAAAGCCTTTGGCATTATAAGCTATAAATTAACTTTAGATAACCTAGAAGAAATTGGTATTAGGTGTACTGCAAATTAACTGATCCATGGCGACCTAATAATGAGGAAATGTGTGGAAATAGGGAATTCTAAAAGTAACTTTACCAAAATAGAATATGGACTGTCTCAAGGTACCATCATAGGACCAATACTATTAATTATTTATTATCTCAATAATTTATTTAAGATAAACATGAAATACAATGAAACACAGATAAACACAAATAAGTTTCTATGGAAACGATGGTGAAAGTTCCATGTTTATTTGTAAAGATAAAAAACATATATGTTACATAAAACTCTATTGTATTGCATTTAAGACTTAGAATAATTTTATATTGTATAACTCTTTATTCCCAGGTAACATAAAACCTTAATATGACTTATGATCTGAAGACTAATTACATTCTGATATTGCTATATGCCTTATCATGGATTCAACTTTCAATTAATATCACGCTTATGATGGTTTGCTCAAATTTAATATTATTATTTATAAATTTACCTTTTGCAGACTTACATCACAGTACAATAGAGCTTATCAAATCGCAGTAGAGCTATCAGGCATTCAGTATTATACTCAAATTCAAACTTAAACGTGTTCGTATAAATAAAAATAAAATTTGTGTTTAAAAAGTTAACTTGTTGTTTAAGTCTTAACCACGAAAAGTGATGTAACATAGATATACAATAAATATGAAACCGTTGCTTCGAAATAATTTAACACTGATAAATGTTTAGAATACTTAAGGAACACATAAAGGGTTTCTTGTTTCTCCTTCATCATACATTTTTTAATATTTTCGTTTCGGTGCATGTATTATACAAGATACACCATAATATAAATGTATTGATTAATGTTGACCTTTCAATTAAGCTTTCATGTGCGGGATCTGTATTTATGAATTACTATATAATTAATTAGTCGCAAAGTTATTTGCAAAGTTATTTCTCTAAAATTAAAGACACTTTGAAAGTAAATTATACAAGGCACAATCATCGCCAATGAATTAATGAAGAACCATTAATAATATCATCCTCTTAATTACGACGAGCAGATAATAAGGTGTTGAATGACATCAGTTCCTACTAGTTGCCGTGGGCGATTCACTAACAATAAGTCAAACGAACCCATCTAAAATTGATTAACGTATGCAGATAGGAAGGTATTTTCAGCAAAATTTACAGCTGGATCTTTTCACACAAAGAGAGAGGAAGAGAGCCATCGTCGTGATGAAACGTAGGCGTAGCTTAAGCAGAAGTGACGTAATGTATAGCAGGATATCTTACACAAAAAGCTTTAAAACGAAACATTAACTTCCTTTTAAACTCTCTTATATAAGCAATAGTGCTCTGTTATATTTTATGAAAAGTGCTTTGGTGGATTTTAAACATTACATATAAAATTTTGTAGTATACTTTGACAAGAAAGGGACGAGAATAAGTACTTACTTAAAATAAATGTATTTAAAAATAAGAACGTGCTCTCATGACAACATTAATAATTATTAGTTTAGCTCTTATATAAACATATTCAGAGTTCTCACTTAATTGTTTCCATAAATATATACATATGTTTGCTTAGATTAAATATAAATGGAGATGAACAAAATGTTAACGGAAAACATTTGTTTATGTTTATTTCTAAGAATTGAATTATGTATACTTGTTCATTGTCACCAATTAAGGTACTGCTAATAAATATTATATAAAGTTGTTACTGCTAATAAATATTATATTTTTATTTACATAAAGTTGTATTTCAGTTCTTAACCATATATTTTTATTTTTAAGAAGTACTCATCTAAATTTAAAATGTCGAATTCTCTTAATACAATGTATACATTACAATATAATATATGTTAATAAGATCATCATAGTGATTAACTATTTCTATCCACATAATACTATACATAATAATACAATATACATAATTATAATAACATAGTGTTCACTATGATATTAAAATTATGTATATAATTATGTCCTTGGTTGGCTTCCTTATGTATAATGATAATGGTTTCTTTATAATATCAGTAACAAAAATGTATATAGTCCAATACAATGAATTAAAAATATACTAAACTGACTTGCCAATTTTTATTTAAAATTTTGTGAACAATTTTCATCGAAGATATAATTGTGCGTTTAGGGTATATACATTTATAAAATAAACACGTATTATACATACATTTTAAGATGGTATGTACGAATTATATAATAAATATCTTAATGCACAATTTTATTAAGGAAAATGAAGTTTATGTTTGTTATCAGAAAATCCTAGTTAAATGTTATTTTTAATAAAAACAGGTATTTAGTTCATATCCTAAGAATTAAGAAATTGTATTTTTTTCAATAAATGTAATATTTTAATTAAATAGAACATTATATAAACAATCCATAAATAAATCAGAAAGTCATGTGTCATGACTTGCTGGTGGGCCATATATTGTATATAATAAAAAAAATTATAAAATAAGTATATTTATCTCGAAATATTTGTTCTATTTTTTATCTATATATATTAATATATATATATATATATATATATATATATATATATATATATATATATATATATATATATATATATATATATATATATACTAAACATACATGTAAAAATAGTAACTGCCATTACTTGAATATTTGATCGTTTAGACTAAGCCATCATAAACGTGATTTAATTAAGAAGAATCCATAAGATATCACGTTACAATTAGTCTTCAGATATCGTATTAAAGTTTTATGTTACCTATAAATAACGAGCTATACAATGTAAAACTATTCTAAGTAATAAATGCAATACAATAGCTTTGTATATAACATATATATTTGAAAATCTTTACAAATCAACTTAATTTGAATTTAAAAATTCAATACAGTTTCGATAGAACAAGTTTCTATCGAAATTTATGTCACAAACAACATACAAAATAATGTATGTATAATGTAAAATATAAATTTAAGGTATAAAGCTATACTGTAGATATATACGTAAAAACAAAACCAACTAGTATACCTATGTATAGTATGTAAATTTAGATAAAATATAAATACATATAAACATAAATAATACACATGCGAGTATGCATTATATATCCATGAAAATAAACATAGTATATATATATATATATATATATATATATATATATATATATATATATATATATATATATATATATATATATATATATATATCCATTGATAATAATAATTACTTTTATTATAATATGTAAAAAAATATAACAGTAGTATTCTGAGAATAAGTAATCCGAGGGAAGTATATTTTTACATAAATTTAATTTCTCTATTTAATCTTAGTTTTTAAGTTTATTATTTTATGTATTTCCGTTCTATGAGTTTCCGTTATGAATTTTTTAACAGATCTCTTTCCCTCACATCTACTCAGTTTTGATTTCATGGAATATGGATACATCATCTGCGAAACTTATATGCTATATTTCATGTTTATTTTAAATAAATTATTGAGATAAATAACAAATAATATTGGTCCTGAGATGGTGCATTGGGACACTCCATATTCTATAATAGCAAAGTCATCTTAGAATTCTCTATTTCCACACATTGTTCCCTCTTTCTTGGGAACCTATAGGTCAGTTTGTTTGCAGTACACCCAATCTCTCCTAGGTTATCTAAAAGTAAGGGTATGACTTATAATGTCAAAGGCTTTTCCTAAGTCTAAGAAGATACACAGCGCAGGCCGAGATTTATCTAATGCTTGCGACTATATTCGAGGTCTGATAAAAAATACGGTGATTAATTTTATTATGAATTGTGAATAATTTTATGAGAAGTCAAAAGCTTACTTCAAATTTGAAATAATGTCTTTTAAAGTACTGTCCTTGGTTAGCGAGGCAATTATCTCAACGTTGTTTTCATTATTGGAAGCATTTTTGGAAGTCTTCTTTCGGAAAAACCTGATGCTGCTCTGTCATGGCCCTCTCAATGTCGGGAATGGTGTTAAAACGTTTTCCTTTTAGCACAGCTTTGATTTTTGAAAAAATCTAGAAGTCGCATTATGCTCAATCCGGAGAGTAAGGTGGATGTGGACTCTATTTTCAGCCAAAAACTCGCTGATCAGAAGCGAGGTGTGACGCGGCGAGCTATCGTGATAAAGGAGGAAGCCATTGGTCCATTTTCTAGTATCTTCCGTCGTACATCGTTCTCTAATAGTCAATCGCATGTCTGAACGAATAATTTTTTCCACTTTTGCAATGTTTTCGTCTGTTTCTGAGGTCGAAGGACGTCCTTACCGTTGCTTGTCTTCAGCATACTTATTTACGCTTTTAAATCTCTCATACCACTTGTAAACAGTCTCCAGATTCACCACATTATCACTATACATTGATTTTAACATCTCATAACATTCTTTGGTACTTTTTTGCAACTTAAAACAAAACTTAATGTTAATGCGCTGTTCGAAATCCATGATGCTTGATAGAGACGGTAAATACGTCCTCACTCTTCCGCTTCTGGAAGCCAGTTGACAAGTTACACCTTGTTAAAACTTAATACTGACTATCTCAAAGAATCAGGATATCTGCATACGCATCATTTCACACAAATATAGCATCAATAGTTTCTGCTATAAAAATTCGTTCACCGTATATTCTAACAGACTTCGTATTTATCTCTTGGTTCTATTTTATTTGCTAATATTTTACCCACATTTATAAAATTGTTATTGAATTAATTGCAAATTTTTATTTTTCCGACAACACTTCATTTCTTTTCTTTTATTTGGTTTTGTTTTTATTGTACAACTAAATGTACGACTTTTTCAAGATTCTTGTTTTAAGTTAATTACTCAATATCATGTGTGTAACAGATACAAATGCCAATCAAGGATTTATTTTGCGCCAGAAGCCCTAGACTCTTTAGCCATAAACTCGAAAGAACAATAAATTCTCTTTTTATGATCACTAATTAAAGAGATCGTGTTTGGTATCACTTTATAGTCTGTGTTACGATTTACACCACTTAACTAAAATAAAGAGAAGGCTAAATACGTGTCGCTCAGAATAATCAATACTTATTCAGAATCCTAATTCCGTAATTTTTATACTGATGTGACAAAAGTGGAACAAGGAGTAGCTAGTACATTCGCAAGTCTATGAGAAACACAATCATCGACCTTATACTACTGGACAAATATTTTCACTAAATAACTCTATGCGATATGGAGGCACTGAATTTTGTTGAATATTTCGGTAATACGTCAATTATGATATATTCAAATTCCCCAAACTCTATGCAAGACAAAATAAATAGTTTTACCCTAACCTACTGCTGTAAAATATTCTGAACAGAACTGAAATGCTGAAAGAGCTGGGTAAAAAGTGTATTATGTGTTAGACAGAGGTCTAATACAGAATATATAGAAAATCATGGAAGACCAGGCTACAGAAAATGCAACAAACGATGAGCCAGATAATCATACAAATATTCATTCAGATGACACTGATACATGGGAAAATGATAGGATCAAACTCGACTCCAAAACTAAAAACCATTAAAATAACAGTACAACGATGGCATTTTCCCTGCAAGGTATCTCGAGTAGAGCAATTAACCAATACATTATATTAGAACATGCGAGACTCACACATTCCCATCTGCTACAGAGAATAGAACAAACTACAGAAATAAGGAGTTTTATACTCCAACCCATCTGCAAATGCCTCATATAATAAGGACCAAACAAATTAGATCAAAACAGCTATTCTCTTGGCTATATGCCAAACGCCGAGCGCTGAATTACATTACAAAATTTGCCGTATAAAATAGCGTTTGGCATATAGCCAGGAGAATAGCTGTTTTGAACTAATTTGTTTAGTCCTTATTATATAAGGCATTTGCAGATGGGTTGGAGTATAAAACTCCTTATTTCTGTTGTTTGAATATTACCCTCTGCGTAGTAAAACTTTGCATTATACTGATGATGTCAAGTTTTTACTTCGATTTAGATTGTTCGAAACTACCAAGAGATGACGTTTGGTGCGTTCTACTGCGGTGGAACGTAGCAACGTATATCAAATGTGAGCTTCATCTGTCAAAGGTATACTCGTTTACACTGCACTGACGAGACCCAAGATAGAAAGGTCGAAACCGGTCTACAGTTAACGGTATCCTGAGATAGGTGACACTTTGCATCTTTCTTGTGGTTTGGGAACAATCACTGTATTTTAGTGCTAACTCTGTTACACAAAAATACGGCAAATTTTGTCATGTAATTCAGCGCTCAGCGTTTGGCATATAGCCAGGAGAATATCTGTTTTGACCTAATTTGTTTAGTCCTTATTATATAAGGTATTTACAGATGGGTTGGAGTATAAAACTTCTTATTTTTATAGTTTGAATATTACCCTCTGAGTAGTAAAACTTTGCATTATACTGAAAATAGAACAACTCAAATGTGAGGTGTCAAGCAGGGTTAAGTGTAATTCATATATTACTACAATTTAGAAAATATCAAAAAGCTCGCAATACAAACGAGCTCCCAAACACATTAGAAGGATGCATAACAGACAATAAGAATAAATTAAAAGTAATGTAATTTCATAGAGAAACCAACATATTGTATAGAATATGAAGAAAATATTCCCTAAAAAAAAATTTGCCCGTGACCATAGATGCCGACGCCATTATAATAAATAAACACTTAATCTCTACGTAGATATATTTCCCTCAAGTTAACATAAATCTGCGGCACAAACACCCAAGGATTTACTCACTAGCTTGATGATTGTGGTATATTGATGGCTTGGTTTATACGAGGGTGAGTCAAATATAAACCGGAATTTTTATTTTAATTCTCGTTGGGTAAATGGAGTGGGCACGCTGTCTTGATATATATTAGGTGGGGACATGAAGAGGAGGGGACTCCATCGGTGGGGCTCGCCAAGGCCGATTAACTGTCAGTAGCATCAGTCTGAGCAAGAGGTACATAGTCCGTTGAGCAACGAATTATTATCAAATTTTTGACGTGGGAGAGCATAAAACCGGCTGAAATTTTACATCTGTTGACTACACAAAACCTCTTCAAAAACGCAAGTCGATGTTTGGCATAACAAATTTGGCATACTCTAAAAAAAATACCCACCTCGAAAAGCCAAAACTCGTCTTTCTGCAGGCAAAGTTCTTGCCACTGTTTTTTTGGGATTGCTCAGGGGACCTGCTCATTAATTTCCTTCATGATCGGCGTACAGTTAACGCCGCCTACTGCTACCAGCTCCTCGATGAAACAAAACTGGGTTTTCGGCAGAACAGACGAGATATGTCCGTCCAAAGTGTGATTATTCTTCACGACAGCGCTTGGCCACATACAGTTGCTTTTACTCGAGAAAAACTGGAAAGAATCCATTGGGAAACACTTAAATATCCGCCCTATAGCCCGGATTTGCTACCATGTGACAATCACATGTTTGGGCCACTCAAAGAAGAACTTGGAGGATGCCGTTTTGATGACGACCAAGACGTGAAAGCGTTTGTATGTAATTGATTAGAGGCACAACCAACTTAATTTTTCGATAACGGTATTAAAACATTTCCAATCGTTCAGAAAAATATATTAATAAAAGAGCAGACTATGTAGAAAAATAAGATGTACTCAAAAATGTTCTCACTATGACAATAAATTTATTTAAACAAAATTCCAATTTATATTTCCCTCGCCCTCCTACAATGATAGGTAGATAAACTAATATAAGGCCAGTTCTAAAAATACTTGATAATCGCGAATTGTTAATTAATTGCAGTAGTGTATTACCATCGAGCCTCCTTATTTAATTGTTGGCTGTAATTATACATATCTAGCGCCATTTATTGTATCCATGATCGGAATGTCCTGTGATTAGCTAGTATCCTCAGTAGTACGACTATCTGTTTCAGTTTAGAGCTTACAACCCCTGAAATTTTCAGATTCAATCGTTGTTAAGTAGTTGTGTTCATATTTTCCAAACTATTGAATCATCGACATACTCTCCCAGGATTCGATTCACGGTCGTTGGTTATGAACATGAAAACGTTATGGGCCACTCATCCCTTTAATATCGGTATTTTCAAGAAGACTATGCACAGGAAAAGCTATATACCCGGATATGTATTTATTTTTCATTTGACCAGCAGAAACCCAATTACAGGACAAACAAAATACAAATTGAGTATTAAAACATGATAATAATCTCATGTTGTTAACATAGGTACTAACACTGAGAGGAAGGTAATCATTATTCAACATAATGTAGTTCATTCTCACTACTCAAAACACAATTTATTTCAATGCGAAGACACTAGACTACTTTACTGATTAAATAATATATTAAAATTAGAGGTCATGCTGTATATTGCTGAAATTTTAAATTAGAGGTCATGCTGTATTTTGCTGAAATTTTAAAAATATTAGATTTAGCAGTAGATGTATGATATATGAAACGTATTGTTCATTGCAGTATTAACATTGTTTAACTCTAAAAATAAAATTTGCCTATACGAGTAACTTGCTGTAGTCAATATTGTTGTGAAGTAGGAAAGTTACACCGTTCAGTTTTCGTCTGATTTTCAATGACTGCATATTAAATCTAGATAAGAATAGTTCATTCGTGATCATAACCATAGTTAGGATACACGCTACTATTTTTGTAGGCCAATTATATATTATTTCACAGTTCACAGACAATTTTAGAAATTGTCTGTGAACTGATTCAAGAACAATTGACCTCTATCCTGATAAATTGAGTACCGTATTAGAGAACCATACTCTAATTTGTTATGTACAAATGAATAAACTAAAGTTTCCAATGATGTTTCGTTATACAAGTATAATTAGTTGTAATAAAATTTATTTTTTTAATAGACATAACCATATTGTTAATATATTCATTAATGTATAACTTACTATCAAGTAGTATCCATAAATATTTTATGGAATGTTGCCTAATTAAAGGAGTATTATTCAATTAATAATAAAAAATGATTAGTTCTTGTTTAGGTAAATGTCTAATTATCTTGCATTTAGAAATATTTAATTTCCGTCTATATAATTGGAACACCACTCCTCGATCCTATCGGCTTTCTACTGTAGGAATAAACAATCATCCAAAGATTTCATTTTCAAAAATATTTTCATATCATCTGCAAATAGAAGTTTGTTAGTTTCAATAATATTAATGAAATCATCAATAAATAAAAAGAGAGTTTTCCAAGATGAGACCCCGGAAACACCATACGTAAGTATGTAAGTACAACGTATGTAAGTACTTATTTTTTTTAAACTGTTATAACCAAGAAACTGAGGTTTGTTATTTAGGTACAATGAGAAAATAATATTAAAACGATAATACAATCAGAGTTTCCCAATTTTGAAATAATTATGATAAGATCAATAATGTCAAAGGCCTTCGAGAAATCTATGTATGCTACATCTACTTGCTCCGCTAACTCTATTTCAATTACATTTTGATTGAATAAGTTAGTTATCGTCGCTCTGTTTTCCATAAAGCTGTGTTGATTGGGAAATAGCGAAGATTCATTTAATGGATAAATGCAGTTATTACACAGAAATCTTAAAAAACTCTGTAAATTAGGTAACATTGTTATAGGTCTGTAATTTGCTATATTAGTCTTTTCACCGTTCTTTAGTACAGGACATACTCTGGATAATTTCCGACAATATTGTAACTTTCCTGTACGTAATGACGGATTAAACAAAGCAGTTAGGGGATTAGTAAAAATGTTAGAGGAGTCCTTGACAGGAAAGCTTGGTAAGATTATGACTCGCTATTATCTTGTCTTTTAATTTATTAATGGATGTTTGGATATCCTTTTGTGTTGAAGAATTATTGGTACATGGTATATTTCTAAGAATCTATGAAAAGTGCAGCAAAACCAATTATAATTTTTATATAAACACTATTAAAATAATGTAACATTTTAAGCGATACCTAAAGTTAATTTTTACAATAATACCGTATGATTTGATGATCAGAAGGTAGACATTTTGCAATTAGTTTTCTATAAAGAACTTTAACAGACTGACTTGGTATGTATGCTGCTCATCAAGAATATCATCAGCATTAGGAGGAAAAATTATGCACTTTACGCGCGGCCAGGTCGAACTCTGTGTACATTCACATTCAATATAGAGGGCGTCTCACCAGGAACTGCATCTTTGCATAGTCCCGATTCCAAAGCAGCTTGTCTTAGTGACATCATTGGAAATGCACTAAAATACCCCAGAATTGCTATTTCAACGTTTTCGTCATCAACAATATCTTCTTCCGTTTTTGAATTCTTGCCGTGACAGAGCCATAGTTTTTAAAATTATCCAGTATGCGTTTTACAGTGTTTGGTGACGGTTTCCGTTTTTGTGGATATCGAGTAGCAAATGTACTACAAGTTCTTGATATTACATTATCACATTCTCCATAAATAATAAACGAATTCAAAAAGTCTTTGTGGGTGTAATTTAAACGCGGTGGAATTTTTTGACTTAAGAGAATGACTGAAATTACTGATTGTTTCTAATCATGGCTAATTTGTTAAAATTTTTACTAAAAATTCTTGAATTTCTAAGAAAATCGCAAATACTTCAAAAATTTATAACTTAAATCCCCACAATGCCTATATTAGAAAAAAAGTAATTTAATTTCATATAAGTTGATATAACAAATATAGGGTATTCCATTTGACTTAAACAAGTTTTCGTAGTTTGAAGTTTACAAAATGTAACGTCAAAAATGGAACACTTAGTATACTATTCTTGAATGTAGTTCAATTGTAGAGTGTAGCCACCCTTATATTCTTTCTACATGCTGAATATCAAATTAGTGTATTTTACACGAAGAAAGTTATAGAGGTTACTGTAGACCATTACACCTGTCAAAATTTTTTTTAATTTCAAATATCTCTAAAACAGCTTAGTTTAGGCATAGGGTACTCTACATGTCTTTGACTCAGAATTTTATGCTCTTCTCGAAAACCCTAAAATATATAGGATGTTCCATTTAAAATAAGCAAGTTGGTATCGACTTCCGGTATAACCGGAAGTGGCAGATGCTTGTAATTATTTTAGTTAAATTGGCCACACTGCCATTAGTATCTTCCCTAATTTTGAAAATCCTCTGGTACGTACTTTTCCCTATATCGATCGATGCAGTTCCTGATGAGACACCTTGTATATTCATTTATATTCATTTTGCAAAGGTCTCAATTCGATTGAGTAAAGAACAGGCTATTTACTATGCACCTTTTTAAGAATCTGCCACTACAGCGATTCTTACAAACATATGTTTGTCCTATTTAAAGATGGGCCGACTTTCCTGCAACTTCTAGAAGACTAATTTGTAAGTAAACACGCATAAATTATACAAACTTAAGTTTGTGTATAAGGCACATGTCTTGTAGAATGTAATACTGAGAGTCCTTTATCTATTAAATGTTAGCAAAGTAAATGAACCCTGTCCCACTACAAGACAAGGGGAGGCGACATAATTTCCAAGTTGTAACGAAATAATAAGTGAAGTCAATGATAAGCCCTGGTAGTAGATAGAAACCTGGACATGTTAAATAGATAATAAAAAAAGACATCCTCGGAAAAATATAAAAATTATCCATATGTACTCTGTGTCCAGAAGTCCTTTTAAGTTTTAATGTAGCTATTGATTTGATTAAGCTCAGCTTTTAGCTAAACTGAAATGAATGTATCATGAAAGTTTTCTTTGTCACAACGGTGTCGTTTCTCTTGAGCTATCCAATATTTTATCATTTCATTTGTTTTATATTCCCATGTTATAAAAGTTGGTTGAAACAGTAACTATATTTTATGTTTGACCACTAATTACGGTTTAGCGCTTAAAATTTACATGAAGAAATTAAAAATGTTGTATTGAAGTCTTACAAGGAATTAATAGTACTTTTATAAATACCTTAATTGAGCCTGAAAAGGCTTGAACTGAAACATTAACTTTTTATTGGAGACCACAGTACTCCGACATAATTTATGAAAAGTGCTTGGGTCTTTGTAAGTTTATGAATGCTAAGGAGAAAAAAGACGGAAATAAATACACTTACCTAAATTAAATGTCGCCTCTCAAATTAATGCTTACAAAAGTTTATGTTTTAATATTTCAGGCAGTTTTGTTCAATAAAAAAAGACATTGTTACGAGGAATGCCTTTTGTAAATATGCGTAGCGCCATTTTTCATAAATGTCTTCAACAGAAATATATTTCACAAATTAATATTTATAGATATATAAGGGCTGAAGTAAATAACTAATATATTATTAATACAATGTATAGATTTATACATGAAATAAGTTTCTAATTTAATTTATAATACTAATTGATCGGTATTACTAATTGAATTACTATTATAAATATCATCTGGAATGAAATATTATGTCTTCCATGTTTGGATGGGTCTTCAAATTCAAATTAGGCTGTAAATTAAAATCTTTACTTTCTATTTAAATTAATATTTTTCTCCCAACATGATGGCTGTTAAAAACTTTTACTACTTGAAATGAAACCTGAATAATTTCTGAAAAATCAATATTAGAAAAAATATCGCACACACAAGTCGATTTTAACTTTTAACATGACATTTTCTTATATATTTTAGCTGTCATCACCATATACAAATGACTGTCTATCCAAAATTATGTGAAATAGTAAAATGAGTGTGATATGTTCTTTAAATGTGTATTTTTAACGGTTAAATTTATTATGCTTAGCAATTATCTTCAAAATACTTTAAGTCACAAATAATATAGCCAATCAGACATTTTCTCTTCTAATCCTGAATTTACTTAAGAAATATGCAAACCTGCCCAACGCCTTCACTAACGTGATTATCAGATGCTTCTTACCAAATAATACATTGATCATTGTCACTAACACAGAATTTAACAGCTCATATAAATACATATGATACCGAAGTAAAGAACCCCCATAACAGAATCGAAAGTAAATAAATATGTACGTGAAAGACAAATCATCTTCATACATGCGCATGTATAAAGATAACACAAGCCAACAAAGGCTTTATGATCGAACTTTTTTTGAGTTTTGGCTTAATTACATACCACGAACTACAGAAATACTGTTTTTTATTTCCATAACGCACCACTATTTGTAAATATACATTGGACAATAATTTGTAGTTTTTAAAACCGAGTTTCTATAAAATTTTGCCTCAATCTTTGTAGCGCCCCTGTGTTTAATCAGTTTGAAACGTACACACAGGTGTGGGGTATTTACCGAAACAGAGTTGGCCGGTAAGGATATTCCGATTTTATACTATACGGATTTTCCGGGTATTTACGTAGTAGCTGTAGTACGTTTTTAATGTGTGTACGTTTACTCGTGACATTGCATCATGTGTTTTTATTTTGTTATTAAATATGCCTAGAAGTTGTAAAAATTCATCAAATATATTTTATTATAAACTTAACACCTGGTTCAAAAAACGTTATTTATGCAAACTTGGTTGGTCCGCAAAAGATCTTTTACCGCCACTTCATATTAAGTTAGGATTAATGAAGCAATATGTAAAAGCTCTAGATAAAAATGGGAATTGTTTTAAGTACTTATATGGCAAATTTCCAGCTCTTTCTGAAGCAAAACTAAATGAAGGCATTTTCGTAGGACCACAAATAGGAAAATTAATGCAGGACCAACAGTTTGAAGAAACAATGACAGAAATTGAAAAATAATTGGATATGCTTTAAAAATGTAACAGAAATTTTTTTTAAGAAATTATAACATCCGTAATATGAGATGAGGAAATTGTCAACAAAATGCTGGATAAGTTTAAGCAACTTGGTTGTAGTATAAGCATAAAAATTCATTTTCTTCATGTTCAGCTAGACTACTTTCCAGAAAATTTTGGTGCTGTTAGTGAGGAGCAACGTGAAAGGCTCCATCAAGACATAAATGAGATGGGAAGGAGGTACCAGGGTCTATGGGATGTGGCGATGACGGCAGAAAAAAGAAAGTAGAAATCCAAAACTATTTATGTTGTTGCTTATTACTATGGTTTTTAATGTTAATTAAATATAACGTTTATTAAAATCTAATGTTTCCTTTAGTTTTTAATTTATTCTGAATATTCACTTGATCAAAAACCTTACATGAGGGGCAAAAACCGAAGATAGATATCAAATCAACGTAAATAGCTCACTTATAATCATTTATCAAACCCAAATCAACTTTCAAGGTGTCAAAATTTGTAGGTCTATGTAATATATTAATTTACTGTATTCTTGAAATATAAAACAGCTATCTCTATTCTATAAAACATTTTGACTCGACCCGGACAGCGTCGAACTAAATCGGGCACATTTGGGCACTGCAAAAATGTGACTTTAAATTTATTGCCAAATAAATCCAGAGAAAAGTATAAATTCGTTTACAAACGTTTCCTGGATTATTGCCAAAAAAATATTTCTCCATGCTGAACGTAATACTAAATACACAGAAGGACCATGATATATCAAAACATTCGAAATTATGTGCTTTCCTGACACGTCAAGATGACGAACCAAATTAGTAAAATGTTTTTACTAGAGTGGGTTGGAACATTTGGTGTGAAGATAACACTAACTGAGTTTTCCACAAAACAACAAAACACTATACACAAATATTTTGTCAAATAAGCAACTTGAAACGTTATATCAAATAAACAAAGTTTATTACTCAAGCAACAGATCATATATATTTAATAAATAAGATACGCTTAAAATGTGAGAATTTTAAAATTACCTACATATTTATATATGTAATTTTTACTTTTAAGTTTGCCTTAATATTTTAGTATTACCAATGCATATGTCACTGTTATTGGGATCTAAACTTCAGATTGAAATATCGACCATTTATGATAACCAAAACTTATATGCCATTATACAGAAAATATGTTGCATGTCATTCAGAAATTTTCGAGTGTTACCGCTTTTTTTAAATACTCAAATAAAAAAAATTGCTGCCAAATAGTGGGATCACCTCAGTTTGGTAAAATGCCTTTGGAAAATTTTGCTATATTTTAATTAAGTATGATACCGCAGAATTTGACAAATGCAAGTAATGTTTCTGCCCGGTCCTTTGCGACAATTTTGGTTAATACTGGGGTAGATTCAATGTTTTAAGGAGGTGTGGCAGAAATCCTCTAACATTACCGAAGGATATATTGAAGGTTTTTTACGAATAAAGTACACATAGGAAATGAACTATTTAGAAAGAAACGAGGCAAATAGAAATTTGGAATTTATACAATACTTTTCGGACTTAGGCTGTATACCTAACCTATACCAAGACGATATACTTGAATATATTTGAGAACATGGATACAAAATTGCACTAAACATTAACTTTTACTAAAAATAGGATAAACCTTTATGATTCTCTACGATTTCCCTGTAATACCCTGCATAAAAACAAGCAAAATATAGTTTAAAGTACCAACAATTATGGTTATCAACTATAATTGTATAAACCATGATACCGTCCAATAAGATAATATATAACACCATAACTATTACAATGTATAGCATGTATAATAACAATGTAAGAGAAATGTATACTAGCCTGCATTTTGACGCAGCCAAAAACGTTGTTTTTGACAATTTTGTTTTTGTTTGTTCTTTATTAACATAATTGCTTTTATACAAAAAGCAATTCTTATTCATAATATGTTTCGAATTCGGTAAATAAATGGATTAATATATGAAGTTATCCTTAAATAGATAAATACAACATTAACAACAGAAATCGATATCGCTAATAAAAATAAACTACAATAACTTTGAAAATGCTCTATCGAAGATATATCCATGAAGGACATGTAGCTATTTATAAAATAAATGGGTAAGTAATCATAAACATAAACCACAATAGCCTCACAATATTATAACAAATTAAGTATTAAAAGCCCATCACCCTAATCACCATAATAATAAAAATAATAACTCTGTTGCTTAAAAACATTTTATGGCAAAGATTCTATTAATACACATATTCGCTCTGCTATATATAACAAAATAAAACAAAAGAAAAAATACAAATAATAAATTAGAGCAACTGACAGTAACGATAAATATGCTATTAGGATATAAATACCAAAACCATTTTTTGATATAGTCAATTATTTCCATGATAATAATGTACATGGTTTTTCTGTCGAATGCGACATTGACATGCATTTTTTGATGTATGCCGATAATTTAGTAATACTAGGCGATTCCGAAATAGACCTTGGGTGAAAACTAGAGGTTTTAGAAACATACTCTGCTCAGTCTGCTCTTATAAGTAAAACATAACGAGGTTTTCAAAAGACATATTTAAAACTAAAATACAATTATAGCTTAGGTTCGAGATAGAAATAACAAACAAATATACCTGCCTTAGAGTCAAATTTGTCTCTTCCTCCTTATTTAGGCGAAATAATGCTTATTTCATAAAATGCTAGGCTAAAATTGTATCACTCCATTGTTGTTAATTGGTTATCATCATGCCTTGCAGTTTAATTCCTGTGTTATTATTAATTATTAAACGAGCGAAATTATTAAACGAGCACAAATGTGTTATGTTAAACGGCTACTTCTTCTTCCTCTGTATATCCGTGATTTTTAGTAGGTAAGCTTGGAAACAGTTACAACACATATATCGTTTCTAATATTTAGACATGCTTTACATTTGTTTATAAAAATTCCGAACATAGATAACCATAGGTATTTAATTTTTTTATCACATAATTCTGGCCCTATTGACAAAAACTATAACTAGGTTCTGCAGGTTAAATCATTTTTGAATGAAATTGATTCTGTAAATGTAGTTGAACAATGTGATGCGCATGTACTGAAAAGAAATAAGATTGCATTTCTTAATAAAAATCAGCAATTGTGTCACAGCAGTGACATAGATTATTTAGAAAATTGTAGGTACTCTCCATTTCCACTGAGTTACTCTTAAATTATAGGTTCTCAATCCTATTTGAAATACAAAGTGGGCATAGGTTTTAGTTTAATTGCACAGCTACGTCTTTCTAATGCGAATATGCTACAAATAACTTTCAAGAGATACTACTAGAAGGTTAATTTAACAAAATTATTTCTTTGTGCAATAATTTCCAACTAAAACATCTAATTCATTTATATTTTGAGCCACAAGGTCGCGTGAGGCTTTCCTGTAATATTTTACATCACTGATACTTTAGAAAATGTATTATATGAGAATATTATTACGTATACGGCCTTTCTGGTAGATCGTATACGCACAATAAGGGTGTAGCAAAGGGTAGTCAAAAGACAAGTAGAAAAAATATAACATTTATTAAAATGAATTGTCCATAGAAATATATTAAAATGTGAACAAACGATTTAAAAATAAAAGATTCCCAACTTCCTAAAACTACAAACAAATAAATTAATACTTACATAATTATCAACTGAACTTTTCTTTCATGACTAGAAACATATGTCTTTTTAACCACTGCCCACACCACGAGCACTCGCACCTCCTCCATCTCCCGTGTCCCCCTACCCATTTCTTCATTTTTGTTCAAAACTGCCTTATTTGCAGTATTGCTAAAATGCCTGACCTTAATTGGGTTCCCTCAACTTATTTGTAATTTCGTTATAATTTAGATTAGCAAGCAAAGTTCAATGTTTTAATATTAAAATTATATTGCCTTTTTATAATTAATTTAACTAAATATAATAATTACATATTTGAATAATTTACTATTTTTTGGTGCTTATTTTAATTTAAATAAGTTTCCTTTTTTCGATAATATCAAAACACTAAGCGCACTTCTCAGAACCACTCTTTTAATGCACTTTTTTAATGAATGAATAACTCGTTTCAATGTCTTATATATTTTCATAATAATTTTTACCACTATTATTATGACGAATACGAAACATATCTACATAGTTGAACTACGTATGAATTTTTGTGAAAATTTTAAATGATATGTCAATAATAAATTGCATACTATAAATATAATAGCTATATAATACTAATAAAGTCACAGTCTGAACTTTCTGATTTATTATATAATGCTTAAGATAAAATTGCAAATTTGAAAAAATCAGGAGTTTATAAGCTAACATATCCAGAGTGTAATCCCTGTTACATCGGTCAAACTGGTCGTTCTTTTAAAATTAGATACAAAGAACATTTTACATTCTTCAGACTTAAAGAACTGACTCAACATTTGCTGACTCAACAACAAAATGGATATGCATTAAATTTGTTAGAATTTCATGTCTTGTAGTAACTCCGATAACTATCTTCTTAATGACCAGGTTGATCCTTTTCAAACTTCATCATTTAATGTGTTTAAATCTTAATTCCCTTAAAAAATTATCAAAAAAGGTCCATTTGTTTGTAACTTAATTGTAGGGTTTCCTCCTCGTTAATAACCCGATAGAAAATTCCTAAACAGATAGACCCCTGCTATTTTATTTTATTACATACCTGTAAAATTATTCAAAATTCCCGACCTGCTATATTGTCCCTACTGTATAATCCCCATATTACAACATTTTGTTATAAATACTATTAGATCGTTTGCAATTTTCATTCTTTGTAAATCCCTTGAAAATGGTATGCTATGTGCTAAAACTGCAGTAACGTTTTTGTTACAATAAGCAGTGGTAAAAGACAAAGTAATTTATGTGTTTTACTATACTGTATTGATTAATTACCACAAATTAACGGCTTCCACCATCCAATTTTTGAAGTTATATAATAAACTGCAATAACCCTTTCGAAGTAAACTGCCAAAATACATAAATAGGATTATCAATAAAATGCGTTCGTACTAATTACCTTTGTCCTGTGCCGTAAGCAGTGATGAAGAAAGCGTTTGCCTCAGTTTTCCAAATGTCGTTCCCCCTTCGGCTGTCTCAGCCGTGGTATTTCCAACTCCGGGTTCGGTCGCCACCATCTGTAAATAACACAAAGTCTGCTTTAACCTTTCGGATTTACAACTAAGGTGTTAAATTTGACATAAATATGATTTACAATTTAACCTCTCTTATTGCTCAGAAAATCAAGCAAGTGAGGTAACAGTGAACTTAATAATATTACATTGTTCTGAAGCCTTCGAAGTAAGAAAATTTATGCAATTTATACGAGAATATAATACAGCGTTAAGCCTCAAGTCAAAGCAAATTAGGAAATTTATTATCTTTCACCTTACGCTAGTTCAAAAGCAACATATTTTCTTGATCTACGGCGAATATACCTAAGAAAATATTTTAATGTTGCAATAATATCAGTTATATTTGTTAAATAACGTCCTCAAATATAAAACATATTGATATATAAAAAACTGGGAATAAAAAAGACTAAATTACAATCAATAATTGTATCAATCAATGTATAATAATTGAATGCATTGATTGATACAATAATCAATGTCTTCACAGATGGCTGTAATAAATAAGGTTAAACCTTATTTTTTAAGACATAAGGCAGAGTATATTCAAAGCGGCTGCATATTAAATGTATGTGGTCTTTTGATAATCGTGTCAGAATAGTACAAACGGAGCTAGCAGGAATATATGGTAAAGAGATGGCCCGTACACGAGTAACAGGCAAAACAATCAATATATACTGACAATAGACAATCACTGGTGGAGCCTGCGGAACTATAAAGTAAGATCGATATGGGAATTCCACCAAGCGCTGACAAATATAGCTTACACAAGCAAAATCTCTGTATAATAGGTGAAGATATATTCACACTGTGGAGAAAATAACGAAAGGATTGATTGGCTAGCATGGCTGCTAGTCTAAATATGCATGGACCTGCTTAGTACATTATCTATATCAGCAGTAACACAAGTAATTATAAATAACACATAGGAAATTCATGGAACTTTCAGATGAAATGGAAAGCTATCAGTTTTCTAAGGAATTTATAAGATACCCCAATCGAAATACAGCACAATCTTCTCTGGCAATGTCTAGGAAGAACTTAAGTCTTGTGACGAGAATTTTAGCAGGACACTATCAACTGAAGAAACAGCTTTACAGCATGAATGAGTGATACATCCCTCATCACAAGCTATGACCAGGAGGACGAGACGGTGCAGTATGTACTTTGTGACTATCACGCCCTTTCAACTATTAGAGAATCCATCTTGGGAGAACATTGGGCAACTATAGCCGACGTTAAAGAACTTTCCCTAAGTGATATATTTCGCAAGAACAGAATGATTGATGGCCTAGGTGTGGTGATACTTTTAGGGAGGATGAACAAGGAGTCTAGTGGGATCATAGTGCTGCAGTACCATATTGGGCTGCTCTCTCACCATTTTCATATTTTCCAAAAGACTGTTTACATCAATACTTATGAACAAAAAAAATACCATTTCTATTATTCCAATAGAAAATTACATAACTAAAGCTACCTACCTTCAGTACTATTGTTATAGTTGGGTAACCTCACTACCGCCAAGGTGCCTTTGTGTAGATTTGAGATATTTGAGTCGATGTAGATACACGGAATTTAGTGCAATTTAGTTTATCTATATCGTTTCAGCGATTTTTCGTCGTGTTTCACCACTTATATATTATATAAAGGTTGTAATATATTTCAATTAAATTATTATAACTATATGTAGGGAAGGATGGGGGAATTCCGCGCACGGGGTAATTCTGCGCATAGTAATTTTTGCATCACAGCTTATTATTTCAAGTTTTGAACATAGCACGCAATCTCGTCATAGCTTTGCGAACATCTGCTCCTAATTTAACGGCATTCGTAGTGTTAACTTAGACGAGGTCGTCACTTTTTTGTTTTCTGGCACGCTGATGTAATTTCGAGTAAATTTGGAAAAGTGGTAAGTGCCTATTATTATTAGTTTTCAGTAAAATTATTTCAGGAGTATTATGCTTTATATGTACATATAATTTTCCGCACACGAACAATTAATTATGTTTTGTCATTAACTACCAATGATAGGTTAAGTTAGGTGACACATGACGGGGAAATACCGTGCATCCGTGGAGGGGTAATTTCGCGCTGCGCAGTATTACCCAAACCATATTTCTGCATTCAATAAGCCTGAAGTTGAACGATTTTTTAACAATCTGTTCACTGATATAGATGTTCAAAGAATGGTTGGATAAATGAAGAGTTGTTTTTCGACTGGATCAAACATTTTCATCGGCATGTGAAGGCTTCGGAAGAAGATCCAGTGCTCCTCATATTAGATAATCATGGGAGCCACATTTCTTTAGAAATTTACACGTACTGCAGATTACATGGAATTGTTATGGTGTCACTTCCCCCCACACAACTCTCACAAGCTCCAACCTCTTGACTTGACTTTTTTTGGGCCACTAAAAAATGCTTTAAATCGTGACTGCGATTTGTATTTAAGAAATCACGCTCACGAAAAGATCACACATTATGAACTTGCTTCCATTTTTAACAAAGCCTACCTAAGGGTTGCCACGATGGACAAAGGAATATCTGGGTTCCGCGCTGCTGGAATACGGCCCACAAACTCTAATAAATTCTCTGATGATGATTTCAGCCTGACAGATCACCCAGAAGTTCCCGATATACAAATCGAAATTAATTTAAATGAAACTGACGTTAGTAATCGAGATAATATTTTGGAGCAGTCAACTGTAACTGTTGAAGTCGGACAGAAGACTAAACCCCAACTGGAACCGTCAAGATGTAGTGAAACCATGTATACGATTCCACCCAAGAAAAGCAAATAGTAGTCAAACCAGGAAGCTGAACCGCAACCTGGAACGTCAGGAAGTGTTAAAGCACAGTTTGCATCATCCTGTTCCAATGACCCGTCTTCATTAAAAGTCCCTATTGAAAAGCTAGCACCATTTTCTGGCCCAGTTGAAAACAAAAGTTCAAAATCACGTGCAAAACAATACTCAGAAATTTTCACGTCTATGTCACTAAAAACTCAGTTAGAAATGAAACAAGAAAAGAAGAATTTAAAGAAAAAAGGTGAAGAGTTAACAAAATCTGGAACTAAGAAACGAAAGGCGGAAAAAGTGGGAAAACTGATTACCAAAGCAAAGAAAAGACCTTGGAGCAAGAAACCTGGCTTAAGATACATTTTGATGATTCTGACTCTGAAAGCTATGATGAAAGTCAGTTATGCGACGATGTTGAATTAGATGCTGTAGATCCAACTGGATCTGCTTGGTGTGCGGTAAATTCGGACGAGACAAGGAAATTTGGTACCGTTGTGTAATGTGTTCAAACTGGACACATTCCGAATGTAGTGCTTGGGATTCAGCAGTTAATTACACATGCGATCTGTGTGTCAAGATTGAAAAGAAAGAAATCAGAAAATAAAACCCTTTTTATTATTAGTTTTTTTTTATAAAGCGCTTGTGAGAATTTGTTTTATTTAGAGTTTATTTGTTCCTACGCAACAATAAAATTTTCTTTATTATAATTTCGAGTTTTCAGCTTTATTTAATTATTGCGCAGAATTACCCCATCGCATACGCGATATTACCGTGGTCCGTGGGGAAATACCGCGCAATGACAGTATTCTAATTTTTATTCATTTTTTTCACATCCGTTCTTCGAAGAACCTTTTTTTATAGTAATAAGATACCCAATAGGTGTAAGATTCCATTATTAAATTATGAAAGTTTATGTGTATATAGAGAGGTTTTCTTTGAGCTTCTCCCTTAGGTGAGTGGAATTCTCCTAATCTCTCCTAATTGCTTATATATGGAGCCACTCTATACATAATAAGACAATTCTATAAATAATATAGAAAAGAAAAAATAAAGAATCTATACTCTATGTCCTATTATTGGACGTAGATAATCTCCAATGTATAAAGAGAGTATGGTGGAAAAATTTTTAATGTGTAGAAAACAAGGAACCATAAGCTATTGAAGTTATTTGAAGAAATCGATTTAAAAATTAAATAAGGAAATCATAATAAATATTGAGAAAGAGGAAGAAATTATGTATACTTGTAGTAACACATAGAGCTTTTCTCTGATAGTAAAACAACAACAAACCCAAAAAATAAACTACGGAAAAGAAAAGCTCTGGGTTCAAAAAATTAATAATGTAAAAATACAATAACATAATCATTAAACTTATTCTTGATGGGCAAGTCTGAATACCTCGCCAGCCATTTAGTCCAACTCCTAATTTCAATCAAATTATTTAAAAATAATTCAGGGAAGGCTTCATGAAAAACCGAACCCGTGAACTTAACCCTTTTCATTCGAAATACAATGGCATATATCTATAGTGAAGCAAAATTTCAATTTGACAAAGAAAGTTGATCATTTGTGTGGAGTGTAATCATCAACGATTTTTAAAACTTCACAATCAGAAAACATTTCCTATGCTTTTCAAATTGTTTTTTATTTCATATTCGTATCGTTCCAAATAACGGAGATATTGCTTGTAATATAAATTCTGAGACACTGAATAAGTCTACTTGTAGTGCCAATAGCATTTCCCCAAACTTGATGTTTATATAACTTTCAACTGTATGAGGCAGACCACCATCCTATATAGCTATCTATTAGTGAAATCCTTAATTGCAATAAATAATAATTTTAAAAACCATAAAATTCTTTTAAAAAACTATAAATAACTTATCCCTCTCACAAAGTTCAATACTGAATCAGTCTATCAACCTAAACCTAATCTCATTATGTACCAATGACTCTCGTCATACAGTTATTCTGAATTTACAATTTTTATTACTATTATTACTGTGAAATACATATTTAAACAAAGATAGGAAAACATTGTGTATTAGCGAAAACAAATATTTTCACCAGTTCACGATTAATTTATGACTAATTAATAACTAAATTAAATGTTTTCCTTAAAATTATTTTCAAAAGCTGCATTAAGAAAGTAATTCCTGAATGTGCTATTAAACAAAATACTTTAAATATCTCCATAAATGTAACATTCCAGTACATAATAATTAATTCTAGTGACTATAAAATGAATCTTGTAAAAAATAAACAACAACAACGATGGAGCAATTCATGGGGAAAAAAGTAATACTAAGAGTTCTGGCATACGTTCCACGAGCAAATACTTATATAATAAGCAAACTTATTCTACATATATAGAAAATA
This sequence comes from Rosalia funebris, assembly GCA_037954035.1. NCBI lineage: Eukaryota > Metazoa > Arthropoda > Insecta > Coleoptera > Cerambycidae > Rosalia > Rosalia funebris. The sequence goes on along the minus strand of JAZFAV010000009.1, from coordinate 27,973,174 downwards.
TAGTGCTATTAAATTTAACACTATATTTCATATTTGGTTAAATTTAATAGACAGTCGTTTACCTCGCACGTGTTTACCTTACACGTAAATAAACGCGGTTCAAGAAAAATATAGGCTAAAATTATTGATTCAATTCAATTTTGAACCGTAATTCATACTAGATTTACTTTCTAGATGAATATTTATTATCTGAAATAAAATATTCTAAATAAAGTATTCCTAAATAAACTATTATTTTAAATTTAGACAAGTGCCTTATAAAAAGGGAGATAAATAAAAAATAAAAGAATATTGACGAATCTTGTCATAAGTTATCATCATTCATATTTCGATATGCTTTAACTATTTGCCCTGGATTTTTAGCCACCAGTCGTTAAATTGAAATCATTCTTTTTCAATTACGGAACAGATAGCTAAATTGGCCAGATGCCAAACATGATAGGCTATTTAGATGACCCAAATAAACCAACTGAAAGAGACCGCGTGGAAATATCCCAAATTTATCAAGTGAAAATAACAATTCGTCGATTTCTTGAAATCTGAAGCATTAAAACGATTTATTTGTACAGTTAGTATATTTTCTTTTACAAACAGTAGGTCGTGCTAAATTATGTAAATCGATAACAAAAAAGTCATAGCAAATTAATAGTTGATCAAAGATGATAAGTAAATTAATGAATAATCTAATCTAGATGGCAAAAAATGGTCGATATAATTTGTCATAAGCTATTTACTTAAAAAATTATGTATATTGTAACATATAGTAAATTCCATTAGATTATTAATTTCATCAAAAGAATTTGGTGAAATATCACCAGTTTGGTGATATTAATTTGGAAATAATGATCAAAGTTGGTTATAAGCTGATTTCAGTGGCTCATCGTCAAGTTAGGTAGGTGAAGCATTGATTCACCAATAAAGACAGAGGTAGAAAATAGAGCAAAAACTTATTATTACTTGATTTGTAGTTTTAATGTCTAGTTTTAATTACTTCTAATCGTAATTATTATAATTTCTATAATCTCCATCCACTATTTAATATCCTACTACCCCATTTATAAATTACCGATCTGATGAGAATCTGACACAGAAAGAACTATCAAAGATTCAGTGGTATGCTTTTAAATGTTAGAGTACGTTTTATATTCATGCATACTTTTTTAGTAGGTATATCTAAAATTAATGGTAAGAAACGCAAAGTAATAGAATAGTTGCGGATTTTAACGAAGCGAAGCGAGAGACAAACTTCCTTATGTTGGTTTAACACAACCCGGGATTTAAAAATATCGCTATAACGCATTTTCACGAGTAAAGAAACTGGGAAATTCGTACAGTATTGAGACAGTTTCACATTTGCATTAAACCAATCAAACGCAAGCCTTTAAAGAACTTATGCTGTTACTTGGCTGTTATGAATCCCGGAAGGCACGTTTTGCAAGATTGTAATTGTTAAAATTTCATTGTAAAACATTTATTTACATTAGTTTCAGAATATCAAGTTAGTGACTACGGCAAACCGGGCATCTATTATATCCTATGGTTTTTATTAAAAGGCTCCCGATATTCAAAAATGACTAATATGATTCTACTCTACTATTATTACTAATGAGTAATAATAGTAGAGACTTGTTAATAAAATTTCTGTCTAAGTAAATATTGAGTGACGATAAATTATGTATTCCACAGCCTAATTAAAGTATAATAATATGCAACAATCTTGGATTGAAGCCGTTCGTTAATATGTGGTTTGTGAAATGTTTGTGATTCAAATAATTTATTTTACACCCATTCCTCAGTGCAGTGCAAGATTAATTTGATAGTAATGTTTATTATTTTCAGACGAATATATTTTGTGGAAAAGGGAATATAAATGAAATCAACAATGAAGAATGAGATTATATTCTAAATGTCAAGATTATGTTTGCAAATTATGTTTAGTTAATAGTGTAAATTACATGTTTTATAACATGTAATGAATAATGTTTTATATGAAAATAAAAATATTGCAAATGTTATAGATTTAAACTCGATAATCAAAATTATTCCTTAATTGATAAATAAAACATTTAACGAAATGTTTTGTTACGATAATTTTGTTAGGAGACGCCCCTGGTTGGATTATACACCACTTCAGTTTCAAATTAGGAAAATGTGTTTTTTATGTTTTAGTCAAAAGTCTGTCAGAACATAAATATCATCTTTCAATTACCATCTGATCTCATGAAATCCACTGTAACACACAAAACGAAAAGGAACATTAATAATGTTTATCATGAGTCGTTGAAAAATAAACTAATATTACTTTTCCGCACTCCACTATACGTGGAAAAGTAATGTAATTGTGTAAAAAAAAAATTCTAGGGTTTATTTTTCGTTTTGCGGCCTAAAAACAAAAAAAAAATGATTTATGGATCTATCGGGTTTTGACTGATTCTGATCGGGGACATCTCCCAGATGACAGCTATTTATTTTGAGGTGAATAGAACACACTCTACCCTGTTCATGGGTCATGAGAAAGCAAAATGGTAGACTATTTGAGAAATTGTTTTTGTTAACACGATCACTTAATTGAATCGTGTTGGATCAATCGGATTTCGACTGATTCTGATTAGGAACGTCTACCAGACGACATCTATTGATTTTGAGGTGGATAGGATACACTCCACCCTGCCTATGGGTCATGAGAAAGCACGATGGTGGACTATTTGAGAAAAATTGAAAAAAGTAAAACTGTCGCATAAAATACATATTCTGCATTTTTATGTGTTATTTTATTTTTTCTTAGCCACTCAATTTGGAGATAGAGATGTTCTACGTGCGAAAAAGTCCGTTTTAAGGTTTTAAAACTGTTTATTTTTCTACTATAGTTCAAGTGACAGTCTACTTTTTTATAATTCTCCTTGTGAATTATTTTACTATTCTTTGTAAATATTCGAATAGCTTGTAAATACTAGAATAAACAACTCGACGATACACGAAGTTATTAATCTATGGTAATTTAAAAAAAATATAACTACTCGATATGTTTATACACAAGTATATGAGATTCGCCTTAAACTCTCAATAACAGTTCTCAATAACGTTATATTGTTTCCCTTTTAAAATATTATATGTATATCATATTATTCACTGGATATGTATATTCTAATAATAATAATGCCCAAGTTCTCATATGTGGTTGTATCTTTACGAGTTATCTAAATACGAAATTAACAATTATCTTAATACCTTGAGATGATATCCACGATACTTGATCTTAAGATTCTTTCACATCATACAGTTCATAAATAGTTGTTGCATAGATAGAGTTCTCACCACTTCTTCTGCTGCCGTTTTCAGGACTTCTTTGCATCTGTTCCACATTTCCGTAGTTGTTTGGATTTCATCTTGAATCTGCTGCAACATTGATTCTATGTGTAGTTCTATGTGCTCTTGGTATCGTTTTTCCGTTTCTTTATTTTTTAACATGTGTACGTTATACTTGGTTTGCTTGGAGCTGCTTTCCTTCTTGACATTGGAGATTCTTGCACGTAGTCTTACGTTCACCATGAAATGGTCCGAATCGATGTTTGCCCCTCTATATGTCCTAACGTCAAGTAGATTTCTAGAGTATCTTCTATCAATTAAAACATGATCAATTTGGTTTTTCGTAAGTCCATCTGATCATATTCAAGTTATTTTATGGATATTCTTATGGCTACGGTGGGTGCTTCCCACGACCATGTTTTTTTCTGCTGCTAAGTCAATAAGTCCGGTGCCATTATCCTTTGTTATATCATGGAGACTAATTACCGATATACTCTTGATAACACGGTTCTTTCCCAATCTTTGCATTCATGTCCCCAATTATTAACTTTAATAAAAATATCATTTGCAGCACAGCTGTCATATGCATTAGCCAGATCTTCATAGAAATTGTCTTTTTCATTTTCATCTTTTTCTTCGGTTGGGGCATGTGCATTTATGAGGCTTAGATTAAAGAATTTTCCTTTTATCCGTAGAACGCACAGTCGTTCTCTTATGGCCCTGAACACAACGACAAGGTGCTTTATCTTCTTTGACACACTGAATGCATTGTCAAACTCGTGGCCATGGCGATGTGCATTGCAGCTGTAGTATACATCAAGTTCCTTTTTTTGCATGACCCCTGTTCCCGTCCATCGCATTCCTTGTATTGCTGCAATGTCAGTTCTGTATTGTTGTAGTTGTTCCTGCAGCAATCTTAACCCTTTAGTTATGTACAGTGTTCTAACATTCCATGTACAGATCCTTAAATCGTTGTCCTTAGTTCAGTGCCTGAGTGGTCATTGTGATTCCAGTCCGGTGTTTTCAGATTGAGACTTCGTAACGGTAGGTTTTTTTACAGTCAGGGGTTGTTAGCACCTGGCCCAACCTTCCTCCTTTATCCGGGCTAGGGACCAGCAGGGGTGTTGTAGGGCTGCTCAATCCACCCATCAAACAACCCCAGGCGGAGTGTAGCACCAATGATGATGATGATAGATAGAGTTCATAAACAGTTGTTGTATAATGATTTTAATCGATCTCATAGAAAATAATCTAGACGATTCCAAACAGATTGCGGTTTCTATTTGACAGTGCGGAGTACTTAATATTGTAAATGTGCCCAGTTTAATATATCACTACCACTATTTTAGGTAATTCTGTGGGGTAGAAAAAATAAAGCCTATATTTATGTAAACTTTTCTGTAGGTACTGAATTTAGCCTTAAAATTATTATATAACACGTATTTAAAAAAACAACTATTATTGAAAAAAAATACAACAAAGAAATACCAAAATTTGTCTGGAAGAAGCTCTGTATTCTCTATTTCTGAGAGAAACTGTAAAGAAATTTTACAAAAAAAAAAAAAGAAATTAACACCAAAATCCTCCACATCATACAAAAAATATATACAAATAATGTCAATATTGTTATTACCAAGAACCAACAATAATCACTGTTTAGCACACACCAGGGATTAAGATAAGGGGGATAATTAAATCCAACATTATTAACCATTTTCATACATAAAATAATCATGATTTGTAAAAAATAAACAAAGAAGTTAAATGTAGGATATAGAAACATAGAAATATAGGATAAAATATAAATGTCTACAGGAGCATTTTCCGATGAATATCACCAGGAAAAAATGGAGAAAAACTAAAACTAAAATAATTATTATAAGAGAGCAAGAATGCATAAACATAAATGTTGAAAATACAAGCACAGACCTAATACAAACGTTCTAGTACCTAGGAATAATGGTTAAAAATGACGAGAAATAAAAAAAAATAAATCAACAATAGGATAGAAAAGACATTAAATCTATATTATGAATATCATATTTTATAGAGACAGACAAAAGTTATGTGCAATAGAAATTAAGTACCTAAGAAGCGTTAAAGGATCCACATGAAAAGATAAAATAAAAAACGAAGACATGAAGAAAGCTAGATATAAGATCATTGGAAGATGACGCAGGTATCGGAAGACCGAGCTTAAGGGAGCAAAAATAAAAGAAATAGATCAATAGTGGATGCAAATAGACTTAAATATATCGAAAAGGAATAGGAAAATGCTAGGATATTCATCCTTCGCAATATCAGGAAGTATCTGAATACGAGATAAAAATGTAAACAACATACATCAAGTACCGATGAATTGTTACTGGCATATACGTATGACTAAGAAAATGTTCCAAAAAGGCTTCAGAGATTTTTAATAAAAACAAATTGTGTATGGTATTAATAATTATAATAATCTTGCATAATAATGGTAATTATTATGCAAGAAAGAATGCTATGAGTGTACGTATGAAAGCGGAAATAGTATGCAATTAAAAATTTGCATAATATTTCCGCTCGAAAATTGGTTGTCGTTTCGGTTATATTAGAAATAATCTGACATGCAACAGTTAGAAGGAAGAATTGCAAATAATATATATGTTAATGAACATAGTAAACATAATATTTTAAACAAATGTTTTATCCCACAGATTTGTTTACAACAATATACATACACGGCACATTTGTTTCGATTCTGCTCATCTTTTTAACTCCAATTGTACAGCCATGCGTTGGTATTAAAATCTGTTACACTGATGCACTGCAAGCCCTGATCTTAAGATTCTTAACATTAGAGAGTCAGCTTTTCAGAATAGACCTCTGATCCCAATTAATTCAAGCAGGTAACAACTTTATAAAATATGTCCTTATAGATTCATGACGTTCCATCGCAAAAATATGCTGATTAAAAGTAGTCAGAAATTATTTAGTACAAAGCACTTGAAGAGAAAGTTTTGCATAATAATATCAATTTATCATGGACCTATAATGAATTTCATAGATACTTTAAACTGCCACCAGGCATACTTCTTTAGGTATCCTGCATGGTACTACACTTGGATATTTTGGTATCACATCAGTTCGTATTATGTATCGCATATTGTATTATTAAACATTCATGTTAAATGTTTATTTTTCTTGAAGCAAAATGATTTTATTCTTTTGTTAAAATGTTATACAACTTCACTTCCAGTCTCGCTTACTTGACTCAAATCAGATTTCTGTAATGCGATGCTAGTATATTAGTACAGTAATAAAATAAAACCCTTTACTTTTACTTTATGTAAATTGTAGTATAACTTTTTTCTAATTTGTCGCACATACTTTGAAAGAAACATTACATTCGCATAATATCTAGAACACGTGATTTTTTACATAACATCAACTTTTCATTATGAGTTAATGGGAGTTAACAAGTTAAAACAGGAAACTTTTTCAGAATATGCTGCAAATTTATCCATATAACGAAATATGCTACAACTTCCAAAATGTCTTCCAATGGGAACGTAGTTAATTAAATCTATTTTACAATATAAGAATACTAATTCTATTCAAGAAGGTAAAAGTAGCTGTGAAATAAAATACTATACTATATAAAAAATATAATATTATACCGTGACTATTCTCAGCTTTAAATCTAATATATTAACGCTCTCTATAATACAAATCGAAAACCAGAAATAATGCAACGTAATTTAGGAATAATGTGTAGAAATTAATCCAGCAATTGAAAATCTTATATGTTTCGTTAATTACATATCACACTCTTATATTCTGACAGTCACAGTGACCCTTAAATGATGGGTACATATCGAGCCTGACTACTGCTCCTCATTGATTATATTGACTTTCTTAGTGTTTGGGGATTTCTATTATTGAAATACAGCGCCACAAGTGAGTAAACTATGTGTTGTTATAGCAACATTAACTACTTTTCAGTAGTGACAAATATCTGACAAAAAATAGCCTTATATGTGTGTAATTGTGGTCCCAATAATTCCTGCCCACGCCAGGACTTTCTCTAGAAACTCTGACTCTGCCATCCAACAAGTGTTTTCAGACGCCCAATACCTGTAATTATGTTTATTCACTGACACATTTAAACAATAGTGGCCTCGTCCGAGAAAACAACCTGATTTGGGTATTGACATTTATTTTTACAGCGTTCCATCATTAACTCTTGAAAATGTTATTAATGCATATATGAAGTATCTATTTTATTTTGCATATGATTACAGTTTATTCGTTATGTACTAATAATATTTCTTTTTAGAATTAGAATATATATATACAAATGTTGTCAACTTTAAATTTGTTTATACTATCTGTTTAAAAGTTAGTAACTATTTACTTGTTGCAAACCATCGCGCATCGTTAATAACTGCTAATCACAGAACACATTCTACAAACAGATGTAATGTCTCAAAATATTTTATGAAGAATAAATTATTATTATTATTATGAAACTCTAGAAAATTGTATTTTTCGGTCGAAATCATCGCCCCAAAGCTCGTGAGTTAATTGGACTATTCTTTTTCAAGCATTTCAATATAGATGCGTTGCAAGCTCCGATACGATTTCGCGAGTTGTTCAATGCGGATTTTCCAAGAAAACATCTAACTGTGCATATTCCAAAACAGTTGAACGACCTTTGGTATATTTATCTCTTACAGATGCAGAATGTTGGTATTTCAATATTCTGTATGTATTTTACTTAAACTTAAACAAATCCAGGTCTTTCTGGATGAGGAGTCCCAAATGCCAGGGGAAACCTGGTATTGGAGTGGGCAGCGAGGCTGAACCTGGCCGTGTTGAATCGAGGGTCACAGTCAACGTTTGAAAGGGGGAGATGGACGTCCAACCTGGATGTAACGTTCGCTACGACCGGAGCAGCTGTCAAAGTTGTTCGTTGGAGTGTCTCCGATAAGGAAACACTCAGTGACCACAAATACATCTTCTTTGAAGTTGTAGAAGGGGCGGAATAGACGCTTAGCGTGACCAGGAATATGGGCTGGAAGTTGAACAGCTGGAATAGGGCTAGTTTCTGTAGGATCATAGACGACCAAAGAGAAAATGGGAGGATCAGGGATCCCAAATCTTTGGTTGATAGCGTCATGAGGGTGTGTGATGCATCCACGTCCAGAAAAGACAGAAATAGGCAGTCCCCGAGGATATATTGGTGGACAGAGGAGATCTCTGTCCAAAGGAAGAAGTGCGTCGCAGCACGTAGGCAATATATCAGGAGCAGGGCTAGACGAGCCTGGAACCCTAATGAGCAGGGAGAGGCGGAGGTAGCATACAAGGCTGAAAAGAAAAAGCTGAGGGACGCTATCAAGGCAGAGAAAAGGAGAAAGTGGGACGAGTTGTGCGCCGACCTGGATAGAGATGTCTGGGGCAGGACGTACAAACTTGTTGTGAAGAGGACAAATAGTCACCAACAAGAGATCCCTCTAGGAAAATGAGAGAGGCGGAGGACGCGCACTTCCCCGTGAAACCAGTGGATGAATGGAAACGCCAACCAGGAGCAGATTTTGATCCGCTTACGGAGGAAGAACTACTAAGGGCTTGTGCCAAGATCAAAACTGGCAAGGCGCCTGGTCCGGACGATATTCCCCCTGAGATCCTGAAGGCCATGGTGGAGCTATGTCCTGTAGAGGTGCTGCGCATTATAAATGAAGTCATGAGGAGCGGCGACTTCCCGGAAGGATGGAAGATGGCCAGGCTTGTTCTAATCCCCAAAGAGAACAAGCCGGTGGAGGACCCCACATCCTTCAGGCCGATATGCCTGATTGATGTGTTAGGGAAATTTTTGGAACATCTCATCCTAGGTAGGCTCCTAGGTGAGTTGGAGAGAAAGGGAGGCCTGGCGGAGAACCAATATGGTTTCAGGGTGGGGAGATCCACGGTTAATGCTGTCATGGTTATAAAAACCATCGTACAGGAGGCGTGGGAGTCCAAGAAATTGTGCGCGTTGATCACTTTGGACGTGAAAAACGCGTTCAATTCGGCCTCGTGGGGTAAGATCATGTGGAGACTGCGGGAGCTAGAAATAGCGCCGTATGTTCTAAACTTGATAGCCACCTACCTGTTCTGTAGGGGACTGATATTGTCTTGTCCTGTAGGGATGGTAGCGAGAGGAGGAGAATCTCGTGTGGAGTGCCACAGGGTTCGGTTATGGGTCCTATCCTATGGAACATTATGTTCGATGGGGTATTTAGACTCAGAGTGCCCGAAGGAGTGAGGGTCTTGGGCTACGCTGATGATGTTGCGGTGGTCGTTACCGGAAGAAGTGGTATCGACGTGAGGGAGAACGCCAACCTCACTGTTGATAGGATCAGGAGATGGATTGGAGAAAGGGAATTGACTCTGGCTTTGGATAAAACGGAGGCAGTTCTCCTGACAAGAAGGAGAAAGCCCCCGTATATCACGTTTCGAGTAGGGGAAACCGAAGTCGTGCCGAAGCAGAGTGTCAAGTACTTGGGAGTCTGGATCGATAGTTGCCTGTCATTTAGGGAACACATCAAACATACTCTGGAAAAGGCGAGCAAAACGTGTCGGCCCTTGGTCGTTTGATGCCAAACATAATGGGCCCCAGGGTGGTAAAGAGGAGAGTCCTCAGCGGGGTGGTGCAGTCGATTTTACTGTACGCCGCCCCGGTGTGGGTGGACATATTGAGAAGGGACAAGTGGAGGAAAGAACTCACCAAAGTCCAGAGAAGAGCAGCGCTAAGGGTCTGTAGTGCATACAGAACGGTATCGACAGTGGCAATGCTGGTGATAGCCTATATACTACCCATCGACATTCTAGCAAGGGAGAGATGGGAGGTGTACAGAGGCGCTGACAGAGGTGCAGCGAGGGAGAGCCTATGGGAACATTGGCAGGAGAGATGGGACGCGGAGCCCCGAGGGGAGATAGACGAGGGTGCTAATCCCGAAAAACGGCCATGGTGCAAAAGGGCACATGGCGATGTCGGGGATTATTTAATCGAGATACTTACCTGGCATGGCTGTTTCACGGAATACCTATTGGAAATAGGTATTCGGTGAAACTTCTTGAGAACTTGAGACCAGCACTCTCGCAAGAGCAGAGAGTGCTGGTCTTGTGGGGTGGTTGATAATGCCGCCCACACAGTGTTCAGCTGCAAAAGGTGGATAGGTGAAAGGAGAGCTGTAGAGCAAGAGATAGGACATGCTATCACTGTTGATAACATGATCCCAATCATGCTCCAGACCAGGGACGGATGGACAGTGGTGGGGCATATGGTAACGGCCATCATGAAGGAGAAGAAGAAATATGAGAGGGAAGTGGGAAACGAGTAAGTACCCTGATTGATATGCCGAAGAGAAGTAAAGCGAGAGCGGTTCCTCTTCGGGATTACGCTGATAGGATAGCGGGGGGTTTTTAGTCGGTAGGCGTACACGAATCCGATACTACCTGGCCAAATAATAACAGATCATCAGAGGCCAGGTGTCTTTTGAAGATTTTCCCCTTCAGGAAAAAAAAGGTCTTTCTGGATAGTTAGTAAATGACCCACAAACCTCAAATTATATACGGATCGGATCCCCGTAGCCAATTATCATAAAAATTTCAATTCGATGCGTTTCCTTTAAACGCGCTATATTTTGAAAAGTTGTGATAGTGGACAAGTAAAATTATCGTGTAGCCTATTAAATTTAAGTAATCAAGTAACGTAAAACAAATATTAAAAATTTTTGAAACAAAAAAATTTAGATTTCTCAAAAAAATAGCTAGAACCAGTGTCGGAACGAAAAATGGAAATACGTGCTATTAAAAAGTATATTAATAAATTTCTCAAAATAGCAACATATAAGCCGGGAATCGAGAAAAGAACCACCAAACCGCAAAGTGGTTATCAAGTAGTTCCCGAATAGTAAGTTTATTACATAATCACTATAGGCAACAACTACTCCTTGGGCTAAAGCCCCGTCAGGCATTGAATTATACCTAACAGCAAACCTCGATCCTTTTCTCGTGTTTCTACACAATCATATAGGTTTCAGAAAAGAAAACCCCACACGGGTAGGATTCTATACCTGTCCCGGATGGAAATCGAATGACAGACAGCTGTTTCTAACTTATTAGTTTTCATCAGTTCCGTACATGGTACACCGATCCAGGACAAATGTCGAATAAAATTCGTCTCTAAAACCTATCTAATCGTGCAGATACACGAGAAAGGGATCGAGGATCGTTGTTAGGCATAATTCAATGCCGGGCAGGGCTTTAGCTCGAGGAGTAGTTATTTCCTATGACGATTATGCAATAGCCTTGTTATTCGGGAACTACTTGATAACTGCTTTGCGGTTTGGTGGTTCTTTTCTCGGCTCCCGACTTATATGTTGCTAGCATAGATCGTATCGATTTAGATGAATACCCTACGGATTTGATTCGGCATTTGTCCTGGATCGGTGTACGGTATACGGCACTGATGAGAATTAATAAGTTCCAAACAGCTGTCAGTCATTCTGTTTCCATCCGGGACAGATGTCGAATCCTACCCGTGGTGGGTTTTCTTTTCTAAAATTCTCAAAATAATTGTTACAACTCACAACTCCCAACAGTAATAATGTCAAAGAAAATATACCAAAGTATATGAAAAAAATTTGGTAAAAAACAAAATCGGACTGCCCGAGTATTTTTCCTACGTGTCTGATTTTATCGAATTAATACTAAATTTCACCAAATAATCTTCCTGGGCCAAGGGCTTTAGTAAACAAGTGAAGTTTATGCTGGCGTCATTCTCAAATTGAATTTAAGATCATTCCTTCGTATTCAGTATTATTATAATGCGAAACTCGTTAAAGATTTCTACCCCGAAGGATGCAGTAAGGGTCGGTTATAGGTTAAGACGCGAGTGTGTACACAACCACGGATAAACTTGTTCTTCTCTGACATCACTGACTGGTTATAATAGCAGAAGTAGGCCGACATTAAATAAACAATTTTAAAAATCCTAGTATAGGGAGAGTATATACAAATTGTAACCCAAATAAAGCGAATTTTTGTAAAGGTAATCATAACAATGTTGTTTAATATAATCATTTATCAATGAATCAAAAGTTTTTATTTTGCGCAAACTCGTAATTGTTATGAAGAAACTTAATTTGCTATATGAGACCAATCGAACGGGGAGTAATAAAGATAGATAGGTCTGGTTATAAAACACCACATTCTAAAATTTGTCGTATTATTCGAACATCAGAATTTATTGAGGTAATCAAAGAAATAATCTGAAAAAAGGAATTTTGTCTAATTAGTACAGTAATGACCTTTTGCTATGGAAATCCCAGTAAGTGCGCAACAGACACGTATCAAAGTCGCTAATGCCGAAAATAATATGGGTATGCCATATATATATATATATATATATATATATATATATATATATATATATATATATATATATATATATATATATATATATATATATGTATATATATGTATATATATATATATATATATATATATATATATATATATATATATATATATATATATATATATATGTATGTATATATATATATATATATATATATATAGAAATGTGGACATTCATACATGAAGTATGTTCACATGTCTAGTTAAAAATATGGTGAGTAGTTGAGTTAGTTTACAGAGGCATCACTCTGTTCCCCACGCAGTAACCGCAGCGGCCGCGGCGCCAGGATTTCTAAAATAGGTGGGTTCAAATTGGTACAAATTTTTTTGCGTTGGGCACATATTTGGCATGTGTGTCGATGGGGGGGTTCATTCATGATCAATACAATCAATACAGATATATAAACATATTAACATAAACACAATTTACAAAAGAAAATAGTAGTACATTAGGTAATAAAGTTAAAATATTAATAAAATTATTTCAGTTTTATTGCAAATTCCTCAACAATCTTATCCAAATCCAAGCTTTTAGCTATTTTTTTCTCTATATTTAGTACAGCCGAATTACTTAATCTCTCGTGTTTCATTTTATTTCTTAAATGGTTTTTTAACCATTTCAAACGTGATAAGGTCCTTTCACATGCCGTACTTGATACAAGAATTGTGATATATATTGAACATAATTTTAGTATATATTTAACGTAGTCAAAATTTTATATTTATATTTTGTTTTATATTATAATTTTGTAGATAGTAAATTTTTTGGGGTAAATCCCTGGCGCCGTCACTGTCCTAACATGTCTTCAATATGTTTTCATCCATATTTAAAATAATAGATAACCTATAATCCAAGACCTATAGTTTTGTTATAAATTTATGGATGTCTGCAACAATATCATTAGTATCTCTATTCTGGAAGGCAAAGATCTATCTGTACCCAATTTATAATACTGATAAAATAAAATACCGAAAATAATATTACGTAATACATTTTATACTTTGTATACCATTACAAATATTGATGTCGTTACAAGTGACATACACCAAATATTCCTACTTTTATGTCTGAAATTATGAACGTTAATTTACACAGAATCAATCAACGCTTAAACAATTATATTCAATATATGGAAAATTTTATTAATACAAAGAAAACGTAGTTGAAATATCAAGCAATGGAATGATGAAAATCAACCTTTTTGGTTAGAGCGCAGATCAGTATTATTTAACAATAACGCAAAAATATAAAGTTTACGAAGAAAACTTAAAATGTACCAAATAAAAGATAACGAATTACTTTGAACTTGAAACTGTTGTTACCATATGTGAATTCCGGATGAATTTTTTAAAAGGAAAACACCCCTGAACCTTATAATAATAAGTTTACGATGTAGGTTTTTAGAACTTTTTACTTTTTCGCACGCCACTATATGCGGAAAAGTAATGTAATCGTGTAAAAAAAACATTTTTTTCTAGGGTTTATTTTTCGTTTTTCAGTCTAAAAGCAAAAAAAATGGTTTTTAAACCATGTTGTGTGCGTGTGTGTGGTTGTCGTCGGCATTTATTCTTGTTGGCACGATAACTCAACTGAATCGTGTCGGGTCGATCGAGGTTTGACTGATTTTGATCCGGGACGTCTCCCAGATGACACCTATTGATTTTGAGGTGGATAGAACACACTCTACCATGTTCATGGGTTATGATAAAACACAATGGTGGACTATTTGAGAAATTATTTTGTTAGCACGATCACTCAAGCGAGTCTCGACTGATTCTGATTAGGGACGTCTACCAGATGACACCTATTGATTTTGAGGTGGATATGACACACCCCACCCTGTCCATGGGTCGTGAAGGAGCACGATGGTGGATTATTTAAGATTTTTTTTTAGCACGATCACTCAAGCATGTTTCAACTGATTATAATTAGATACATCTACCAGACGACATTTATTGATTTTAAGGTGGATAGGACACACCCCACCCTGTCCATGGGTCATAAGAAATACCGATGCACGATGGTGGACCATTTGAGAATTTTTTTGTTAACACGATAACTCAACTAAACGTGTCGGATCGATCTAGTTTTGACTGATTCTGATCATCGAAGACGTCTCCCGGGCAACACCTATCGTTTTTATGTGGATAGAATACACTCTACCATGTTCATGGGTCAGGAGAAAGCACAGTGGTGGACTATTTGAGAAATTGTTTTTGTTAGCACGATCGCTCAATTAAATCGTGCCGGGATCAGGTTTCGACTGATTCTGATTAGGAACGTTTACCAGACGACATCTATTGATTTCGAGATAGATAGGATACACCCCACCTTGCCGATGGGTCATGAAAAAGCACGATGGTGCACTATTTGAGAGAAATTGAAAAAGTAAAATTGTCGTATAAAACACATATTCTGCATTTATGTATTGGTTTATTTTTTCTCGGCCATTCAATTTCGAGATAGAGATGTTCTACGTGTGGAAAAGTCAGTTTTAAGGTTTCAAAACTATTTGTTTTATATTGGCACAAAGCTACTGAAATATGGACATCAATATTTTTACATAACTTTCAATTTCACCGGAAATGGCATTAACAAAGCCATTAAACATCGAAGGCATTTTCAAATAATTAATTTTATTATATTAACTAGTTAAGTAAAAATTACAGAGAAATATGTACCCAATTAATTTAACTTTTCTTTACTATGTAACATTTATCTTACAAGAAGATAACCGTTCTTCACCACGATGGAGCTCTGCCCCATAACATCGCTTCAGTTAATCAATATTTAACAAATATTTTCGTTGACAGACGGATTGCAAACAATGGTCCATTGGCCTGCCCTGCCTCCCGTTCTAAATCCTCTGGTTTATTTTCTGTAGGTCTACATTAAATATCAGATTTGCAACAATAAGTAACGACACAGACAAACAATGGAAAATCGGGTGGGAAATGTATTAGAAAATGTTACGGAAACATGATATTTAGAGCAACTCAACATACCCTGACAAGAGTGGAGGCTTGCCTCGATATAAATGGGTATATTGTTGGGAATCGTTTTTAATTAATTGTTTTTATGTTTTACGAATATTTTTAAGTAGTATTTTAGAGCTTTATTTTGTATAAGATCGACCAAATACATTAAAATGTATTTTACTCGATATAAATATTTATGTGCGTCTTTCGGTATCTTAATGCCGATATAAAAAGTTCCTATATCGTAAACCTACTATTAGTAGAGATACAGAAATATTTTTCTTAAAAAACGCATCTCGTTTTCTCGTGTACCTCTCGACAGATACTATACTTAGTGAAGGAAGAAATGAAAAATGATGGGTGCACACTAAAAGGTGCTTTAGCAGATCCTGCGTTTTCATTTTCGAGAAAATTACCCAAAATTTTTAGAGAAGAATATATTCCCCGTATATGTAGATCTAAGTTTATTACAAATATAAATATGTATATTACTTATATATTATAAAATGCCCTTAATTAATTTTAATCATAAAATTCCATTATTTGTTCACTACTATACATTTACAACTTATTTATGAATCAATCTGATTCTATGTATATGTATATTCTATCCTGATTTATGTATTCGGTCTCTATGCTAGCCCGCAGAACACTACAGAAACCGACCCTGCATATACTGCAAAATGAACCATAAATTACCAGACAAGAAGCTACTTGTTGAAAGTCATACGCTTTACGTTACCCCAAAGGGGCAGTGATTTAACGTGTACGCGTTGACTTCATCCTCTCATTTTAACCTCCTATTGAATTAGAAGAAAGAAAGAAGTAAAAGCCACGATAAATTTAACTAGACGTGTTTTCTGAACACATAATTAGCTTAAAAGCCAGTTTTACTTACCACAACAACTACGTCATGTGTTTTCATAAATTTTTATAAGTGTTTTTCCATATATTTCAACATAAATGTAATTGAAAATTTGTATGAATAAATATAATATCACAATACGGCTCTATTATACATCAAACATTATTTTGATGACGAATGATAGCCGCATATCAGGTTATTTTGGGCTGTGGTTGTATATAATTGAATCCATATTTTCGGAAATTAACATTCATTTTAAACAAACATAATTATAAAAATAAACTTGAACACGCTAATGTTAAGCTCGTAACTCCGCCGTTAAAGAAACCATAGCAATATTTCAAGGGGCGGCGAATTCAGCAACGATCTATCTTAACCAAGCCGCCGACGAAGGAGGTCTTCCTGGGTGTTACCAACCTTCGGTAACAACAAACGTAAACCGATATACTTTTATTTAAATATATTTAAGCCTTCTTAGTATATTTTATTGTTTGAGTCTGTTATTAGTATTTAATTCTTGTTTTGTTACTTATATATTTTACAGATATACTACTCAAAAAAATTAAGGGAACAAAAAAATTCCGAAAAATGTTCAGTGATTTTTAAATGGCTGTAACTTCATGAAGAGAAAACTTTATGGAGATGAAAAACATTTCAAAGCTTAAAGTTTCTATTTTTGACATCTTTGATGAGTATTGTAAGGGAAATCGTAAGCAAGGTAAAGAAAGATTTTTGTTCCCATCTCGCTAATCATTAAATGACGTTTCAAAGGAAAAATCTTGTTCCTAATTATTTTCCAAACGTTGATCATTCTGGAAAAAACGGTTCCATGAATCAACTTGAAAATTTATAAGGCTATTGGGAGTATAATAAACTAAAAGAACCTGACAACATTAGTCTTTTCTTCAATATTTGCACAGTGGTAGTATATTTTTCAGAAAGTCAGAAAAAATAATTTCTTTGTATTTTTTTCAAATTAATAGCGAGAGTAAAAAAAATTTCTCACAAACGACATTCGTCATTTATAGGTTTATTCAGGGTTATTATAGGAGGGTTTATTCAACTTTTTAAAACCATCCTTCGCTGTACGATTATTAGTTCCTGAGATATCGATGATAAAAAACAAAAGTGTTATTTTTCATTCAACCATCGATATCTCAGCAACAGATCGTTCGACAGAGTCCATTAAGAAGTTGAATTAAAGCTGAATAAATAGACCAATTAGCCTTTTCATTTATTTCTGAATGAAAGTCTGAAAAAAATATATCTGAGATTGAGGACGCTAGTAAAAAGAATTTGGCAATTTTTTGTTTAGCGGTATTTGTTTGGATTGCGCAATATTCGTAGCTCAGAATTTTTTCTTCAAAATAATTAAAAAAAAAATCAAAATTAGAAACTTCAAGCTTCAAAATGATTTGTTTTTTAATTTCGATACAATCATTTTTCATAAAGTTACAGCAGTTCAAAAATCACTGAAAATTTTTCTGGATTCTCTTATTCCCTTAATTTTTAAGTAACGTATTTAATTGTAGAAATTTTGTTAGAGATATATAAACCACGAGGATTTACCCCTTATCTTATCGTTATCTTTATTAAATAAACGAATCCTTAGTTTATTTCCTCATGGTCTTAATATGAAATTACATTATTTACATTTTGGTACATGGTTTGGACCTCATCAGCCATTGATCGCATGGGTAGTCCCTTGGCGATCCCCTCTTATCCGGGTCATTATCCAAAAATGCTATCCCATAAAAGGAGCAACTTAGGCACGTCCCCCGCCTTAAAACTCGCCTCCCCTAGGATAACAAGGGTCCCTAATATAATGTACCTCTTCTCCTCCAGTACGGGGCAGGTGTATAGAAGATGAATCGAGGTTTTCTCGTCTTCTTTACAGTATCTGCAGGCCGGGCTGTCAGTCAGCCTCAGCTTGTGCTTCAAGAGTACTATGGTAATATGAAATAGAATAAGTACAATATTTCTTTTTTTTCGGTTGATTAATTATTTTTAGGAAAATACTGTTCATATTTTGATGAAAGTTGACCGAACAGAGAACATGAAAAGAATATTTTCAGAAATCTTAGATTTTATACAAGATAGTTATTCTATTCATATTATGTAGGAGGAGAGTGACGAAAATTCACATGCACTCAGGCCATCGTATCGGGCCCATTGTGCTAACCCCAGCAATGTCACCAGTTTGTCTCCAAACACCAGTCTCACTTCAGTTATCGTTCTACTCTGTAAATGTACTTGAGAAAGGTATCCGGTAGTAGTCGACGAAATTAGGGCGCTACCAATTTCCCAAAATGTCTCCTCGTTTTGTAGAAAGTGCAGAGGATATATCATCCTCTGAATTACATCCCCTACACATAAGATAAACAGTATATCCCTAACATGAAAATGCTTGTTTAGCCTGCATTGGACCATTGACAATCTTATTACAATACAGGGTACACAATTTGGGGAAGACAATTATTCTGTTGTGTTGGTACCAAATTTGTCCTGAATATTGCATTCTGATGGATGTTTGATAATTTTCCTGTCTTAATCTCAAGTTGGTAAATGGAAATTATTAAATATTTTTATATATTGCCTAAAAATTCATTTATATTCGTGTTCAACAGGTTTTTTTAATTTAATACAGGAAGTTTACACTAGGACTAGTCTTTTGCCACTTAATGGCCGAAATTCTGTTGTTCCAATTCTATGAGTACTTTCGACTCGATGTTTTCTAAAATTTTTCAACATACTTTAAAATTAATAACTCTATATTTCTTGCAATTAATAACATTTAAATTACAAAATGTCGGACCTAAGCTATACATATAATATTTAATTGTTTACGTAGTGGTTTTTACTAATAAGGGAAAAGTTAAGTTTCAGTGAGTTCATAATTTCGTCAATAGAATTAGTAAAATTATTAATATTTTAATCAAACTTTGCTAAATATTTTAGAGTTTTTTTTAATAAAAATTCTAATTGTTAAACATATTTTTTCCAAGACTACAATTTTCAGAATAAAATTCAACCTATTGAGCAAACCGAAGTTACTGTTAAACCGCTTCCCCATCAGATTTCTCTCAGACTAATTCCCTGAAAGAACATTTGGTTATAAAATATATATGAACTATTTGTAAGTATCTGTGCATTTACCACAATTTTGGCAAATCTAGAAAGACATGTTGTCAACATACAATCCTTCACAGGACAACTGTTTGCTGAAATAAACTAAAAAAAGTACTTAGACATGTCTGACCCTCAGTAATGACTGGACCCCCATCATCTCTTACAACTTTCTTTTCATATCTCAGAAGATTTCTGATAAAATAGGATTTAGATCATCTTACTACATATAAGCCTCTCTAAAATATAGATTATATCGTTAATGTCATTTAGCGACATAACTATCCTACTGGCATTAATGTGACATATCCGTTTCCCAATTAATAAATCCCATTGAGATATATTAGATCGAATAGAGAGGAGTGATGTGTAACACGAGTATCACAATTAAATTTTAAAAAAATTTCATAGCTGACATATTCAACAGGGTTTTCACTTTCTAACAACTTTTGCCGTAGAGCAACACGTTAAATGAACTTGAATGTGAGATACAATTTATAAAATAGGAGTAATAAAAAATTATTTTTACTGTAAAAACCATTAGTAATTCGTTCATTATTTCATTCCAAATATTTTTGTCAAGTCAATAGAATAAATAATCTCGACTTCGCAAAATATTTTTGTTATTCAAACGAATATTACAAATAAAACGATTTATACCTACAAGTCCATTTTCATTCAAATATTCTTTACTATTTACTTTATGCAAATATTAAGATATTTATTTACTTGAATGAATCTGAAATTGCTAATTTAATTTTTTTTTATATTTTTGTGGTATAGAAATGCTCCCACAATAGCAGCTCTGGTAGTAATTCCATTAATAAAAGTGAAGTATAATCGTTAAAATTTCGATTTGTTTCCAAATTGGAAACAAATTTGGAAACAAATCGGATATTTGATAATTCTTTCAGTTATGATTTTGCCGATTCTGTCTAATTGTACTTTCCATTAAATCGGATAATTCTTAAAAACAAATCATTAAGTTGAAACCTCAATAAGATATTCCAAACTATTTCAAACTATACATAATTATTCCTTCCACAAATTCAATTCAAATTGATATTAATCCATATTGACATTTATTCTGAATATGTACTCAAATTAATAAAACTAAATGATATCCGTGAAAAAGCGATTCTGTTAGATAAGTTTACTTTATCCATTAAAGCAAGGGTAAATTCGTTCCCTAAAAATATTGGTAAAACATTATTTATATTAGAAATATATATATTTCGTTAGTCCCTGAAACATAGAGAATATTTGTGTTATTTCTTTGAATTCTTTATAAATTAGAATACTTAATCTTTTTAATTTTTCCCCGCCCATGTGACTCTATTGGAAACCCTCTCTTGCTGTAAAGACCTGCTCTCATATCGTGCGTTCTATGACTGTTCTTTGTAATATGGATGTTTGCTTTCAACCGCTACTGATCAACTTAGCTATTATCCACGTAGCGCAAGTGGAAGCATTTATAGGATTGTCACTAGTTCTTGTGTAATTACGGAACTAATTAATTGTTAATATGAAAACAACAATTGTTATACGAAAAAATAGCAAATAAATTTTGGACTCCCTGGAAGCAACTTCAATAATCCTTCTACGCCTTTTAAATTATGTTAAATGAAGTATAAATAATGTTATGCTACTATTGCCGACTTTCACAAGTGAATTGAGGATAAACCATATTTGCGCAATCCATAATTTATTTTACATAAAAGGATTTTGATAAAATTTCAAAGTATTTAACTTTTAAGAAAAACTTATTAGGCCGTTCAAAGTCATCAATAAATTTCAAACTAAAGTTATAAATTTTTTTAGATATGTTAATATATCCTTTTATAATAAACACTATTGGTTAGGAGGTTATAAAATTTTAAAATTATGTTGCCTACCGTAGTATGCGAAAGTGATGCATGTCACAAAATTTCAACAATTAATGAAAAAAACATTTGAAAAAACTCCAACAAAACAAAAGACAAAGAGGATAATATCCTCTAAAAGCAAAAAATGTTAATAAACATTAAATAATAAAGGAAAATAGAATGCTGAAATATTTTCATATGCTGTCATTATGTTTGGCATCCTACAAACTAAAGCAACTTATGTTGACTTATGTATTAAAAACATCAGTGCCTGTATAAATCGATTTGTTGCAAAAAGAGAAGAATTGCAACATTTTTCATAAATCCATACTAGAGAATAACTAGATTTACTTTTAGTTTTTTTTTTATTGATTCTTTGACCTGTCTTGCAAAATATTATTTTGTAAATTGCTTGCCCATTTAAATATTTCTCCGCGCGCCACTGATTTATAGACAATATTATGAATACAACTAATATTAATTAATCTTAATTACTTTATTCTACAGACTAATTATTGTTACTAATTAAGATTAAGATAACTTATTTTGAAATATAACTGTTAGTAATTACCTTCTTCATAAACGACATAACATTTGTAGGCAACATGGCGTCGTATTGTCAAGCCCCTAGTGATTAAGCTAAGTAAAGCTTATGTGCATCTTGATATTTCTTTTAGCGTCTTACACATCCTCATCCTCTATCTGTGAACAAAGTGAAAAACATTACATTAGGTATAACTATACATTTTATATACGCAATGTTTAATATATATTATGTTCACTACAAACGTAAAAGTCGATAAAGCAGTACCATCTTATTCATGACTTCAATATGGTCATCACTAATTACTCTTCATATTATGCTGTATTAAGAAGTACTGTTTTTAATAATACATATTTTACACATTAACTACTAATTTGATCGTATTTCACATAAATATTATCTCAGTGAAACTACTTAAAATAAATATTGATCTGGTGTCCATTTATTATTATCAAACATCTTTTACAGAATTTTTAAACGTGCCAGGGCCAGTTTAAAATGTTTGATGACCATTTATTAAAAAAAAAATTAATAACTATTTCTTTACTGCTTCTGTATTCTTTTTAATATCTACCCACCGCTGAAGATAACCATACATAATCGTTATGTAAAATGTTATATATAACGGCTTAGAAACGTTATACATAACGGACTATACAGAAAGAATAAGGAAATATATTTACAACAAACATGGACTAGACTATTAAGCTGGTAGTAGCGCATCCGCCATTTTTAATAAATAAACCTTGAATATTTTGAATCACTTCTGCAGAAATTATGTAAATATCTTGCTTTTTAAGTATTTACGATATTTAATCTAATTACTTTAGTATATTTTAGATTTTAGATAAGTCAGTAAATAGAAAATTAACAGGGTTAAAGTGGGCTAGGTGGCCATTTAATAGGCGCACTTCATCAGATGCATCTACCAGGTAAGAATTGCTCATTCTACAGGATATTATATTTAAGATAACCAAATTAGTTTCACTTCGGGAAAGTGAAGTAATGTAATAGTAGAATCAAAATTAGAAAAACCCATACACGAAAAGTAAATTGACACGATTTTATTACTACAAATTTCTCTATTCAACGTAGACTTCTGTGTATATGATAAATTTCTTTAAAAACTTATATTAATAATAACTATAAGACAGAATTAATATACTATATAAATGTTGAATTAATATACTATATTTTATTCATATTTAAGTTCTTAAACCAATATTATTTATTTAGCGCCTGTTCATTTAAACTATTTTAGTTTGTCTTATTTTCCCATATATAAAGTTTCGGCTTGAAATCAGAATTGTATGGTCATTAAAACATGGTATGGATCACATACATATTACGATAGATACACAATGTATTTATGAAATATATAGCAACTCATATCGCATATTTGATCGAACAGCATATACTTAATAAAAAGTATTAGACATATTCTAGACAATAATACTTACATAATAATATAGCAGGAATTTAATGGCTTACAACAACATTTGTAAGAATTTATTGAGGAACTAAATAATGTAATGTCGTATCTACGCATCTCAATATTTGTTCATCATTTATCAGCTCATTGTTTAATTCAAAGTCGCTCCAAAGACATTTCAAGTGACTTGTTTATTTGTAGATGATTCTTTCAGTTTCAGTTGAAATAGCCAGCCAAATATCAGAAGAGATACATATCCAGCCTTGCATGCTTTTTGAGTTTCTCAAGGGTAGTAAAGCAACAGTTACTACCAAAAATATTTGCGATATCTATCCAACTGTATTAAACGTTTATAAATGTCAACGGTGGTTTTCTAAGTTCTGATCTGGTAATTTTGATCTTTCCGATTCATATCGATCAGAAAGACCAATTACTTTAGACAATGATGTGTTGACGGCTTAAATGGACGAAAATCCATGTCAGAAAATCGAGAAACTTTCAAACACTCTTAACGAACCTTGGTCAACGATAACATTTGAAGCAGATTAGTAAAATAAGCAGAGCAGGTATTTGGGTTCCACATAATCTGTTCGAAGAAAACAAAGCTAACCGATCGACTACATGCAACCTATTGCTTCAAGCAATACAACAATACAGAAGCGTTTTTTGATCACTGGAGATGAAGAATGGGTCCTGTATGATAATCTGAAAAACAACAGGTAGTGCCTCCCTTCAAATTAATCGCCAAAAAGTACTGCTAAGCCAGGTTTACACTCAAAAAGGTGCTTTTGTGTGTCTAATGGAATATTTGCGGTATCGTTCATTTTAAAGTGCTGAAGCCTTGATAAACTGTGAATGCAGACGTTTAGTATAATTGAGAGTAAATTAATCTTTAATTGAAAAGTGTCCAGCGATTGTCAACAGAAAAGGCGTTATTCTGCAACAGGATTAATGCAAGACTGCACTGCGAAAGTCGGACCTTGGAAAAAATTAATGAAAAACAGCATTACTTTCCCATCCCCATAGATAATACTAATATATTTTATAAATATGAGATATCTATGTATATTTTATAAATATGTATGTTTGGCATTACTTTAAAGGTTTATCAAAAATATTCAGACAAGTATTTTTTTTTTCAAAGGATACCATCTTCTAAACAAAATTGTGCATAAAAAATTACACACAGTCCCTTGTGAGATAGTAAGTAACTCGTCATACTTCTAAAACCCCGTAAACGATTGCCATAAAAATCTAAAAATATCTATAAAAATATAAAATATCCCGATTAATTATTTCACTAGAGAAATACTTACTAACTTTTATTTTTTATAGTTGTCTATGTTATTTGTATATTAAGCCAAACGTTTTTCTAAAAATGTGTGTGCTAAACGTAAGCATTATAAAAATCATTTTGGTTTTAATAATGTTCCATTTACTATTTTAGTCCATTGAAAATATGTACGTTTTATATTAACTCTGTCGATCTATCAGAATATTTCTAACAATCATGCAACAAACGTAAAATATCTAAAAATAAAGCAAAAAAATATTCCACAGTTTATTTCATAAATTTTCCCCTATATAGGACTATAATACATGTGAGTTGAGTGTAAAATTAAATAACAGAAATTATACCACTGAAACCTTATTAATTTCAAAATTTATATATGATAAATTTAAAACCAAATGAAAAAAACAGATACCACAGAAACTTTTCTGAGATAGTTAATAGCTAACGCAATTTTCTGAAGCAGTTGAACTGTTTTGCTCTTATCAAATGAAAAGAACCAAAAGATTCAGATATTAACTACATACATATTAAAAAGATACATATAAGCATAGGTTTATAGTAAATTAAAATTTAATATAAAAATTGTACTAAATAATTACATTTTTTTTTGTTAGTCGATGATGTGGCTCATATTGAAGAATCGTTGTGCTGTTTGTGACTAATAATAAAGGTTCTTTCAATAAAGACGCTCTATTTTTAAATGTAAATAAAAAAGTTGTGTGTTATGTCACCTCAATTTTTTTTTATTTGAAAGAATATTTTATGGCATTAAGTATGAAATATAACATCGTTCAAATGTCTGCCGCGGCTTTTCTTGGTGGTACGTATTCAGAAGGTCCAGTTTTTGATGACTTTGTTGCATAAATCTGGCTGAATTTGCTGTGTGGCGTTCGTTATGTTAACTTTAAGGGCATCAATTGTTTGCGGTTTATTCGAATACACCTACGATGTAAGATAGCCCCAAGGGAAGAAGTCTAAAGGCTTTATATCGCACGATCTCGGTGACAAGTTCAGGTCGCCGCTGCGCGAGATAACCATGCCCTCAAATCCATGCCCCGTTCAGATTGTCCACCGTGGCATGCGCTATGTGGCACGTAGCATCGTCCTGTTGGAACCACATATCGTCGGTATCTATATCATCCAGTTTAGGCCACAAGAAGTTGCTTACCATCTACTTGTAGTAATCGCCGTTGATGGTTATGGATGATTTTTTTGGCGAAATTTGGGTCAACTTTCAACTGATCCAGAGCCCAATCAGCGAACACACGGCGTTGTTTATGGTCGTTTACCTTAAGTTGGGTCACTTGGATTTTATACGGGTACAGGCCCATATTCCGACGCAAAATTTGCCAAGTTGAACTGGCAGAAAGGCCAAGTTCTTGTAAACGACAAAAAATTGACTGCCTAAGGTTTTTCCAGACACTCTCACGCACAGCAGCCATATTTTCAGTAGACCTTCAATTTAGGTGACTTAAGGGTGTTGGCCGATTATTTATCAAACCAGTTGACTCAAATTTGGCCACCAAACGTCGAATAGTCGACTCGGCGGAACGGTTGTGGCGAGGATAAAAATTATATAATGCGCGGAACGCTTCTCGAAAGGAGCACTGATTTTGAAAATAAAATTTGATGATTTTTACACTTTCTTAACATCTGTAACATTGCATGATAATTTGTCATACGCTACTGAATAATTCACAGTAAACTTGACAAATGTTGCTTTAACAAGATGGTCGCTATAGCCGAACAAATTTCGAGCGCCTCTATTAAAAGACCTTATATATTCAAGTCTGATCTTATCTTATACAAATATACTAAAATATTTGTATTATATCCCATCGTATTTTAAAGTGTATCAAACCTGCCTATAATTTTATGGACAATCGGCTAAATTGGCATTGGATTTTTATCAAATTTATTTAAAGCTCTATCTACATTCATATGTATCCAATGAGAACATTCACGAAAGTTAAAACAAAAAAATAGAAGTTGCTTTATCATTAAACTTCTTTAGAAATACATTATTTAATATCTTATGATATTAAAAAATTAGACGCCGCTGTGTACCATATACATACATATAGTTTAAAGTATCTGTTTCCAGCTTACGTAAAAAATTTAGAAGTGTCACTTAAAAGCCGTATAGTCGTTAAACAAAAACCATAAAATCTTTTATGCTTCGAAGCAGTTGGCGCTTAACGCATGTTCCTGCTATAACTACCTTCGCTTCGCTTATTTCGCTTTCTTATACACGATAACTTCATTTATTTTCAACTACACAAAAGAAATAAAACTTCGGTCTCAGATTGAGGAGCTTTATACAGATATTTCACTACATATCAATTTTAAACCAAGGTACATTCGAAGATAACTGGATCGGATAACTGGATGTATTTAGAAAGGAGGGTAATTGCACAAGCCTGTCCCGTAGAATATTATGCGAAATATGAAACAACAACGAAACATAATACAGCTGTATATCTAAATTGATGCTCTTAAATAAATAATGGTTCAATTGGTTTGCCATTACAATTTAGCATATTTCCTTAATATTAATGTATCATTAATGAGCATTATTGGTTATTAGAGATTTTTTAATGATGTGTTTTATGTATATGTATTATTGATATTATTTTAAAAGCCAAATCGAGCAGCGCTATAATTCCTTACGTAAAATCCACTACTTCATACTTGCCCATACTTTTCTTAGTACCTAGCTATAGAATAAACTCTACAGTGTCAATGGAGAGTATGTGGTATCTTGAAGACCACGAAAGCTCCGACAGGAAATTTCTTGATACAAAAAACCGTAAAGTGACCGTTAATCATTTATAAATAAGGTAAAGTACAGTTACTAGTTACGAAATATATGTTGCATCCCGATATTATAGTTGTTAGTATTCCATTTTAATTTTACAAGTATTAAATAATGTTTACTTGTCTGTTGAGATTATCTATCAACTGATTTTCTTTATATAGGGTGTCTCAGTTGAAACTATTTGATTTGAATTGCGCGCCATTTGTGTTCTGTCAAAGATAGGGTGTCAATATTTAACGACAGTTATCTACAAACCATGCGACGGCAACACTCCGCGACTAACAATTCAACAATGAATAGTTTGTGTACAACTGTTTTATGAAAATGGGCAATTATTTAGAGTTACTTTAAGAAAAAATTGCACAAAATTAGAATAAAATGAAGCTCTACAGAGTTAACAGTTCGTACCTTAATCAAAAAATTTGAAGAAGAAATCGGTTCTGTTATTGATAAGGCAACACTAATATGTCTTTGTCGTAGTCGTGGTCAAATAGAAATATTGTTACAATACGAAAAAGTGTACGGGAGTACCCAAACACATCAATTTGACATCGTACAGAAGAAGAGGAACCACGCATCGACTTCTAAAGAAACATCTGCATCTGTCAGTATATAAATTTGGTGGTGGCTCTTGATATATTCGATTATTGTATACGAGGTCGAATTAGTCTATTTAGATACTCCTGTACACTTTCTCTCACTGCATCAATCTTTTTATCTGATCGATTATGAGGAAAACGTATTGGTGTTGCCTTATCAATAACAGAACCCGTTTCTTCAAATGTCTTGATTAAGTTACTGTTAACTCTGTAGACACAGACTCTGTAGACATTTCATTCTAATTTTGGTGCTAATTTTTCTTAATGCAGCTATTAATGATCGCTCACTTTCACAAAACAGTTGTAGACAAACTATTCCTTGTTGAATCGCAGCATGTTGATTTCGTATGGTTTATAGATGACAGTCGTTAACTATTGACGCTCTATCTTTGACAAAAGGTAAATGGCGCGCAATTTAAATCTTAGAGTTCCAACTGAGACACCCTATATATGTGTGATGTTTTGATGGCACAATGTTATTCAGTTCTGTTCAATTATATTTCATACCGAGAGTGTCACTACATTCTTTCTCGATATTACATATTGTCAATTAATTTTTATCTGAATAACTGTAGTAAAACACTTCTTAACTATTCGCTTTAATAGGAATTAGAGTGTGATTAAACAGCAGAACTAAATGATAAAAAATATAGCAGTTTCTAAGCCCATAGTCCTCTGATGTCTTTAAAAACATAAATACAGCAAATGTTGTGGATTTTTATCTCTAATTTTACAACACATATTTAATACTCAGAAATTGTATAAAAGTAAAAATATAAAATATCCCACATGGCAGGTTGTAATATCTGGTGTTTATTAAACTAAAATTAAAGTTTCTACAAGACAAATGATATACTACAGTGTGTTTTTAAATGAAGTGACAAAAATGATTCAAATGAACAGAGTCAAAAATAAAATGATGATGAAGTATATATAACTTATAATATGGAAGTTGCACCGTGAAGAGATCCACCTTAGAGTAAGTATATCCCCTCTGGCAAGAAAGTATGTTTTACTAGAAAACTATCAGTTCAATTATAAAATTATAAGAAATAAAAAATATGCGGAATATATGTATTTCTAGGAATAAAAATTTTTAACTAATTTCCTTGATATAAAAAATTCTAATGAAATATTGGAAATGGGTCGATTACTTCTTCCCTTTCTGAAGAGATAAAATGACTGCTAAGATAGTACTAAGATATTTCTTCATTAGTAGAATGTCCATGCAGTGTTTCCAGCATTTTTATTTTATATAAAAAATTTAAATAATAATTTCGGCCCCCATTTTTAAATGGGTATATCTCGGATATCTTTAGATGGATATGACTTTCATATAATGTATTATTTTACCAGTCATCTTATTTTTCACTCTCTTCTTCTTCAATTCTTATTCACTGAAGTTATTTTCGGCCTTCTGCATGCGACAGGCTAGCTGAGTTTCGGCATGCCGGTATGTCGGTATGCTCTTTAGTTCTGAAAGCAGTGTATCTCTCGCTCCACCGAGGGCTCCGATAATCAGTGCCTTAAGTTTAACAGAACGGTCTGGATAGTATCTACGGAGTTCGAAGATCAAATCTCGATATTTTGTTCGTTTTTCCTGCTCTTTCAAAACAATCATTGTTTTGAGTTGATGGTCGAGGAGGACTACGTCAGGCTTGTTGGCCTGTATTTGCCTGACGGTGAGAAACGAAAGTTCTAATATATTAGGTACTTCTCGTTTCCCAAAACGGACTCAATATCCTCCGGAGCATAAGGCAGCACTGGTGTCTCGTCTATCTGATACGAGTGCCTTAAATGATAATAAAGCATCCGTAATGCTGCGTTTTGTCTACGGATATAAGCTGAGACTGCATATACTGGGCAAGCCGACAGTAAATGCATGTGTCCGGCGCCCTGTGGCAGGCCCTGTAGCTGACATCAGGAACCTCTATATTCATGACACGACTCCGATAGACGAGCGTTTTAAATACACCATCTTGACAAACTATGATGAATCCCTCGGTTTCAGAATTTAGCCCGGCTGATCTTAAGAAAGCAAAGGTCAGCATTTCGGATAACCCCAGGGCTTCCATATTTCTAAAGAGGACCCCGTGTATCGGCTTATCCTTGTGAAGCTGCAGAGCTCCAGAAGCTGTATATATATATATATATATATATATATATATATATATATATATATATATATATATATATATATATATATATATATATACATATATATATATATATATATATATATATATATATATATATATATATATATATATATATCCACAGTAATTTGAAAGTTTGTAAAGTAATTTGTTACATGTGTTTTGTTAGTTGTATTATCAAAATAATAAAATATTCGCTAGATACATGAAAAGGGAAATCAAAAATTTATTAATTTTATCATACATATTTTATCTAGGAATATTTTAATAGTTTTTATTTTACAGATTATAGCTTATACATTTATTATTATATAAATATATATTGGCGTAGTGAGTGGTGCTTATTCCGCTTAGGTTGCCTTATTAATTTGCTGCTATTTAAATATTTTACAAAAAAGAACTACTTTAAAATTACACATTTACTGTAATTTCCTAGAAAAAATATATACCACTATGCAATAAGTATAAATTAAATATAAACTTACTATGTAATTTTGAATACTGTGATTAGTATTAGTACGCCAATCTAGTAGAATACTCAGTAATTTATTTTACTGATATATTTATTGTTAGTATAATAAACTCCCATAAGCTCTATACGGCAAATCCATACGGAGTAATTTGTATTTGTATTACTGTATGATTAATAAAATAAGAACGTAAAAACGTACTAAATTTTCTACCCTGAAAATTAAATTAGAGAAACACGTATAATGTTATATTTTCTTTAATATTAGTTAATTTGATTGCAGATATAAGAGATTCGTTTATAAAAAAAATATAAAAAAATCTTTTTTATTGTTATATATACAGTAACATACATACGAGTATATGTATATTATAGTAAGGGGTACTTATTCCACTTAAAATATTTCATACATTTCTTGCTATCTACATATTATATTTGCATTATATTACATGTAAAGCTAATACTCATAATATTTAGTTAATTGTTCTAGTACAAAAGATATAAATACATGGTTTAATATACGAGTAGATATAAAATAACTATTTTAATGTTTTACGATGTGCTGTAATTTCGTATGAAGAATATATGCGCCTATGGGATATTCTAGATTCTAGCTTAACAGTATGTAATTGAATATTATTAAATTATTATTAAATATTATTTAAGTTGTTAAACGCTAATCGGTTTAAATAAATATTTGACCAACATGTTTTTAAATGAATTTTTAAAAACATCTTATGCAGAATAGCAAAGCTGTACGAAGTATGAATCTGGCATTATATGCTACAGATCTATATGATCTGCTATACATCATTCAATATAGCATAATTTTCTTGCATAAATAAATAATTTAATTTCTCAAATTTCGAAATCTTAAATTATAAAAAAGTAATGTTCCATGAATTGAAAAAAGTTTTTATACTAAACAATACAACTAAGAAAATCACTATTATCGAGGTTATTATTAATGTTAGTAATAGAACTATTATTAGGTTAATAATAGAAAGGGGGTTAACATATATTAGTTTAACGTAAACTTTGTGTTAATTTTTGTCTTAGCCTTAGTTTATATGATATTTGTTATATTTTTATTCAAAGTGCATGTGCGCATTGATGATATTAGGCTTAGGTAACATGTAACATTAATAAAATTAATGTAACAAAATCAAACACTGGGACGTTTATGAGTATTCACGGTTATTCACGGGCCCATATTTTTTTAAATAAACAATAAAATATTATACCTAATAGAGGGTATGGAAAAATTATGTCCATTTTTCATTATTCATGTATATTCGTTTAGTATTATCTCTCTATAAAATCAGTTTTCTTTTTCTCAAGATCTTTTCCAATTTAGATGATTAATTTCGGACAAAATGTTTTTAATATAACAATTTTTACATATTATTTATTTCGGTAATACATATGAGACACAAACAAATAAACCAAAATTTACAATATATGTTATACATTTACAAGTTAAGCAGGAACCCTATAAATGTATTGCACCGCACTTCTAATGAACATAATACACTGAAGATTGTTGTAAACCGATATGTAAATTGTACGATCGATATACCTGTACAACAAATGTGTCATGCTTACAATTAGTTTAACATGTAACATATATCAGTCTACAGTGGCGTATAGTGTACTAATAGGTACGGTTGCTCAAAGGGTTTGTTTCCAAACTTCTAGAATGGGCAGTGGACCAGGGTGATTATATATATTTTGTGTCTTTTATAAATATATGATTATTATGACTGGAATAGTCATGAGATTGATTATAATAAATGACAACAATCTGAGTGAGACTGCCTGGCCAAAGTCTGATAATAGATTCAGATTTATATAGAGAAAAATATGCAATACACGCTATCATTTGAAGTTTCTAGTTTATGATTAAAGAAGTTGCATTATTGAGATAACATAAAATCCAAAAATATAAGAAAACGTAAGATAATAGTCACTGAAGATGTGACTCACAAGCTTTTGATCTGTTCACTTTTTTCCTATTTGTCACGTAAGTAGGAAAAATAAGAAGTTGAAAAAATTCAAAGTTGAAAAATAAGTATTTGAATCAAAGGATATGTATATTTTAATTTAAATTTGAAACAAAACAGAAAATACGACAGTAGTCCTGGACTTCCCAGCCCTATACAATATATTTACTACTTGGTGATAAAGTTTTATACATTATTCATAATTTTTATACTAGAAGATTTTGTTCATGGCAAATAGGAAACCTCTAATATGGGGTACCGTTGTACCCATAAAACTTTAAGCAAATCATTTTTGTTACAACCCAAACATATAATATGAAAAAATGAAATTGCTGCGTCCAATTACTATTTCCCACTTATATGTTACTGACATAGATCATATCAATGTAGATGGATACCCCACGGATTTCATTCGGCATTTTTCCTGGATCGGCGTAGCGTATACGGCACTGATGAGTACTAATAAGTTCGAAACAGCTGTCTGTCATTCGGTTCCCATCTGGGCCAGATGTCGAATCCTACCCGTGGCAGGTTTTATTTTTTGAAATCCATTTTTTTTTTTAGCGGGGGTCCTACAGCCTGTACCGCATTCCGCATTTCGATCGCCATTTCCTTCTATCCCTCCAGTCATCATCTCCGATTGCTCGATCTCTCATATTTTTTCTAATTCCTTCTATCCATTGTGTTGTCGGTCTTCCTCTTCTTCTCCTATTGTATGGTATAAACTTCAAAGCTCTCTTTGGCCATCGTGTCTCCTCCATCCTCTTTACATGACCGTACTATAGTAGCTGTCTAGATTCTACTCTTTCTGTTGTTGTAAGTACGCGTCCCGTTTTCCTTCTTACTTCTTCGTTCCTAATACATTGAATTCTGGAAATATTACATGATCTTCTTAAGAAGTCCATTTCTATCGTTTCTATCATCCTTTTCTCTTTCTCCGACAATTGCCAGCATTCACAGCCATAAGTTAAAATATTCTCCACAATAGTTGTGTAAATTGTCATTTTGGTTTGTAGTTTCATCTTGTTTGACCAGAGTAATGAATTCAGTAAACAAACAACCTTCTTCCCTTGACGTGCCCAATTTTTGATTTCATTTTTTGTTGTTCTATTATCCGAAACAATGCTTCCCAAGTATTTAAACTGGCTACATTTTTTTAATTTATTCAGTTATAGATCTGGGTCTTCTACATGCGTGTCTCCTATTTTCAGATATTCAGTTTTATCGATGTTTATCTTTAGTCCCCATTTCTCATATTCTTCTTCAAACTTTATAAACATGTAGTCTGCATCGTCCTCGTCACTTGTTATAATTATCTGGTCGTCAGCGAATAAAAGAGTTGCCAAGCATTGTTCGTTTACCTGTATTCCCATTTCTGAAGTTTTCCTCCTCCAATTACTTATGGCTTCTTGAATATATATTTTAAATAGGGTAGGTGACAAACTACACCCTTGTTTAAGCCCCTTTGTGGTAGGAAAACTTTCTGACAGGGCATTTCCCACTTTCACTAAACTCTTTGGTTCCTTATATATATATTCCATATAGCGTTGACATAAGTTTTACTCAGGCTAAACCTCGTCAGAGTTTCAAAAAGTTTCTTTAAAGGTACTGTGTGATAGGCCTTTTCTATATCGACAAATACTAGGTGGGTAGACAGATTACGAGACGTTCGTTTTTCTAATATTTGCTGTAATACAAATATATTATCAATACATGATCGCCCTGCACGGAAACCCGACTGTTCTTCTATGTCTTCTATAACCATTTCTATTCTTTGCTTCAGTATTCTGCCGTACAACCTCCCCATTGCACTGGTCACACTTATGCCCCTATAATTTTGGCATACCTTTTTATCGCCCTTTTTGTAAATGGAGCTTATGTATGCTATATTCCAGTCTTCCAGGATTTTATCTCCGTTTAGTAAGCATTTATTAAATAAGTTTGCCAGATTTTCAAGTAGTATATCTGGTCCATACCTAATTAACTCAATGGGGATGTTTCCAAGCCCTGCAGCCTTTCCATTTTTGGATTTTTCCAATGCTTTCTTTATTTCTTCAACGATTATTTCAGTCACTTCATGATCTCTGTCTGTTTCAATTTTTATGTTTGTTATTTCAAATTCTTTTCTGTTTTCCGTAAGCAGTGTTTTATAGTGGTCAACCCATTCTCTCAACCCTATCAGGTTTAACTTGCTATTGTATTTTCCTTCCTTTCTCAAGCTTGCTATAGTTTTCCATGTTTCAGCCACTATTGTTCCCCCCATATATCTGTCTACTTCCTCACATTTTTGTTCCCACATTTCATTCTTACCCTTTGTTACCTCTTTTTTAACTTCTTTATTCCAGCAAGCGTACGCTCTTCTATCTTCTCCTCTACCAGTATTTAGCCAGGTGTTATAAGCTTTCTTTTTCATTTTAACAAGGTCCTCTATCTTTTCGGAATACCATTCTGAATTTCCTTTCTTCTGTTCTCCTTTATAACCTAACGCTTCTTTTGTCGCTTCATGTATGACTCTTTAATCCGTCCATACATCTGTTCTGCATCTGTGTTCGTATTTCTTATAGTTTGTAATTTGTTAGCTAATCTTAGTTTGTATAGAAACTGAACTGACCCTTGTTTGCGGCTATTTAAATTATATTTACATTCATTTACATTGTTGCGCTGCTGTTGATTATTCTGTAGTAAGGTATTCGTCTTTCTGTAATTCACTATTATTTTTGCCACTACCAGATGGTGATCTGATCCGCATCCTGGTCCACGGTGTACCTTCACGTCAGTTGTCTTTAGCTTCGAATGCTGTCTTTGGATTACATAATCAATTATAGAGCGCAAACCTCTGGTTGCTTGTACCCAAGTAAATTTATGGATATCTTTATGAGGGAAGTATCCATTCATAATTCTTAAAGACATGGACTCACACAAGTTTCTAAGGCGTATTCCGTTATCATTGGTTACCGATTCTCCATACTTTCCTACCTCGTTACTGTTATCTTCTGTTCCAGTTCTTCCGTTTAAGTCTCCTATTATAATAATTTCTTTCTTATCCTTGATGTTAGTAAGTACAGTTGTAAATTTTTCATAAAATGCATCTTTCATGGTTATATCAGCATCATCACTGGGTGCATATACCCCTACTATTACGATTTGGTGGCCATTTTTATTTAATTCTACAGTTATTATCTGCTCGTCTACTTCCTCCCAGCTTTTGATATACATTTTAATACTTTCGTGTATTACTACTGAGACACCTCTCTTTGCTCTAGCATCTTTCGGTACGCCACTATATAGATGTATGCATTCCCCTATGACCTCATTTCCTTTCCCCTTTTTCCTAGTTTCAGTGAGAACGCAGATATCGATTTTCATCTTTTTT
This sequence comes from Rosalia funebris, assembly GCA_037954035.1. Classification (NCBI taxonomy): domain Eukaryota; kingdom Metazoa; phylum Arthropoda; class Insecta; order Coleoptera; family Cerambycidae; genus Rosalia; species Rosalia funebris. The sequence continues at coordinate 27,936,904 of JAZFAV010000009.1, read as the reverse complement.
TAGTTCCTGGAAGACCTCTTCTCGTTTAGTTCTCAAACCTTGTACATTCCATGTTGCAAATTTCATAGTCCTTTTCCTTAGCATATGTCGTAACAGTTTACATCCGTCCTTATTCCGAGGCGCTTTATCAAAATTTTTAGCATCTTTTGTTGTTTTTGCGAATAGCGAGTCGCTGGCACGCCGATTCAACCTCCAGACTTGTAGGGCCAGGATTTTCTGTTAGGGTTTTCTCCCTTAGCCGATTTATCCCGGTTTTTAGGCGCCGAAAACTCGCCTTATACCCCCTCTCGTCAGCTACATAACGCACATCCATTGTAAGCCATGCACCCAGTGGCTACGCGACATCATGTCTTCGAGGACGTGAGAGTAGGATTTGTTGGCAGGGCTGAATTCTATTCTTAGAACCTCCGACTCTTCTGATGGAACACAGTGGGCATTTCTCGGAATTTTGTTGCAATGTGAACATCGGCAGTTCACATCACCTCCAAGACCCTTTGCCAACCTTAGCCACCCAATACAATTACTTTATTAATAACTTAATTGGTGAAAGTGCATCCGATATTCATGAAAACTTGTGGAAATATTAGACAGTTCGATGTATGTCTTACAAACTATGACACCTTACAAAAAAAATCATAAAATCAAAACAAACACCAGTGAAAATCAAGGTATGATACATTACTGCAGGAAAATAGTAAGAGTTACAACAAATAACAAGGTTGGACTATTGCTAAAATTTCCTTTTAAGTGTAAATTCCTGCTGCAACCTCCTGTTGTAACTATACATAACAAGATTTGAACTGAACATGTTCAGTTTAAACGAATATTATTGAACAGATGACACCATACTTTCTCACAGAAGACATATTCTACCAAAGATGTGATGTGACTTTCCAGAATCTAAGCTTACTGAGAAAACATTATGATATTTATGACAAACATTGGCAGTAATAATTTAAATAAAATGTCATTCGACGATGTATTAAAACATTTCAAGTTAAAGAATTAAGTTTCCAACCCGGCAGAGAATATGGCGGAGGTGCCAATATCATTCTTAATGTTTAGATATATTGTTGAAATAAATTATTTAATTAATTCCTTACTATTGTAACGTTTTTAAATTATATATATATACTTTGTATACTGTAATAGCATATATGTATACTATTGGCATACTGAGTACATAAATAGGCAACTTAAAGACTTACGTTGCTAACAATCCAGCATATGTTAAAGAAATAATGAGGAATATTGATTTGTAAATCTCTCGAAATATTACCATTTGGACATGTTGCGATATATCTTTGAAAAGAAATGTAATTATATCTTTACTGCCGATATCAAACTATTCTATTCCAATTTCTAATCACCGCTTGTAGATAACCATGTTTCTACCATGATAACCGATATATGTAATGGTTACAACTTAGAGAAAAATAATTAAAAGAATTATTTGGAAAAACACTTGTATATAACTACTCATATATATTAAATGAAAGGTGGAGTCCTTTTCATTTTGTACTGCTTTCTGGGGAAATACTTATTTATTTTGATTAATATTTTTACATACCTTTTGACTTATATATATATATATATATATATATATATATATATATATATATATATATATATATATATATATATATATATATATATATAAAGATAATTAATATAGTTCAACGTGATTTGTGATTTCAAGTAAGCGTGGTGTGGTTCATCGTGATATCTGACTATAGAGTCAGAAAGACTGTATCTATATATAGTCCCTTGAAAGACTAAGTTAAATAATTACTTGCATTAAAAACTCATATATGTTATATATACTTTAAAAACTTATATATGTTGACTCATTAGTCAAACAAATGATCCAAGGTGATGGTAAAATTTCGCAAAATATTCATAGGTTTATTATCAAATGAGTTTTTGGGAAACTCTGAAATACATCAACCTTGTTGTCAAGGTTGTTAGTTATTGACAGCATCTCAAGGGGTTAAAGACTAGAACAGAAATTATGAATAAGGAACACACAATTCTTTTTAGCCGCGTGAGAAGAAAGTTATGATATTTTTAAACAGAAGTCATGTTTTAAAGATTCTGGTAAATTTTTATTTATCTAATATTTTCACTGGTTTTCAAGATAAAGAATAAAGTGTTAAAGTATATAATTTAGTCTTAATGGGGCAAAAAAGACAACATAAAAGTGGATATATGTAGAAACTAAAGTTAAACCTGTTATCTAAAGTATAAAAATATTCTCAATATAGCTTATGTAAAATTTTCAAGTGCAAAAACAAAATTAAATGATAATCTTATTTTCATTTTTGTTACAAAAATAAAATAAATAGAACTAGGAGATATGTTTTCAAATACAAAAAAAAAGTAAAAAATGTACAACTTTAATTTATTACATGCCAAAAGGTAAACGAAAAATGAAAAAATCCTCGCTTATATACATTTTGAATATATAGCCCAATACATCATGAATACGGTGGCCAAATCAAAAAGCACTATTATACTTTACAAGGGTACGATCAGAAACAATATAATTAGTCTTCCAGTTAAATAGAGATAAAAAGAAATTTAAAAAAATAGACTTCGATACCTTATATCATCTACCATAGTGACACATTGATAATAAAGTCATTTTTATTTATTTTAATCAGAATATCAATAACAAAGTTCACATCACATGGGAGAAAATATATATATTATTCAGTTAAGTAAATTTTGATTTTGTTACGAAAATGACAAAATCAAGAGCTTTGTTTGAGCCTCAAACTAAATAAAATCAAAACAAGCATAATACATATATTCTACTGCACCTATCAAACGCCTCCTATTTATTATAGTCCATTTTTATTAAATATCTGGCAGCACTAAAATTTTCTACAACAAAAATCCCTAAAAGATTAGTTCGTATCATTTCAACCCATATATTTACTTTACGTTGACATTGGCTATGCAATTCTTGAATCCAATCGATAATATCTGGAGACAAATGTCTGCAGTTATGAGGATGTACTATACCTTTCAAAGAAAGGTTAATGAACGATGTAATATAACCATTACAATTGAATACCATTTATTTTATAAATTGTAAATAGGGTACCCCTAATATGGTACTCAACACTCGGAAAACTTTAAAAAACGGAAATTTATTTCTGTTAAAAAAATGAGGTTGCAATTTAAAAAAATACTTACTGATTTCATAAGTCAAACACAAAATCTGAAAAAGAAATCAAACTTCTACGTCAGTCTGTACCCTTTGAAAACAAATTGCCAAGGTTTGAAGTTTTTTTAAAGTCATCTATTAACAAAATTATGAATATTGTGCAAAACTTTATCATCATTCTGTATATTATAATAGAATGACTTTTTAAATAAGGATATAAAAACTCGTCTTTTTAATTATAAGAATATAGTTAAGGAACCACCCTATATTTAATGACTTTTTATTTTTATCTATTATCAAACTGTGTAACATAAACTAAAATGTTATAGAACGAACTGTATATGATTATAAAAGCACATTATTATAAAAGCTGAACGGTGAATCATGTGTCAGTTCTTGGGAAAATCACTTACAGTTACCATTGTAACGCGACGAAATAAAAGTGTTGTTACCAACGTGTTGTTTTTCGTCTCGTCGAGAACCTCCCACCAAAACTATATAAACGACAAATCTTGAACGTTATAGAGAACTGAACAGAATGCTTACTGAAAAAAATAGCCCAATAGTATAAAATTGCTATGCTTTACTTAAAATATCAGTAAATACATCATAGATCTAATCATAAAGTGTTTCACCTTCGACTTTCACAGCAGCATAAAATAATTGTAATGCATTATCAGATAAAAGGATAAACTGAACTTATTCTTGCTGGCACAGATAACTTGAATATATTTGATAGCTGCTTTTGCCTCTATAAAAATATATTTTCTAGTCCCTCTCACAACTCAGCACCAGTTTTGGTCCATATATCACAATACGAATACATATCACGTTGTTTTGTTACTATTGCACACATAGCTATTGCAAAAACAATCTGAAATTGAGTTTTATCAACTAGACACCAATATTGTTCGTTATTCTATACTAATCACATAAACTTTCACATTATCGTGGTCAATATAAAATCAAAAATTATCAATATTTAGCCAGATATATATATATATATATATATATATATATATATATATATATATATATATATATATATATATATATATATAAACGAATAAACCCAGGAGTCATATGTGTTTATCTTTTATAGAAATTGCAATTAGTGCTCAACCAAGAACAACACACAGACCAGCATTATTTATTATCTCTAATGTACATTTAATGGATTTATAATTTTACTTCCAGCATACACGAATAATTTAAACATAGATATTATGTCTCTATAAAAACTAAAGCAATATCGATGTAAAAGCTACCAAATGGATATTATTATGAAACCTTTATGTCTGTTATATTTATATATCCTACTTTATCGAATAATCATGTAACATGGAATAATTATCGTAATATTAACTTAAAGATTTGCCTGTGGTGTTTCGAAATGTACCAGTTCGATTATAATATATAGTCGATTTCACATTAATTTTTCACATTAATCTTTATACTTATTACATGTACATATCGTACAGTATGGAATAATCATATATCTAATATATATATTCGGCATTTGTGCTGGATCAGCGTACCGTGTACGGCACTGATGAGAAGTAATAAGTTCGAAACAGCTGCCTGTCATTCGGTTCCCATCCGGGACAGATGTCTACCCGTAGCGGGTTTGATTTTTTAAATCTTTTGATTTTCTGATCGTGCAGAAACACGAGAAAGGGGTAGAGGATCGCTTTTAGGTATAATTCAATGCCTGGCGGGACTTTAGCCCGAGCAGTAGTTGTTTCCTATAGCGATTATGAAATAGCCTTGCTATTCGGGAACTACTTGATAACCGCTTGGCGGTTTGGTAGTTTATTTCTCGATTCCCGACTTATATGTTACTGATATATCGAATAGTTATCGCAATATCAATTCCAAAATTTCCCATCGATATTTCAATATTCTTTCTCGCTGTGATGTACTATCTAAAATGTGATGAAATATTTCACACCAAATTCATAGAATCACATCACTTTAGAGTTAACTGAACACTCCAAGGTCATGACAGAATACATCAGCTCAGTATATGAATTTATACAAGTAGTGAAGTAAGGTCAATATGGCGTCAGGTGTAAACTTCATCACCTTTTGGTGTTAAAGATACCCGTTCTTGTGTGTAATCTTTTAGTTAAACTTTATTCATTATACGGAATTTTACATCTTTTATGGCGTAAAATAAATATTATGAGGCATTTATGTACCAATAATTCCTACTATATTTTTCATTCAATTCTCTTGAACCAATTATATATTTACTCTAATGCTAAACAATATTATTACATAATCAATCTTCGTCATTAGTACCCAAAAGCCATCCATCTGGATCTCCCGATAGATAGCTTCCCTGGATGTATTGGATATCAAGATATATATCCTGAACAACCTAGATATCCACTCATCCAGGCCGCTAGTCTAAATTTTATATTCACTATTCTTCCATTGAAGTCTACCAGTAGTATAAAGGAGAAAGGTGGTTATAGGGAAAGAAAATTAAAATTTTCTGGACCTTTGTCTCTATAGAGACTATTGTGATGGATATGTCGATTAAAAAAGAATGATTTTCTGAATTGAAGATATCGTCAACACAAATAAGACTTCCAAGTAACACCACAACCAAATCTAAATTAAAAATCTAATTGAAAATTATCTGTGTATTTGCATCTATTTTCTAGTCCATACCAACAAAGAACTTTTTTATATTTTCATATAAAAACCTAACTGAAGAACTGAATGTGTTTTACACAATTTTGCTAACGAGTAGCTCAATCTATTATTTCTATCATAAACTCTTAAAATATTTTAGACGTATTGGGAGATGACTCTTAAACTCTATAATATCTATTAATCTCATATTTCGGAAATTTGGTAATCCAGAATTACTTAAAAAAAATGTCTGCATGAGCAAACACAGAACCCAACGAAGACCTAAATAACATTATATGACAAAGTGGACAAAAAAACACATTTCCTACTTTAGAAACGTTAGGATGCTACGATGCAGTGAGCACCCTCAATGATGCATACATTACTAGGTATAAGAAAAACAATATTTACTTATAATAATATATATAGGATGTTTATTTTATTTTAGATGTAGGGTATTTGAGGAGTTGGACATCGAACCTGCCCGTTTCTGCAAGAAGTTCTGATAAAAGAAGATATGCTACACATAAATGTAGTGCGGATTTTGATAAATTAGCCATTAGAAAACCAGGGCAAAAAAAATAAAAAAACACGGACAATGTTAGAGTAACTGTTACTGAATAATGATGAAAAGGCTAGTCCAAGTTATAAAACAGGAGAATATTGATGCTTGTGTATTATTCATTTCATCGCTATTTTCCAAATAAAAAACTCTCTTATCTTGCCCTTGCCGATAAACGGAACAGTCTACCTGAACCTAGCCATAAAAAAGCCACTGTATGTTTTGAGATTTTTTATTTGGCAAATAGCCATGAAGTAAACTATATGTATTGTTTAATTAATTGTTATATCTATGTATTGTATTGAATAAATTACAAATTCTTAAGAATTAAAATTTAAATGTGTATTATTGTATTTTATATTGCGATAAATATGATATCAAGACAGAATGACTTCCAAAGTGAAGATATCGTCAACACAAATATAATACACGTTCGATAACACTATAATCAATTCTAAATTCAAAACTTAACTGATCTGTAAAGGTATCTTTATACCTGTGTTCCAGTCCATACCAACAAAATACAACTTTTTATATTTTCATAAAAACGTAACTCGAGCATTGAATGTGCTTTATTTAATTTCACTGACAAATGGCTCAATACGTTATTTGGCTGCCAATGTTTATTCTACCCATATGATAGAAAATCCACTGACAATAGTTATGATAGTTAATATGCTCACACATTAATATAATATTCATAATTATAAAATCAATGAGAAAATACAAATATAAAATATGCATATATATGACTTCTGTTTTATTCTAATAATACATAAGTAGGTACACACAAATTGAATGAAATCATTCAGTGAAGGGTATTAACAATTAACAGAATTTTCACTCATCTAAATAGTAATAAATAGGTTTAACACACTTGCCCATAACTTATATTGTTTGGTTCACATGCCAGATAATACCCCTCAGGCATAAGGTGATTCCTCGGGAGGAAGGAACACGAAGAGATACATGTTACAAGTTTTAACAGCTGCTAATAACTGTCACTAATTCTTTTCATAGAAAGAGGATTTCGATTTTAGTAAAAAAAAATATATACGTGATCGTATCAATATACTCACATAATTAATTATTTAATAATTGACAACATTTTTAATAGTATTAATATGTTATTAATAAATGGATAGTGATTGAACAATAACGTAAAATATTTGTTTATCTTATTGTGTTTACTTCATTGTCATGAAACATCTATTGGTATATTTCAATTCCAACTACTTTTAAAGCTCAACACATTTTTCAATCGTCTAGGCGATTACTTTTAATGTAAATAACCAGCACTCTTTATTGAATTTTTGAACATATATGTACTATCATTAAAACACGAGTTGGTTAATAATAATTCACGAACAGTCATTTTTTTGGATAAGGCTACGACAATTATCATTATCAGCAATTAGTATATATATATATATATATATATATACTAATATTACTATATATATATATATATATATATAGTAATATATATATATATATATATATATATATATATATATATATATATATATATATATATATATATATATATATATATATATATATATTATATGCACGAAAGCATATAATGATTTTTAAAAACAATTTTTATTCTAATTTAATTTATTTTTAAAGTTTTATTTGATCTTTACATTACAAAATTTAAATGGTTCATAACGTCGTGTTATGACCGCGACTGAGCGAGTATGTTATTACAATACTACAGTTATGCTTCAGTACTGATGCGACCACTTGCTGTCGTATTTATTAATTCACAAGTGCTGACACAAGTCAGGTGATTTACTAGAAAAAGAAGTTATTAACTTTCAGCAAGTAATCACGATCGTGACTTTAAAATATTATACGTTACAGATAGAGCACGAAGTGGTCTCAAAGCTGTAACGCAAGAGGAGATTACAATGGTTCTTATCTGAACATATTAAGTTACTGCAACAAAGTATAAGGGTAAATGAAGGTGAAGTTTAACAATTCTAAGTACAATGGATAATTTTGATATAACAACTCCCCTTTTATATAAAAAGTTGGTGTTATACAGCAACTTTTAATGTATACAATAATGGTTAAATACAATAATGGTTAAATACAATAATGGTTAAATATAAAATTGCAAGGTTTAAAAGGGTAAAATCACTGAATGTGAGTAAGTTTGAACACTAAAGCGTTTTTTGATTAGAACACAAAAGTTTTTCACTTTTCACTAAAATGTCAATTCAATTCGATGTCTTCTGCTTGTACATCTTCTGGTCTGATGGAAGGTCGTCTTCTTGGTGGTATACTTCTAAAGGATTGGATATGCGAACAAATCGGGACATATTAAAGTTTTGTGCATAAGTGTTCTACATTCATGTGTATCGGTGATTGGAATGTACATAAGAGAATCATCATCTCTCGCGATATATTTTTGTGAGGTTGAGAGAATGTGATACAAACCAGTTCTATTATCTAAAATTGGAATTGGAAAAAGTCTAAAAATTCTAAACGTTTCATGATCGACTAATGGGATCTTTAAAACAAATACTAAATCTGAGTCTGTTTGAAAAGCTTCTAATTCCATGATGTCCAGATATTTCGCAACATTTTGAATTCGAGTATCTAGAGGTAAATTGTTTTGATGCAAATTATGTGCAATTTCTTGTAGTGACAAGATTAGTTTTTCAGGTGAGATTATTGAAGTGTGAATGATTTTTGATCGAGCAAAGGTGATTGAATTCAGTATGTTATCCAATTCATTTTCAATGTATAAATAGGTTTCCATAAGGAGTTCGCATTTGTCTAGGAATTTTAAAGCGAGTCTAATTATTTTTATTTCGTTATTTGTGCGACGAATCGTATCTGAGATTAATTTCAGATCATTGTTAAACGTCATTTCGTCAAACTGTAACTTTTGGATTGTTGTGTTAAAATTCTTGATAACAGATGTCGTTACGGAAATTTGATTCTTAAGTAAATTTTCAATCTGATGTTCGTCTTTTAATAATTTATTTATACTATCCGTATAGTATTGACCGTCTTCTGCATCTAAGTTTCCGGTGATTGCTTTAAAAATTGAACCAATACCATTTATAATTCCACGTTTATATCGTGTTCTAGTAATGTCATAATTAAGAGATTCGAATTTTCCTCGAATTGTTCTTGAAACTTGGGTTAGTAAACTAACGTGAGTTTTTACTTCTCCTTTAAATAATTCCATGTTTTCATAATTTTCATGTATTGAATATAAAAGTCTGTCAAGTAGTCTTTCGTTTTGGTCAAAAGTAATTTTTATGTCTGTTATGTTTTTATGTACCAAGAGTGTCCATTTTTTATTAGTAACAACGAGGTTGTTTTCTTCATGATAGTAAATTCCTATCGTATTGTCTATTGATTTTATTTTGTATTGGGATCGTACTGTTTGTACTGCTGATCCGACCAGCAGGAGAAACCTGAAAATAATTTTAATTTTCATTTTCGAAATACGGTTTCAACCTATCGAAGTTTACTTTACTGTTTTGATTTGTTTCTGGATTGAAAAGAATAGCTGAATTTTGAAAGATTTCCTTTATTTCAAAAGGGCCATTAAATTTGTTGCCTAGTTTATTTTTAATTTGGGATTCTTTCACATAGACTTTATCGCCTATTGAGTATTGATGTGTTTTTTTGGTGAACGTGTTTGTCAAATCTTTGTTTGGCTTTTTCTTTTTGTAAATTTGTACGAGTTCTAGCAATTTTGTAATAGTGTGATATTTTGTTGTTCAGATCGCGAATATACTTGGTAATTAATTGTTCTTGATTATACAAGGTTTCGGGAGGTCTACTTTGGGTATGACCAAAGACTAGTTCATAGGGGGTAAATCCGTGGGTTTTATTTACTGAATTATTATAGCAAATTACTGCATACGGGGTGATTGATAATGGGTGTTCGTTCGGATTTTCGGATTTGTTAGCTCTTATCATTTCTAATATGGTTGCATGAAAACGTTCTAGTGAACCGTTTGATTGCGGGTGATTTACGCTAGAGAAGGTTAATTTGATATTGTAAAGGGTACAAAGGTCCTTAACAAGATTGTTATTGAATTCTTTTCCATAATCACAATGGATTCTGATCGGCGTTCCATAATGTTGGAAATACAATAAAAGTGTATTGACTATCGATTTTGCGGATTTGTCTACGATTGGGTAAGCTTGTGTGAACTTTGTAAGTTCATCTCGAATGGTTAACAAATAATTTCTTGTGGGAATTTCCAAAACATCTACGTTAATTCGTTCAAATGGTGATCGGGGTGTTTCCGTTATGACAAGTGGATTGTCTAGATTTTTTCTCAAGATTTTTGTCTTTTGACAAGTTTCACATTGTTTTATGAAATTTTCTACGTCTTTCGTGAGTCCTGTCCAATTGTATCTGTTTTTAATTCTGCGTATTGTCTCATTGATACCTCGGTGAAGATTTGCTTTACCTGAGTGGTTTTGATCGATTATGATTGGAATTTGTTCTTTGTCAGGGTTTTCAACTAAATTTTGACATATTGTAAGATTTAAATCTTTGTCAGAAAGGATGAAAGATAGAATTTCTAAGCTTGCGAGTTCTAAATTGTTTTCCACAAAATAAGTTTTTTCTGAGTCGAAAACATGTTGATCTCTATAAAGAGTGATAAATAAAGTTTCGATTACATTTTCAGGATCGAAAGGTAATGGAATGATGTAATATTTCCTATTTTTGACTGTTTTACTGGAAACAATGTTGATTTTATTGTTACAAAAATTTGGATTTTCTTCAAAGATGTCATCTATTATTTTGTAATGAAGATCGGTTAATTTGTTTTGAATGAAAAATGTTATTATGTCTTTATGACTTTTGTCTAGAAGTTGATTGTTGGTAAAACTTAATTTTGAATAGTCAATTAATGATGTTGTTTTGTAAAGATTAATAAATCGTTCGAATTCATTTACAATGGTTTCAGGGGCGATTTCTGTATCGTCCGTGTCTTCGGAGTCTGAATTTGCAGATAGAATTTTGTTTTCAAATTGTATACATTTTTGGAAATGATTTATTTTGATACGGCTAAGTGCGTCAGCATTTTTGTTTATTTTTCCAGGTTTGTACGTTATTTCATAGTCATATTCTTCGAGTTTTAGACGCCATCGCGCTAAGCGACTACCAGGGTCTTTAATTGAAAATAGCCATGTTAATGGTCGATGATCTGTGACTAGCTGAAATTTTCTTCCAAATAGATAGGGTCTAAAGTGTTTTACGGCCCATACGATAGATAAACACTCTCTTTCTATTGTAGAATATTTAGTTTCCGCTTTACAAAGTGTTCTAGAAGCGAATGCGATAGGTAAATCTTTTCCTATTGTGCCTTGTGATAAAACTGCGCCAATAGCAAAAGAACTTGCGTCTGTAGTTAAAATAAAAGTGTCTTCGAAATTTGGATAAATTAAAATTGGACTTGTGATTAAAGCATTTTTTAATTGTTCAAAGGAATTTTTACAATCTGAGTCAAAATTAAATTGTACGTCTTTTTGTAAAAGTTTCGTCAAGGGTTTAGAAATTTTGGCAAAATTGTGGATGAATCGTCGGTAATAACCGGCTAATCCTAGAAAAGATTTTATTTCTTTTGGATTTGTTGGCTGAGGAAAATTTTCAATGCAATTTATTTTTTCTGGGTTAGGTTTTACTCCATCGGGCGTGATTAGATGTCCTAAATATGCAACTTCTTTTCTGAGAAATTCACATTTATCGGGCTGAATTTTAAGATTTGCGATTCTAAGTCTTTTAAATACTTCGGAAAGTCTGTGAATGTGTTCGTCAATAGTTGGTGAATAGATTATTATGTCGTCCATGTAAACTAAACAACGTTCGTTCTGTAAACCTAAAAGAATGTTGTCCATTACGCGTTGGAATGTCGCTGGTGCGTTTTTTAATCCGAAAGGCATACGTAAAAATTCAAAGTGTCCGTTCTCTACAGAGAATGCTGTTTTTGGGATGTCTTTTTTGTCTATTTCTAGTTGGTGAAAGCCATTTGCTAGGTCTAAAGTACTAAATAGGGAACATTTACCTAGTTGGTCTAGTAGATCTGAAATGTTAGGGAGTGGATATTTGTCTCCGACTGTTATTTCGTTTAATTTTCTGTAATCGACTACGACGCGCCATTTCTGTTTTCCAGAAGCGTCAATTTTTTTTGGGACAACCCATACTGGGGATGACCAGGGCGAAATAGAGGGTCTAATTATACCTTGTTTTAACATCTTATTGACCTGTGTTTTTACTTCCTCTTTATGGACATACGGGTATCGATAAGATTTCGTAAATATCGGCTTTGAATTACCGGTGCCGATTGAATGTTTTATTTCGTTAGCGAATGTAAGATTGTCGCCTTCAAGATAAAATATATCGGAATACTCTAAACAAAGTTCGGTAATTAGTTCTTGTTCCTCTGTATTTAAATGGTCTAATCTTAGTTGGTTTCGAATTTCAAATGTGCGGTCGACTACTGGGTCATTGAATGTTTCTGAATTTTGATTACTGTTGTAAATATTTGAGTTTAATAACATTGAACTGTTTATTGGTTCTAAATTTAGATTTGAAAAGTCAATGAGTTTTGGTATGGCATTTGCGTTTATTACAGATGTACAAAATTCACCTTTGTTGTTAATGTGTACGAGTGCGTTAGGTAAACGTACTTTTTCTATCTCCTGAGCTGAAAGAATTGCGTCAGTGTTGAAAAGATTACAACGAAATTTGAATATTTGTTCGATACGAGGGGCGATTGCAATTTTGTTCGAAATTTTCGGAATGTTTTTTGAATGTTGAAAATTTGTTGGACTGTTTTTAGGAATTTGGTCTGATAATTTGTCGGTTACTTTAAATAAAGGAACTGTTTTGAAATTAGTTATTAATTGCATGTTTTTGATGTCTATAATACATTCGTAATGTTCTAAAAAGTCTGAGCCTAATAATCCGTCGAATTCTATGTCGATGTCGTGTACATAAACTTTGTGAGGACTAAAATCGTCAAAGGGAATTAAACATGATTCTGTTATTAATATTTTTTGGTCAGTAATACCTTGAATTGAAATATTTTCGGGGAAACGATCAGTGTAATTTTGGCAAGTTTTTCTTTTAAAAATCGAAAGTCCAGCGCCTGAATCAATTAAAATTTTAAAAGTATTTGTAGCATCCTTGATGTAGTACAAATTTTTTGAATTCACTGTTAATAATGCGCTTAAAGGAATTTTTGTTGGCGGTTGTTTGCTTGTTCTTGTTGGTTTAAATTTAAGGTTCTCATTTGTGATTCGATTTCCACACAAATGTCCGAAGTTTGTGTTTGATCCGGTGGTTTGTCTAAAGTTTGGGGATCGTGAAAATTTTGATAACGGTAAGGGTTTTCAAAGTCATTCGTTTCGAAATTTTCGGTTTGATAGTTATTGTCATTGTCATAATAGGTTTCGTCTTGATGTTCATATTGGTTGTCATAAACAGGTTGATAATCAGTATTATCATAGTAATTTGGATTGTAATTTTGGTCTTGATGAACAGTATCATCATAAGTAAAATCGTTTTGTTCATGATAGAAATTTTCGTTCGTGTTTACATGATGTGTCCTATTATTATTGTTATTATAATTCGGGTTAGGGCGAATTACATTTGGTCTCTGAAAATTGGGGTTAGGCCTTATCGTGGAAGGTCTATTTTGAGGGTTGGTTTGTGAAGTACCTTGGTCTTGTGGTCTGGCTTGAAAATTTTGATTTTGGTTTTGAAAAGGTCTTTGAAAGTTTTGATTCGAGGTTGATGGTTGTGAATTGTTGTAATTTGGCTGAAAAGGTCTCGAAAAATTCTGAAATTGAGATGGATACATATTTTGTTGAGGCTTTGCTCTACATTCGACAGTAGAATGTCCTGAGCGTTTACAATAATTACATATTTTCTTTAAATTTAAATTCTGATTTTGTTGAAAAGGTTTTTGTGAAAAATTTTGATTTGGTTTTTGTTGACGTTTTTGAGTTTCAAAGTACGAAAGTTGTAACTCTCGCTTTATTCTAGCTGTTGCGGCTAGCATATTAGCTGGGTTACTTGCGCGAACTATAGATCCAATTTTTGGGTCTAAGCCAGTTAGTAAAGTGTTTAGTGTCATAGTCTCTATTAAGTTTGATTGAGCACTTTTCTGTTCCGCTGTTAAATTTGTTTTTTGAACTGCCGCGTGCATTTTTGCATTGTGTGTCTGCAAACGCGATATAAAATTCAATGCAGATTCATTACTTTGTTGTGATAGACGTTGAAGGTCCTGTATTAAGGATGTTAAATCTCTAGAGTCACCAAAATGTGTCTCTAAAAGTGTTTTTATTTCTTTTTATGTGGAATTTACAAGCTCGGCTGCTTTTAATTTTAATTTATTTTTGACGTGTAATGTAAGCAATAATTTTTGATTGCCTACGGCCATACTGAATCCAGTCATTACTGCATTCAAAAATGTTTGTAAAAATATTTGGTTACCATCGTATTCAGGAATGAAAATATCTCGGACAGCTTATAAGGTTCGACTGTCTCATTTTGTTGTTCATCGTTAGATAATGGTGCCGGTGGTGGCATTTTGAATTTAATTATTATTAAAAAGTTGATAAAATAGTAAATAAAATTAAATATGGTAGTTTGTTTTTTAACAAACTGGTCTGTATTCACAGAAATTGAATAAACAAAATTTGCTTTATGTTGCAAATAAATAAATAAATAATGGTAGCACAAACGAGATGATTCTCAAATGGACTTACCAGAAGAATTTTGCTTCCATTCAGGTCCGGTCTGGGTCGTTACAGGTGAGGCAATTCCGTGTTCCAATAACGTTGTCCGACTGGGTGATGGGATGATTTTGAAATGTTGTTTGTTACTGTGATGACAGGGGACTACAAACAGTTAGGGCAGGCCCGTGTTCTCCTCGTAGCACTCCTCCTGTTGGTCTCTTTGCTGCTTTCTTGATTTTTCTCTTCTTGAGCTGTGTTCGTCGATTTCACTTTAGGAATTGGAATTCCACGTTACTAGTGAGGCCAAATCCGTGTTCTAATAACGCGTGAAATCCTACAACGACTGCGCCACTTTTTATATGCACGAAAGCATATAATGATTTTTAAAAACAATTTTTATTCTAATTTAATTTATTTTTAAAGTTTTATTTGATCTTTACATTACAAAATTTAAATGGTTCATAACGTCGTGTTATGACCGCGACTGAGCGAGTATGTTATTACAATACTACAGTTATGCTTCAGTACTGATGCGACCACTTGCTGTCGTATTTATTAATTCACAAGTGCTGACACAAGTCAGGTGATTTACTAGAAAAAGAAGTTATTAACTTTCAGCAAGTAATCACGATCGTGACTTTAAAATATTATACGTTACAGATAGAGCACGAAGTGGTCTCAAAGCTGTAACGCAAGAGGAGATTACAAAGGTTCTTATCTGAACATATTAAGTTACTGCAACAAAGTATAAGGGTAAATGAAGGTGAAGTTTAACAATTCTAAGTACAATGGATAATTTTGATATAACATATATATATATAGGCCTCTCCTATATATATGGTATATTATATTCAGAAATTAAATAATGGGAAGAAGCAAAAACGAGATAATACTCGATAAGGGTACTATCACAAACAACTGACATATATTGTTATTACAATTTATGAAATAGACCCACTTCCCTAATAAATCCTAGAACGTTTTGGATACAACTTTTAGTGTTAGCCAGGATTTGATTTATATTACCCGAGAGAGTATGGCTTTTTCTCATTACAGTAAACCTTGGACATTCCTCCAAAATGTGTTTCACTGTAACGGGGATAATGTTGAGAGGTTATGGCTGTGTGCCCTATTCTTAAACGCATTATAACAATTTGGTCTTTCGTTAACGTATCTGGGAATTTCCAAGATAGGATCAGAGGTTTAATTGCCTTTAATTTAGTTGTACTAACTTGTATTTATTTTGCCAGACATTGAGATTTTAATAGTGAAAGAAATTCTTAGCATCACCGAGTTTTATTAGCCAAATTACGTGCTATTCCGCGATAAAGACTAATGCATGAGAAGAAAGCGTGAATGAGTCTCCGCTACAAGTGAGAGAACTACCAGATTTTAATCTATCAGTGTGGATGATTATATCCTGATATTGTTCAAATATTTCCATTAGCCTAACCTGAAGCATCAACTGTGGCATGCTGTGCTCCATGGAAGTTGAATCCAATCGGTAATGGGATTATGGGTAACCCCATAAAAATAAATAACGAACAAATACAACAAAATAGAAAAGTTAAATATTTTGGAGTAGTATTAGAAAGATAACTCAAATTTAGGGCACATGGGGCAGAAAGAATACAAAAATATTATATCGCATTAAACAAACTTTATCCGCTAATAAACAAGAGAAGTAAATTAACAAATAAAAACAAATTTTTACTGTATAAAACCACCCTACGGCCAATACTAACTTACGCAAGCCCTGTGTGGCACAACTTGGCGACAACAAACTATAGAAAACTTCAAACAACTCAAAACAAGACATTAAGACTGCTTACCTGTTCGGATCGATATATTAATATTCAGCACTTACATAATTTATCTAACATGCAGCTTATGAAACACCATATCAAGGAAAACGCAAGTAAATTCTTTACAACACAAATATATAGAGCAAATTTAACAAGGCATTTAACAAACACAAACGTGGAAACACCCCACATGCATACGTATCTGAACAAACATTTACAGCAAGAATAAATAAAAAACTTAAAAATAAAAGACGGTAGATAGGGGCGCCAGTACTGATCATAAAATAAAACGACTAATAATTCTAACAAAAATAAACAAAATAATAAGTAATTATTAAAAATACGTTTTTCTTAGTTTTCCTAATGTAAGGAGTAATAATATAAATATATGAAATAAAACAAAAAGGATCTAATATACTTACTTACAAGCTTTCAGATTATGAAAGATCAAAAATAACATGTATTACAAAGGAACATGAATAAAAGAGTTATAAAGAAATCTTAAAAACAGAATGCAGATCGGAACAATGATTGGGCGGGGTCATTATCTCTCAGAGGAGAAAGGACTCCGTCAGAGATGGGGAAGAGTCAGGGTATATGAATGTATTGTATGTGGGCTTTAACTGTACATATTAATATTGTATATAAATATCGTATATTTGTATATTGTGTATTGTATATATATATATATATATATATATATATATATATATATATATATATATATATATATATATATATATATATATATATATATTATGTATTGTACATATGTAGCATTGATGTGCCTAGACTTAACCTATTCATAGTATTCTGTCAAAATTTAAGATGAAATAGAATTATATTCTAATAGGAAATAAAAAGTTTTAAAGGAAGGTAATGGGATGTTCCATAGAGGTATTTCCCCCATGTATAGGTTATCATGTTCGGAGATTGACAGTTCATATTATTGAGAATTTGTGTGCATGTACTCGCATATGTACAAACTTCTACGTAGAAAACATCGTAGAAGAACATGTGATGCCATTTGCGTCGTTTGTCGGAGACAATTTCATTTTTATGCAAGATACCGCTCGGGCCCATGTTGCTAGAGAGGTACTGGACTATATTCGATTTGTGAATATTCCAACTATGGACAGGCCACCCAAGAAGTCCGGATATGAACCCAATAGAGCACCCATGCGATACACTAAAACGAAGCACTAAATGAAGCTAGGCGTCACAGACCTGCCCCTATGACTCTTATGGAAGTCGAAAAAGTCATTCTTGTCGAATGGGAGAATATTCCTCAGGAAAGCATCAAATTTTTGCAATTTAATTTCACCTCCAATTTTTTTTGTTAACACCGATTTCATTATAATTGGCAGTATTGTTCCTCTCTGTTATGTATTCCTGTTTCTTCGCGATAATATCATTATAATTTGTTGAAAATTAGTTAAAATCATTTAATTACAAAATCACGTAGGTACTATCTTCGAAAAAATAAAAGTAGGTAATATTGCGAAGTTTCACTGATGCGTTCATTTTGTCCAACAGTTTATGTTCTTTATAAAATTCGGAAATAACTTAAATTCTGGAATAACCTAAAGAGATAAACACAATTTTATGCTATATATTACTAATTAAATCACGTTTCAATAAATTAAGGACTATTTCATTATTAATTGAACGTCAGAGGCAATTATTGCATGTCGCAGACGAAATAATTAGATACACTCAATTTTCGCTTATAATCGACTTGCCTAAACATGGATGAAATATTGGCTTTACGTCGATGAACGTAATGAAGAACAACCCTGGAGGAGTTGTTATAACTAAACTAATATTGATCTAAACGTCTGAGAAACTCCTGATAATTTTTAGCTTTGGCATAGGAAGGAATTTGATATGCGTCATATCCTATATAATATCAACGTCACAAGTTTACGATATCCGAAAATATTGAGAAATAGAAGCTCCATACGAATAAATTATTTTACACATAATAACATCAGTATCACAATCTAAATTCCTTACAATATACAGGGAAGAAACCAGTTATAAAATACAATTATTTTTGTAATTATATGTGACATACTCAAACGGGTCCGATTTTTAGTCTAATAGATAGGTACATTAAATTAAATTTTAAATAGATGAGGTGACTGATATGCGTGAAATATAAGACGGATACTTTTTTCATGTAAGACTCTGTATATATTTATATTTTTGAATTTTACTGCACTCCTCTAGGCAATAGAACAAACAATAAAAGAAAATGTTATCACCATGCTGATGATAAATCAGTTATATTAGCGGAAGAGGGTTGGAACCTTCGATGGAATAGAAACAGGAGACCAAAAGGTTATATGAAAAATTATTATAATTGCATTTTCCCCATGATCAATTGTTAAAGAATAAAAAACAGACAATATATTTTGCTAAAAGGGATAATATCCTTATATACTGTAATTTAAAGCTAAGAATGTTAGTCCTACTATCATAAACCAGAACTAAAGAAATACAATAAGAAATTTATGATGGTATAGGTAGTAGCTAAGTATTTTGGCTTTAGTAGTTGAAAATTTCATTCCATTTCAGGACCGTAGAGTTAAACAGTCATAAGTCCATTATAGTAAATTTTGAGGAATGTTAAAGAGAAGAAGTTTTTCAAGTTAAAATATTTTGTATTAACCAGTTAATTAAAATGCGTAATATGCATAAAAGGGTCTTTCAATTGACAGTAGTAAAATTATGATTTTTTTTCTGAAATTTGATTACGGACTTACGACATTTTACCTCTGCTCAAAGAGACAGGTATGGTTTGTATAATGATTCTTTGCATGTGCTTCACAGGTAATAATTGTATGAATCAATCAACTGACATTTTTGAACAGTGTTGTACCGAAAACACATTTTAATATAACAGTTAGGACAATATAAATCCGTCAACCTATGACAGAGTAATGAAAACGTTCTCCACAAAAACATTCAATGGAAGTGATATTTCCATCAAAATAAATGAAACAAATTCAACAAAAATCAAAATAAATGAAACAAATGAAATAAATTTTACAGAAATATTGAGACGCCAATGAATCAAATTACACAATAAAGCTAAGACGTGACTTCATAATTGCATTTTGTTCGGCAAATTATTAACTGTCTATACCGTACGTAGTTGATTGAAACACATGCCGCTAGACATACGTGCTGGTAATTGTGGCATATTAGTACAATTGCGAGTGGTGTAGCATGTGATCCGTGCATCATTACTAAATTGATCACGTGCAAAGATCCATTATACAAATTGTAAATGAAAGTATGAAGATAACATGTAAGACTAAAAAATAAAATAAAAGCTTATAACAAAGCTAATTATCACTGTTATCAAATTATACATTTTTCTGTCATAACGGAATATTTTTCGTCGTAGAATTGAATTGACACTCGCTGTAATAGTTTTATCAGATAATTATTATTATTTTTTGTGACACCTTTGAGATTTTTGCGAGGCACTGGAAGTTGTTCAGGTAATTTTTGCTTATTCCTTACTAATCTTGCAACGTTTAAAGTTTTAAAACTTTGCGCATGAAAACGAAAACTTTGTATGCAAAAGATTGTGCCTCATATGGCAGGCTAAACCTGAAAATACAGAACAGCTGAAATGAGAAATGGTTTGGTTTTTCAGTATTTTGTTTTATAACTACAAACGGTGAGTGTGGCTGGTTATACAAAGCCTTTAAAATCGGATAGACGCATTTTAATATCAACAGTTATCAACAGTTGCACCTGTTGAGCGTATTAGTTGTTCCCAATCCTATGGTGTACAAATGTTCATCGGCTTATTTTTCTAAACTTATTTCAATCACGGCGTGAATATGATCCGTCTCCATGTGCGTATGCTCTCTCAATAAAAATTTGCGTTCTACTATTTCATCAGTCCAAATTGTTATACATTCAACTGCTGAATTGGCAAAAATGATTTCAGCCTATTTCAGTAATGCTGAAGCTATTTCGTGGCCTCCTCTACCTGTCTTGGGCTCGTCCCGTACCATGCAGTATTATTTTTTTGTAGTTATATCATAAATGGTTAGATTTAGCGTTCATAGTTTAAGGCAATAAAAGCTTTGTTTATTGGTAAGATATGAGGTAGGGAGATACTTTGTTAATCCAGCATTACGACATTGTTTTTTTCAGGAGAATTTCTGCCCTCTTCTTTATCACTTTTTTTTAATTTACCTCATACCAGCATCTTGAAAATGATTACTATATTTCTCATGGATGGTAGACTTTTCGACATTGTTGGCAGATTCCTTCAGTTGCAAAACAAACTTATCACAACTGTCACATGTATTGCTTGAGAGAGTTTTATAATCTAGGTTAAAATTTAATATCTTTTTATAGGTCCACAACTTAGCAATTTGATCTTTAGGAAGTTTATCATCTTCACATTTAGCTAAATATAATTTATACATTTTTTCCTTATTAAGTTCAGGACCGAAATCCTTTTTTGAAATTTTTGATCATGAATAGTGACTTTCGTAAGAAGAAAAACTATTTATGTGTGCTCCATTGAGTACATCATCGGGAAGTTTATTAGGTGGAATATGGTCCTCGCATATCTATAGTGACAAATCCTCCGTTCACATATTTTTTAAAGCGTTGCGAACTACAGTTTAACAATTATTTACAGCTTATTTAACAATGATTGTAAAATATAGTAAATCTAAATGAATCACATATTTCAGAAACCCCACATGTCATATGGTGTTTTTAGCAGAAATCAACTTCTTTAGCGTAAATCTACCTTTTAGAGAGAAACCACCTAAGTCCGCCGTCAGCTTTGACTGTGGTTCACAATCAATATATTAATTTATTTGAGAAACCACACATGTGCCGAACATGTGTTATTTATAAAATAAACCACTAGAAGGAACTGGCAGTGGCATGACCACGTATGTGAAGATTTCCAGTTCTCAAAATGTCGTCATCCGATAAAGAAGTTCATCCGAGGAAGAAGTGACTCTCGAAAATGTCAGAACGAAACGTAAAAAAGATGTTAAAAGTTATGTTTATCGGTGTGAAGTAATAAAAAGAACAAAGGTCAAAGGGCAAATGTATACAAACTACAAAGGGAATGTAGTAAGTGCTTGAGCATAAGGAAAACACTGTAGGTGAGTTAAATTAATCTATAATCTCAATTTTAAATATTTAATACTTAGTTTCAAATAGTTCATTGGTATATTTTTGGATATCGGTTAAAATGTTTTTCAAACACACCAGAAGGTAATCGTGCTGAAATGTTCAAAAAGCTTTATGATTGTAACACCAAAAACGAACAAGTTGCATATCTACAGGCTTTGATTGAATGTAATATATTAGCCAGAAGACGTCCACGAGTAAATCCAGCCAAAATGCTAAACATAAATCGCATACTTTCAAGTATGAAATGTATCATCAAGTTCTGGCAAGTTCAGGGTGTGTAAAGCAGCATACATATATTAATATCCTGGCAATACTGTTGAGCATGTTAGCCGTTTGTCTAATCTACTGTCTATAGGATAATCTCCTAGAGATAAACGGGAAGAACAAACTTCTGGAAATGCAAAACCTGGAGAAGTCACAAGATTAATATAAGAACATATTAGACTTTTCCTAGAAAATGTGCTCCTGGAAAATTATACTAACCACGACTATCCATATTTAAGTGAAAAACTGGACTTTAAAAAAATACACCAACTTCTTCTTGAAAAATATCCAGAATATTCAGTGAAATACAGTTTTTATAGAAAAATATTTCGAGAAAATTTCAGTTTATCCTTTGGAAAGCCTTAATCTGGGACGTTTCAAGACTGTTAACCAATCTTCCTATAAGAGGGCATTCTTTTACATCTTGTGATAGGGACTTCGCTGTGTTTAAAAGGAAATTAAGGATGAATGACAGATTTTTTTAATGAAAGAATATCCTGAACTAAGCATCAAGCATATACGTCAAGCTCCAAAGAAAATCTTCCTGTCTATTTAATGGATGAAGAAAACAGTGTGGTAAAAGACTACAGAAGATGGTGGCCCTAATTTTATAAAAGAAATTATTTATCTACAGCTTCCTACGGTGGAGGCGTACCAAAATATCAGAAAGCATCTTTTAATATCTCCACTTTTATGCAGTTTACTCACACAGAAAACAAAAAAGGCATGTCCTGGCCCGCGACTACATTGATGGTCTCATGGTACATGAATTCAAACTAAGCACATCAATGCAAATCCATTCTTTTCCAAATTAAGTTGCCTTCATTAAGAAGATCCAGATATTAAGCTACCAACTAGTGCTAAAAAAAATATATCGATAAAAAAATTTGAACGATTTACTCGTGACAAAGAAGAAACAATAAGAAATTGTTGCCAGAAAATATTTTCCTGACAAACAGTGGATGGAGAAGAAGACGTTATTGAATATTGAACGTTTTTTACTTATATATGTAGTAAAAAAAAGTTAGTAAAAATGGGGAAAGGAAAGTTTCTGTTCAAGTAAACGTGTATTTTAGAAAGTACACATGTCCATCCGCTATTTTATTTTTTCTCTTATTATACCAGGGATTTTACATTTAAATTTGTATAATATTTGTTTTATATCCATATGAATTCAACCAACCCTAAATGTATATTTCCAAGTAAATAACCTGATTTAGCATAAAACAGTTTTTGTCGTTTTTCTCAAAACTAGCAAACTTAATACAAAAGAGACGAGGCTACAAAAACAGACGAGACGAGGAAGGACTGAAAACATATGAATGAAAAGATATCATTAGAAAGTGTAGAAAAGCGAAAGAACAATGGATCGAGGATAAATGCAAAGAAGTAGAAAATAAGCTCCAAGTAGGTAAGACCGATGAGGCTTACAAAATATCGGGGACATCCGGGGGACATACTGATCGGAAGAGAAGAGGAGAAAGCGGATAGATGGAAGCAGTACTTAGGAAATTTATACGAGGGTCAGGAATTAGGAGAGATATTAAAGGAAGAATCTAGCATCGATAGAGAAGATGTAGTAAAACCTATATTGAGAGAAGAATTTGAAATAGCACTAAGGGGGCTAAAGAACAATAGAGCGCTGGGTGTAGATAAAGTAGGGGCGGAAATTTTGAAATGTGCGGGACAGAAAGTAGTAAATAGGATGTTTGAACTAGTAAAATACATATACGAAACGGGCGAGATGCCGGAGGATTATAAGAGGAACATTATCGTTACTATACCGAAAAAGAGAAGAGCCGACAAATGCGAGAACTTTAGAACGATTAGCCTAACTTCCCACGCGACAAATATCTTAACCAGAATAGTGCAGAAGAGGATGGAAAATAGAGCGGAGGAAATACTAGGAGAAGACCAATTCGGGTTTAGGCGAAATAGAGGAACTCGCGAAGCTATTCTGGCACTAAGAGTAATGTTAGAGAAAACAATAGAAAAAGGAAAGAACGCTTATATAGGATTTGTAGATTTAGAAAAAGCTTTTGATAACGTAAGATGGGAAAAAATGTTCGAGATACTAAAGAACGCGGGAATGAAGTATAGAGATAGGAGAGTAGTAGACAATCTATACAAAGAGCAAACTGCTGTTATAGAAGTAGAAGGGAAAAAAAGAGAAGTAGGTATTAGGAAAGGAGTAAGACAAGTATGTACGCTATCACCACTAATTTTAAATCTGTACATCGAAGAGGCGATTATCGAGATTCGCGGATGATATAGCAGTATTAGCATCTAGTAAGGAGGAATTAGAATCAGCTTTGAACAAAATGGAGGCAGTTTTGACAGAGGAATGCGGAATAAGGGTGAATAAAAATAAAACTAAAGCGTTAGTGTGCAGAAGGCGCGAGAGCAGACCAAAAACGAAAGTACAAATTAATAATGAAAGATTGAAGGAAGTTAAAGACTTCCACTTAATACACTTATTTAGGAAGTAAAATAAATTGGGATGGAAGAAGCGATAAAGATATAAAACAAAGAATAGTGCAGGGTCGAATAGCTCTTAACAAAAAGAAAGCACTTTTATGCTCGGGGGTAATAAACTTAGAAACAAGGAAGAAATTTTTGTATATAAAACATATGTATGGAGCACGGCACTATACGGTTGCGAAACCTGGACGGTAGGGGAAGCAAGTAGGAAGAAATTAGAAGCTTTTGAGATGTGGTGTTATCGAAGAATGATGAAAATACCGTGGACTGATAGAGTTAGAAACGAAGAAGTATTGGAGAAAGTCGGCGAGAAAAGAAGTATGTGGAAAAACATAAAGAAGAGAAGAGATAGAATGGTAGGCCACTTGCTGAAACATGGGGGAATAGTCCGCGATATTTTGGAGGCAGAAATAGGAGTGAATAAAGGCAGAGGTAGGCCTAGATTAGACTACTGCTCGCAAATAGTAAGAGATGTAGGTTGTAGCACAATTAGCGAAATGGGTAGGTTAGCACAAGATAGGAGAAGCTGGAGGTTTGCGTCCAACCAGTCTTAGGACTGATGACCTCATGATGATGAGCATCTTTGGACATGTGGGGTTTTTCAAATATGTGATTCAAATAAATACGAAGCTAACATAGGTGTTACGGCTATTGACTATACTGAGATTTTGCTTGAGAATACGTGGTCGTGAAGATACTATTCTTTGCCTCGTTGCGAAAAAGGGCTTACTGTTTGTTCTAGATTACAAATCTGATAACCGGTAAACCTGGAATTATCATGTTTTACCACAACAAAATATATAAGACCAGAATGAAGGAAATCATATTAACTCCGATTCACCTAAAACTGGAGGTACGACTGTTTAGCTCTACGGTCCTGATCTAGATAGTTCGAATTTAAGCAGCAACAAAAGCAGAAATCCAGTGGCAGAAATGGTAGAATATTAAATTTTAAAACAGTTGTATTCAGACGAATAACGAAATTTAAAGTTCTTAATATTCTAAAAATGAGCCATTAAATAGAATGTAAGAAAACTACAATAATAGCATTGTGCCTACAACTTGATGAGAGATAGATAGTTTTAATTATAGAAAACTACCTGCGAATCAATGGACATCAAACCGATTAGAATTGTTGCATACTTTTATTTCCCGTAGGGATATTGATCGAATTGTGCACGATTCTAGTGGAAGAACGCCAGCCAATATTTTTCAAAGGGGAACAACTCTGGTTATATAAACACTCGAAAAGGATATCATTTTTTCATTTATGCATACAAATAGGTGGAATATTCATTCCTTACCATGGTTTGCTACATTATTGTGAATCCTATTAAATTACTTTAGCTTTCATTGTGATGGTAGAATGTTTTCTAGTCTGTGCCTTACACGAAAACTGTAAAATATTATATATTATGATATCATTGTATGTCACCACAAACTTCCAATTCTCCCGTTCTTATTTCCGTTTTTCCGTTCTTATATAATTATGAGATCTGCATACAGTTCTTAAGAGCAAATGTTATTAGTTATTACGCATCAACTCTATGAATGAAAATATAAAACAACCCTGAAATTCCAGAAGCCAAGTGCACACTGTAGTAAAGGAAATCGATTATTCATTTTCCAGGATATAAAACGGGTCCTAAATGAAAATGGAAGCAGTTCTAGGTGCAATAAATTAATAATCTATTATATAAGTTCGGTATGTTTTAAAATATAGAAAATAATTTTCTAGATAATAATAAATTCGAACGAGGTCAGAATAATTTCATACATTATACTCGTACATACCTGTGAATGTGTTCTATTTAATCTGATATACGAAAATTAAACATGTTCATTGAAGTAAACAGTGTTAAATACACTAATACATATTAAATTTCCATATCTTAACCATTAATCGCGTATTTAAATGAAATGGGGGGAATAAATTAATTAGGTTTTTGAAACAATATGTCTTATCGTATAATTATATCAAAATATGTATACTAGGTGTATCTAATATTTGTTTATATATAGCCAAACCTCCAGTTATGTAAATTAAACATCACTGCAATTCAATATGGCACATAAATACACAATATAAAATGAAAACTGTAAAGAATATATCTCTTTTAATACTTATGATGCGGAGTTTGTCATGGATTTCAATAATGCCAAGTGAAACTTCTCTTTTAATTAAAATGTTTATTTTTGTAGGTACGAGATAAATTATACAATAGTTCGGGGTGAATAAGAAAAGGAGGCAAATCTTAAAATAAAATTTAGAATTTTAGCCTCCAGTGCTATTAGATTAGTATGTAATATGTGTATAATTCCAGGTAGATGTTAACTGGTATAATACATTTATATATTGTGCTAAAAAACCACTAATAGATATACCACTAAAAAAATATTTTAGCTAGTATTTTTAATCCCCTTCCCTATAATTTTCTTCAAGAATATTAACTAATATCAAAACTAATTGATTATTAAAAATTATGCACGTAAGTAAATATAATATTAAAGACTATCTTCTAATAAAGAAATAAATTATAGACACGAGCGCAATTTATTCATATAGGGTGTCTCAGCTGCAAATATATGATTTGAATTGCACGCCACTTGTGTTCTGTCAAATATAGGACGTCAATATGTATTGACCATCATCTACAAATTATACGATAGCGTTCCCCACTTACTGTGATAGCATTATCAGCTTCATTTTCAATGAAATATGGTCCAATTATTCCATTACTCCAAAATGCGCACCAAACCGTGCATCTCTGTGAATGCATATCTTTGTCGTGAGCAGGATGTGGATTTTCAACATCCCATCGATCAAAATAGAAATGTGTTTCAAGGCTGAATAACATTTTGTTACAAAAAACAGCATAGCCTTCTCCCTTTTGTAACAACCAATTCACAAACGTACAACGTTGCAAATGGTCTGTAACTTTTAAGTGTTATGTCAATGTTAACTGTTAATTGTTATGCACGACGTCGAATTGTGTTCGAATTATGTTTGGATACTCCCGTACACTTTATCTTACTGCCGCAATATTTTTATCTAACTGACCACGACGAGGATGTGTTGGTCATACTTTATTAATAACAGAATGTTTCTTTAAATTACTTCATTAAGTCAGGATCTGTTAACTCTGTAGGTGCTTCATTTTGTCCTAATTTTGTGCTAATTTTTCTTAATGGTACTGTAAATGACCGCTCACTTTCATAAAAGGGCTGTACACAAACTATATCTTTTTGTATTGTTAGTAGCAGAATGTTAACGTCGTATGGTTTGTAGATGACGGTCGTTGAATATTGACGCCATCTTTGACAGAACACAAATGGTGTGCTATTCAAATCCTATAGTTCCAACTGAAACACCCTATATTTTGAAATTAGTTTTAAAGATAATTTTAATACAACTCATAAATATGTACGAGACATATATGTATATACACATTTTTTTATGATGGTATATGAAATGAATATGGTTTTAAATAAATATTAAAAAACAGAATCGGTGTCGATGATAACCAAAGATACTTTGGTGTATACTTGTTATGGTTTATGGTGGGGTATACTATGATATTTCTAGATCCAGTTACATAATCTGATTTTCGCGGGGTACTTAGAAAATTGTATGGAAATAAAATATTCAAGCAAGTGTAATTTCGCCGTGCTACTAGCCTTCGAAAATATTATTTGCCTCAAATCACTGACCATTTTATTGGTCATGTATGTACACTCATAACTGGAGGAGAAATATATTTCGATGAGCGTAGATGAAGCAACTGATAGCAGGAATGAGAATTGCCAATCACTTGGTAGAATCGTTACAATACCTGCATGCCGCAGAAACAATTTTCTAATATGAAAATTGCTGCAACAGGTCAACACAGATAATATGACCACTCTTGAATATAATAGATTGAAGCTATTGTCGGAAAAGGGATATTAACAAAATAAGGAAACATTATTGTTATTTAGTAATGCCGCAAATTACATTAAAGTAACTGGTCGCATATTGTAGAACACGTACAATTACTTACACTTAACATGTATGGCACATGCTCTACATCGAGTACCAGAAAATTTGTTCGAGTATTATTCAAATGCGAATAAACTTATTTTAAGTGGCAAAAAATTTCACAAAACCCCCATAACGTACATGATTATTTAAGAAGAGAACTGCCTCCAGAACCAGCTTTGATATGCTGAGGTTCTTGAATTAAGCTGCAACGTATTACTTTATTACTTTGGACTCTGTGAGACGGGTCCTTCAATAATGATATTTTCATCAAGCAGTAGCAATCGTCAATGCTTAAAAGGTTGCCAGGGACCTAGTTATAGAAAATAATTTGTAGTTAGTTTATACCCCTTCAAATAGCAAAGCATTAGTATTTATATGACACCCCTCTTCTGCCTCAAACTTTCTTCAAGGATACACAGTATATTACTTACAAAGTAATGTACTGTTTTATGAATTTTGTTATAACCATAAACGTTTAAAGGACATGTATTTCCAGTGAGGCGACTCTTTCTCTTCTATATCACACCAGGACATGCATTATCTCCTAACGAGCCCATTTCCTGTCAACTCAATGTTTATACATATCTATGTTTGTTGGTACCTAAAGCACGATATTTTGTAAGTATTTGTAAATACACAGATTTGTGTTTCGTTTATGTATTGTTAACTATGAATGTAATTAATAGATTAAAGACATATCGCGTTTTTGGCTACAGAATAAAATGCCCCACTTACTAGCTTACTACCGTTTGTTATTGTATTATAATTATTGCCCATGGCTATATTACTATACTTCAAAGTACTTGTATATATAGTAGCACATATACAGTACAATAGTATCATATACAGTAAAGGATCAAACAATATTTATTTCTTTATTTGGATGAACGAATTTAAGGCATTAGCAGAATTAATTTATAAAAATAAACAAACTTCTTTTCAGAAAATGTAAGAAGTCTAAACTTTTGCAATACCTTTTACATTGGCTATATAAAATATTCTCCGAATCTCAGATTTTCGACAAAAGAATGATTGCTAAGATCAGTAGCCTTCTTTAGAAATTATGGTATTTTGAATCAGTCTTAAATTTTTAAGAGATCCTATTCAATTGCTAGTCAGTTTAAACGTATCAATTTTCATTTCTCAATATTTCCGCATTCTTTCCATAAAACTGATTTACTTCCATTATAATTTGAACATAGATAATCATACAAAAGAAGAATACCTGGCATAATATTTTTCGGCTCTGCGGAAATGAAATAATATTTTTTCTTTCTTTGTTGTTTTAGGATTTTAAACTTGGATTATCTAATAGATTTTTAATTATGACAGATTTACTAAAAATGTAAGATTATTATTTCCTCCACGGAAATTTATTCTGAAATCATATGGAATCGCACTGTTTTATCTCTCCATTCAAGTTTTAAAACACTACATAAATTTTCAAAACATAGTGGTGAATCAAGGTATGTTTAAATATTGCAAGCAAATACTTTGAGGGTCTTTAGTAAATAATTTATTATTATTTCTTCGTTTATTATAAATGATAGAATTAACGAATGAATATTTATTATTAATATTATGTGCAGAGCATTAGAGAAATTATTGAGAGATAGGTTTCATATGTTAACTATGCACGAGTTAAGTGAAATCATAAATAAGCTTAAATATACTAGTTGTGCTGATGAATATTTAAATATAAACATTTTAAAAAATATTGCAGAAGTGTGTGGACATGTAATACTGGACATAGTAAATACGTCTATTGGGTATGGTGCGGTACCTGACAATTTAAAAATAACAACCATTCTGCCTATACCAAAAATTAGTAATACAAATAAAGTGGAAGAATTTCGTCCAATTAATATACCCTTAGCTATAGATAAGGTTATTGAACGAGCTGTATACAAGCAAGTGACGAGCTATTTTGAGGATAATAAACTATTATATATAACATGCAGTCTGGGTTTCGAACCAATCATTCATGTGAAACTGCGCTCCAAGCTGTTATAACATCCTGGAAGGAAGTGATTGACGATGGTCAAATAGTGGTAGCAGTTTTTATAGATCTGAGGCGAGCATTTGAAACTGTGGATAGGGAGATATTATTGGATAAACTAGTCGCATATGATATCGGTGATAAAGTTTTAAAGTGGTTTAAGTCATTCAGTCAGAGAATCGAAAACAAAAAGTCAGGGTTAACGATGTTGTATCAAGTGAGATAATAAACAATTATGGGGTTCCTCAAGGCAGCGTGCTTGGTCCACTATTATTCTTAGTGTACATTAATGATATATATCGAACACTGAAACATTCAAAAATATATTTGTTTGCTGATGATGCTTTACTATCAATTCAAGGTACAGAATATTTAAATATTATAGAAAAAATTAACGAAGACCTAGCTATTTTGGAACACTATCTTTGTATCAACAAATTCAAAATTAATACAAATAAATGCAAATCCATGGTGATTGATAACAAAAATAGAATTAAAAATATTAATATTGATGGTAGTGCTGTCGTTATAAATAATGAAGTGATTGAATTTGTACCTGAATTTAAATATCTAGGAGTAATATTGGGCTATACACTTAGCTTCACTAGTCATGTTGATTACCTTATAAAGAAACTTTCAAAAAAAAGATATTTCTTAAGTAGAATTAGTAAAGATATTTCATTATATGCAAGAAAAATTAATTATAAGTCAATTATACTACCCCATTTTATGTACTGTGCGACATTATTGTATTCTGTCAATATTACAAAGTTAAATGAGCTTCAAATTGAGCAAAACAAATGTCTAAGAGTAATATTAAGATGTAACATGTATACCCCAGTATCTGTAATGTATGAAACGTTGAGGCTCAACAATCTTAAAACTATATCGTATGCCCAATGTATGGTGTTTATATACAAGATAATCCATAAACTTGCCCCTGATTATCTAAGTGGAATAATACGTTTTGTTTCGGAGGTGCATGACTACGATACCAGGCAGAGAGAGGATCTATATGTGATCCCTGCAAGAACATTGAGCGCACAAAAGTCAATAACAAATGGTGTAATGATTGATTTTAATATACTGCCCAAATATATAACTGATTGTGATACTTTAAATAAATTTAAGGCAGCTTTGTACAAGTTTATTAGTTATTCTGATATTAATTAACAAAATGTTTATTACTTATTTATTTAAGTTAGTGATAAATCACAATTTTTACAAAACCTGGGAACTATTGTAATTTGGTTGTAATAGTATTATTATATTAAATATAGGTCTTATTATTATTATTATTATTATTAATGAATGAGTTATTCATTTCATTGATTGGATAAAATATTTTTAATTTAAATATCAATATTTTTATGAAATCGTAATTTATAAAATAATATTTCGTTTATGATTATATTATATTAAGACAGTAGATGGAACACATGGTTTTCGCCATTCAAGATCTTTTGAACCTCCATTGTATACAAATACCATCATTCTCTAAGTTAACTTGCATTGTATGTCTACGGCTTGAACGTTGAAACTCTATAAATATTCAAGGATATGGCAAACGTACAGGATTTCTCAGAAAAGCGAATATGTGAAATCTATTGTATTACAATAAATGCAAATACGTAGCTATACAGTTGGGAAATTTATGATCAACTCGCAAATAACATACTGATACATTGTAAATAACGAAGTTTATTCACATCTCTCCATTTCATTTTTATAACCTATTACACTTTTTCAAAATAGTGTATATACGAGTACATGCAAAACTCAGCCCTTGCATAAATTCTATAAATTAACGGAGTGTATATTGATAGTAATGTAAAATTTAATAACAGATCTCATGTTGCATGTAATGTTAAAAGAATTAAGTGACTGAATATTCATTGTAAAATTGGCGCTTCACATTTTACATATTATTTTTAAACAAAAAGGCAAAATGTATATTAGTCAGTTGTAATATTATAAAATATGATGTGGTGATAGTGTTACATTTAATTTGTATTATTTTAATGAAATTAGCCTTACATTTATTTTTATAAAAATTTATTTCACTAATTAATATAAAATGGAAGATCCTCTGAATAATACTTTCTAACAGTGTAATGCGTTTTGACCCTATTTCAATAGCCAAATAGCAATTAGATTATCACAAAACAATAAATAAATACAAAACACATATTAACAATGTAACTATATTGTGATTAATGATATTAGGCAGCTGCAAGCTTGGTATCATTTTAAGCTGAGCAGAAATTAAAGTAAGATTGTAAATATTTATATATTTACAGATTTTAAATGCTCCAAAATTTGGCAGGTGGCTTGAATAACTTTAAATGTAAATTCGTAATTTCGTTTTATAAAAAATTATTTTTACAAAATTGTAATGGAACCATTCCATGCTTTTATCGCGTTTATCGCGCTCTATATATTGAACTGATATAAATGCCAATGAATGAGTTACGACTTATACCAAAGCTTTCACATAAAACATACATAAACAAAATTATTAGGTTCCACTTAGCAAATAAATTAATTTTTCCTAATTATGATGAGTAAGGTAGTTTCTCCGGTATCATCCGGTCTAAAAATATATGCGCGAGTAAACGTAAAATTTTTGGAATATCGATAGTTTAGTGTATATTATTTTTGTTCAAAGACTTATACTCAAACACTGCATATATACGTATACACACAACTACATATTTATTAGTTGAAACTAAAGACATGGAAACGTTGCGTTGTGTCATATTTTAATATGGTGTGATTGTGTATCTCTTATACTTAACCTGACTATGTAAACTTTATCGGAAATCAAAAAAAAATTATAGAAAAATTAAAAATGAATTCTTGTCGTGATACAGAATTGTTTAAATTGTATTGAAAAAATGTATCTTACGAAAATTAAACAGACTAACCTAAGCATTGGACAACGTATTGTTGAATTGAGCAAGCTTGACAAAAATTTAAGATGTGAATATAAAAACTTTCTTTTACTTAATATAAAAGTAATACTTAACAAAAAAGGTCACTTAGGACCTTTCCTAAACGACCTCTCTACGGCTAAATTCATGTAGATATTGTTTATGACGAATATGCATTAATGTCACAAGTGGCGACTGGTGAAATGCATTCCGCTGGATTACCAGGCGCTAATTGACAAGTTCTCGACTTACCGAGCAAAGCTTAAACTTAAAACATATTTTAAAAATGTTTATCTTTTCAACAAATCGGACAGCAACAACCAATTTTTTTAATTCAAAATATTCATAATAAACTAACGTATAGATGAGTTGTTTCTGGAAATATTGTATAGGAAAGTTTTCAAGTTATGTATGATGTAAATTGTGTAACTCTTAGTCAACTCATATACTCAAGCCATGCAAAAAGTTTCAATTTTGATGGTGAATATCTTCCTTATTGTACGGGCAAAAATTTATGTGTAAAAATTTATTCTTTATGTGTACCCGAAATTTGATGAAATTCTATAGAAAAGTGGGTTTCTGAAGAAACTACCTTAAAACGAAAACATTTTTTATTTTGTTAGCAGAAATCCCAGGAAATAAAAAATATGTAAATTATAAGTCATACGTATGGTTAAGAAATCGAATAATATCTATAAATATTTTATAATATATGTGCATTAATTTTATAAACTAATAAATATATTCATTAAAAATTCAAAAAATAATTTTTGGAAACAACGTTTCAGCTCGTCAAATTTTATTTCTAGTTGCACATTCTTTAAAATATAATTAATAGGATAATTCGTGTAGGAGGTATGACGTCATCTACATTTTTTTTAGTAGCAACGCCTTTTTTAGTACGGAATGTGAAAAAGTAAATTTTTTTAAGTAGTTTCTTACATACACTAAAGTGGGTGTAGTTCAGATAAAGAAATTAAGAAAAACGATTGTGCAATTTCAAATTAGTAAATTTAATGTCACTGATTATTTAAATAAATCTACTTAGTGAAATATTCAAATTGTGCATCATTAACTACCTGACAGTAGCCAAGACGATCAATAAATTCTTTTTGAACATTTTGTCAATAACTTCAGGACATATACGATGTATTTCGTGACGAATTCTTGCTTTTAAATCATTTAAATTCTCCGACTTAGTAACATATACTTTTCTTTTTAAATATCCCACAAGAATTGACCTAGGGGTATCAAGTGTGGCGATCTGGCTGACTACTCAATCGTCCCCTTTCTCTCTATCCAACGATTTGGGAACTTCTCATCTAAATGGGCATAGACAGGTGTTAGTAATGAGGAGGTATATCATCTTGTTGAAATAAAGAGTAATTTCTCGGAAGATTAAGTTCCTGTACATCTGGATCCAAAGTTATTAGTGCAGGAATAAGGTCGTCTCGAAAAAAATCCAAATATCTTGCATCAGTTAGGATCACGTCAGAGAAATAGGGAACTAGAATTCTTCCGTCGACGACCCAATGCCAGGATGATTCCGTCGATGCCACACCACACATTCTCTTTCTGAGAATTTTAAATGTGATACTCCATCATCCATCGGTGATTCTCTGTACAATTTCAAGTTTTTATCTGGCAGCAGTACAAAACATTATCATTCGTTAAGGCTACTGTCAGTCAGTCAATGACTCACAATTTAAACATTTGAGTTTTAAATAATCATTTCCATTAAATAGTATTTTGAAATTGCAAAATCGTTTTCCTTCTTTTTCTTTATCTAACCTATACTGATGCTAATGTCATTATTATCGTAGCGTATGTAAATAAAAGTGCTCTTTCCCATTCCGTAGTACAAAAGAGGGTTGCCATTAAAAAAATATCGATGGCGTCATACCTCCTATATGAATTACCCTGTACGCATTAATTATGATTTAAGAATTGCGCAACTAAAAATAAAATTTGACGGGTCCCAGAGCTTTTCCCAACAGTTACTCCCCGATTTTTTAACGAATTTATTCATTACTTTACGAAAGCACTATATACAAATTGTAACAATACAAGAAATGTTCGTTACAACTGTAAATTCAATAATTTGAAATAAATACTAGGAGCCTACTGCAAAACAATTCCTTTAGTTTTCCATCTATGTATGTAATCGCTTTTGCAGTGCAACCAATGCAACATTTTGATTGTTAATACATGCTTGGTTTGCTCTACCCAATTAACTATTCGATAAATCAAACACGTATAATACAACAAAGCTATAATGTAATATAGTGTAACATATATTACCCTATTTCGATGTTCAAAATACCAATGTACCGACGCTAACGGATGAAGCCGCCTGCATAGTAAAGAGAGTTTGAAACATTCCTATATCAGTAACACCCACGCTGATTACACTGCGTGACAGGGTTTTGATAACTTGAAAAACACTTCACAAGTTTCAGTTTTATATAACTGAAATGGATTTACTGCTACACAAATAACACAAAATTCAGTATTATCCAAATTAGTCTCCATAAGTTGCCTTTTGAAATGAAATATGTGTTTACTGTACATATAAATAATATAAATTACAGTAAATAAAAATAAAGCTGAATTAAGAGAGACCAATGATTATGGACCAAATTTTGAATGTGAC
Source organism: Rosalia funebris (assembly GCA_037954035.1). Taxonomy (NCBI): domain Eukaryota; kingdom Metazoa; phylum Arthropoda; class Insecta; order Coleoptera; family Cerambycidae; genus Rosalia; species Rosalia funebris. Next base: position 27,900,451 of record JAZFAV010000009.1, on the reverse strand, counting down.
AATAATTCATTGCGTATGTTTTTTATTTATTTACTATTTGTTAATAAATATAAAGTATAAGAGAATACGAGTAGAAGACAATTTTTTATTAAATATTGAATTAAATAGACAAACTATATTTAAATATATAATAATGTAACCCCCCTCTACTATGGTGGTTTTGAATCACGCATTTACTACCGTGGGGTCGGATTTCAGGTTATTTTTTAAGTAAAGAACACATTTATCACGTAGAAAACAAGAGTGATCGATCAAAGAACAGTTTTTATTCAAAACAAGTTTTATTTTAATTTATTAAACATAAACTCTGGCGATTTATTAACCATCAACAGTCTTACTGCAATTTTCATAGTTAACGAACAATTTCGAAATTGGCAGGCTTATTGTTTTTCTATTACTGTTGAAATTGATAGTCTTATCATCTACAAAAATAATGAACAATAACGAAATTCTAATCACGCATTCAAAATAATATAGAAAATAGAGAAAAACTGATAATGATATTCAAGTCACTGAAAAATAGTGACTTCCAAATAATACAGATCAGTTTCTTCAAGGATCGCCGAGCATCCAGGACAAATAATGACTTTTTGTTCCCTGCACACAGAACTATCACATTTCGAACAAAAGGAATTACTTTTTCTGTCGTTGGTACAGTAGTCGCACCATTTTCCTTTTGCTGACTTTTTCACAATTGAAGGTGCAGATCTTTTCAGTTCCCAAAAACTCACCGATTGTTCCTCAGAAAATTCTGGATATATACTGTTTCAAGAGTCTCTTGCCAGGGCGAATGACACTTGTTTAGGAAAGATTAACTAGTGTCTTTTGAGTGTGGCTCATTGTTAGCATTTCACTTATAAATAACCACACAGTTGATTGCTGCGATATCCAGCACACCATAAAAATATCTTCGTAATATCTTCGATCCAACTAGAGAGAAGGGTACAAGAGACCACCGCTTGAAGCATGCAGATGTCGTGTGGGTCGAATCTCATCGCATCGGGCCGTAGCAGAGGAGGGTTAATAATTATATTATGAAAATTACAATTTTAGACTATTATAGTCGATTCGAATACAAAGTTATAGATGAAACATATAAGGATATGGTGTTTGAGAATTTATATAGGAAGAATTGTAATTATTTACCTTATTATATAATAGTACAGGTATGTGAAAAATTATTTCCATAGACAACTGAATATTTTGCTTTAATTTGGTAATCAGTAAAAGTTTATAAAAACATACCAGATGCATGAATACCGACTAATTCTGATGAGGTTTTGTCGTGAGAATTGAATTATGCTTATAACATTTATAATTGATAAGAATTTATGAGGACATTTAGCGAAGAAAATTCTGTTTGCATTAATTCCAGCTTCTGTAAAAAATACTTTATTTTTCTTGCTAATATTATTTAATGGTTAACAATATTATCAGTATATTTCGTTATATTAACCCATTTTTCCTGACTCTAAATTTTCTTAAAAAAAATAACCAGATTATTCGCTATTCTTTATGTGGTATTAATGACGCCTACAAATCAAGTTCTGTAATAATACTCTATTTATTTTAATCATTATTACAACTAATTTAAAAAACGTTTGAGAAAAATTAAATTTTATATTCATACAATACAAAAATATCATGCCGTTAACAAAAATAGATAAAATTGACGAAGAGCAACAAAAACAGCATTTTTATCTTCTAAATAGTGTGGTTTCTCTAAATATTTTGCAAGAGATAACAGGTTAAGAATTATTTGGCTTATGCAGAATAAGTATATTTGTCCTGTTTGTAGCAACCTCTTGTTCTACACAAAATATTTCTATATTAATGAATGGAACATTGCTTCCTCTTCCATTCACTTATCACCTGGGAAAATGCATAGGATGCATACATTTTTATGGAAATAAGGAAATAACCAATCCTTAATTTTTATTTTCGAGATACACTCAATGTTAAAAATTAACTGTCATCTTTGTTTCCGAATTTCCGATATAGGAAGATAACTCGATTATTTGAATTGGAATTAATTTGTTTGATCTATTGTTAATTAAAACTAGAAGAAATGAGGTAGACATCTTCTGATTATCATAACAATATATTACACTATATCCATTTCCTCAACATTATACTTCTTGATTGTTGTGAACTTAACATTACTATAGTTTTTTACTACTCGCATATCATTATTCAAAGGGACTAGTGTTAATGAATGAAACAAGAAGACAATTTGCACTATATGGAACAGTTTATTTGCATAAACAGACAGCCGACAGATTTGCAAACACAACAACTTTTAATGAAATGATTATCTGCCCGTAGTGAATTTAAAATTTCACTGGCGCATTCGCCATTTTCGTAAACAGCCCGAACTAGGTTATAAGATATGAAGGCTAACCGAACAACTGATAATAGAAAACGTATTAAATGACTAAAATAAATTAAAGTACTTAAAGTATAAAGGCATAAATACATCAAACTGTTTCGGTTATATATGCCTAACTGATCATTATTTAGATTATATTTAAATGTTTATGATATTTAGTTTTAAATTAAAGCGTTTTGTACGTGTAATATCACAATTGTTGACATATATACATTGAAATAATATTTTAAAATTAAAACTAAATTGATGTTAAAATGCAATATAACAATGATAATTGAGTTAGATGGAAATGTTAATTATAAATTTTAAATTATTTGATTGTATGTTTTGTTTACTTAAATTACTTTTTGTGAAATACTTGTATTGAATTTAAAAGGAACTACCAGTTTCATCTATGTCGAATCAGTTATATTCTAGAAATGATAACATAATCTTATACAATAATGTATTTTTAAATTTATCCATTTTATATTACAGATACTATAGCTTATCTTACCTTTACAAATCATATTTTAGAATTTAAAAAACCCAATTCGAGATCTCAATAATTTTGATATACCAAATGAAGTAATAAACTATTCAAATTAAATAAAATTCTATCCGTAGATGTATTTAGGTATTAACCATTATAATATCTTCTGTATGATTAATTACATTTTACTAGTAATTTTGTATGCTTCAGTATGTAATTAGTTTAGATTAATAATTTCCATTACAGATGCTTCAAAGAGCTCTCTTGTTCCATGAACCACAACGACAACGAATGTAATAGTTTCTTTACACAGATCTAATGTATGTATAAATATTAACAGTGCCTAATTACGACAACCCTTTTAATTAATACCGTGCTTTTGATTTTTGTTATTTCAAAATTTGTCTGAGGAAAATTTGTCTTATGTCAAGATGTTATGTTTTTATTAAAGATGTTATGAATATGCCCAAGATAGGCAAATCTCTGTACCTTACTCAATCACTTTGAAAGAAAAATGTGATTCTATATCAATAATTTTAGATAATAGAATATTAACACTTGAACTAAAAAATGTATGCCAACTTAATAAGTTAAAAAAATAAAAGAAAAAATTAACAACTAAAACGTAAGAAATAAATGTTTTCTACAACAATTTAATACTTATTTGTTGTTCCGTTTGATGTAATTAAGAAATTATTGTTTATTAAATAATTATTATTAATTGTTTTATATAATTTTGAAGTCGGTGCCAAATAAAACATAAAAAATATGTACCTTGCTACTATAATAACGAGTTTACATTTAAAATTGCCGAGGGCTGGCATTCGCATTATTAATATTGTATGGCACCGACTTCAAAATTATATAAAACAATTAATAATAATTACATAATAAACAATTGTTTCTTAATTACGTTAAGCAGAACAACAAATAACTATTAAATTATTGTAGAAAACATTTATTTTTTGCTTTTTAATTAAGTCACTTTTTTTAAGTCGGTTTTTTTTAAACTTATTATTTTACAATTTTAAGTGATGGGTAGACCTACTAAGGATGCTTTGCGAATGAGAAAACGACGGCTACTTGGATAAGGAGTTCCGAGTATATCTTCAAAGTCCAAGATCCAATACCAATGAAATTACGAAGGGACCATATATATCGAAGCTATACTGAACTCAACCCAAAAAGAATAATTGAAATCGGTTCATAAATACAATAGTTATATCCGAATATACATAATATATATATATATATATATATATATATATATATATATATATATATATATATATATATATATATATATATATATATATATATATATATATACAAACGAATTGAAAACCTCCGCCTTTTTTTGAAGTCGGTTATAAAAAATGGTTGATAACTGTGCTACTAGGATTACAGAGTTATCGGTTTTACCAAGCATTATTATTTGTTTTATATGTAGCACAGTCAAGCCACAGAAAAAATATTATTTAGGGAAAGATTAGCCGACAGGTTTTAAATTTATTGCCGGAAAATAAAATGTGACATATTTACCTCTGTCCCACAAAATGCCCTTCCCTCCTTTACACACAAACTTGGGTTGACTAGAGGATTACATAGAACCTATAGATAAAAATGACAAAGGATTTTTATATTTAAAATCCGTATTATCACGTTTTAATACAGGAACTCAAAGGGAATATACATATTTGTTGAACCGATAATACGGCGACTAGTGAAATCTTCAATACACTGTCTGAAATATGGTGTAAAATTTGATGTCAATTTCACACCAAATGAGGTACATCTAGAAGCACGTACCGAGTTGTTGTGAAATGAACACAGAAAGGCCGTAGTAAAATTTTACTATTCGCTGGTGTGAATTTTTATACCAGCAATGGTGTCAAATCAATACGTCTAGTGTAAACTTCTCTATCATTTGGTGTAAGTTTTATTTAAATTTTACACCTTTCCTATCCATATTGTACAATAAAGGAAAATTAAATAGCTTTGAAATAGGATACACTTTAGTGTGTTTTTTCTTTTTATTATTGAAAGTGAATTCCTTTATTGTACTAATGGAGATATTAGTGTATATTATATGTATGTGCCAATGCAAGTCTACAAAATATTTATACCGGGTGGCTTAAAGTGGATGGCCTACTAAAATATCTCAAGAGCGAATACGCATACTTCTCTCAAATTGTAGGTATACATATAATCCCTAAAGTTCTCTAAAATTAAAATATTTTGATTGCTGTAGCACTTCCGGTTATACCGGAAATTGAGGTCAACTTTCTTATTTTAAATGGAAAATGCTGTATATTATTGCATATATGAATTCTACGCAGCATTTTTGGAGCGACTATCATAATACTTCCATGTTACCAAGTTTAGCCGTTTTTGAGAAAATTTGGTTTTTGTCAAAAAAATAGGTAAATTCACTGTCTAGCTTAAAATTATCCTATTCTTACGCTATGGGAACTAAAGCGGTAATATTAACACATTTGATGGACCGATGGTTAGGCTTTCTGATTCTATCTTTAAAGTTCCTAGATTTCATACAATGTGTTGAAAATTTGACGTCGAGTTTGGTTAAATACAAGCCATCAAAACTTAACTTCTTTAAATAGACCACCCCATATTTTTTGATACTTTAGATTAAAAATGTTATTTTCTTTCGATCGATAATATACTTCCCTATACCTAACTCTTGTGGTTTTTAAGTTACCTTTAGTTTCTAATATAATCGGCTAAATAACACCTAGTGTATTGGGAAGGTAGCTTTGGAATTCTTATCAGAACTTCAAAATAAGTAATAAATAAAAAATAAGTTTAATGTCATTAAACTAAAAATTTTACCTCTATACACCACTTACTGTTTCTATGATAAATACTTGTTAAATTATAATTTCTTCGAGGAAAAATTATAAGAGTATTTAACGGCACACTTCTTTATTTTACCAATTTACAGTATTTAATCAAATATAAAAAATATAAAGTTCAAGTTTTGTTTTATACTTATTTAATTGTACTTTACTACATTTGCAAACTACGAATACCAAAAAGAATACATAAGCATAAATAAATAAATCAAACTAAAAGACTAAACTTAACGTAGAAAATGTTCAAAATCACCCATTAACTTCCACACATTTGTGAAGACGGGATCGAACTCCGTTTATTGTGCTTCTTCTGATTTCCATGGGGCCTAAGATACTCGTATCGCTCGTTCCTCCAATTCCGCCCTAGTGTTTCGTTAAATTAAATAATTCTGATAATGAGGAAATTTAGACCATACTAAAACTAAAAGTTATAATTCAAACAGTGTTAATGTAGTAGTAACGTAATCAGGAATGTACCCTTTTATTAAATTAATTATTTAGTAAGTAGGTACTTGAGAGGATTAATATGTTACTATTAGTAAGCGCGCCATAATAATTGCAAACATAAAATATCACTTAACTACCTGCTCAGCGAAATCATCTAATGAATGTTTCAAAATGTTACATATTTTTCAGACATCTAATATTTATTAGTTTCAATAAACTTGGCTATGACAAAAGCCATGTTTGCTACTTAGGATAGATTTGGTCATATGGCCATAAGTTAATTATTCAGAAATCATAAATAAGCGCTTGAAGTCTTAACGACTGATAATAATCCTTCTCATTGAGATTTAGGTCTCGCTGAAAATAAAAATTTTATAATATTTTTGGTAAAATTTATACAGGGTGAGTCGTGAAGAACGTACCAAACTCCAGGAGTGTATTTTACGGGTGAAAATAATGTAAAGAAACTCAAATATTGTTATCCGATTTTTATTTGTTTTCGAGTTATAACGTAATTAAAAATAAACAAAATTTCATACATTAACGTTTTGGTCATCATAGCGTTATAAATATTCAAAAATATCGCCGTTCACCTCTAAACATATTCTGTTTCTTTTACGAAGGGCGCCTGTAGCTCTCCCGATTGAGTCATGTCTTTGTTTAAGATCGGTTGCAGCATTTCTAATACGTTGAATTAGTGCATCCCGAGATCCCACTTTTACTTTATACTCTTCATCTTTGAACCAGCCCCATAAACAATAATCTAGTGCTGTGAGGTTTGGAGATCTTAGAGGCCAACTAATAGGACCACCGCGACCAATCCAACGCCCTGGAAACCTTTCGTCCAAATGTTCCTTGACCTGACGAGCAAAATATGCAGGAGCTCCATCGTACTAGTAGTACATTTGCATTCTGATGAAATTGAAGTAGTTGTCTCCTGTGAGGCGATTCTCCAAAATGAAAGGGCCAATTAAATAACCATCGACCATACCATACACGTTTACCGAAAACTTATGTTGAAAGTTACTTTCGACTGTTGCGTGGGGATTTTCATCTGACCATACATGATAGTTGTGAGTATTATTAATACCGTCATGGGTAAATGTTGCTTCATCAGTAAGAAGTATGCGCGATACAAGACGAGGATTTTTATTTGTCCACCGACAAAGTTCCATACGTTTATGATAATCTTCCGGTTGTAGGTGCTGTGCTCTCTGTACATGGTATAGGTGTAAGCCTTGCTGCTGGAGTGTGTTTATTACTCTTGTTTGTGGAATGCCCAATTGAATACTAATTCTTCCTGAGCTGGTCGTTGCATCTTCTGCTACTACATCCAGAATATCTTCTACGTCTTCTAAGTCTTGTCGAGTAGCTCGTTCATATGTTACATTAACACTGAGAAGTTTTCCTTTCTCGCACAGTTTGTTGAAAACTCTGATAAATACATTTTTATTAGGATGTCTATGATGTGGAAACCGTTGACGATATTCTTCAACAGTAGCTCTAGCATTCCCATTACGAAAACCATAAACAAACACCATATTTGCATATTCTAAATTTGAATACGTGTGTGGCATTTTGTAATACTTTAATCGTTCAAACTCCAAAATAAACCTTAAATCACTGTCACAATACACTGATACATTGTCAAAACACCAAAGTTATCAAATGTTTTTAAAACTCGAACATGGCATACTAGATAAACATTTTTAATTACGCTATAACTTGAAAACAAATAAAAATCGGATAACAAAATTTTAGTTTTTTAACATTATTTTTACGCATACAATACACTCCTGGAGTTTCGTCCGCTCCTCCCGACTCACCCTATATATTGTTATTATTAAACAATAAGGAGATAATAAATGAGAAATGACAAATACAAAATATGCATCTATTTACCTTGTTTACTTCTTCGCCGCGAAAGTGAAATAGCTTAGGTACATATACATAATATCTATTAGGTGAAATAATCCAGAGACTCATAAAATTTAACACATTATTAAGTCATCTTGGCAAAGAAATGTAATAAACCTATCACAATTAATTTTTGTTTATTTGCACACAACAGGATATGAGCATAGGTTGGTTAATTAAAAATCAGAACCAACCATATTGCCTGACGTTTCAACTGTATTAACGTGAAGGCTATATAGCGACGTACTCTCGAATACTTGCCATACAAGAATTATAATCTACCTTGTTCAGGGTCAAGTGTGCTATATAATGGTACTTATATTAATTTTGTACCTAAAATATATAAAAGTGTACAATTACAGTGGTGTTAAATTTTGCTAATACTTAACACCAGTGTACTTAAGCTTTATACCAGAAATAACAAAATTTTATACCCTTTTCATACCATTAAAAGTGGTACAGTTTTACCACGGCAAGTATTCAACAGTGTATGAGACCAACATCGACATAAAACAAGTTTTTCTGCTAATCTTGTAATATAAAACTAATGAAATAAATAATAATTTAACACTATTGATATTAAGAATTCTATAAAAATATGTGAGCACTCTATAATAAAGAATCTGTCATTGTTATCGACTTCGTACATTGAACGGGCCACCCCAGTTTTTTCGCCATTTTCTCAATAATCTTTAGAAAATGGCGAAGGTGTCAGTGTCGCTGAAAAGTGAACGTATCTTTATTTTGTTGTATATGTGAAATAGTGGAGATAAATAAAATATTCGACCTCCAACTCCAGAACTGATTGTACTTGTTTCAATTTTCTCAATTATAATCTGCTCTGATTAATTTAATTTAGGGTTTAACGAATTTAATTTAGGATTTTATTTATTTGAATTTATATCTAATTTGCTTGATTTGATTTAATATTAGAAGAAGGCAATAAACAGGAAACTCAGAATCCACTTCAATTTACATTTATTGTCCAAACTCGGATAGGTGGAAATAATGTTCTTGACAAACAACAGAACTCTGTTATTTGTAAGGGAAACTTCCATTTAATTTAAACAATGGCCGGCGTATGCAGAACTCTGCGATACGCCGAGAGGGACTTCTCTCGCCAAACACTCTGTGAGTTTCCCCACTGGGGAGATATTAACAAATCTAAGCCCAACCACGAACTCGCAGTTAGCAAATGGCTTGTTGCCATAGGTTGTGTACAAAGTCACCTCAGTAAAGGTATGATTTAAACAATGGCGGGCATACGCAGAACTCTGCAATATACCGAGAGGAACCCCTCTCGCCAACACTCTGTACAGGTCAGACACTGTCTCTGTAATAACTTCAAGTCGCGTACCCCCTCGCTCTGAGTTACCCGAATAAAGACACTAGCCGAGCGACGATTTAACCTTCTGTGATGACAAAGTACGCACCCTAGAGCGCTAAACACTAATTATCATTGTCGTTTTAAACCACAGGTAAACATCACCGATGATACGAAACCACCGAACGACGTTCACCTGTAGTAACTGCTAATATAATAATTTTAAGAATTGTGGTCGACCCTAGGCATGTCAATGCCCCCGTATGGGGACGCTAACAGATGTTTTACAGAAAGTAATAAATTATGAAAAGAGGGTGTTAGTCGGTCAACAACTTTCCGGGCGGGATTATTTACATTAGCACAAATTAGGTCAATACAGGGACGTGGGTCCCACAAGAAAAATATAAAATATAACAGTAAACTAAATATGAGGGAGAATAAAATAGTAATTAAATAATAAGCGAAAAGTAAAAAGTTATAAGTGAACAATATAATGGGAAATGAATGACAAGCCCTGGCGGTAGCTGGTGAACACAATTTAACAAAATCATACTAAATAATAATTGACTATAAAAGAAATAATTAAAATAAATGAAAAACAAGGATATGTAGTGGCTAACTTGCACTGAAATTAAACAGTAAATTATTATTGTCAAAGAAAGCATCTAAAAGCATTTACTTATGTTTAAGTGCCTCAGTGAAATAACGCGTAGATGTAGAGTCATTAATTAAATAAATCCCCCCGTTTACCGATAATGCATGTTGCGATAAATTGACTATTACCGGAAATATGAATAATTAAATAACTCTCACCTAACAAGGAGCCGATAGGCACGGCATCGGAGACTTCTCCCCCAGGTTCGCAACCCCAACTTTCGGTGACGCTCATGACTAGCACCCTGGACGCCATACGGGCAACTATATTGTCGTTCGAAATCTACGAATCTCCGGTCTCATAATTTCCTAGGGGACAGCGTGGTTCGAGCGACGGGACCCTCCCAAGGCGGCAAGGTAGTAAATGGGAAATATGAATTTCGGACTATTATTCGGCTGGTCTCCTGGACTTTTCCGTTTTCGGATCTGTGGTCTTCAGGCTTCGGTTCTTCTGATTTTCTTCGGCGTCCTCTTCCCGAATTTCTTCCAGTGGCCTCTTCTTGGGTTGAAAGTCTTCGGATCTTCCAGGCTGTGATTCTTCTAGTCTTCCTCGGCGTCCTCTTCCCGTATTCCTGCCAGCGGCCTCTTATTGGGTTGCAAGTCTTCGGATCTTCGATTCTTCAAGTCTTCCTAGCACCCTCCTCTTCCCGGACTCACTTCGAACTGCTTCTTCGTTGATTAATTTTGTAAAAACTGTCTTCCTACCTCGGTTCCTCGGTATTTAAGCAAAATCGTAGTTCCCTGCAAGAGGGATAAGAAATTCCCAAAATCCCCGGTGCGACGGAAATAACTAGCACGCCGTGAAACAGCGTGCCCGATCTCGAAAACTTGACGTCATCTGAATGTTTATAAAATCTCTAATCAGGTTTCCTGGGCTCTAATTCCATATAAGACCTTAACATGTGAGGGCGATAATTGCCTATCGAAAAGAGACGCTATGCCTGCTTTTTTATGTTACAAATTCCTCGACGACGTCAAGTGCCTAAGTTTTGAAGCCTCGGTCGCTTTTTTAACGCAAGATTGTAATATTATTTCCTTAATATTTTGTATCAAATATTTTAAAACTCTAATGCCGTTCTGGAAATTAATTTAAAATCCACTTAATTATTGTGACTGCTTATTAAATTAAATGAAAATTATTTTAGGTACAATTTTATATGCCACATTAGTTTACTACTGTTACGAAACTATTTAAAAATACGGCGTGATCTTATAGCCCGGGTACGGGACGTTTCAATACAAAACAAATCTACTTATTGTTTGTTATATTAAACGTGAACGTACACCCTGACGTATTATAAAAATTAATTCTTGAAGTCGACGGACTTTCAATTGAAAATGTTTGAGGATTATTATCTATGTCAAGAATGTGTAAATCTTCTCTAGTAGAATTATCATTGGTAACAACTATGTTGTCAGTTTGACTGTCGCCTAAAATCGTCTTTGTGATTTTTATTTTATTGAGCACAGATTCTTCAACATAGTACTCTGCAGTCTAGTCGCTTTTCCACCCTTCGTGACGTTTTAAATTTTCTTTACTGCCACCTAAGTTGGCAAAGAGAGTGGCGGATGTTCGACGGAAAGAATGTCCCGTATAAATTGATGGTTCTGGCAGATGCAGATAGTTGGCAATTTTGCTTGGTATACTTTCAATAGTATGGATTCCAACTGACTGAACTGTGCATTTTCCGTTTCTGTAAGTTAGGAATAACCGATCGTAGGGTGTCGTGTTTAGGACGCAGAGTGAAATATTCATTAAATAATTCTATGGATTTTACTTTTCTTTCAAACTCTGCAGTGAACACAAATTAACGAGGCTTATTGGTCATTTTTTTCGATATATGAACAACCAGAATTGTTTCTTTGTGCTCTATGTCACATACTTTTAAATTCAAAAGTTCTTCATTACGTAAAGCTCGAACAATTCTAAACATAACAGAAATCTAAAATAATGACTATATTATATCAAATTGGTTTTTAAAAGTTTGCACAAATTGCCTTCATCATCAAGTAGATTTCATCCGGTACATCTAGGAAGAATTCAGGTATTTCTTCTTGTAAAAGGGTTTTGGATATTTGTGAAATATGATTTCTTCTTTGTTGTTTTAAAAAAGCTGTAAGTTTTCTATATTCACTAATGTTAACGTCTTGCTTTGTTGCAAGGGTTGCTTTAAGCATGGAATAGTACGACCACATAGAAGAAAAACAATACTTCTTTGACAAATCGGAAAAATAGCCAGTAACACGTTTTTACTGATTTCTTTATTTCGTATTTCTTGCACTACTCCAAAAATATGTCATACTGACGATTATATTTTTCTAGTGATTTTTCTGGCAGAAGTTCTAACGACGTCTCTAATGACTTCTTTTTAATTTCATACGGCGTGCACTGAATATCTTCGAACTAATCCACGAGAAAACTTTTATTGTGGAGCTGTGACGGCCGTGAGAAGCGTGACAGTAACAAACAATTTCTGATTAATGTCAAAGTCATGGCTACGTTAATAAATATTTTGCGGCAGCTCAATTTTTAGGATACTGCATTGGTAACTAGCGTTTACATAGTTACAAGCGAGTCCGGTAAATAAAATTTACCGACCTAGGCGGGTCGTAGTTGACAACGGCCGTATCAAAATTAATTAGACACAACAAACATTTAACAAATTTATTATCTAAACAAACCATTTCACTTATTTATATAAATATTGAATGTGCAATTACTAACATTATAAAAACAAGTATTTGCTGGCAACAAATTAGATTCTTCACTGGATTGTTCTTTTTCATTCAAATGAGATACTGAAGATAACTCGGTAATTGCAAAAGATTTATTTCCATTAGATGCACCCAAAATTTTCTCAGGACTATTTGTTTTGAGTCTGCTGGAATATTCTATGTAATTGCGTGCAACGAACGAAGATTTTCAGCCTCCGTGTACCATCAGGGTCCTGAGATTTCCTCCACCTTCTACCAAAAGAGTTGCGCTTGAATGACGGATACAATGTCCGGTAAATTTCTCACACTCTTTAAGTCCTAAATATTCTGCAATTTTTTTCGGGATGTTACCCACAGTATGGACACCGACAACTTGTGCCACACACTTCTTATTTCTATGCGCTACTATCTACTCTATATGCTCTATATGACGAATCGCTTATTGATCATATTAGCAGACCGCAAGGAGAAATACTTCCTAATCGACACACAAAGTTGACTTACTTCTGCTTCTTCGGTTATGACGAATGAGTGACTTATTCCACTTTTAATCTTTGGGTGACATACTTTTATAAAATTTCCACAATTCCTTACATCATCGATGGTTAAATTAACCAATTCTTCTCTTCTGCATCCGCCAAAGATACCAATAATTAAAATGACCTTCATCAGTAAGTAGTTGTCATCGTTGGTTTCCTTCAAAAATTTTACTACTTCGTCGTAAGACAATACCTTTGATATCTTTGAAGTTGATCAACCATTTTCCTCTTGATGTATTGGTATAATTCTCCATATCTAGGTCAATTCTGGTAATTTATTATCAAAAAGCAATTATAAATATATACATCTTTATGTCCACATTTTCATGAATTTATAGGCAGCTCCTTATCATGGAAAAGTACGACCGCAAGCTTTTTGAATTCTTATAATTATCTTCAAAATAGGCAAGCATTACCCATTCATCAACTTCAACATTGTGGTTTTTCACCCGCCAAATTCAAAATATCGTGAATTCTTTTAAATATCGTTCCGAAGATTTTTCTGGTAAGAGATTCGATCTAGCGCTGTTTACTTTATCCAGAAGTTCATCTGGAGGTCTAGATCTACTCGATCTGCAAAGTATTGGCACGGCCACAAAAATTTTGCTACCGGTCTAATAACGTAAATAGCTGTTACCTGCCGCATATGCGGTAGGTAGAATATTCTCTTTCATAGTAAAGTAAAGTATTTGTTTACTTCCGAAAATTGATATGGTAATGTATGGCTTTACTGACGGTTGACGATAAAAATTTTGATTGTCTTGTTGACACATAATTGTGTCATTATTACATTCTCTATTACAATGAACAATAAAATAAAGTATATGCTCTTTCACCTCGGGATAAATATTAAAAATAAATAATAATTAAGAGTCACTCCCAAATACATAATATATTTTCATCGGGAAAGTGATGCATTAGAAATAGCACCAATAAAAATCATTATATTAAATTGGAATAAATATTATACTTAACCGCGTTTAGAGATAGCTGGTAAATTTTACACCAATACGCTTAAAATTCATAAGAATTCGGTGACAATTACATGCATAAACCACATTCCAATATAACTTAATATCATCAGCATATAATAAAATAATTAACCTAAATAACATTTTCCATGATATTTATAAAGATGTTACGGTCTTAGTTAATAGTAATGGTATCAAGTTAAGCCCTTAATTTACACTCAACATTGTATTCCACGTACCTATATTCTGTTACTGATATGAAAATAAATATTTCGTTCCAATATCTTAAATACTTATAGAAATTTTAAACAGATAATTGAAATAGGCTGATAATTTTCAACATTAGTTTTAACGCCTTTGTAAACTATTTCAGAATATGTATTTCCAAATTTCAAGAATTGTATTAGTCTTAACACACGTGTTGAAATGTTAATGGATCGTACACATGTTAATGAATGTACTAACACAAAGTCACAATCACAAACAATAAATGCCGACCTATAATTGAGACCAACAGTTTTTCTTTTTTCAGTTAAATCTACTGCAAGTCAGTCAACACCTCAAATAGTCAAAATAATTAATAGTTCGTTGATGAATATTGAAAAATTAATTTAAGTTACTAACAAGGGAACTATTTGAGTAGAACATCCTAAAAACATCTGCAAATCCATCGAGTATTAACTGTGAGCTGTATAATGTTTCACCATTCTTCACTCTAGTTGTTAAGTTTCATTGAATTCAATATTATATATACCTCAATTATTTTTACTAAAAGCTTAATCGTTACTAAATCTCAATTTTATTTGTTATCGCATTAATTTAAATTCATTAAATACCTCAATGTCATTATCACGTGTAGAAGATCGCCAACAACAAGCTATATGCCTTATCATATTAATAATATTCAAAGTAAACCATGCCGAATTGATTTGCGAAAAGATCTTTACATAAATTTTTATATTAAAATGCTACGTTTTGTAGACTATATCAGTTTGTATTTTCAAATTTTAATGTTCTACAACAATAAATACTTTGTCGATGTTAATTTTCTATTTATTTTTATATTTTCCATAGTAGTTATACACACAGTACATGTTGCAAAATTTTCATTAACACATTCTTAAATAAAACTGAAAAATTACAACATTGTTTATTTATGTATTTATAAACATGATTAGAATAGAAATTAACAAACATTCCAATAACTAGTTTACATATAATTATAATAATAATAGTAACATGAACATGACAATAAAGAAAAACTAAAAACCATACATTTAAAAATTGACATTAACTTACTGAATTAAGATATACATAGGAAATTATAACAATATAAGAAAGTTAAATTGATTTCAAGCAATTGTAATTTAATAAACACCAAACAATATGCAATAAATGGAGCCTATGTTAAACCTATAGCCGTAAACCTATGTTAAAAACTAAATTTATTGAAAATACAAGATTAAAAAAAGAAAAAGACAAAACAGAAACAAAAGTTAATAATAACAACTGTCAAAATAGTCTTACCTTGTTAAAGGTCAAATTAAAAATATCAATGTTCAAATATTCATAAAAAAAATTTGCATTAAAGAAATGGGGGAGTTCCTAGTATAATTGGTGTTACATGACCCTAATTAAAACAAATTACAACTACGGATGACATATTCCTTTGCATTAAGAACGAGATATTTAGTAATGAAAATGGAATTAATTTTATTATTAAATATTTTGTGAAGAATCAGGCTATACGCTATAATTCTACTGCAAGATGACATAAAAATTATATAATGCGATATGGTATCTTCGCAAGAAGTACAATAGAGATTTCTATTATAATTATAATTATAATTAAGAGAGTTAACAAATTTTATTTTTTGTAATCTTTCTGTATATTTAATTTAAGAATATTTCCACATTACTGAAGCATATTCAAGATGACTGCAAAGCAAGGAATTATATAATATTATTACTGATATGGGATTAGTAAAACATTTTGTAACTCGTAATATACATACGTAATATACATATAGCGAGGTTTTGCAGCATCATCGCCGCTTCTCGCATCCTAAGCGCCATCTCTCTTTATCATTCCAGTCTCCTTCCTGTAGTCCTCGTTCTTCCATTCCTTTGTGAATATTCATTATCCACTTCTTGCGTGGTCTTCCTCTTTTATTTCGTTTGTATGGGGTCCAATTCCAGATTTTCTGTGGTATTCTTTCTGCGTTCATGCGTCTTAGATGTCCGTACCATTTTAGTTGTTTTTCGTTTATTGTATCTATAATAGTGTCTGTAGCTGTCATTCTTTCTCTAATATCTTCGTTTCTGACATGATCTAATGAAGTTAACCTGCAACATCTTCTCCAATACGACATCTCAGCTGCAAGTATTTTCTGGTTCATATTTTTGCCTGTAACCCACACCTCTGATCCGTACATCATGACTGGTTCTATTATTGATTTAAAAATATTCTTTTTTGTTTTAATTGTAATATTACTTTTCCACAGGATGGGATGTAGTGTTTTTATCAAGTTCCTTCCTTTAGCCATCTTCTCCCTGATGTCCTTTTCGTCTCTCCCATTTTCACAAATTGTAACCCCAAGGTATTTATATTCGGTCACATTTTTTATCATCCCGCTGTATCCCAACTCATAATATAAATTTTAAATTTCTATAAGCTTTCCAACAAATAGCTTCAATATATAGGTTAAAGATTAATTTAGGATCTAATGTAATGTGTAGATTCCAAATTGAGTCTACTTTTTTTTAGTTGTGAGCTACTTACATGGTATGAAAGTACAGTGTTCTCAGATCACCTTAAAAATGTTATCGTTTGTCAATGTTTAAAAATAGTTTATTTATTTTGCAGCAATTATAAAAGCATATTACATAATTTTCTAATTTAATACCCTTAGACAAGCTAATTATTCTTTCATAAAACTTTAAATCATCAGCATACAAATAGTAATCACAAAACAGCTGTCAACATCGTATAGAAACAATGAATTAGACGAGGTCCTAAGGGTGATCCCTGAGGGATACCAGATATTACTTTAACAAATGATGATGAACAATTATTAATTTCGGCCCTTTGTGATCTATTTCAAATATAATACGTAATGTTATTAAATTGCCGTAAATATTAATATTTTTTAACTTTATTAAAAGGGTATTATAATGCACGTTATCAAAATCTTTTCAAAAATATGTATACCCGGCATCAACTTGGACTCCATTACACATTCCATCATTGATGATCTGTACAAATTAGTGTGCAAATTAGTGATGCTATTAAATTAGTGATTACAGAACGACCTCTAAAAAAGCCATGATGATGTTCACTGATAAAATGTTTTATTATAAAAATTAAATAATCAGGTACTATAGCTACAAGTAACTTACCGAGGACTGATAAAATAGATGTAGGTCTCTAGTTACTTACAAAGTTTCTATTTGCACTTTAGAATATTGGAATAACTTGTGCATTTTTCCAAGCAGTTCGCAAAAAGTCATCTGACAGAAATTTGGTATATATAATATTTATATATACTATATTTTATATTTATTTACATATATTTATCATTATTTATTTGTTATTTATATATAATATGTCACATAATAAATTGTAAGGCATTTTCATTGTTCTTATACAAAGAACTTTCTCACATTGTGGTGTATTTTACGTCTTATATTGTAAGGCAAAGGAAACTCATACAGTACCGGCCATATACTTTTTGTATGGGAATACTAAAAACATTACTTTACGTGTTATAAGATGAAGTCGGTAGACGTTTATCAACAAAAATTTTAATATGTATTCAATCACTAATGAAGATATTAGTAATAAAACTATCGGCTAAAACTATTCACAGACAGTAATCATGTCAGTTCACTGTTTTAAAAACGTTTTTACTAAAGCAAAAAATGTTTTAGTTACTTATAGGTTATAGACACTCATGTACTGCTTGAATCTCTTCGCCGTGGCTCTGAAATTTTTCCCTCCCTTTGCACAAAATATAATAATATGTGTATATAGCAATAATATTTGTATATAAAATGGTATTATGTACCAAATTTAATTTATTTAATTTAATTAGAAGTAAAATATCCATATTTATTTCAAATATTTAATTCGGTGTCTCGATAACAAAATAATTTTTAACATATGTTTACATATTACCCCTTGAATTTGTCACACATATTATTAAAGATCTTATAAACCAATCTACGGATCTATTACCTACTACTCAACGCTCTACCGTATTAAAGATTTTATTTGATAATTACTTTACAAGTACGAGAATGCATGTGTGTCAATATAATGATAATCTAATGAATCCAAGTATAAAATTCTAAATAAAATAGTTGGAAAACTTAATAATTATAATAAGTCTACCATATCAGGAAGTTGTACAAACATCATCGGAAGCAATTACTAAAGCGGAGGAAAGTTCCTTATTATAATAGTTGCGCTTTAACAACAATGTTGTGCTAACTGGTTTATCTTGAAAACAAATTTCAACTTTATTATATCTCACAACTACTCCTGCCTCTTCCTCGGGTCATTATAGTCTAAGCATTACGTACCAACTAAATTTTGCTTATCCAAAATTTAATTGCTCTCTCCCGTGAATTTCCCAGGCAAACTCATGTGCCATGCAGTCCAAGCGTGCCTAAAATAACGTGGGATGCTGAGTGGAATCCCAAGATATATACTTCATGAAAAATAAAAATTGGAAAACATTGGATAACTCAGAATATATTTATTTACATACTTAAATTATGAAAGTCACGGATATACACACAGTGCTATTCAAAAGTCCCCTCCCCGCCCTCTTATCTTTTTAACGATTATACATAAACTAGTGAAATTTGGTAACTGAATATTAAGGGTTGTAAACTTCCCTACTAGTGATGATAGATGACGTATGCGTCAAAGATGACGTCATAAGGTCATTGTGACCAATAATTTTAAATGGAACCCTATGGCAACCGACACCTCTTTTAAAAGGTATCGAAAAAACGTATTCAATGATACTAATATTGTTTGTATTTATGGTAGTTTTGATGGATTAAATCAGTAATCAGTAAACTTGGATAATAATTTTAATTACAGATTCAAGAATCAGTACCTACTTATAGTAATTGTTCGAAGTGAGCTCCATCTACTTCCTGACAGTAAAACATCCTATTGCGAAACTCTTCTCGTACTTTTTCAAATGTGTCTGCGGAAATAGCCCTACATTCTGTAACAATACGTTGTTTTAAAATATCAATATTGTCAGGCTGAGTGGCGTAAACCTTCGATTTAAGATACCCCCACAGAGAAAAATCTAAAGGTGTGAGGTCCGGTGATCGAGGCGGTCATTCCATTGAATCTCGTCGTCCAATCCATCTACCAGGATATTCTTCATCCAAATACCGTCTTACTGCACCATAATAGTGTGGAGGAGCACCATCCTGTTGGAATATTATTTCCAAAATGTCGAATTCATCTTGATTATCTTTCAAAATTTCAAGGATTAACGGTTCTATTGCATTTTGCAACATCTGCAGATACACCTCACCGGTTAAGTATTTAAAAAAACAGGCCCAACAATGTGGTTTCCCAGTATACCTGCCCAAACATTGACCTTCTCGGGATACTGAGTATGTGTTTCACGAAACATGTGAGGATTTGCGTCAGTCCAATATCTCACGTTTTGTGTATTTACATTTCCATTTAAATAGAAAGTACTTTCGTCACTAAAACAAATTGTTTTGACATAGTTGGTTAATTTTAGTCTCCATATTTTCACAAAATTGCAGTCTTCGGTCTGGATCGTCGTCTGAGAGTTGATGAACCATTCTTAATTTGTATGGGTGAAATTTGTTTTTTTTTTCAACACTCTGTGCACTGTACTTTGACTGACTTCACAGGTTGATGCAACTTGAGTTGTTGAAGAAGTAGGATTTATTATTACTTCTGTCAGTATATCAATTTTTTTCTCATCAGAAATTTGTGGTCTGCCAGATCGTTTTGCATCATTAATACTACCCGTTGTTTTAAACTTACGAAGAAGCTCTCTCAAATAAGTCCTCGAAACTGGGCGATCGGGAAACCTTTCATTAAAAATGCATTGTGCTGCATGAATATTTTCTCCAGTTTCACCAAGTATTAGGATCGCTGCTACTTTATCACCTAAAATACGTACCATTTCTCTTCTTGAAGCACTTAAACGTTCAGCTCACAACAGTTTAACAAATTATTGAATGTACAAATATTTTAAAATTACCACAAGGTACTAAAACAGTTAAACGTTCGATCAACAATACACAAATTATTAAATATATAAAAACTTTGACAGCTAAAAAAACATCAAATTGGGGAGACTTGCAAAAACGTCAGATTATTTACTATCCAACTATCCAGTGGCGGAGCTTGAATTTTAAATTTTATTATTAACTGATTTAATTCATCACAGCTTTGCGGTTTTTGAAAGCCAGTTGTCAAAACTGCCGTAAACAGACACAATATTAGTATCATTGAATAGGTTTTTTCGATACCTTTTAAAAGAGGTGTCGCTTGCCATAGGGTTCCATTTAAAATTATTGGTCACAATGACCTTGTGACGTCATCTTTGAGCATACGTCATCTATCATCACTAGTAGGGAAGTTTACAAACCTTAATATTCAGTTACCAAATTTCACTAGTTTATGTATAATCGTTCCAAAGATAAGAGGGGGGGAGGGGACTTTTGAATAGCACTGTATAAAAGCTAGAGTTCCTCCTCTGTTGCTAGTAACAGGAGAGAAAAGGAAACTGAACCCTATAATAGTAAGGACCAGTAACTCTTTACATACCGAGATATGGAATTTAAGGGCAATATACTTTCAGAAGGGAGGGGCGGACCGCTTTTTATGATAAGGAAAAGTTGTTCCCTTTCGGAATCGTTTTCTCATCTTCTAATTAATGTTTTTGCTTGATTGTTCTTTTACCTTGTACAGCATAGCCTATTGTGAAATATACCCAATTTTTTTAATGTTCAACATTATTTTTCTCAGCCCCTGATTAATGTATTTAAAAACCACAAGTTATAAATTTGTATTTTATATAGTTACGCAGTATGTATAAGTTTTAAGTTAATACAATCAATCAGTTCTGGGAAACCTCTTCCGAAAACCAAGAAAATGCAACTTTTCAGGGATTGGGTTTTTGTGAAAAAGTTCATATTTACCCCGCTTTGATCTAAACCTAAATAGAACCATCGATATTATGTATTTAAAGTATTAAATCGATATTCGCTGATAAATTGAGTGTATATCGGCCTAAAAACACCTGTTTAAGGGAAAGGATTTTCCATGGAGAAAGCCTTAGATAGGTTTCTCCATGGGGTTCTCAATGGAAAACTTGCTCAGGTCATTTTATAGTATTACTTTCTTATCTCTCCTTACACCTCAGTTTATATTTGTGTTCTAAAAATAATTTACTTTTTTTGTAATTTTATTTATGCCCAAATATAAGAAGTATTCACGAAAATGAAAGGTTGAAGAGGGAAGAAGATATCAGAAGTTTCACAAGAGAATGTAGACGAAAGCTAATATCTCATTCATATTATGTTGATATGGCATTTTTACTATTGATATAGTTTTCGTTGAAATTAGTTATGTCATATTTATAGAGCGGTAACTCCTTCAAATAAGTCTGATTAGGAGTTGATCTCATTCCTCTTCGTTTTCATCTCAATCTAATATTTACCACTACGATGATATTGGGGATGAAGACTCTCAGAATATTTCATATGGGGAGGACAGAAAGGACAAATTGTGTTGCAATTAAACAAACAGCTAAACAGTAAATTGTGTGATACATGCATTATTCAACAGTATTGTTTTAGTTTTTTATCATTTTATACATATATTTTGCCTATAAGAGCTACTGAAATCAGTATGATTGGATCGTCACACCTATAACTAAAGATGAACCGTTTCGCTATTTTCAAAGAAAAAAATTAAAAAGTTATGCTAGTACTCATGTTTTCATAAAATCAACACCAATTAATCAAAAAATGATTCTAGTTTCAGGAAAAAATGATCAGATCAGATGGACATCAGCTGTAGGGGTTGTCTTCAACTCCTCAACATTCACCCCCTAAGCTTCAACAATCCCAACTTTAAAATTATTCCCTGTGATACCGAGCTTTAAAAGAAGACTTTAACAAGTAAAATCGAAATTTAGTTAATAAATAACGGAAAAATTTTACGAAATAGATACTAACTCTTACTATTTTCACTATTACAAACAACCCAATAATATTTTTTACAACAGTTGTTTAAAATGACCACCATTCTGAACTTCACAGTAATATATTCGATCTTGCAGCATTTACAGAAAACTAATTGTGTTAGATGAAATTTCACGAAGAACCTCCCTTATCCTAATCTTCAATTATTCGATACTTCCTGGCTGATTCGTGCAAACCTTAATTTTCAGGAAACTCCATAAATAAAAATCTATAGAAGTTATGTCGGGATATGGAACGTTCATGGAACGACCATGAACCAAATCGCGTTATTCATCATGTGAGAACAAAGCGATTGAAGCTGGCCATAGTTCGAATTGTAAAAAAATTAAATACGCCTTCTCCGTTCACATTCGCCTCAAAGAAATATGGTCCTAAAATTGCATCGCCAATTATTCCCGCTCAAATATTAATTTTTATGGTCTTTGAGAATAAGTATCTTTTTATGTCAATCCAATTATGTCAATTCTCTTTTGTTTGTCTACTCTGTCATTAATATAAAATATGCCTTCGTGTGAGAAAGATACCTTATGTAAAACATTTTTATTATCAGTTATTATTTTCGACACTGTTTCGCCGAAATTCCAATCTTCTGCTAGTATCATCACATCACATAGGAGGTGTTGGACTTTATGTACTTTAAGTGGGGACAATTTTTTTCTTTGCGACAAATAGTTGATTCCGAAGCATCTTTTTGCAGAGCTAATGTTCACATAGAATTATTGTGTTTTGCATTCGTTGATTTTCTGATGAATTGGGTATATTGAAACTAAATTGACAAATTATCTTATCCACAGGTGCAACATGAACCCCAGTGACCATGGGGCCCCCCAAGGAGGGGCAATTGCCCCCCTGGCATTGCGAAATGAAATTATAATAAACTTCAGATATTTTAAAGACTAAAAGAATAATATATAGTACCGTAATTTCTACACACCCTCTATTGACCAGAAGTATAATTAACTCAAAAAATAATTCAGTATTTTTCATGTCAGGGAGATATATCGAAAATGTCTCATTACTATCTTATAGTACATATCATATCATATCTTCTTCTGACACTGATATCTTCATTCTGTTGCAATGTTTCATTTTTTATATTTTATAATATGTATATATAGTTTTAATATTACGTCTTTTTAAAATTTTGACATGTATATTTCTATATGTTTTATTTGATGTATTTCAGGTCATACGCTTTTTGTTTTGTTTAAAATATGTTTTACTTTAATTATGCCATCCTAAATTTAGTTCTCTCCCCCTTGAACATATTACTGCGGGGGTTCATGGCAGCAGCTGAAAAAAGTAATATTCAATTTACTTGTCAAGCATAAACGACATCATCATCATCATTAGGTCATCACCTAATGATGATGATGACCTAACAAGACTGGTTGGACGCTAACCTCCAGCTTCTCCTATCTTGTGCTAACCTACGCATTTCGTTAATTGTGCCTACATCCCTACTATTTGCGAGCAGTAGTCTAATCTAGGCCTACCTCTGCCTTTCTTCACTCCTATTTCTGCCTCCAAAATATCGCGGACTATTCCCCCATGTCTCAGCAAGTGGCCTACCATTCTATCTCTTCTCTTCTTTATGTTTTTCCACATACTTCTTTTCTCACCGACTTTCTCCAATACTTCTTCGTTTCTAACCCTATCAGTCCATGGTATTTTCGTCATTCTTCGGTAAACACCACATCTCAAAAGCTTCTAATTTCTTCCTACTTGCTTCCCCTACCGTCCAGGTTTCGCAACCGTATAGTGCCGTGCTCCATACATATGTTTTCAAAAATCTCTTCCTTGTTTCAAAGTTTATTACCCCCGAGCACAAAAGTGCTTTCTTTTTGTTAAAAGCTACAACTATAAAAGCTACATAAACGACAAATAACATATATTTTTCTTAATTCTTAACAAATAACATAATTCTTCTTAAATATTCTTCTCCCCAAACCCCCTCTGCTATTTCCGTTATTTATTAATGACATGAAATTTTAGATTAGGTTTGTTAGGACTTAGAAAGTTAATACTTGGGAGGGTACCAACCCCCACAGGTATTGTTTTTGAAATAAAAGTCGATATGTCTAAGGAGTTCGTCAAAAGAGACAGCAGTAAAATATCTACCGCTATGTAACTGCAAATGAAAAATATCACCTCTGTTTTATGTAAAATGTACTCCGTCATGGCATTGAATAAGCAACGACTACTTGGAGTTGCCTTTTACCTGCCAACATCATTTATCTTTAATATAAGATAAACAATGTTCGATGAGTTGTATCCGGATAAATTTTGCTACTTCACATCACAGCGAAATACCAAAAAGCTTAAAATTTTGATTAATTAGCTGGTATATTTTAAAGTATTTAATTAATGGACGTAAAACATTCATTAAACCTTTATTTTTGTATACTTGAGTTATACCTCGCAATATATGAAATTTTAACAATTCATATTTTCTGTCCCTAAAACTAGTTATAATTTCGCAATAATAATTTAATTTAGAATTAAAAATTTGGATTCACTACTTCAAACTATTATGATTTACTACATTCTGCATCAGATTTATAACAAATACTTGACCAAAATTTTACTAAACTCGAAAGCTCTCGTTATATTTTTCATATGACTAGCTACGTTATTAAATAGCTTTTATGTAGTACAACTCTCGCCGTCTACCCTTCTAAAGAAATCTTTTAAAGGAAAACATAATTATTATTTTCCTTAACATAATTCGATCCTACGATATTATTTAACTGACAGGTTGTTGAAATTTTTCAAAGCTTCAAAACTAAATAATGTCAGAATAAGTCTTGTATTGATAGGTTCATATTTTACAAATACAAGTATGCAAGCAAATTATTCAAAAACTCCCATCCAATGTTATAGAAATTTATCAGGTATACTTTTTTTAATTTAAAACATACTTATATACATAATAGTCAAATTATAAAATATCATACTTGAAGCGGTACATTGTTTAAAATATGGTGTAAAATTTTACATAAAATTTACAAAGAGAATCCATTTAAGTTCGTGGCAAAATTTTAAAACACGTTGATGTAAATTTTCATACTAACAGTCATAATAATCATAATATTCATAATAATCATTCGTAATCGATATAATCATAATAATATTTAGTTCACCCATATAGGACTATCCGACTTGTTGACAAGTATAAAATAAAAAAGAACTTAAATGGATAGTACTTACTACATTTGTTTTACTTCAATTATATTCGCCTAGGATATTGCAATGTATATTTTTAAATAACTTGGTTTTCATATTTCTAAAAAGAAAATACATAAGCAACCGTATATAATAAGGTGATACAATAAGGGCGCAAGATGTAAATTTTAAATAACACATAGTTTTCTGTAGCAAAGTATTGAAATATTTATTGATTTATAATGAAGATATTTGGGAATTATGCACGGAATAACACATCTGGCAAATGGCCACCATGGCTTTGGTGGCACACGAGTATTCTTCTTACGAAATATTTTCAATAAAAATGCCTTGCATAAATGTGGCGGTATTTCGTTGATACAATGTTCAATTTCGGCCTTCAAGATTGGGTTATCGTGGGCTTATTGACGTAAACCTAAGGCTTCAAATACCTCACATAAAAAGTCCATAGGTGTTAAATAGTAAGATCGTGGCGGATAATTCTGGTCATCAGAATGGGAAATGACACGACCATGAAAATACTCATGCAAGATCGTCAATGTTTCACGGGTAGTATGGCCGGTGGTACCGCCCTGCTAAAACCACATGCCTTCAAGAGCAATATCTTCCAATTGAGACACAAAGAGCTAGGTTATCATATCACAATAACGTTCGCCATTTACGGTTAATACGGGGAATATCATCAGGCCCAGTTAACCACTGGGCCTGATGGCATTCCCTCATTCCTGATTAAGGACTGTGCACCAATTTTTGGCTATCCATTGTCGATTTTGTTTAATTTATGCATAAAAAGCTCTTCTATACCCGCAATTTGGAAATACTCGAAAGTCAAGTTTTTAAAAAGGGCGACAACAGGGATATAAGTAACTTTAGACCAATCGTTATTTTATGTAATTTTCTCAAAGCCCTTGAAATATTAATTCATGACGCAATTTATGCTAATGTAAGTACGCAAATCTCTGAGTATCAACATGGCTTTATGCAAGGACGATCTACAGCATCTAACTTAATTTATATTACCCAAAGTATAGCTGAAACTATTGACCAACGCAAGCAAATGGACGTCATTTACACCGACTTCACCAAACCTTTTGATAGGCTCGATCATAATTTACTTCTGAGAGAACTACAAGATTTGGTTTTTCAACAAATTTATTAAGCCCTTTAAAGTCCTATCTCTCTAACAGAAAACAATACGTTGAAATCAATGGTTTCAGGTCCCTTGAGTATGATGCCACGTCAGGTGTGCCTCAAAGCTCTATCTCGGCCCCTTGCTGTTTAATATATTTATTGACGACATTGTCACTGTAATATCTGTCAATTGTCTGTTATATACTGACGAAAATATATTATATATTCATAAAGTTCATTCGGCATTTGTCCTGAACCGACGTACCGTATGCGGCACTGATGAGAACTAACAAGTTCGAAACAGCTGTATGTCGTTCGGTTCCGATCCGGGACAAATGTCGAATCCTACCTGTGGCCGGTTTTATTTTTTGAAACCTTATCTGATCGTGCAGAAACACGAGAAAGGGGTCGAGGATCGCTTCTGGGTATAATTCAATGCCTGACGGGGCTTTAGCCCGAGGAGTAGTTGTTTCCTAGAGCGATTATGTAATAGCTTTGCTATTCGGGAACTACTTTGATAGCCGCTTGGCGGCTTGGTGGTTTCTTTCTCGATTTCCGACTTATAAGTTACTCATATACCTAGGTATTAAATATGTATATATGTATTTGTATTAAGTTTGATTACTATGTTTGTAAAATTTATTAAACTTATTAGAATGTGAACACTCACTGTACTTTCCTGTTCTGTAAATGGGTTTTCCTGCAGAGTAGTTGTAATAAATAAATAAATAATACATTACCTATCTCGTTTTCAAAGAAAGTTGTCCAATGATTCCTTCGGACTACAATATACGCCAAATAGTGACACGTTGGGAGTGCATTTGTTTATCATGAATCATTCGTGGATTTTCTGAACCCCAAATATGGAAATTTTGTTTATTAACGAAGTTATTAAGGTCACAATGGATTTAGTGGCTGAAGATGATTTTGTCTAGAAAATCAGAATTCACTTCTTGTTATTCAATGATCGAATTAGTCAATTATTTTCGCTGTGCACGGTCTGTTGACAGAAGTTGTTAGGTTAATTGGACTCTGTAAGCATGGAAATGCAAATCTTTAGTGAGAATATGGTAAATAATGACTCCAATTGGTGGCAAAATTCTTGTGAGCGATGACGAATCGAAGTCCCTGTGCTCCCGGCCACACTCTCGCGAGCAAACATGATGTATTATTCTGAATGGCCACTACGAGCTCGTGTCGTATGTTTCACGTCAATGACTGAATCAATATTTTCAAATTTTGTCGATTATTCTTTTCGAAGTTGATAAACTTGGAACATTATTTCTAAATTTCTTTTTTAAAGTTAGACGAATTTTACGAATAATACCATACTTTTATTACACAGCAAGCAAAAAAGTATTGCGTTAGTTCTACGTCCATAATGTATTGGAATACATGAAAATGATGGTCTCACATTTAACCAATTTACAGCATTGTTATTTTATACAACGAACAGTAAAATTTATATCATTTTCACACCACTGAAAATGATAAAGTTATACCCTGGAAAAAGTAGCAATATACTTTTTTAGTATACATAGTATACTAAAGGGATGAGCAGTAAGTACTAGAAAGTACTACTACCATTATTAATATCCAGACGCCTTTATTAATTTTTATTTTTATGAGTTTTTTTTTATTTCATTTTTACATGAGCGGGAATAACATATGATGGCCTGATTGATGGCAGAATACTATAAATATTCCCTAAATATTCTTATAATAATATACAAATCTTTTCCTATTTTTTATTAATAAAACTAATAAAAGTTATATTACATATTGCTACTTATATTTTCTAAATTTTATATTATCTAACAAATGGATAATAAACCTAACTTTATCCCTCAAAGAATGGAATCGGTGTTTCAGAAAAACTCGTAAACTTATTGTCTGTGAATAAAATACTGATCTGAGCTATTCAAGTGGGGTAGAAAATCAATAAAAGATAATTGAATATTTGGTCCATGAACGGAGAAATAAGATACAATAAAGTATGCGATATAATAAGTATGCTTTTGGTCGGTAGAGGGCGTGGCCATTTTGAGACTAAGAACATAATTAACTATAAGATTTACTTCTTGTGTGCCTATATTTGAGAGGAGCGTATCGAGAGTATCTCATTATATTCCCTTTTGGCGGTACATGTATGCCACCGGCAAGTTCTTTAATCAATGATTACAAAGCGTATATATGCCTTTGTATAGAAAATATAATGCTTAGTTTTAACATTATAAACGTTTTACTTTGTGAAATTAATAGGAATTAAAATCGCTATATACCGACAATGTAAAGATTTTAATAATTCGTTAGATACTAAACTGTATAATTCTGTTATAATGGAACATATGTGGTTATTACACTCGGTATTAAGCAACGTAAGTTATCTAGCTACGAAGGATTAGCAGGCCTTTGGGCCAATGGTAGAATGTGATAAACCCGCATTAACTTTGAATTTGCGAGGAATGAAACTCATTTTACCAACTTTTCATTAAATATTAGGTATGAGAGATATAAATGTCAATGTGTATAATTTAGTTTTATACATTAACTAGGAGTCATTGGAGATTAAACTGTGCTCTAAAAACTTTTAGGAAATACCAATTAATCTCCTGTAATGAACAATATTATTTATATCAAGTTATCATCATCGATTTGTCCAACTTTACATATAAAATTAATAAATTGCGTCGTAATACTCTGTTATTCGAAGTTGAAAGGATTTAATAAATGTATTTAAATAAGGTCCATTAATCTTCATGTCCTCATAATCGAAATTGCATCATTTTGCTGGTATAACTTCCTAAAGCCCAATGAATGGAGTTTATTTGAGTGAATTTTTCTGGTATTTATTCAAAACAGTTATTAATCGCAAAGTTTGCCACGTTTTAAAATTTTGTTTCACTGAAATATTGTTTTTTAGAGTTAAAGTCGTCTTTATTCGTCCCAAACGCTTGTGAACTAAACATTCCAAGCATTACAGAATGCAATGCTTGGAATATTACAGAATGATTAATGTAGTAATTATTTAATTCGTTTTTTCTTTGTACAGTAACTTTATGATTCAATTTAACAATTCGTAGAATATTATATTCTCATTTGTGTATTTGATATCGAATAAACGGAGATAGAATAACAGGTGACTCCACTCATAACTACGTGTACATGCATATCTCTTATACAGCAACTTCCATGATTTATTGTGCTTTCCTGCTATCATAATTGTGTATAAATAACTCCGTGAAGTTTTATGAATGAAATCCAAAAACATTGTCACTAGGGCGTCCCTTAACTGTTTTCCATCAAGTAATAGACTAAGCATCTAGTTGTAACCCCAACGGCAAGAATACTCAAAGATAATATGGGATATAATATAGACAAACACAGCCGACTAATGTGGGAATTGAATCCACGCTCGGATTACTCCGATATGGCAATCTAGGCTCGATCCGCTGCTTATTCATTACTTATTATTCTTACATATTCTACTCGCATTCAGTTAATTATATTGTAGTTGACTAATTCTAGAAGGATTTATACATATTCTATACCAGTTTTAATCAATACTGATATTACAAAAAATGTTTTAACCTAAATAGCGTGGAAATTTGCCATTAATTTCAACTCCTGTTCCTTGGTCTGTTTTAGAGCCATTGATACCCGGTTTTTTCTTAGACTAAATTTTTCTTATATGTCCAATTCTCCATGATTTATTTCTACTAAGAAGGTTTACGTAAAAACAATTGGGTTAGTAGTATCTAATTAGCAGAACTCAATTGATGCAGTTTTGGTTATTCTTCGGCCGATATTTCATGCTATACAGGGATTAGCATATCTGGGTACCCCTGATAGCTGTCGCTATGCATAAGTGTGTTATGTTTGATCGCAACTATATATTAATAGAGAAATGTGATTGAAGCATCCAGGTTTTGACAGAGACTCTTTTTGGGATTTAAACGTTTCAATAAATATTAATTTAAATTTTCATTTTGTGATAAATATTCTTTAGCATATGTTGTTTTAGCTAATTTCTAGCTAGCTAAAAAAATATTTTCAATATCATACATATCATACTCATTGACATTTTTTTAATTCAAATTGACGATTTTGTATAAATTGTGACAATATATTTAAACAGTAGGTTTAATATATATTTATTAAAGGTTATCCACAATAAGTCAAATTTAGCATCTTTTATTTATTCAGTGGTTATATTGAACATCTAAAACAACTATTTTTGAATATTCAACGTATTTGACTTACCTCAAATTCCTGCGAATTCAATTGCAATATAAAAGATTTGATACTATATCAAATATGATACTCTCTGTGTCCCAAATTAGTTGCATATTTGACCATTTTTCTGCTGATTATTGTCAAATACGATTTAATCCAGGAAGTAATATACTAAAAAATTAAATACTCAAAAAAGAAGTTTAAAATCACATCATTCATAAAATTTGTTTGAAGGTTGTAATTACACGTAGGCTGGCGACAGATTGACAAATAACAAAGTTTTGAAAGTGCACCCGTTGTCACTTTAATTCGTTGTGAAGAGTACCAAAAATGAGTGATTCGTCAAGAAG
The DNA here is from genome assembly GCA_037954035.1 of Rosalia funebris. NCBI lineage: Eukaryota > Metazoa > Arthropoda > Insecta > Coleoptera > Cerambycidae > Rosalia > Rosalia funebris. Next base: position 27,868,964 of record JAZFAV010000009.1, on the reverse strand, counting down.
ATTAATTAAAAAAAAAAGGGGAATGGTTAACATTACCCGAAATGCAGTTCTTCGGTTTCTGCTGCAACGTCGTGAAAATGAAAGACTCAAACTTGGTACTATGGTTGCTGCTTCAGAGCAATTGCTCCATAGACGTACAATTTCTCGACTATGGAAACAGGCAAGAACTCCAAACTTTCTTGAAGTATATACTATAACGTCGATTCAGTAAAACCAGGCAAATGTAGAAGAAAAAAGAAAAATTATTCAGAAAATTTAGCAAAATTGGGAAATGTTCCATTGCATAAAAGAAGTTTACCATGCGCAATAGACGTACCAAGAACTTCATTACATCTAATGCTAAAAGAAGGTAAGACATTTAAACGTGTTTCTTCTGCAGTAAAAACTTTCTTAACTGCTGAAAATAAGCTTGAAGAACTTCGCTTCTGTCTTTAACATTTGGAACTAGACGGCATATATTCCGATATGAAGAATCACATTCATACTGACTAAAAATGGTTCTATATTACGAAAACATCGCGTTCTTATTATATTGCCGTCGATGAAGAAGACCCTCACCGAGAGAATAAAAGTAAACGATTCATAACAAAAGTAATGTTCATGGCGGCTGTTGCAAGACCCCGGTGGGATCCTCATGAGAAAAAATATTTTAATGGAAAATTGAGTGTGGCCTTTTGTATATGCAGAACCGGTCAAAATAAATTAAAAGAATCGACAAAAGGATACCCTTGTTACTAAAATTGTAGAATCTGTCAACAAGGAAGGAATCAAAAAAATGATTATTGAAAAAGTAATGCCTGCCATTCGTGCAAAGTTTCCTCGGTATGCAAAGAATGGTCCGATCTACATCCAACAAGACAATGCAAAGCCTCACTTGAAGATCCTGATGTACAAGCAGAGGCAATTAACGATGGGTGGCATCTAAAACTGAAATGTCAGACTCCAAATAGTCCCAACCTGAATTTGCTTGATTTAGGAATTTTTAACGCAATTCAGTCGTTACAAAATCAGTGACGACCAAGGACGTAGATGAATTAATAGGTGATGTGGAAACTGCTTTCGATAAATTGGACAGAGAGAAATTAGACAAAATTTGTTTAACTTTGCAAACATGCATGGAAAAAATAATGATGTGTTCTGGGAGCAATGCATACAAGATTGTACATATGAATAAAGAAAAATTAAGACGTGAAAACCGCCTTCCACATAGCATCAAATCTAACCTTGAAGCTATTTTAACAGCCAAAAATTGTCTTAATATTACTTCGCTTGTAACAGCTTAGAATTACCTTCATATAGGAATATAAGAATTATTATCCATAATTACGCATACGAAATCAATATTTTTGTGAAATTAGTTAAAAAGTAATAATTCCAGTTTCTATTTACCCGCTTTTGTGGGCCTAATTTTTTTTATTTGTAATTTTTTCGAAATGTGACAACTAATCTGGGACAAAATTTAGACACCAAATGTGACAACTAATTTGGGACAGAGAAAGTACTATATTTTACATTCAAAACTGAGTTTAGAAAATTTGACGAAAATATTTTTCGTGATGGCTATTAGATGGCCTTATTTTTCTCTGAAAAGCCATTATTAACTAAACGACAGAAAATCGGTTACGGTGGGCCAAGGAACATAGGCATTCGACTTATGCAACTATGGCACCAGGTAATTTGGAGTGACGAATCCAAATTTTAGGGTGATACGAGAAAGCGTGTGCTAAGAACACCACAGGATACTTATCATGCTGACTGTTTGGTTAGAAAATAAAGTTCCCTGCGTCTCTTATGATCTGGGGGTGTATGAGTTGTATGCACGTAGAAAAATTGCATTTCGTACATGGTACTGTGACAGCAGAAAAACAAATTTTGACAGACAGTTTATTGCCGTCAATACCAATATGTCAGGGCACTGACTCACACTATATTTTTCAGCAGGATGATATTGCGTGTCACACAGCAAAAACTCTCAAAGCTTTGATTTACAGGATATAATGTTCCTGTTATAGAATGTCCCTTTAGCAATCTAGAACTCTCGCCAATAGAAATATTGTGACGTAAAATTAAAAAACAGGTGCGCAAATGTCCAGCCTATTCAGTTAAGATCTACGCACAAAATTCCAAGAAATTTGGGACAGTACGCTTCCTGAAGAGTGCGCTAAGGTAGATACAATGCCGGCCAAAAATAAAGCTGTTATTGTTAATAAAGGTAACATAACACAGTTTTGATGAAATGGCCGAACTATTCTGAACCGCGAATCGTAATGTTTTTTTTTTATTAAGAAACTTATTATTGACATATATTAGTTGTAAAATTATGCCTGTCCGAACTATTTGAGCCTGGACTCGTACATTTTTTATTATTTGGGTAAATAGAAAGGATTATTGTAACAGTAACAGGAAAAATAACAAAGTAATTTTTATATAGTGGTTGCAAGACAACTATATAGGAATTCAAATTAATATCGCAGCGCCATGACGGATTATCCGCAAATTAATCTCTAGTACATGGTTTCCCAACCTCACTTTTTGGGCGTGTTATTTTCGATATTTTCCACCACTTTTGGCTATTTTCCTGAATTTTAAAATTATTGTTATTGTTGTTATCGTTAATTGTTATAAATGCAAGATGTGTGGTTGAAGGAGAAGAAGTTTTAAATGCTGGTCATATTATTTTACATAGCAGAATAGATTGTAGCTCTTCTCACATTAAGTTGGTTGCCATTTGTCTCAGACTAGTTCTCTGCAGTCCGAACCCCATCAAATTAATGGAGAACTTATTATTTTAAATGGGTCGGCTAAAATAAAATCAATGGTTTTTGTGTGTTTACTTGTACTTCAGCATTACGTACCTCCATTAAACTATTAGTAGCACTATTTATTTCTATCTCCGTGACATCTTGTTTAGTGTAAAGAAAATTAATCAAACCCTGGGCAACTTGAATCTCAGCCTCAGTGTTATTTTCGACAACTTCAGATTGACCACATGAACCAACTGGATGAGCTTCCATCAATTGTCTGTTCCGGTATCTTTCACCCCGATACGAGTGTGAAGATTGTGCCTTCGAGGTAGAGAACACTGTTGTAGGTGTCGGAAGGTTTTGAGAAGAAACCGCTGTTTTCTTTAATTTACGACCCCTACTTTCCGATTTTTGTCCTTACAAAAATAAAAAATATATATTATACGTTTGAAATCATAGATTAGAAGTACTACCTTTGTTAAAATATTCTTCTGCCTTAAAGTGTAGAGAGCAAACTTTCATAAACTTTCATAAAGGTCACAGCCTTGCCAATGCGTAGTCTAATTATCCAGGCTTTTCTTCGATCCACTAACTCTTTTCCCATTCTGGATTCAAACTTGACTTTTCCTGAATTTTCTTTAGGAAAGAGATGAAAAGTCATTTTCTTTTCAGGATCCTTTTTGGACCTACGTACATTTTACATTCTACGTTCATTCAATACAGTAATTCATCAGCCGTCGTGCAACAAGAACCATCAAGCATCGTTAAAAGTTACCGCACTAAGTAAATGAGCATTTTCTGCCTCTAATGATTATAAAATCGATTAACAAGAACATCGGGTATTATTTTAAACCTAGGACGTATTTGTTCTAGTTCATTAATTACTTCTTTAACAGTAAATCACATTTGCTCTGGTAGTAATTATAATAAAATTACTACCTTCATTGTCAGAAAAAAAGTCATTAATAATTTCAAGTATTAACTGTACTTTTCAAACAACCATGCTTTAAATTATAACTGTGGATTTTATCAGTTCAGTTTCATGTTCATCTGTTTAGTGAAACGGACGAGTCCAAAAGATTATCGTAACAGTGAGAGTAAAATGTTTATTTTATGATATGCTGAGTGAAAGAAATACACACCCAGTATATCATAAATCATCCTTTACTTTAACAGTTAATAGTTTAGGCCTAAAAAGAACAAAAGAGTGTTATACAAAAATGTTAATTATGCAAGAATAAAGAGGTCTCTACAAAAATAAAGAGGTCCTGTAAATGGCTTTTACTGAGTAGTACTGGCTATTACTGTGTTTACACTAATCGTGGTACTCCTCCATTTTAATCATTTTGAACTGATACAGATAGTGAAAAACTATAAATTAACGTATACGTATAAAGTGCCACATGAACTTAAAAGTTAAGTAGTGCAAGTGTAAATTATTGTAAATAATACTAAGTGCATATATCTGCAGTTGATAAGTTCGCGCAGGTATTAGGTTATAATCCTAGAAATCTAGTCCGAACATAATAATTAAAATCTACAAGTATGAGTAAGAGAAATAAAGCAAGAATACTAAATGAACTTTTGATTGAAAACCTAATAATAAAAGTGTACAGAATTTATGGAAAGAATGAAAGGACCATGGATAAAAAGTTTTCTATATTTCATGATAAATGTAGAAATGGTCTTAGTAATTACATTAAAAATGTAAGTAAAACAGTAACTAATAATGAGAATACCATCCTAATTCTAAATAAAAAAATTGATACACTAAAGCAAGCCACCAAAAACAACTCTATGAGAATTTGCGAATTTAGCTGAGGAAGGGGGAAATAATGTAGTTTCTGAAAATGCAATTAATTTATTTTCGTCTCAACATGGAATCAACTGTAGTGAAGATGACTTTGTTAGTATTTATCGTATTGGCCAATTCAATGGCACCAGAAATAAACCACGCACAACTGCAATAAATTTTATAAACATAAATAAACGTCTGGTAATTATTAAAGGGAGGAAGCTATTAAAAAATAGTTGTGTCTTTATCTTTGAGAATCTTACTAAAAGAAGATTTGATTTGCTCAACATTGCGAGGAAAGAGGTAGTTTCTAAAAAGTCATGATTATCAAATGGAAGTATTCATGTGTGGTGTGATCAAAAAGCAGAAAAGACATCTAATGTTGTGCGAGGAAGACGTAGTTCTTTAACGACGTGATGTGTTTAATTTAATGAATTATTTAAGTTAATTTCGTAGAATTTGTTACTTCTTCTCTGCCTCACTTTATCTGTATTAGTTATGTTCATTCCTTGTATTTTTAAGTTGTTTGTACCGTAACTAATTAGATATATTTAGTTATATAAATATAGATATAATTAGATATATAAATATGGTTAATAATGTAAATATAAATTTTTCACATTTAAACATTGGATCAATTTTCATAGGATTTGATTTGTTTTCGCAGTTTGTTATAGGTAATTAGATATTGTGGGTTTACCTTAAACTTCAGGCATAAAGATAGGTCTGCTCAGTTTGAAATCGATTTTAGTTATAACGCAAATAGAGTATTTAATGGTATACCTGCTTCTTTTAAATCTGCTCCAAACATACATGCATACCGAAAACAAATTAAAAACTGAATAAATTCAAAACCCCTTGTACAATTTTAATACACATATTTTATATCTAATATTAAAATATATACTCAACCCATATTTTATACATAATTTTCAATAATATTAGTAATTGTAATCAGTCACAGCTTTTGTTTTGTTTACTTTTGTTAATTTCTTGCTTTCGGTTGGTTACAAGGAAGAGCGGCTTAATGCCAAATCGCGCCAACCTAGTCAAAAACATGTCTGTCATAATTTTGTATTGATTATTGAAAATAAAGGCGCTATTAGTATTATTATTATTATTAATGAGAACTCAACTCTCCCATTTACGAGAAAAGAAAATGTAAATCACCGAAATTATACCATTATAATAAAATGCATTATCGGGCAAAAATAAAAGTAAAAACTGATTTTTTGCCCGATTTGTGAAACTATTGAAATAATAAAAGGCAATAACAATTAGTTTCTACAAATTAAATTATTTCCAACATTAAATATTGCTTTATAAATTTTTCAATTAAAATGTAATTCGAAAACAATAAATCAATGACTTTGCCATAATATTAGTAGTGACATTTAACATATCTATAAGAAACGTTCACGGTTACTTCAGAAATCATCACACTATTATAACTTATTAATAAAATTAGGTCGTGCTTATCATGGTCTATCCTTTAACAATGGAACGTGAATTCGTACCACAGAAACCATTAAAATATTTAAAAAATATATTATTTTATATAACTATTAAAAAATAGGTTTTTAATATACTTACGCCCACGCTTGCTTCCATGCTTTAATGTAATGTTTGCTGCCAACGCATTTGTTAACGTTAATAAAACAAATCAAGAACGAGAAAATAATTTTTGATAATAAGCTGTTTACAAAGCTTTTGATAACAATAACATATACATAAGTGTACTTAAACGTTTATAAACAGAAACGATATGATTAGTTTTGAGTTCTTTTTACTTTTCCGCACTCCACTATACTAGCGGAAAAGTAATGTAATCGTGTAAAGAAAAAGTGAAAAAACAAAATTTTTTTAGGTTTATTTTTCGTTTTTCGGCCTAAGAACAAAAAAAATGGTTTTTAAAAAATATTTGGTGTGTGTGTCATCGTTGTCGTTGTCGTCGTTGTCGTCGTTGTCGTCGTTGTCGTCGGCATTAAAATTTCTTGTTAGCACGATAACTCAACTAAATCGTGTCGGATCGATCGCGTTTTGACTGATCCTGATCGGGGACGTCTCCCAGATGACACCTATTGATTTTGAGGTGGATAGGACACACCCCACCCTGTCCATGAGTTATGAGAGCACGATGGTGGACTATTTGAGAAATTTGTTTTGTTAATACGATAACTCAACTAAATCGTGTCGGATCGAACGGGTTTTGACCGATTCTCATCGGGAACGTCTCTCAGATTACACCTATTGATTTTGAGGTGCATAAGGCACACCCCAGCCTGTCCATGGGTCATGAGTAATTAATTTAATTAATGCATAAAACACATATTCTGCATTTATGTGTTGGTTAATTTTTTCTCGGACACTCAACTTCGAAATAGAGATGTTCTACGTGCGGAAAAGTCCGTTTTAAGGTTTTAAAACTGTTTATTTCTACTTTAATTTTGCTACAAAATATCATGTACCATAAGTAGGATTTTGATTAATGTAATCGAATCTCATGTTCAAGAGCTAATTGTCGGATATTAAGTTAAACATTTAATATAATATTGACCTGTTCGACTGACCTGATTAAGTTACTAACAGAAAAACTATAAAATAAATGTGTATCGTCTACATATGCACAAATAGTGCTATTAAGATTGATGATAAAATATCGGTAGTATATATCATGAAAAATAAGGGGTCACTAAGGACCTTGCGAAACTTCTGAAAGTATATGTATGCTAGAGGCGATATTGGTAATTTTCAAAATTTGACATATCACTAAGGTAAGAAGATATCAAACGTAAAGATTCATCTTGAAAAATCTAGAGCACTAGCGCACCACAAAATCGTTATCAATAGAAGAAAAGATATCGTCAAAAAAAAATAACTAAGGCTGTAGATGAAAGTTATACTGCCTTCGTTGATTATTCTTAGCCTTTTCTAAAACCACATCAGTTATTTTTGACATAGTTAGTAATATGTTAATAATTCTGGAAAGTGTAAACTTGTGAACGTTTAATAATTTTTTATTGAAATTATCAATTGTTATGATCTTTATTTCCAATCAAATCTCCATTTTTGTTGGCATATAAAGAGTAAACAAGGAATACAAATTATGATATTGCTAGGTAAATTCAGTTCAGTAAAACTTTGTTATTTATTTAATGAAAATAAAATAAGATTGTCGCTGTTGGACAGTCATCATTGGATGCAAGAAGTACATATGCAATGTTTTCCAAGATCTGGTGCATTTGCCGAACAACATCTCATATCAACAGGATGGGGACTAAGATTCACTATGCAATTAAAGTAAAAATAAACCTGAATAAAACTTTCCAAAATAGATGTTTTGGTAGAAAAAGGCCGATAGAATAGTCGGACAGATTACTGAAAGTGGCTTCCTCGACTATCTTCTGTAAGGCTACTTGCAAAGTCTACCCAAATGTCGAATAACCGGAAAATCCGATAAGGCGATTTAGGCGAGAAATTAGTATAATAACACTAGCAATAGTTCTTTTTTAGTATAAAATTTTTACTGATATTCCCTTTTAGGGAATACCAAATTTTTTTTTCATTTATCTGACTTGATTTAAAATAAATTCTGTAGTTTATGGTATTGCCGTCTTACAGTAAAAAACTTTGTACTACTAAAAATACAGTTAAAAATCATACGAAAGAAATAATATAATTATAATAGCCATTAGACTATTTGGTGATTTAATCATAAATCAAGAAAAAATAACATAAAAATATTGAATGACATTAAAATGAAGTGACATTAAAGAAGTCCAGAAATATGACCTAGGATTTTTTGTATAAGAACCTGTCTAAAAAGTTTTATAAAAAAGAAATAAATGAATACTATATAATAAGTTGTACAAAAATCAATATAAAAAATATGAAATACATTAAAAAGAATCTATCGATGACGCTATCAATGACAACAAATGAATATTGGAAATACACAGGTACACGAAAAATTCAAGTCGATATATCAGATAAAATTTTATGTAGCCATTGTAGAAATAATTAGTTTATTTAAGACTTTTAGTGCGCGCTGTATACCTAAATCCCATTGATATGAGAACCCTGTAGTTTACATTTCAAAGTTGCATCACGCTTACAAACCTTCGTCTTACTGCCTATCCTGATGAAAGTTAGTTCCAGCAAGATAACCATCAACAGATCTAGAAAAAACAGTCCTGTGTATATTTTTAACGCCATAGTACTCGTAAATATCTCGCATCGCCTTCCGTAACTTAGCGTGTGCGAAATGACCTAGTATTTCCCTCTTGTTCCATTTTGGAAAAGTATCTGGCGTTGAATTGCCAGACTTAGTATCTTTAAGTATTGCAAGCGGATTTGTCTCGGCGGGTTTAAAAGGGAATTCATGAAAACAATTCTAGAGGAATAGATACCGTGGCTTTCAATTAACAACCTTGGTTCGAGACTAAAACGAACGTGATCCATTCAGGCGGTTATAAGGAGCTCGCCCCTTATCTGAGGATTGTTGACCGAGTTTTAGACCTCCTTGGATTTGTTTATGATAGATTTCCATTAATTACTGTTCCCAATAAATTGAGGTGGTTTCCAGAGCGATTGAAGCCGTCGAATTTGTCACAGGTTGATGGTAAATAATCCTATTATTTTGCAGAGGTGCCACAAGATCACCAGTTTTGTTGTTATATTACCGTACGGTTTATTTTATGAATAAAATTATTCATTGTACAGTATACGCACTAGCAACTATATATTTTTTTTAATAATTTATAATTTATAATAATTTGGAATAATCAATTTAAATTATCAGTTCAATTCTAACCCCAGCAAACATTATTTTAAGATATGGCGGAGTCGCCAATTTGATTTTAAAGTTTATATATTCTTTAAGTATATCTTTACTGTCATTTTACTTTAATAAATCATACTTGCTTACCATCAATAAATGCAGCCTTGTGTAAAATGTAACGCAAATTACTAAAAAATTGTCAAAATTCTCAATATTTTATAATACTGAATAAGCAGCAATAAGAGTTTTACATTTTCATACATATTATCCACGCAATTCAATAGTTATCCATTTCCTATCAATAATATTCTATCAGATACAAACAATCCTTGATAAATGAATATATACGGTGAATACGTAAAAGCTCGAATAATTTCTATAAAATCTTTACCGGACAAATAAAAAGCAAATGTTTGGGCAGATTTATTTCTTTTAGATGCGAATTTTTTATATAATTATATTTTTCTTGGCATTATCATTGTTGATGTTCGGTTATAACGTCATGGATTCTTCTTTTAAATGAAGATTCATTTACCTGATGATGTTATTTATGACAGTTCCTTGGATTTGTTTATGATAAATATTCATTAACTACTGATTGTATTGAAATTGAGGTGGTTTCCAGAGCGATTGAAGCCATGGAATTTGTTACACGTTAATGATAAATATTATTTTGCCGAGGTGGCACAACATCGCGAGTTTCTTTGTTAGGTTTATCTCATAAATACAATGATTCGTTGTACAGTATACACACTGAAGCACATATGCTTTTTAATAAATTATAATCTATGATAATTTAGAATAAACAAATTATATTATCAGTTCAATTCTAGTGCCAGCAAACTTTTTTTAATAAATGGCGGATGTGCCAAAGTAATTTTAAAGTTTATATTTTCCTTAAGTATTTCTTTACTGTCATTTCAATCTAATAAATCTGGCTTGCTAACCATTAGTCATCGAAGCATTGTATAAAATGTAACGAAAATTATTAAAAAATTGTCAACGTTCTCAAAATTTTATAATACTCAATAAGTAGCAATAAAAGTTTTACATTTTCATATACATTATCTACACAATTCAATAATTATAAGGTTCTATTAGACATAATCAATATAAATGAATATATTCGGCGAATCCGTAAAAACTCTAACAATTTCTATAAAATCGTTACCGGGTAAATGGAAAACAATATTCGGCAGATTTATTCTGTTTTGTAAATGCACATTTTTTGTTTTACGTATATTTTTCTTAACGTTATCATTTTTGACGTTGCGTTATAACATCATCGATTTTATTTAATGGAAATACCTTTATCTGATGATGTTATTTATGACAGTTTCTTGGATTTGTTTATGATAAATTTCCATTAATTACTGATCTTATTGAAATTGAAGCGATTGAAACGATGGCATTTGTCACAGGTTGATAATAAATATTATTTTGCAGAGGTGTCAAAAGATCACGAGTTTCGTTGTTACATATATTACCGTATGGTTTATCTCATGAATAAAATGATTGATTGTAGAGTATACACACTGAAACCCATTTGTTTTTAACAATTTATAATCTAAAATAATTTGAAATAATCACTTCATATTATCGGTTCAATTATCGCCTCAGAAAACATTTTAAGAAATGGCGGAGTCGCCAGTGTCATGTCAAAGTACTTGAATCTCCTTTAAATATTTCTTTATTATTATTTCAATCTATTAAATCTTGCTTGCTAACCATTAATCATCGCAGCGTTGTATAAAATATAATGCAATTTATTGAAACATTGTCAAAGTTCTCAATATTTTATAATACTCAATAAACAGCAATAAAAATTTTACATTTTCATACATATTATCCACGCAATTCGATAGTTATCCATTTTCTATCAATAATATTCTATTAGATACAAACAATCCTTGATAAATGAATATATACGGTGAATACGTAAAAGCTCGAACAATTTCTATAAAATCTTTACCAGGCAAATAGAAAGCAAATATTTGGGCAGATTTATTTTTTTTTTAGATGCGAATTTTTTATATAAGTATATTTTTCTTGGCATCATCATTGTTGATGTTCAGTTATAACGTCATTGATTCTTCTTTTAAATGAAGATTCTTTTATCTGATGATGTTATTTATGACAGTTTCTTAAATTTGTTTATGATAAATATCCATTAATTACTGATCCTATTGAAATTGAGGTGGTTTCCAGAGCGATTGAAGCCATGGAATTTGTCACACGTTAATGATAAATATTATCTTGCCGAGGTGGCACAACATCGCGAGTTTTTTTGTTAGGTTTATTTCATAAATAAAATGATTCGTTGTACAGTATACACACTGAAACACATATGCTTTTTAATAACTTATAATCTATGATAATTTAGAATAAATCACTTATATTATCAGTTTAATTCTAGTGCCAGCAAACTTTTTTAATAAATGGCGGATGTGCCAAAGTAATTTTAAAGTTTATATTTTCCTTAAGTATTTCTTTACTGCCATTTCAATCTAATAAATCTGGCTTGCTAAACATTAGTCATCGCAACATTGTATAAAATGTAACATAAATTATTGAAATTGTCAACGTTCTCAAAATTTTATAATACTCAAGTAGCAATAAAAGTTTCACAGTTTCATATACATTATCTACACAATTCAATAATTATAACGTTCTATTAGACATAAGCAATATAAATTAATACATTCGGCAAATCCGTAAAAACTCTAACAATTTCTATAAAATTGTTACCGGGTAAATAGAAAACAATATTCGGCAGATTTATTTTGTTTTTTAAATGCACTTTTTTGTTTTACGTATATTTTTCTTAATGTTATCATTGTTGACGTTGCGTTATAACATCATCGATTTTCTTTATGGAAATAACTTAACTAATGATGTTATTTATGACAGTTTCTTGGATTTCTTTATGATAAATTTCCATTAATTACTGAATTTATTAAAATGGAAGCGATTGAAACAATGGCATTTATCACAGGTTTATGATAAATATTATTTTGCAGAGGTGTCAAAAGATCACGAGTTTCGTTGTTACATATATTACCGTATGGTTCATCTCATGAATAAAATGATTGATTGTAGGGTATACACACTGAAACCCATTTGTTTTTAACAATTTATAATCTAAAATAATTTGAAATAATCACTTCATATTATTGGTTCAATTATCGCCTCAGAAAACATTTTAAGAAATGGCGGAGTCGCCAGTATCATGTCAAAGTACTTGAATCTCCTTTAAGTATTTCTTTATTATTATTTCAATCTATTAAATCTTGCTTGCTAACCATTAATCATCGCAGCGTTGTATAAAATATAACGCAATTTATTGAAAGATTGTCAAAGTTCTCAATACTTTATAATACTCAATAAACAGCAATAGAAATTTGACATTTTCATACATATTATCCACGCAATTCGATAGTTATCCATTTTCTATCAATAATATTCTATTAGTTACAAACAATCCTTGATAAATGAATATATACAGTGAATACGTAAAAGCTCGAACAATTTCTATAAAATCTTTACCAGGCAAATAGAAAGCAAATGTTTGGGCAGATTTATTTAGTTTTTTTATATGCGAATTATTACAGTAAGTTAAGGACAGGCAGCCAAACAAACAGATCGGAAGCACAGAGGGCTGCAGATAGCATAGTAAGAAACCATAATAGATGGATTCAGATGAATATCTTACAGACGAAGGGAAGAGAAAGAGAGATGACGTAGACGAATTAGTCAAGAGATCGAGAAAGATAAATAGAACACCGATAAAAGGAGAGGAAAGCAAGGATAAAATGGAAAATCAAATAAAGGAAATGGTGTCCCTAATGAGGAATCTAGCGGAGGATATAAAAGAAATTAAAAGTAAACAGCAAAATAATAATGAGGAAACAAAGAAATTACAAGAGGAGATCAGGTATCTAAGGAAGGAACAAAGAGAATTTAAGGAAGAAATAAAAGCGTTAAAGGAAACCAATGAAAAAGCAAAGAGGGAGATTGAGGATTTGAAAAAGAAAGTCGAGATAGCAAATGAGAGATTGGAGAAAATGGAGAGGGATAAGAGGAGAAAGAACATAGTCATACAAGGGTTAAGAGGGACTACAAACAATGCTAAAAGGTTAAAGGAGGAAATAGAAGGATTTATTGCGAATTCATTGGGAGTGACCTTAAAAGTGGAAGCGGTTAGAAAATTGAGGGAGGATATGTGCCTAGTAGAACTGAACAGTAAAAGGGATAAGAGTATGGTGATGCAATGTAAGAGTAAACTAAGGAATCAAAGTCAGAAAGTGTATATAAATGATGATTTAACGTTAAATGAAAGGAAGATTCAAAATACAATTAGGAAACGAGCGAAGGAAGAAGTAGCAAGAGGGAAAACGGTTAAGGTGGGATACCAGAAGATGACATGTGACCAGGAGTTATGGACGTGGAGTAGAAAAGCTGGTAAACTGGAAATGTATAACAATGAGCAGAGCATATAGGAACAAACACAAGCAAAAAACTAATGATGAAAAAAGAATAGGGCAGGACAAATTGATGACGAACAAGGCAAAGGATTCAAGGATCAACGATTTTGCAAGAGATAGAATAGGAACATGGAATATTAGAAGCTTAAATGGAAAAGAGAAAGAATTAATCCAGGAAATTAAAAAGTATAAAATGGAAATAGTGGCAATCACAGAAACGAAGAGGAAAGAAGTGGGAGAATTAATAATAGAAGATTACGGGCTGTTATACAGTGGAGTAGATGAGAGAGAAAGAGCCGCGGCAGGGGTAGGGTGCCTGGTAAGTCCGAGGTATATGAAGACTGTGAACTAGAAAGCAGTGAGCAAAAGGACAATGAAAGTAACTTTTGCACATTATAATCAGGAAAAATTGGATGTACTAATAGCATATGGACCGGGAGAAAATGAGGCGAAGAAAGAAAAGGAGCAGTTCTGGCAAGAACTTCAAATGTTATATGAAGAATCAGACAACCCCACGATAATTATGGGAGACTTCAATGGAAGAATTGGAAATGAGATTGTAGGGAGACAAGGGGTAATGGGACGTCATGGAGAGATAACAAGTAATGCGAATGGAGAGTATTTAATTGATTTTTGTATACAGAATGGTTTAGTGATACAAAACTCGTTGTATCAGCATAAAGAATATCATAAATATAGTAGGGAGGAACCAGGGAGAAATGAGAGATCAGTTATTGACTATATAATAACGGAAGGAATAAATAGGAAAATGATACAGGATGTGAGAGTTTACAGGGCGGCTGAATTATCGACTGACCACTACCTATTAATAGCAAAAATAAAAAATAAAAAAGAAAAGGATGAAGAGAGGATAATGAAGAAAACTGAGAAGAAGCAAATAAAGACGATCAAGATACACAGATTGCAAGACCAACAAGTAAGAGAAGAGTACATGGAACAGATCAGGAAGGGGATATAAGAAATGGAACAAGAGATAGTGGAAATGAACATAGAAGAGATATGGGAAAAATTTAAAGAAATCATTAAAAAGTCAGGAGCCAAAGCCTGTGGGTTAACCTCAACAGGAGGAATGAAGAAGAGAACAAGTTGGTGGAGTGAAGAAATTAAAAATACCATTAAAACAAAGAAGAAAGCTTGGAAAAACTATCTACATAGAAAGAGTGATGAAGCGTATGAAAGATATAAGGCAGTGAGAAAAATAGCAAAGGATAAAGTCAAATTAGCTAAAGCCAAGGAATGGGAAGAATTTGGGACCAAGATGGAAAAGGACAAAGGGGCAAATCAAAAGCTATTCTATAGGGTACTGAAGAACATAAGAAATAAAAGAAGGAAAATCGGGACGAAACAGATCATGGACAGGGAGGGAATAATAGTAATGGAAGATGATAAAATTATGGAAAGATGGAAGGAATATTTCCAGGAGATGTTAGAGGGGGAAGAGATAACAGTGAAGAATGCGGAAGAAAGAACACAAAAGGAAGAGGAAAATGGAAAAGAGAGAAAGAGTAGACAAGAGAATGAAATAAGTGATGGCATTAGCATAGATGAAGTTAAGAAGGCAATAGGAAAGTTGAAGAACGGGAAAGCTCCAGGAGTAGATGGAATAAAAGCAGAACTATTGAAGGGAATGGGTGAAGAAGGAATGGCGTTATTACAAAGTATATTAAATAGAGCATGGGTAACACATACAGTACCTAAGGAGTGGAGAATTGCAATAATAGTACCTATTTTCAAAAAAGGGAACCAGAAAGGCTGTGCAAATTATCGTGGGGTATCGCTACTCTGCACAACATGCAAGGTATATGAGATGATATTGGAAGAAAGATTAAGGAGGGAAGTAGATGGACAGTTGCATAAAGCACAAAGTGGTTTCAGGTCCGGTTACTGCACACAAGATCATATATTTACATTAAGAAATATAATAGAGAAAATGCTTCCTTATAACAAAGAAATATATATATATATATATATATATATATATATATATATATATATATATATATATATATATATATATATATATATATATGTTGTGTGGACCTGGAAAAAGCATTCGATAAGGTGGTGAGAGAGAAAATATGGGACATATTAGGGAAAAATGGTACAGTAAAAGAATTTATAGAAGCTGTAAAATCATTATACAGTAAAACGGAAAATATAGTAAGGAAGGACAATATAGAAACCAAAACATTCAGAACCACACAAGGAGTGAGACAGGGGGGAAATCTTAGCCCACTGCTCTTTATCATTTTCATGAATGAAATAATAACAAAAGTAAGCAGAGAAAGTAAGAAGGTGACGGTAGGATACTATAAAATGAAGCCAGTAGAAGTGAGCGAATGTGTGTTTGCAGACGATATTGCAATAGTGGCAGACACGGAAACAAAGTTACAATTTAATGTGGATCTATTGGTGAAAAAGTTGGACAAACAGGGAATGAAAGTAAATGTAAGCAAGACAAAGGTAGTAGTTATAAGCAATAATAATGAGCGAGAAATGAATATAAAAATAAATAATCAGATAGTGGAACAAGTAAAAAGCCTAAAGTACTTAGGAGTAACCATAGAGGAAGGAGGAAATCAAGATGAAGAAATAAATAATAGAATAACAACAGCGACAAAGATTTTTCATAGTATGAAAAGGGGGTTCATTAGTAAAGCAGAAATTAGCAATAAAACAAAAATGTCAGTTTATAAAACTGTATATTTGCCGACGCTACTGTACGGATGCGAAACATGGGTGTTGACAGAGAGGCAACATAAAAAGATACAGGTATTAGAAATGAAGTATCTCAGAAAAGTAGCAAATGTTACGATAATGGATAAAATAAGAAATGAAGAAATAAGGAAAAGATTGGATAGCGAAAGTATCGAGAAGGTCATAGAGAGGGCTCAGCTGAGGTGGTGGGGGCACATGAAAAGATTGAGCGAGGAAAGACAAGTAAGAAAAATATGGGAAGCAAAAGCCATTGGAAAGAGAAAGAAAGGCAGACCAAGGATGACGTGGGACGGAGAAGTGGCGAAGATAATGAAGACAAGAGGAATCACATGGAAGCAGGCTGAAATTACAGCAAGGGACAGAGTTAGATGGAGATTAACGACAAAATAGTGAAGAAAACCGTGAAAGTGGGGAAGCAAATGTGAGTGAAGGGAAGTCAGGTGTTCATCATACTTGATAGGTTTGGAATGAGAAAGAGGAGAAAAGAGGAGCGCATAAGGGGAGTGGTAGTGAAGTGACAAATGATACCACAAACGGAGTTAATATACGTGTATTTTTCTTGGCGTCATCATTGTTAACGTCGAATTATAACGTCATTAATTTCTTTTAAGTGGTGATACCTTTATCTGATGTTATTTATGACAGTTTCTTGGATTTATTTATGATAAGTATCCATTAATTATTTATTCTATTGATATTGAAGTGATATCCAGAGCGATTGAGGCCGGTGAATTTGTCACACGTTAATGGTAAATATTATTTTGCAGAGACGCCACAAAATCACGAGTTTCGTTGATATATTACCGTATGGTATATCTCATGAATAAAATGATTCGTTGTAGCGTATACCTTCATTTGATGATGTTATTTATGACAGTTTCTTGGATTTGTTTATGATAAATTTCCATTCATTACTGATCCTATTGAAATTAAGTTAGTTTCAAAGATTGGCAGAGTGATTTAAGCCGTGCAATTTGTTACATGTTGATTGTTAACTATTATGTTGCCGAGATGTCACAATATCACGAGTTTTGTTGTTATGTTACCGTACGGTTTATCTCATAAATAAAATGATTCATTGTACAGTAAACGCACTGAAATCTATATTTTTTTAACAATCTATTATCTATAATAATTTGGAATTATCACTTTATATTATCAGTTCAATTACAGCCCAGCAAACTTTTTTAATAAATGGCGGAGTCGACAATGTAATTTTAAAGTATTTGGATCTTTTTAAAGTATTTCTTTACTACCATTTCAATCTAATAAATGTTGTTTGCTAATTATTAATCATCGCTGCGATGTATAGAGTTTTGCACCCATTATTCGAAAATTGTCAAGGTTCTCAATATTTTGGAATACTCAATAAGTAGCAATAAAAGTTTTACAGTTTATTAGATACAAGTAATCCTTGATAAATAATTACATACGGTGAATACATTAAAGTTCAAATAATGTTTGTAAAACCGTTACCAGGCAAATAGAAGACAAATGTTTGGGCAGATTTATTTAGTTTTTATATGCGATTTTTATATACGTATATTTTTCATAACGTCATCATTCTTAACGTGAGTTATAACGTGATAATTTTATTTAATGGAGATACTTGGAGACAGTTTCTTGTTTATGATAAAATGTATGATTGTTTATGATAAAAGTCCATTAATTACAGATCCTATTAAAATTGCGGTGGTTTCCAGAGCGATGGAATTCATGGAATTTTTCACATGTTAATGGTAAATATTATATTGCCGATATACCACAAAATCACGAATTTCATTGTTATATTACTGTACAATTTATGTCATGAATGAATAAAATGATTCGTTATACAGTATACGATATGCACTGAAATACATATGTCTATTTTTTAATAATTTATAATCTTGGAATAATCAATTTACGTTGTCAATGTCAGTTCAATTATAGTTCCTTTTAATAAATGGCGGAGTCGCCAATGTCACTTGAAAGTTTTTATATATTCTTTAAGTATTTTTTATTGCAATTTTAAAACTAATAAATAATGCTCACTGACCATTAATCACCGCAGTAATGTATAATATGTAGGGCCAATTATTCAAGAATGGTCAAAGTTTTCAATATATTATAATACTCAAATCATTGATTCTTTTAAGTCGAGATAACTTTATCTAATGTTATTTATGACAGTTTCTTGGATTTATTTATGATAAACTTCCATTAATTACTTATTCTATTGATATTTGACTTGATGATAAATATTATTTTGCCGAGTTGCCACAAGATCAATTATTCAAAAGCCAATTATTCAAAAATTGTCAAGGTTCTCAATATTTTATAATACTCAATAAGTAGCAATAAAATTTTTACATCTTCATACATATTATCCACGTAATCCAATACTTATAACATTTTATTGGATACTAGCAATCCTTGATAAATGAATACTTATATACAATGAATACGTAAAAGACCGAACAATTTGTATAAAATCGTTACTGGGAAAATGTAGAAAACAAATGTTCTATTTTGTTTCTTAGATATGCATTTTCTGATATACATATATTTTTTCTTGACGTCATTATTGTCGAAGTTACATTATAAACAGTTTTTTTAAATAGCAACACCCTTACCTGATGGAATTATTTATAACAACAGATTTGTTTATGATGCATAAAATTTTGTGATAGGTTACATAACAATTGCTTTGAGATTCAAATAATATTTTAGTAAATTAATCAAGACAACGTTATGAAAAATAATAATTAATACAAGTAAATACTAAATATGAAGTAATATTAATCTAAAAAGATATTTTAGGTAAGATATGAAGAGAGTGTAACTGATATACATAATATAAATGACGGTGTTCCTCAGGGCAATATATTCCTACTTTCTACATTCTACTTACTGCAGAATTCCCAGTTAATGAAGAATCTCTAACTGCCACTTTTTGAGATAATACTGCTATCTTAGTTAAAAATAGTGATTCTATTCGAGCAATAAGAATACTACAGGATAATCTACAAAAGGTAATTAAATGGTCAAACAGGTGAAAAATAAAAATAATGCAGGAGAAGTCGGTTAATGTGATGTTTACGAAATCTGAAGAAGAAACGCCAGACATCAATATAACCAGCAAATATATTCCTAAAGCAGATGCAGTTGAATACTTGGGTTTATACTTTAACAAGAGACTAGCATAGAAAAGCATATTTGTATGAAGAGGAGCCAACTAAGAATAAAATTCAAAAACCATTATTAGTTACTTGGTTGTAAACCCACCGTATATTTACGTAACAGAGATTCTAGCATACGGGATGGAGCACCGCATCTAACAGCAATATCCCAATTATAGAAAGATTTCAGAACAAAGTTCTTCGAACTATTACCGATACGCCATGGTTTATTTCAAATGAAGACATCTACCAAGATCTAAAACTTCCTACCGTGAAATAAGTGATTGTTAAGTGCAGTGAAAGCTATATTCATCATTGGATAAAAGCGTCCGAATGAATTAAACATTAACTTTTGGACAATTGCCAGGAAATTAAATAGTCTTACTATTAAAACTCCGTTAGATCTACTATGTATATAGACGACAAGTACCTTAAAATTAGTTCTAGTAATTAATTACAGCTTAAATGTCATTTTAACACATTGTTAAAGTTCATATAGAGTAATTAGTCACTGAGCTGTAATTCTCTCACGTTAAGATTGTCTCGCCACAAAGATGCTTGCTGTTAAAAATTGTTGTAACAGATTGTATTTAAATACATGTACAGACAAATATTAAAATTAAGTATTCAAATTTTATCTTATACTCGTAATATTAAGAAACTTGAATATTTGTACAGAACTGTTCGTTATTTCGTGTTTCAATATTAATTAATCTTACTTCGTTCCAAGTTTTGTTTTCTAACACCTTAGTAATATTCGATCTGTGATCATATATATTGGATTTAAGGTAGCCCCACAAAAATAGTACAATGGAGTAATATCCGTAGATCTAGCTGACCACTCAATAGCTCCTCTTCAACCAACATACTTCTCGGAAACTATGTTTAGGTAGTCGTAATCTCATAAAATTCGTAAATAATGTAATGTCCTATCATGTTGGTACTATATTAACTGTTCCAGTATTTGGGATTTTTTGTCTCGCAATGTTTAGTAGGGTATCCTAGGTACAATAAAAACCGGTTCCGAGGGTCTCCAACGGCCCTACACTTTGTAAGGGCACTCTGGATTTGACCGTTCCAGCACTTTTCGTAAGCCTTTGTGAAAAGTACAATAAAAAGTGAGCTATAAGCGCTAGAACAGTTTTGTAAAATAGATTCTCCTCCACAAGGTACGTATAATGAATAGGTGAAACCCGAATTTGTTAATTCTTAATATGAAAAAAATTAATTGACAGTGCAATGGAGATGGTTTTTTTGAAAAAAGAAAATTGTTATCTTTAGTATATCGAGAAAAAAGTTTATCACTCGTTCACACTCGTTTAATAATCTTTATTCTGTCATACACCCTGAATGTTTATCTTACAAAAAATTGAAGAATTGTCTGCGGCCATCCGCGGCTGTGTCTTTAATGGTACTAATTGTTACGCGGTGTCAAATGTAGCAGCCCGTAAAATTCGATTTATAACATTACTTTCACACATATTTATTATTAAATTCCATTGCATTATACAAATAAACAATTTTCTTTTGTTATTAACAATTTTTACATAAAACAATAATTTTTTTTATTTATGATATTTATTCCAAGTAAATAGCGATGATTTTCATTTTTGCTTTTATCAACATTTATATTCGAAAAATAATGTGTTCGTACATATTTCCTCTGTTTCAGATGTTGTGAGCAGTGGAGAAGCTATTTCTATAACGAGAAAGGAACTGTTTTTCTTATTGAAAATACATCTGAATGATAAGTTACAAATTACAATAGATATAATGTCATAATAATGAGTTTTAGGCCGATTAAAAAATGTTTCTGCCTTCAATACTGTATATTTTCTGTGTATTTTTATAATTGTATGTAATAAAATATAGACTTTAATGAATGCTATATTATTTTTCTCCCACTATACCTCCGGTAACAAATTGTCAGTACTAACGATCAATTTTTTTATTTTGTGGTCTCCATATTGGAGTCGCCATTTTTTTTTAATAACAGTTGTCGGATTCGTACTTAGCAGCCTCGAAAACCCCCAGGTACCAATTTTGACTAAGAATAATAAGCTTTTGAATAATTTAGGTCGCCATATTGCGGCCGCCATTTTTTTTTTAAACCATTATCAGATTCGTACTCAACGACTTCGAAAACCCCCGGATATAAATTTTCACTAAGAGTAATAAGCTTTCTAATAATTTCGGTCGCCATATTGGTGCCTCCATTTTGTTTTATGAAAAACCGTTGTCAAATTCGTAGTCAGCAACCTCGAAAACCCTCAAAGTACTAATGTTATTAAGAATAATAAGTTTTTGAATAATTTCTGTCGCCATATTGGAGTCGCCATTTTATTTTTTGATAAACCATTACCAGATTTGTAATCAGTGACCACGAAAACCCACGAGTACCAATTTTTGATTAGATTACATGAGTTTTCTAATTTTGGCCAGCTTTTCGACGTTTTCGTCCACTGTGCGGCATTAAGAAATTTTTCCTGAATTTGTAAAATTCACAATTGATGCTCACGTGCCGACTTCCTCTGAAAACTGCATGCGTCTCTCTATCATCAAATGAGAAATTTCAGAGTTAGGGGTCCATCATTACACGGTAATTTTCAGGGCAATATTCAGAAGTTTCAGGGGGAATTTTCTGGGAGTACATTTTCATAGAGTTTTTCAGAGGAAAATAACGTGATTTGGGAATTATTACATAGCTATTATTACAGCATTAATTCAGAAAAATATAGTCTGCGGTCAACATTATTTTCCCGAAATGTGAACTAATATTCTTTTTTTGGGTGGGTATTCCAAAACATAACTAACATATTTCAAATTCCAATGTTATTTCGCAAATTATTTAATGCAGGTTTTCCTACACAGCTAATAACAAACACAAGTATATCTTGCGCAATGGCAGGTTGACATTTAGTATACTTATAGTATAGTACCAAAGTACAGTATAGTACCAAAGTTTCCTAATTTTGTTTTCATTTGATTTGCAATTAGGCTGGCAGCAAATTCAGGATACTTGTTATTAGATAACACTATCCTCAGCCTGTGTTCGGATCCTATTTTCATAGCCGATCATCATTAAAATTTCAGTTCATTATATTTCACTTAAAGGCACCATATTTGGAAAACTTGTGACAATAGATAGTAAAATTGACGAATACTCTAGCAGATGCAAGCAAAGAGTAAAAAAAAATTCAGAAAAGTCGTGTCCAGTATCGTAAGAAAAATAAGAAACAGAAAAGAATTTAATTATCAAAATAGTAGATACAACTAGTATTGAAGCGGAAGAATAGAAATACATGCTATTAAAAATTAAATTAAGAAATTTCTCGAAACAGTTGTTACGTGACCTACCACAGAATTGGATGCATCATATGTAAGAAATATGCTCTCTTAAATAGTATAATTAAATAATGTGTTGTTATAAAATATTTAATAAATATTAACAGCGCCCTTATATTGTCGATGATAAAAAAATATAACTTTGATTACCTTAAATAAATGCGTATGCCAAATAATGAGCATTCAAAGAACAAAATCGACCACACCGAGTATTTTTCCCACATTTCTGGTAATTATTTTATCTTAGTTGTCCCACCATTTGAATTCCCACTGATAATGTACATATAGCATAGAATTTCGTTATTATGATTAAAGAAAAGTAAATTACCCTAGATATTTTTCTTAAATATATCCACAATTCGTGATACCCTGTACCATAATCTAAATTTGCAGTTCGATCAAAATTGCTTACTCATATTTCAGTTTTAATATTTGTCTGGTATTTATAAAATTCGTAGTATTATGTGTGTTATTAAACTGACACCAAATAAAAAATTCCTCGTCAATTACATCAAAGCAATTAACATTTATACTTACAGATATTATGATAACGCTTACAGATATTACGATCACGTTAGTTGTATATTGGTCATCCTCAAAGACTATATTCCTATTATATAAGAAAAATTTTACATGCACCAACAAGAAATAATATACTGAGATACTCTCAACACGTTCCTTCAAATAAAGGGAATAGTTCCTTCAAATAATGGCTTAATTTGTAAAATTAATGATGGTCTTAACCTCAGTAGTTCATAATCAAAAGCATAATTAACTCAAATATTAATTCAGTATTGCCTATATTTCAGAGAAATATGTAAAGTGTCATTAGTCAAGTGTGAAAACTACATTCTTTCCTGATAGTATGGTAAAAAATTATTACATTCGGCCAAGAAACCTTTTTTAAATAACAAGTACTCTTTCAAGTCTCTCAAGTATCAACTCTCTATTCAGCGATATATTAATCATATTGATATATATTAGTGTTCTAGCACTAATGCAGTTATGAAAAAATTAAATATGTTAATTATAATTATTATATTATTCAATAAGCTGTTTAGAATAAATAACAAAAATCGTTAGACCGAATCATTAAAGAAATCGTTAAATATATAAAGACAAATAGCAAAATATTAAACTATAAGTAGCACTAGCAGTAGCTAGTTCTACTCATACTACCGTACTAGTTTGTAGATAATGTTACAAGTTTGTTGACAATTCTACAACGTTATCAGATATTAAATAATACGAAGTTGAATTAACATATATAATAAGTTTATATATGTATCATGCTAATATATGTATTACGTTTATATTTTTTATCGTAAACATACAAATTTATCCGTAGCCAAAAACAACCAAAGGTCCTTATTAAATTCATAAATTTTGAATCTTGTAGCAGTAAAGAAATACTTAAAATAGATATAAAACCCTTTAATATTACATTGGCGACTCCGCCATTTTCTTAACAAATATTTGTTGGCGATATGCTTGAACTAATAATATAAATTGATTATTTCAAATTATTATAGATTATAAATTATTAAAAAATATATGTGTTTCAGTGCGTATACAGTACACGAATCAAACAGTCATTTATTCATGATAAAAACCGTACGATAATATGATAATGAAACTCGTGATCGTGTGGCACCTCGATAAAATAATATTGATCATCAACGTGTGACAAATTCGACGGCTTCGATCGCTCTAGAAACCGCCTTAATTTCAATGGGATCAGTAATTAATGGAAATCTATCATAAGCAAATCCAAGAAGGTCAAAAACTCGGTCAGCAATCCTCAGATAAGAGGTGAACTCCTTACAACCGCCTGAATGGATCACGTTCACTTTAGTTTCGAACCAAGGCTGTTCATTTAAAGCTACTAGGACTCGAAAGTCTCTGAATGTCTTCAATAATTGATTATTTTATGCTCCATTGTATTGACCAAATAAGAGGGATGAACTGATAGAAAAATCATTGGTTGCATCTGATTGTAGTGGTTTCGTCTAGTTCTTTGAGGACCTCTTTAAAGCTAAATTGTTACCATTAAATTGTTAACTAAACCGTTACTAAACGGTGAATTGGAGCATATTTACACTGTTGTAAGTACAAAATTATTTTCACATATACTTGTGGTAACAACCATTTCTGGTAACCATTTTTACCATATCTTACAATTCTTGATATATGAGCTTATATATAGTTTAGGGTATAGCGTTTGGTATTTATTTTATTTCACCTCTCAAGCGGCATTAAAAATAGTTTAAGAAAATACTTATTCCTATTTTCAGCTACTCTATCATTCTTTTACCGTATTCTAATTTACCTTTATATTATAATTTATTTTAAAGTATTCTAATCTACCAATTTTTGTTCAAGGTACTTCAACCTAATTTTGTAATTGTTTATAATTATATAGCCATAATATTATCATATAATATATATAATTTTTTATTATATAAATTAATAATATAAACAGAAGTTGACGGATTTCATTTAGAATTATAAATGTTTCCATATTCCATTATAGCAACTGAATATTAGATTTATAGATAAATTATTTTCAGTAGAAGTAATTACTATAGGGAGTTCAAATTATAAGGACCCATTATAGTTTGGTGTCGGTTGCATACTTCCAAAATTAATTTACTTTTACAATATTGATATAATCTTTATTACAACGAAGATTAAGACTAATTTAATATATGAGATACAGTAATTCTAAAAACTGATCAATACTGTGTTATTATAAAATAAACCCACAAATAACAAATTTAACTCGTCCGTTCATCATGAAAATAAGTGTCTATTACTTCTAAATAACAACGTCAATACTACATTTTCGAAGACTTTTCCATTTATTAGACATTATTTCCTCACGTTCAACTTTTTTTACCACAATCTTTTTTTTTATAATTTAAACCCCACTTACGACATTTTACGTTTTGTTTAGGTTTTTGTTGAATTCATAATTTTGCATTACCTCTTATAAGTACTACTGACTGAAGATATTATTGAACGTAATTACAGTCAGTCAAAGAAGTCTCCACACACTAGTCTCTTTTTCAACACTTTTCTTAGTGTAATTTTTTATTTAAATTTAATTAGATATATGTTTCAAGTAAATATCAGCGTATCTCATTAGGAGTAATAAAAATACAAATAATTTCGCTCGAAACATATTATTTGAACAATAAGAAATAAAACAATATTAGCAACAAGAAATTATGTCAAATAAGTCTCCATACACTAACATTTCTTATGAGAAATTTCAACTTTCTTAAAATCTAATATTTTGTACAATTGCCATTTGCTTTAATTATTGCATTAAGCCTTTTTGGAAGACTTAATACAAGCTTTCTTGTAACTTGCGGTGGAATGTTCTCCCACTTTTCTTTTATACTATTCTTGAGGTCTATCTCTATTCTATTCTATTCTATCTATCTTATTTTTCTCTATTTCTAACTTGGTGTTCTCTCACGCGACACTTTAATTCTTACCATAGGTGTTCAATGGGATTAACGTCTGGTTATTGCGGTGGTGTATGCAGTTGTTGACGGACATTATGGATCATCCATGCACGTACAAGCCTAACAGTGTGCTTGCTCGGGATCGTTATCTTGTTTAAATAAATAAAGTCCCTCAAGGTCAAGTTTTTGAACATTTGGTCTTGAATTATTCCTTAGAATGTTTAAATAGGCACGTTGGTCCATAATGCCGTCAATGAAAGCTAAATTGCCTGTCCCATTGGCTGACATGCACCCCCACAATAATACATTACCTTCTTCGTGCTTCACTGTAGGACAAACATTTTCAATTTTCAAAGCTGTATTTTTTTTCTTCTAAACTATATCCCGGCCATCTGACCAAAAAGGGTTAATTTTTGTTTCGGCACTAAAGATAACGGTTTCCCAAAACTCATTAGTTTTGTTAGCATGTTGTCGAGCAAATTCCAAACGTTTTTTTCGATTTTTTTCTGAAATTAATGGTTTTCTTCTGTCAACCCGACTAATGTAACCCGCTCGATGCAAGCAGTTTCTAATTGTTTGAGGGCTAACATTTTTTGGAAATTCTTCCCTGATTTCTTCAGTAAGTTTTGGAGCTATTACTTTAGAATTAATTCTAATCTTTTTCACAATACTAGACTTTTCCCATACAGTTAACTTCCTGGGGCGACTAGACAACACCCACTGAATAACAAGGCCTTAGTGCTTGTCGTGTGACGTCATCAATGTAGGCCGTGCAATTTTAATCATATAAGGGGATACATACACTAATATTTATGAAAACTATCAATAGTTAACTTATTTTAAAGAACGCTAGTTATATGACAGGCTTCTTGACAAATCCCAAAAATTATGTTTGAGTTTTGGTTTAATACTAGGTGTAGTATTAAGTGCAGGCTCCCAACTCCCCTACACCAGCGCCAAAATTCAGGATATGTATTTATGTATAATAAACATTTTTCACACTACTGAAAAGAGGTTATTACACATAAATACATATACTGAACTATTACACACCTTCTCTTAATTATTTATTATTACTTAGTAGGTATAGTATAGGTATGCATGTTCATGTTATGCAGTTTCAAATTTCATTTACCTACCTAACATCGTGCATAACTTAGTGTTGAGGTGAGAGTTTAGGTATAAAAAATATATTATAGAACACAAGCCATGAAAATACATTAATTAAACTTTTAAAGAAATAGGTTCCAAATTATATACATTTAGTTATAAAAAATATTTATGCATATATAGGTAGGTATATGGCCTACTTCGTTAATGTATCGAGTTTTCTTTTTTATTTCCTTTTTATAAATGGTCGCTATTTTTAGCGCAATAATTTTTTAAGAGGGCATTGGAAATACTTTTGAGAATAATTTTTAAAATGTCTTTTCCATTATGATTATCGCATCCATCGAAATGTGAGACATGTTTCTGTTCAATACAATATTCCAAAATTAAATAATCTTTTATTATAGATTTCTAGAAATGTGTCCTCAAATTTATTAATTTATTGAAGATTATATAAGTCATAGATACAACATTTATAACTTGTCCTTGGGGATATAAAAGTCCTCCACGATTTAATTTATTAATGAGATCAAAATTGTCCTCAACTATAGATTGCTCGTCATAGGTATACTAATTTTTGTTTACAGCTGGCACATTGTAATTTTTTTAACGTAATATAGCAACAATAACCACCTAAATATGTAATTAACGGCAATACATCGTTGATATCGTGAAAGTGATCATCATTTATTAAAATTTGAGACACTAACGTGTTAATTTAAGAAAAGTCTTGTTGAGAGCAATTTTTGCTTATTTCAAGGGCTTTTGACAAATTTAACTCATCAATATTTTTAAGCTTTTCATCTTTACTTGGCCGTATTTTGACATCTTTTGATAAATAAATGGGGCAATTTAAAAAAATAGATGGTATACAGTCTTCTTTTAGCCGTGGTTTTAGTAAATCTATTGTAAAAATCTTACCAGTGTTTGAGTCTTGAACTGTTGTACTTTTTATTATACTACCTTCAGGAAAATGAGCTTCACATACTCTCGTGTTGTTTGTGGGCTGAATGTTATCTCGGAGTATCGCTTTTAGCCATTTTTGTCGTAAACTTACGTCCTTTGGAAAACCGAAAACATGAACTTTAGGCCCATTTTTATAATAGTTTCCGTTACAGCCAGAAACACAACACTTTTGAGGCATAATTTCACTAAGTATCAGTTACCACAAAACTAGCCGAAACCAAGAGAAAAACATACAATTAAACACGAACAAAAACTTATAAACTGTGCTGTAAACAAACCGACGGACCGCCAAAAAAGCAACAGGTTATAAGTCCGAAATATATGGTTTTACGTATTTAAAAATACGCCTAACAATATAAATTGTATACCTAAATATACAACGAAATATTAGGTACAAGTTTCACGCACTTAAAAGCACATAAATAGTTCTGATTTCAGAAAACTGTAAGAAATAACGCTGAATATAGCAACTTTTAGGTTTAGAGGTTAACGTACCAGATGAGCGCTGTTGTCGGCTCCGTAAGGAAAGTATTTTTGTTAGGGAAGTCGAACAAGGTAGTAGTATTTGATAATTAAATAAATAAATTACGAAATACCACATTAAAAAAAGAGGAAAGAACATCTTATGGAAATATGTGTTTTACGATATTGAAGAAGAAAATGGTAATTTAAGAGAAAGAGATACATCCTTTATATACTGGAATCCTAATATTCGCTAGTATCGTAGTAGTCTGGCAACGTTGCAAACATATGTTGCCTTTCGATCGTGTTTCGCCACCGGTAAGCTGGCTTCCTAAATCTTCGCTCCATATCGGAAAGGCCTACATTCATGACGTCACAAGCTAAAATTTTGTGAGCACTTTGTCCTTATGTAGAGGTGTTGTTGGACTAGACCGTGGCCGCACTTTATAGGAACTGGTGGATTTGTACTGACTTATTACGTACTGTACAGTGGCATGTAATTTTCCAGTTGTTTTACCAATATGTCCAAAGGATTTTTTTCTCTTTTCATAGATCTACTATGATTTTTCTAATAGAAATTTTAATTTCGCATTTGTTATCACTCATTTTGCTTCTACTACACAAAACACAGACTTAGAAGTGATGTTCTTAAACAAGCATGATTCATTTAATTCAAGCAAAACTTGACGCAGACCAACATATAACTAATGGTGCTGAATAGCATTTTATTGAAGTGTATGGATACTTATTTGATATAATTTCTTGTTGCTAATATCGTTTATTTTTTCATTGTTCAAATAAAGTATTTCAAGCGACTAATTTTGATAAAATTAGAAATTTTATTTTTCCACAGGTTTTGTATTTGAGATATAACGTCATCATAGTCTTTTTTAAATTTCAATCCCTTCATTCCTTTATAAAACGAATTTCGTAAAGTTTTCCAAGTACAACGATATCACATATTCCTATTTATAAGATAGATCATGGCTTTCTTGAGAAAATATTCACTTAATAACAAAATTATGATAATTGTGCCAAACTTTACTACCATAACTGGTATAATATAGATATCTCAGCATATCACCTTTAAAACGAATCATCCACTTACCTAAATTTGCTTAAAGATAATAGTTAAATAGCCAAAAATATGACAGCGTTAAGTTAACAGTAAAGCCAGTGGTAATGACGCGTGAAACATTTTAAAATATAATTTAATATGTAAATTGTATACACATTTTTATTTAAATAAAGAGTTAGTGTCACATTTTATTGACAGAAAATAATAATTTATATTTTAATTATGACACATTCTGAAACTGTTTGTTGCCTCAGCTATTCATACGGCTGGTCTTTCTTAAATTTTAGTTACTTTTTTAACCGACTTCAAAAAAAGGAGGAGGTTCTCAATTCAAGTAGCTGTCGTTTTCTCATTTGAAAATTATCCTTAGTAGATCTACCCATCACTTAAAATTGTAAAATAATAAGTTTAAAAAAACCGACATCAAAGAAAAAGTAACTTAACTAAAAAGCAAGTAATGAACGTTTTCTACAACAATTTAATACTTATTTATTGTCCCGTTTAATGTATTTAAGAAGTTATTGCTTATTATGTAATTATTATTAATTGTTTTATATAATTTTGAAGTCGATGCCATATAATATTAGTAATGCGAGTGACTGCCCTCGGTAATTTTAAATGTAAACTCATTGTTATAGTAGCAAGGTATATATTTTTTTATGTTTTACTTGACGCCGAATTCAAAATTATATAAAACAATTAATAATAATTACATAATAAAAAATAGTTTCTTAATTACATTAAACGAAACAACAAATAAATATTAAATTGTTGTAGCAAACATTTGTTTGCTACAACAATTAATAAATAAATAAGTTATTTCTTTAAGTTGGTTTTTTTAAACTTAAAGACGCTTGTATGTGTCGGTTGTAATTAAGAACTTATAACAAACGTGAAATAATTGAAATATACTGTTATAATCACTATTTTCCGATTGACTGCATAATAGTGTTTGATAAATTAGAAATATTTTCAGCACAATCACTTATTTGTCGAATTTAGTTGAAAATTTGTAAAATTTCCTTTTTATGACAAATCATCACTCCGAAGTTCTTTGTGTAGTCGCGAAGAAGAAATATTCGTCCAATTTATAACAAGATTCCAGTTATAAAACTGTGAAATATGGATTTCCATAATTTCTCGGAATGCTAAGAAATGGAATGCTTGATAAAACTGGCGTCGCATTATGGGGTCACATCATTATTTGTATGAATTATAGTCTCTGACTCCGAGAAAAGAACGATCAATATTAGTTTGCACTTGTTGGAGAAAAAAAACTAAAAGAGGACACTTAAGCTAAAAATAGAAGAATAAGATACGTAGTCATTCTTTACCTTAAAAATGGTAACTAGATATTTCTGCATATATAATTTCTTTTATACTATTTGATCTGTTTTTGAACCCTTATTCTAGAAATATATCCACATGTATGTATAGGTGTGACCTTTCTTATTAAAGCACATTTTTTTCTTAATTAATATGAATCTTAATTTTATATACTCTAATTTATCAAAGAATAATAATAATAGTTTTTAACTTGAACGTGAAAGAAAATAAATACTTTAATGCGGCTATACATATTAAGAACTGTTTGAAATTAAAAATATTTCCACTAAATACGAGTATATAAAAATTCAGCTTTCTAAATTTCTAAGATACAGCCTATCCCCCTGGGTGTGACAAAGGTGGGTATTTTTAGCTTTATATATTTTTTTCAGTATATCACAGTCATAGTTATGATTATATATTGTTATTTGTCTTAAAGAAACATGATCTAATTAAATATATATGTACTATATTAGGCTATTTAGGCTATAAAAGCTATAAGGCTATTAGGTTATAAACATTTACACTAAAAGCAATTATGAATTTGACACTACTAAATAGCGAATAGAGTAAGAGGAAGAAATATTTAAAATAAAGTTAATATGGGTTATGGATATAACAAAGTGTGTTTCTTTGTTAGAACGCTGCAACATAGGTTTGCTCAAGAAATATCGTGAAACGCAAAAGCTTAAAGGAGTTTATGTCAGAGGGAAAACCCATCAACTCAAATCAGGTAAAATGTTCTCCATGTTTGTGTCTGCCGATGAACTGAAAGTGACAGTGATGGTACCTGATAAAATCATGATGTCCAGATGATCTAACGACAACGGCAACCTGTGGCAGCTCTTGCTGCAGCTCGAGAAAGAAGCACCGAACGGGACAATCACGCACATATCACAACTAGAGCCGAATAAACGCGTTTTATGATAGTTCCCGGAGCGAACCCGCCAACGGCCCGGAGCTGGCAGGCAAGACTCCGGTGTAACAAGTAGGTAGACGATGGCCGGGAAAAGTGCGCGCGCATCTCTAACACATCGAACGCTGTTGTTGGAGCGACTTGAATACACTTGTTGTACATATAATGTGATATTTGATTTGATCCCCATGTGAAATACATTAATTCAATGCGATATATGTATATCTGTTACGTTTGCAAATGGTACACAAAGCATTTTCATATGTTCAATTTTCAGGACAGCTGTCCTGTGTTCCGCTCTATCGCCAGCGATAGAGACTGTTTATCGCTACACAAAACACAAAGCGATATTTTATCGCATTCAGCTTTATTGCGGTTGGTTTAAGGTCACATCGCTTTAACTTTATGTGACAATTAATTCCTAAAATATCCGGTTTATTCCATGTCCAAATATTAATTTAAATATTCCTTTCAGGTGCCTTTTATGTAAAGGTGTTAAATTCAACGCATATCGGATCTTAATATATACTTTCAGCGTCGATATGTGTTAACATAGTTTAATTTAACTACAAAATATTGTTATAAAATAACCAATCATTAATTATGATACAACTGAAGCGATTTTTCTCTTCATTCAAGTGGTTGAGGAATATTCAAAATTTTCCTCAACAACTTTATATCCTTATTTATATGATATACAGTGGCACAATATAGCAAATAATAAATAATATGGTGAAATGGCCTTTGCTGTTTTGCCCCACAGCAAGGACGACCTATTAACATTCCTAAATCACCTCAATAACATTAATCTCAGTATAACCTCGAGAGTAATAACTCCTTTTCCTTTCTTGATACCCTTATAACAAAATCTGAGAACAACATATTTTCATATATAATATACCGCAAGCCAACACAAGCAAATTGCTATCTACGTGCCAAGTCCCACCATGATACGGCCCAAATCAATCCCGCAACAAAAACCCTCATTGAAAGATACATCGAATTAATTAACATTGATAACAGACCACAATAATTACAAAACCTAACAAACATTCTACACCAAGACGGGTATGACTCGACACTTCTTAACTGACACACCTGTCAAATCAAAAACAAACAAAAAGATACAACTGACAATACCACAGACTCCTACACAGAGAGCCTTTCTTCCTTATATTCAAGGTGTACGCGATAAAATTAGCAAAACTCTCCAAAAACAAAACATAAAAACGATTTTTACAGCCAAAAACAAAATCTCCAGCTTCCTTCGCTCTACCGAAGACCGAAGAGTATATGAAATTCCCTGCACCCAATGTCCCCGTAGTTACATCAGCGAAGCCAGTAGACTCATATCCAACAGAGTCTACGAACACAACCTTGCTGTTCGCAAGGAACCAAACTCGGCACTTTTTCGATATTGCCAATAGGCAGGATAGAACACACTCGATTTTTAAAATGCCAATATAATCGTCACCAGAAAAATTCACCAAAGTAGCACTGACTTAGTTTTCCACAAAATACCAAACCACTAGACACTATACTTGACGCGCGTTTGGCCAACAAAGTTGGCATCATCTGGAGATGATTGAAAATTAATCATCATTAAAGTTTTAATCATCTCCAGATGATGCCAACTTTGTTGGCGAATCGCGCGTTGAGTATAGTGTATAGTGTTTTGGTGTTTTGTGGAAAACTAAGTTAGTATTATCTTCACACCAAAGGTTCCAACCTACTCCAGTATCACCAAAGTAGAACAATCCGCAAAGCCACCGGGTTTTAGTTCAAATGTAGTATTTACATCACAGAAAATATTTTTCTTAGCCAATAAAGGAGAATATTAAATAATATTGAATATGTTTTCAATGATCAAAGTTTACTAGTATATTTGAGGTAATTATTTAGTCAATCAGAATTTATTTATTATAAACGTATTTCATTAACGATAAATAAATCGTTCTCTCGATGTATATCCGTATTGTTGATAGTATTCTGATACACATTTCTTGGGCGTTTGAGACACTGCAGAAATGTGAATGGAATGATAGTAGCTTATAGTAGTATAATATCATGAGTCCTTAACCAATTTGCACAGTATTGTAGAAATACTTTTTGTGCAGAAAAAAATAATTTTCCTTATTTTAAAATATCAGTCCTTGAATTTCATTTCGATTAAATTCGATTTTACATTCGATTAACAAATATTCAATCGAATAAAAGTGGATTTATTGTACGAAAACATAAATTCTGCTAAATATAGTTATATTTCTCTGATTTTAGGAAATCTACTAAATATGAGTTATATTTCTCTGATTTTAGGAAATATTTTTTATCGGTAATAATTTATTGGTTTAAAATATAATATTTGTTTGCCGTATATTACCACCTATAGAAAAAACTATTTTATTCAATTTAAACTGTTATAAATAAGAATAATTATTACTTCGATATTTTAATAACAATTGTTCTTGAACCAAATTATCATTTTTCTCAGTATAGATTCCTTGAAACTATATTTGAGAATATTACTCAAAATATATCAAATATTGACAAACAGCATATGTTTGGCAATTCCAGTTTCGTTTTGGAGGAAGTATGGACCGATGATTCCACCAGACTAAAATTCGCACCAAACAGTGACTTTCTCGGGATGCATTTGATGCTGGTGCATCTCGTGGAGATTGGTATCGTCCCAAATTCGACAATTTTGCTTGTTGACATGTCCATTCATCCAAAACCGGGCCTCGTCGCTAAAGATGATTTTTTTGGCGAAATTTCGATCAACTTCCAACTGCTCCAAACCCCAATCAGCGAACACACAGAGTTATCTATGGTCTTTTACCTTAAGTTCCTGGGTGAGTTGGATTTTATACGGGTGGAGACCCAAATTCCTACGCAAGATTCGCCAAGTTGAAGTCGCAGGAAGCCCCAGTTCTCATGAATGACGAAAAATTGACTGTCTAGAGATATCCCGTACACTCTCACGCACAGCAGCGATGCTTTCAGCAGACCTTGTATTTCGGTGACGTCCGGGTGTTAGCTGATTATTTATAAAACCGGTTTACTCGAATTTGGCCACCAAACGTCTAATAGTCGGCTCGGCGGGGCGTGTGGCGAGGATAAAAATAAAAAATCATGTAATAAGCAGAAATTTTCTCGGACGGAGCACTGATTTGAAAAATAAACTTTGATGATTTACACACGTTGTTGAATGATATAACCTTCCATGGTAATTTATTATACACTTCTTAACAATTCACAATAAATTTGACAGATGTTTCTTTAACAACATAACCGCAATGGGGATAGGGTAGCAATGCATGCAACACAAAAGTGGACCACACTGTATACAATGCACAATATGTAAATATATTAATGTATTTATATATTATATACAATTGCTTAATTAATTAAAATACGAAGTGCAGTATAACTTAATTGTTGTACATGTACTTTTATATATACTTAAATTTAAATAATAATATATCCAAGCGTCATGACGCCGATATGATATAGGACTTTCATTCGTGTTTATAAAGTTTACTAACCACAATATTGTTAAAATTCCCATTTATCAAAAATGAAAGAAACGTTAATACTTCTTTGACGACGGTTTTATTTTTGTTTTGTATACGAACAATTAATGGTTGTTGAATTGTAAACAAACCATTAGAACTACTCGCATTTCCCGTCTCTTATGTTTTATGTTGATAAATTGGTTTTCCACACAACATCTTGAACTTTCTATCATCATAAATATGTCCTTATATATTGCTTATTGGAAATTTACAAGAACAAGTTACCTATTATCCAATAGACTAAATCACATATGTAAATTTTTTAGGTATCCAAAAATAAATACGTACATTATACAGAATTATGCAAAAAGCTATGAACTTTTCTAATTAGCAAATAGCTTTGTTGGTAGTTAACATTTAATGTCAATTAGTATATATGGTTTTGAAAACGATGTTCTGTTAACTGAAAATTGAATCCTATTCACAGTTTGATGTGAATATTTTTGTTTTCAAGTGAAGGCAAGAAATAACATAGAAATATATAATATAGTACCATAGATAAGATTTCAAAAAATAAAACCCGTCACAGGTAGGATTCGACATTTGTCCCGGATTCTTTGATAACCGCTTGGCGGTTTGGTGGTTCCTTTCTCGATTTCCGACTTATATGTTACTGACAGAGATCGTATCGATGAAGATGTATACGCCATAAAGTTCATTCGGCATTTGTCCTGAATCGGCGTACCGTGTATGGCACTGATGAGAACTAATAAGTTCGAAACAGCTGTATGTCGTTCGGTTCCGATCCGGGGCAAATGTCGAATCCTACCTGTGGCGGGTTTTATTTTTTGAAACCTTATCTGATCGTGCAGAAACACGAGAAAGGGGTCGAGGATCGCTTCTGGGTATAATTCAATGCTTGGCGGGGCTTTAGCCCGAGGAGTAGTTGTTTCCTAGATATTATGTAATAGCTTTGCTATTCGGGAACTACTTTGATAACCGCTTGGCGATTTGGTGGTTCCTTTCTCGATTTCCGACTTATATGTTACTGACCATAAATAAGAAATAACATAGAAATAATTTAAAATGTATAAGAGTTACTAAGAAGAATTGTTAAGTGTAAAACTCTTATTTTAGTATCAAATAGATAATCAGCCCCTCTTAAGTTAATACTAGCAGTTTCCCATTTTCTTAATAATTCGTTGAATTTTTTATATTTCTTAAATGAACAGTTAGTAAATACTCTCGCACCGTGGCAACGTTGCAAGGAATGTGACGTGGCAGTGAATTACATTACACCGCCCAAATGGATTGTAAACCACTTCTTCACTCTTGGCGTTTTCTAATAACAATAACGTTTTACATTAATAACACTTCAAATTCTGCCGCAATTCATCGATGATCCGAGTTCCAAGTTGAATTCTTTTCGCGGTTAGATTTAAAGCTTTTTCTCCCGCTTCCAAACTCCTTTATGTTTGATTTTTGGCATATTTAATGCAATATTGAAGAACAACACGATCAAAAAAGGCGCATGAATATACAAAATTGCAATATCGAGATACAATAGATACTGAGTTATGCAGCGTTGCCACGCTGTAAACATAGCTGTGACGTGAGAAAATCGGTACAATCACAACAAAAAATATATAGTGTAATGAAGTACAGTGACCTATATAAAAGTCAGCATACAGCGGCCAAACATTTTTGTAATCGAAATACATACTAGTATTACCTTAAATTATATAACTATAAGTCAGTTATATGTATATACAAATCACCTATTAGTCATATTATATTTACGTCCTTTACATTTTCTATATCTATGAGATACTTATTAATTAATTTATAATAACCCTATACTATATTTCATATGCAAGACTTTTATTATTTCGGATAAAATTTGTAGCTAGTATATTAATAATAATATTATTATATATTAATACTATTATTAATTACACAAATAAGGAGATTATATTACAACCCATCTGCAAATGCCTTACATAATAAGGACTAAACAAATTAGGTCAAAACAGCTATTCTCCTGGCTATATGTCAATCGCCGAGCACTGAATTACATGACAAAATTTGCCGTATTTTGTCTAACAGAGTTAACACTAAAATACGGTGATTCAGATTGTTCCAAAACCATAAGGAAGATGCAAAGTGTCACCTATCTCAGGATATCGTTAACTGCAGACCGGTTTCGACCTTATATTGGGTCTCGTCAGTGTAGTGTAAACGAGTATACCTTGGACAGATGAAGCTCATATCTAGTAAACGTTGCTACGTTCCACCGCAGTAGAACTACTAGTTCGTATATACTAGTACGCAGTAGTAAGTTACTCGTTTACAC
Source organism: Rosalia funebris (assembly GCA_037954035.1). NCBI lineage: Eukaryota > Metazoa > Arthropoda > Insecta > Coleoptera > Cerambycidae > Rosalia > Rosalia funebris. The sequence goes on along the minus strand of JAZFAV010000009.1, from coordinate 27,830,717 downwards.
TATTATTAATTAATAAATATATTGATTATTAATATTAAGGAGAAGAGACTTGTTGCTAGCATAAAGTGGCTTTACAACTATTACGTGTTTTAATATCCATAGCAAATATTCTTCATGTTTTAATTGCATACTTCGTAATAATTGAAAACGATTTCTTGATAACCGCTAATGCTCATAGTAGAACATTTTATTGTAATCTGGTTAACCGTTTTCTTAAGAATAAGATACTGGTATATAATTACACAGATCATGCAAAGTACTAACGAACAAGTTAATTGTTTCTGTAGATTTTAAAATAATTTAGGCATTTATTTTGTAGTAATTTAAAGTAATTTAGACAATTTAAGTCTAATATTCATGTACATATATAAGTATATGTCCAATGTTCTGGTCTCCTTTATTAATTTTATAGGTGAAACTAAACGAATTTCTACATCCGTAGCTGAATTAAGGAAGCCAATTCTAATATGGTTTTGTATTTAATCTTTCCGTAATTTTATTTCATTATGTTTTAAATGCTTTACTTAACGTCGTATTTACTTAATGTCGTAAACTTACCTAGATAAGCTTTCTTCAAATATTTCACGCTAAAATAACACCACAGACTATAATATTAAAGCATACACTTAAAAATATGCAAATTTACATACATTATTCTAAATTTTAACCAATTTAAGAAAATATTCTGATGAAATCTCACCTCTGAGTTATGTATATGCAAAAGGCTTGTTAAAAGGAACACAATTTATAATTCATCACGATCTCTCCATCTCCATCGTTATAAGCGGTGAGTCGAATAGACAGCCAAGCTAGGATAATAAAGACGTAATCTTAGGTTTATACTTCTTACTCATTAATAAATGCGTCTCAACTATAGGCCCTTACTACTGCAAAAAGCCATTTACTAACCATTGGTAAATGGTTAGTCCAAGGAATAATATATTTTAGTATAGTTCAAGTAAGTTCTGTTACTATGATAAATAAATACGTGTTAGTGTAAAAAGTGTATTAGCAAATTTTTGTTGTACTAGAAAAATAATATTTAATATAATCTTAAGAAAAGTTATTCATTGTAGAAACGGATAGATCGCTGGGCACTTGGTGAAGCATTTTTGACTAGTAAATGAAAGAAAAACGCTTGATGGGTTACACAAAAATTTCAAATTATATTTCTAACAATTACTTCGACTTTTATGTCATTTAAAAAAGAGGAACAAACTTTTACTCGTAAAAGATAATTTTTTTAAACAAATTTAAAAAGTTTTTTTTAACTTTTACTAATAAATTTTTTTTTAAATCTTACTAATAAAAGTTTGTTACTCTTTGAGAATTGCATAAAAGCCGAAAGAATTGTGAGAAATGCAGTTTGAAAGTTTTGTGAAACCTACCAAGTGTTTTCTTTCATTTACTAGTCAAGAATTATACATATGATAATGCAGATCATCGAGAAAACTCTTTATTTGCTCTAATTGTCTCACTGAAGACTACTTTAATGGAATTCTATATTTATTTTCTGAGTCTATAATAAAAACCGGATGTAATTAACAAGTATATTTAAATTATTGATAATATACTTGATTTGATATAAATCTTATGATAGCTAAGGCAAAACATATTCTACACTAACCTAACTATTATAAATTGATTATGAATAAGAAATAATTCTACTACATTTTAAACATTCGAAATACTATGTCCAGATTACTGGAAAATTAAATTAATATATTTTAAATTAATATTTTTGATTAATCCTAGCTTTAAATGTGTTACTACGGGTGAAACGTTTACGTTACTAAAATATGTCATTCTTGACAACGACCTGACAGTTCCATTACACCCCTTTTGCCTGTTTTAGAAGGCGATGGCTCTCTGAACCGAATAATATATACATATATGCATGATACGTTACTATTATGTAACTTGCATATCCCGATAGATTCTAGTCATAGATTAAATATGTGTAAGCTGGGGCAGAGCAACTTGCTTATTTGAATTGAGCACCCTAAAGCGATGGTTGCTACTAGGAAGGTGGAGGTAGGCAAGTTTTTCTGGTTAGGAAAATCGTGAAACGTGGACATCTTACCACAAAATGTTATCGCTTAATATTTCATATTTTCGATGCAAATAGTGAACTATAAAAAAAATCTAAATTTTACTAGCAATACAAACTGACTGACATCTACAGTCAGAGACAATATATTACACAAATTTGCCTTTGTAATATGCCTTTGCATGAGGACATCGTATTTTTTTTAATGGTAACTCTTTAGTTTTTGATGTTCCATAAAAACACTTTTAGAAAACAGAAATTTTATTATACCCAAAAATAAAATTAACTCTTGAAATGAAATTAATGAATTAATAAAAATTCTATATTTTGATAATGATTTATTCAATAAAGGTCTGGCGATCTTGCAAACCTCTCTCTCCAATAAATAATTAAAGATCTGGTAAATAAATCTGGTCTTTGTCTAAGAATATAATATATAAAAATTAACGAATTAACCGAAATTAGTTTAAATTGTCATTTATTTCTGGACAACAACCAAATGTATTTATATTTTGATAATTATTTCTCGTTCAAAGTCTAGCGACTTTCCAACCCACTCCTTCCAAGGGATAATTAAGGGTCTAGCAAACAAATCAGCCCTTTGTCTAAAAATATACCTCCTAGGAGAACGTTAATCCAAATAATTTGGAATTATTTGCATGAACGGCATTAATGCTCTCCTTAATAAGCAAAATAAGAACATATTAAAACCAAATGACAAAAGTGTTAAAATAAAATAGTTACAGAAGATATTGTAACTACTTTTTGTATATTTTTCTCAAAGAAAGAAATCCTAATATATTTGAATTATTTCCCTCATACTTGTAAATTATCTGCAATTTTGGTTGTTGACTGTACCATGGAGGCAAAACATAGTGTTATTTGAAGAATATCTTCTTCAAAGAACAGTATATAGTATGTTTTGCAATATAATTGGGAATTTATATAGTTATATACAAATAACGCAGCAATAGTTTTATGGTTATTAACTTTAAGTGTCAATAAATATTACATAACTTTGTTATACCGTTATAGTAAATAGCATTATAGAAACTACTAAATATCTGCCAATGCAACTACTTCCAATAGAGCATAATTCATTTCAAGCTTGAGACAAACTTAATAATTTAGTTGATTCAGATGATTTAGATGAGTCAGGTGATTCAGGTTTTTCAGGTGATTTAGATAATTCAGATAAGCCTGATGATTCGGACGATTCCACTGATTAAAATGATGATTCGATGATTCTGGCATTATTTTCACTCACCTCTTACTCTCTAAATATGTCTATGGTGTTACTACTCCCATCAGACTGTTTACTGTCGCTTCGTCAAACCTCTAGTATTCTAGGACTGCATTAAAAAATAAGCTTCACGTTGAATATGCATTTTATTTTTCCCTTGAAAAGCTCCTTGTGTTTACTGAACCAAGAAACTATATTTTCAAGCAACCGAAGTTAGAATTTACGGATCTATATTGTCTATAGACGAATTTAGAAAATGAAATAAGTAATACAAAAATACTGAAGATACACCAAAGTAAATTCAAAAGCAAAGCGTAAATAGTAAATCATTTCAAATAATATTAGAATGTATAATCTCTGAACAGTTCAGGAATTGTTCTCATTTTATTATAATAGAGTAGAGGATCCCATTAAGGAAAATGTCGGAGATGTTACAGATCTGTTAAAAATAAATTATTTCTTCTCTATAAAATTGTAATCAGTTCTTTTTATATGAAAGTTGTTTTAGCGTTGGGAATAAATTGCATGAGGTATAATGTAGTGTACTATATATTTTATTATCATCTCCTAATACGTAATAACAATAACACTATAACGAAAATAAATCCAACTTTATTCGAGCAACTATTACTGCGTGAATTACTTTTTTAATTGATTATACCTACGTAAACAACTATAAAGGTTTATAAGCTACAATCTTTAGTGTCTACTTGTGGATTGTTGGCTAACTACCAAAAGTAAATTTCGAACGACGTACTTCTGTTTTATGTATCACGTGAAATGGTATCATAGTTTATGTTAGTTTTAATAAGTTTTTTTAAAAGCAATGATAAGAAAAAATATATAAAACAAGATAAGAAATAATGGGTTACACAAAAATTTCAAATTATATTTCTAACAATTACTTCGACTTTTATGTCATTTAAAAAAGAGGAACAAACTTTTACTCGTAAAAGATAATATTTTTAAACAAATTTAAAAAGTTTTTTTTAACTTTTACTAATAAATTTTTTTTTAAATCTTACTAATAAAAGTTTGTTACTCTTTGAGAATTGCATAAAAGCCGAAAGAATTGTGAGAAATGCAGTTTGAAAGTTTTGTGAAACCTACCAAGTGTTTTCTTTCATTTACTAGTCAAGAATTATACATATGATAATGCAGATCATCGAGAAAACTCTTTATTTGCTCTAATTGTCTCACTGAAGACTACTTTAATGGAATTCTATATTTATTTTCTGAGTCTATAATAAAAACCGGATGTAATTAACAAGTATATTTAAATTATTGATAATATACTTGATTTGATATAAATCTTATGATAGCTAAGGCAAAACATATTCTACACTAACCTAACTATTATAAATTGATTATGAATAAGAAATAATTCTACTACATTTTAAACATTCGAAATACTATGTCCAGATTACTGGAAAATTAAATTAATATATTTTAAATTAATATTTTTGATTAATCCTAGCTTTAAATGTGTTACTACGGGTGAAACGTTTACGTTACTAAAATATGTCATTCTTAGAACTGTTAGTAAACTTACCTCTGATTGGACTGAACTTAATTGGATTGAACATTCAACAACTATGGTAGGATAAAATTACATAATACGCATTCTTTGTTGATTTTCCGTATTCACAAGGCATGCGAACTATGTTTCCTTTACTCATCTAAATTTATTACAGCTAGTATTATGATGAGATTAGCTTATTCTTTATTTTTATCTTTTTGATTTACAATGTTTTTAGTTCTGCTTGTATTTTTCTTGTTTGACCTTTCTTTTCTCTTTAGTTTTAGTGATCTAAATATAATCATTTTAAATTAACCCGTAAATTATTTCTTCCCATTAACATTGAACAGCTCCTGCTTTCCATATCCTGTTATTAACCTGCTGTGATAAAATTTTACAACTTTTAATGGTTTAAGGTACAAAGAAATTTCATGCTATGTGGTATAAAACTTAATACTTTTGTAATTGCTTAAATTTTACACCATTATAATAATTGTCAACTAATACATTTTGGGGTATAACCCTAATATCAATACACCAAAGTATATAACATTTTGCACAGCATAGAACAGATTATAATCCATTCGATATAACTATTCTACAGTACACATGTATTGACGATTATTAAAAGTTGAAGATATATGGACCATTATTTCTAACATCAACTTAACATTAAAGATGATCAAGTTTATTAAATGTAATTGGTGGACTCATAAATGTGTTGAATTTTACACATGTCACAGAACAGTGTCATTGAATTTATCCATTTTTATTTCTGAGGTTGCTGGAGAATAACATTGAATTTGTATGTACCGACTCATGTTTCACTACGAAAGGTAAATTTCCCATTTATTATGTATTAGTTAATAACAATGTTATTTGGATTTATGTTATTCACTCGGGTTTGGTTTAACTATGTTATAGAATTTAGATTATTTTTTTTTTGACAAGTATTTTAGGTTTATAATACCACTTCATGTTTGTGCAATCTTTGGAACTTGTACGCATTTTCAAGTTATCCAAAGAATATGAAAGGTGATCCAACCAAAACGCACAATGTTAATTGTAAATAAAACAAAAAGTTTTCAGAGAATTATCTTAATATTTTTTATTATGATAGAAGGATCTATGACAATTATGTGTGAAACAAAATATCGGCCAAATACTCGCCACGGCTTCGGTGGCATACCTCTATCCGATGGTCCATATTTTCACTGACTCTGAGACATAATTGAGGTTCAATGTCGTTAATGTGCCGAATTATCTCATCCTTTAGCTATTGAATTGTTCTTGGCTTATTGACGTACACTTTTTCTTTTAAATATATCCAAAAAAAGAAGTCCAACGGTGTCAAATCACATGATCGTGGCGGCCAATTAACATCGCCACGACGTGAAATAACACGGCCATTGAATTTCTCACGCAAAAGTGCCATTGTTTCGTTGTCTGTGTGGCAAGTGGCACCATCCTGTTGGAACCACATATCGTCCAGGTCCATATCCTCAATTTTTGGCCACAAGAAGTCCGTTATCATCTCGCGATAGCGAACACCATTCATGGTAACTGCTTGGCCGACCTCATTTTCGAAAAAGTACGGCCCGATGACGCCGCCAGCCCATAAACCGCACCAAACAGTCACTCTTTGTGGGTGGATCGGCTTTTCAACAATCACTCGTGGATTCTCATTTGCCCAAATGCGGCAATTCTGCTTGTTAACCAATCCACTGAGGTGAAAGTGTGCCTCGTCGCTGAAGATGATTTTCTTTGTAAAGTCACCATTCACTTCTGTCTGTTCAACCAACCATTCGGCGTATTGACGACGCTTGAAATGGTCAGTAGGCTTCAGCTCTTGAGTCAATTGAACCTTGTAAGCGTGTAAATTCAAATCTTTATTCAAAATTCGCATCAGTGATGTTCGTGAAATGTTCAATTGTTGGACACGACGACGAGTGGAGGTTGACGGCTCTTCTGCTACACTATCGCGAACAGCAGCAATGTTTTCCGCAGAACGAACTAGGCGAGCATGCACAGGTGTTTTCACATTTCTTACAGACCCGGTTTGCTGAAATTTGCGCACAATTCTCCCGATTGTGGACACATTTGGTCGATTATGCTGACCAAAAAAGTCACGAAGTGCACGAAATGTATTTTGATTTGAACGCCCATCTTCGTAAAAGGCTTCAACAATTTAAACGCGCTGCTCAATTGTGTACCTCTCCATGGTTGAATTTGTCAAACACTGAAACAAAGAAATGTCAAATTAAGTTGGGCAAAAAACTTGACGTTAAGGTGTGACTCACAATTAACATCGTGCATTATGGTTGGACCACCCTTTACACATCTACAACTGGGCAAACGGACAGACAGATACTTCGTTTGTTAATCGCTTTGCATTACAATTTTTTTATTATTTTTATTATTATTGTGTCGTTAAAATTAGTTAAGTTCCCAAACATAACTGAGAAAACTACTTGTGTAAGTTGTATATGTAAGTTGTAGTTTATTGTAGTTTTGTGGGTACTTGTCATTTAGTAATTATCGCTCGTTTTTGGTAACTTTAAAATACGCTGTGGAGATTACAAATATGTTTTTGTCCTTCGAGCTGAGTGTTAGTTGACATTGTCAAAATTGTGCCCCATTATTACATGGCAACCCTCATTATAATGTGATGTAATTTCAAATTACATTGAGGAACTATTTTTTGTCATTCGCTATTGTAAGAGTTTTTTTAACTAATTTTAGTAATATTTTCATCGCTGATTTCAAATCTGATATCGTTACATACTCTGGTTTCCATGCAATTTGACATTTTTTATGCAGGATATTGTGCCTTAGGAATACTTCGTTTATTTGTTAGCATACTGCATGCACTAAAAACCTTAAATGTGAAATAGTTCTATTAAATAGAAACTCTATTGGTACCCGATTCTTACTCAACACGGGCATTTGAGGCGTGGTCCGTCTTTAAGCAGGTCTCTGCTTGTTTGTGGACAAGTTGTTTGTACTCGTAACTCGTATATGTTTGAAGTATATGTATGCAAATACATAGATAGCATAGACCTGCAGGATTTTGTCAGAAAGATGAATGGCAAGGAAAAGTAGCATGGCTATCTTTCGTCGCAATTATACAACAAAAACTTCCTTGGCAACAAAAAATTAAGTTCTGAACTTCAACTACGAAGTTCTGGTTACTACAATGCTATTACCTTTTCAAAATCTTGGTTCCAATAAGAGTGTCAAGCTCCATTTCCTGTTTAGTCACTTCCATCAGTTCCCAGGGAACATTGGCTATATAAGTGACGAACTGGGAGAGCGTTTCCATCAAGGCTTTTTGAAACGCTACGCTAATATATGTATTTTATTTTGCACAACTAATTTTTTTGCACTCCTGCCATTATACGAAGATGCAAATTTCGCATTATACGAAAAGTCAAATTGCAAAATATCTAGAGCTTACAAACCAAAACTTCCCAGAGATTTTAACTCAGCGCCTTGGAATTAAGTAAGAACAAGTACTGTAATAAATGCAACAAAATTATTGTGCCCCAGTGTTATCATTGAGTAAAAACTATATTTCCGTAATGATAATAATAATTTGATTGTTTATAAAGATTGATTGTTTATATACTTTATGGCAAGGAACAGCATATATTTTTCATTTCATTGAAAATATCAAGTGATATTGGCGCCTTCGCCATTTTTAAGAAAATGTGATGGACTAATACCATCTATAAATATATTATAGATAGTCATTTTTATACGATAATTTTCCTAAAATAACAATTAGTGATTGAAAACAAGGTAACATTTCTGAATAAATTCAGAAAATGTAGCTGTAAAATTAAACGAACTAAAACTATGTCCATTTTGTATTTCAAATAGGGTCGAAAATCTACACATAAAGCAACCAAAGTTACTTATTATTTATAATACCAAAATAATATTAAATAAATTAATGTATCGAACCCTTTTCTTGATTGGTAATTACTCTAACTGCTTCTGTTTCAAAAATGTTATATTCTTATATGTACATTTTATTCTTGAAACCCAGTATCTTCACGATGTGTGGAGGGAAATATTTGAGGAAATTTTGTCTAATTACTTTTTGAGTGACAAATAGTGTGACTAAATTTAAATGATACAAATTTAAATTCAGTATTAGGAAAATTAGAAAAGTTTTCAGTTGCCCAACATGCTTTCAAATGAAATTATATGTCAATGGTAACATAATTGTAGGTATGATAATAGTAACTGTAATATAATTATTTAACTTATAAGCATGATAATAGTAACTTAAAGTTGATTCAACGTATGTTAAATGCCCTTGAAAGTCCTAAGATAGCTGAAAGACATAGGCTCTATGGTTAATAGATCGTTATTATGATTGATACTGTCAATGGCGACATTCGTGGATCAATATCAACTGAATGTTTACCTCCTTACTATCAGTAGAAGCAGAGATATAATAGATTGGCACATAGTATCTGTTCACTATTCACTAACCATGAAGTAAGATAGAAACTAAAATAATTATTCGTAACGGTTTACTGAACCTGAACAAAAATTGGATAGAAATAGAGACTAAATATAGTTTAAAAGTTAACATTAATAATCTCTTGACGATGGTTGATGAGTGGCATGCAAGCGATGTATTATACTTCGGTATTTATAGAACATAACAAATTAAAAAATAGTATAAATCAGGAAGGTCAACAACAACGACCTGACAGTTCCATTACACCCCTTTTGCCTGTTTTAGAAGGCGATGGCTCTCTGAACCGAATAATATATACATATATGCATGATACGTTACTATTATGTAACTTGCATATCCCGATAGATTCTAGTCATAGATTAAATATGTGTAAGCTGGGGCAGAGCAACTTGCTTATTTGAATTGAGCAGCCTAAAGCGATGGTTGCTACTAGGAAGGTGGAGGTAGGCAAGTTTTTCTGGTTAGGAAAATCGTGAAACGTGGACATCTTACCACAAAATGTTATCGCTTAATATTTCATATTTTCGATGCAAATAGTGAACTATAAAAAAAATCTAAATTTTACTAGCAATACAAACTGACTGACATCTACAGTCAGAGACAATATATTACACAAATTTGCCTTTGTAATATGCCTTTGCATGAGGACATCGTATTTTTTTTAATGGTAACTCTTTAGTTTTTGATGTTCCATAAAAACACTTTTAGAAAACAGAAATTTTATTATACCCAAAAATAAAATTAACTCTTGAAATGAAATTAATGAATTAATAAAAATTCTATATTTTGATAATGATTTATTCAATAAAGGTCTGGCGATCTTGCAAACCTCTCTCTCCAATAAATAATTAAAGATCTGGTAAATAAATCTGGTCTTTGTCTAAGAATATAATATATAAAAATTAACGAATTAACCGAAATTAGTTTAAATTGTCATTTATTTCTGGACAACAACCAAATGTATTTATATTTTGATAATTATTTCTCGTTCAAAGTCTAGCGACTTTCCAACCCACTCCTTCCAAGGGATAATTAAGGGTCTAGCAAACAAATCAGCCCTTTGTCTAAAAATATACCTCCTAGGAGAACGTTAATCCAAATAATTTGGAATTATTTGCATGAACGGCATTAATGCTCTCCTTAATAAGCAAAATAAGAACATATTAAAACCAAATGACAAAAGTGTTAAAATAAAATAGTTACAGAAGATATTGTAATTACTTTTTGTATATTTTTCTCAAAGAAAGAAATCCTAATATATTTGAATTATTTCCCTCATACTTGTAAATTATCTGCAATTTTGGTTGTTGACTGTACCATGGAGGCAAAACATAGTGTTATTTGAAGAATATCTTCTTCAAAGAACAGTATATAGTATGTTTTGCAATATAATTGGGAATTTATATAGTTATATACAAATAACGCAGCAATAGTTTTATGGTTATTAACTTTAAATGTCAATAAATATTACATAACTTTGTTATACCGTTATAGTAAATAGCATTATAGAAACTACTAAATATCTGCCAATGCAACTACTTCCAATAGAGCATAATTCATTTCAAGCTTGAGATAAACTTAATAATTTAGTTGATTCAGATGATTTAGATGAGTCAGGTGATTCAGGTTTTTCAGGTGATTTAGATAATTCAGATAAGCCTGATGATTCGGACGATTCCACTGATTAAAATGATGATTCGATGATTCTGGCATTATTTTCACTCACCTCTTACTCTCTAAATATGTCTATGGTGTTACTACTCCCATCAGACTGTTTACTGTCGCTTCGTCAAACCTCTAGTATTCTAGGACTGCATTAAATAATAAGCTTCACGTTGAATATGCATTTTATTTTTCCCTTGAAAAGCTCCTTGTGTTTACTGAACCAAGAAACTATATTTTCAAGCAACCGAAGTTAGAATTTACGGATCTATATTGTCTATAGACGAATTTAGAAAATGAAATAAGTAATACAAAAATACTGAAGATACACCAAAGTAAATTCAAAAGCAAAGCGTAAATAGTAAATCATTTCAAATAATATTAGAATGTATAATCTCTGAACAGTTCAGGAATTGTTCTCATTTTATTATAATAGAGTAGAGGATCCCATTAAGGAAAATGTCGGAGATGTTACAGATCTGTTAAAAATAAATTATTTCTTCTCTATAAAATTGTAATCAGTTCTTTTTATATGAAAGTTGTTTTAACGTTGGGAATAAATTGCATGAGGTATAATGTAGTGTACTATATATTTTATTATCATCTCCTAATACGTAATAACAATAACACTATAACGAAAATAAATCCAACTTTATTCGAGCAACTATTACTGCGTGAATTACTTTTTTAATTGATTATACCTACGTAAACAACTATAAAGGTTTATAAGCTACAATCTTTAGTGTCTACTTGTGGATTGTTGGCTAACTACCAAAAGTAAATTTCGAACGACGTACTTTTGTTTTATGTATCACGTGAAATGGTATCATAGTTTATGTTAGTTTTAATAAGTTTTTTTAAAAGCAATGATAAGAAAAAATATATAAAACAAGATAAGAAATAATGGAATGGAAGGCTGTCAAAATGAGACTTTAATATTACAAAATTAAAATATAGAATATATTGAATATGTTTACTATATTCCCATTTCTTCCTAAGGTAAACATACATTTGAATTTTTTAACTCCACAATTAGAGGTTTCCTCTTAAAACCACAAAATGAAATAAAACTTCTTATGAAATCGTCACGTCTTGAGACCAGCTATTCGTGGCTGAAATATGAACCAATAACCATGGTAATGAGCAAACCGTGGCATGTGACTCTACAAGTGGTATTAAATCCCCTTTCTATATTCCAATAGTGCGCCTTGTAACGTAATTTTAAAAATTAAAGTCATCCAAATTCTCTATCCAGAGTTGCAGCCAAAAATATTTCGAATATTTCTAATTGACGCGATATTAATTCGCGATTACATTCTAATGAATATTAACTTGTCTATATGAATGTGTATTAAAAGGTGGAAAGAGAAGAGGGCGGATAGGTCTGGTCGATATTTGATCACGTGGACTCCCAGGCAACCCTCCCGCCTGGAACGCGTCGTCGTAATCACTTCTGCAGATATTATTTTATATAGCACATCCTACCTCAACAATGTTCACCTGTAGCTATTATTTACGTAAACATTTAAATTATTAAGCAATATGTCATTCAGTTTCATGAAAAAAAATTAATAACGTATACGGTAAACAAACGGTGATTTTTATTTAATATTTACTCCATTTTGTATTTTGTCAGGATATTTTGATTAAGCAGTGGTAAAACTTATACACTGAATATCAGGATGAAAATAAGATAGTAAAATGAAACACAATTTATGTTAAAGTTGCATCCCTGAGTAATTTGTAGATAGTTAAGCTGCACATAAATCAATCCAAATAAATTCTGAGCCTATTTATTAAGCAAAAAATTAAATAATTTCTTACCGTTAACGACTAAATTTAATTAATATGACCTAAATCACTATAATAGATAATAGCCACGCGATTGCTGATTCGTTCGCGTCAGATTTGAAGTCATCATTTATTCATCCTCATGGTTCAACAATTATCTCGCCTACTAACTAAAAATATTCCCAGTTTTCGAGACAAAGGTAATTGACAGCATGAAGAAATTAAAACCAAAAATGACTATGGGCGATGATAAGATTCCTGTTTTTATAATTGAATATTAATGGTCGAACATGCATATTCATTAGTGGTCTTTCCATTGAAATATAAGATATCAGAAAGGTGATGGAAGTGAAACATCAACAGGTCGATAACTATACTAAGTAACTTTTGCAAAGTGTGACAACTCTTCACGTTTGGGGAATTAGGGGTAACCTACCTCAATTTATAAAAAGTTTTTTAAAGGAAGAACTATTTGAAGTACGAATTGGAGACAAGTCTTCAGACTTAATGATACAGGAGAATGGAATAGTGCAAGAATAGACATAAAGTATTACTCTATTTGCAATTTCTGTAAATGATATAACTATAAATGTAGATCCAGAAATTGGGATCGGGCTTTATGTAAACGATCAAGTTATCTAACTCTATCAAAGATATGGAATGCGTAGAAGGGAAAGTACAAGCCACAGTTAACGGTATCATACAAAATGGTGAAAATCGTGGATTCCAACTTCCAAACATAAACAAAGTGCGTTAATTTTTGTAGACTGAGAAAACCCCATAATAACTCACAAATCAGCATTGGAGATCGAAATACAGAACTAGTTCCTGAAACAAAATTTCTAGGAATAATATTTGATAAGAATCTCACTAGGGGCTCCACGTACAGGACCTAATAGTCAGATGTAAGACATCTTTGAATTTAGGACGATGCCTAACACACATAAAACGGGGAGCGAACAGTTCAACTCTCATAAGTTTGTTTATATATCGAAAATTCGTAAATGACACTTAAGAAAAAGTATATCGACACTGTCTACAGAACAGGACTACTATTTAGAAAACAGCCAATGAGCAACTACCATTTTTAGATGTACTAGTTATTAGAAATAGTGAAAGTAAGTTAGAATTTGATATATACAGAAAATACACCAGTACTCTCAGATATGTCCCTAATGATTCCCACCAGTGTGTTCAACACAAGATGGCGAACCTCAATTTTCTAGTTCATCGTCTACTAAGCTTCTCTCTCAATAAAGATTGGTATGAAAAAGAAAAAGCGCGAATCAAGGATATATGTAGCTAAGTGTAATGAATATTCTGTTGATATAGTTTAAAAAATGATTTGCATACGCAAATTTAAAGAAACACTTCGAAATTCCTCGATCTTTCAAACTAAAAGGGAACATCCAAAAAATCTTGTGTAAAATTACAAAAAATTTTTTGTAATTTTAAACAAGAGTCTACAAAGAGTCTAAAAATCTTTTATCGAAAAACGTTAAGTATAGGAATCATAATGTATACAACATTTATTTATTTATTTTTTGATTTACAAAAAAAATAAACAAATTAAATATCCTCTTTCTCATAAACATGTCTTATGTCATCTAATTACTACGTTCCATTTTATATTGAGCAAATAATTCAAAATATAACGTGAATCTCAGAATCATTCTCAAGATATAACAACCTTAAATCTTATAAACTAATATACAAAGACAAATTGGCCTTCAACCCATACCATATTTTCTGTTCAGTCTTACGAACAAAGACGAATCAAGTTCATATAGACTGCCATAAATGTCTAAACAGACCACAGAACACATGATGTCAACCTCAAAGCATGTACAAAATTATTTGCATTTTATTTATTAAATATTCTGTGCTCTAGGTGTTCTATGTTGTGCTATCGACAGAGGTGACAGAGGCCGACACAGGTATCAATGCTGTCATTAGGGTGGCGAACTCAGGACTCGTCGTCGCTGGTTCAGGCCATGGTCCTGGATGCGTGTGGGTTAAGATAGGCGGGATCATCCTGTGTAGCTGCTATTTTTCTCCAAACGGAAGCCTAGAGGAACTTCGGGCCTCGCCGGATAGTTTGGAGGAATTGGTGGCAGGCGCGGATGATGACTGCATCATCGCGGGCGATTTCAACGCCAGAGCCCCCGAATGGGGGGAGAGCTCCAAATGCCAGGGGGGACCTGGTACTGGAGTGAGTAGCAAGACTGAATCTGGTCGTCTTAAATCGAGGGACACAGCCAAAGTTCGAAAGGGGGAGATGGACGTCGAACCCGGACGTAATGTTCGCTACGACAGGTGTAGCAGCCAAAGTGATGCGATGGAGTGTATCTAACAAGGAAACACTCAGCGACCACAAATACATCCTTTTTGAGGTCGGTAAACGTGCGGGTCAGACGCTTAGCGTGACCAGGAACAGAGGTTGGAAGCTGAACAGCTGGGACAGGGTTAGTTTCTGTGGGGTCATGGACGACCAAAGAGAAAATGGGAGGATCAGGGATCCCAAATCTTTGGTTGAAAGCGTCACGAGACCGTGTGACGCATCCATGTCCAGAAAAGGGAGAAGCAGGCAATCCCCGAAGATATATTGGTGAACAGAGGAGATCTCTGCCCAAAGGAAGAAGTGTGTTGCCGCACGAAGGCAATATATCAGAGACAGGGCCAGACGAACCTGGAACCCTAAAGAGCAGGGAGAGGCGAAGGTAGCGTATAAGGCTGAAAAGAAAAAGCTGAGGGACGCTATCAAGGCAGAGAAGAAGAGAAAATGAGACGAGTTGTGTGCCGACATAGATAGAGATGTCTGGGGTAACGGGTACAAACTGGTGGTGAAGAGGACGAATAGTCACCAGCAGGAGATTCCTCTAGAAAAGATGAAAGAGGAGGTGGACGCGCTCTTCCCCGTGAAACCGGTGGAAGAATGGGAACGCCAGCCAGGAGCAGATCTCGATCCGCTTACATAGGAGGAATTGTTAAGGGCTTGTGCCAAGATTAAAAATGGCAAGGCGCCTGGTCCGGACGGTATCCCCCCTGAGATCCTGAAGGCCGTGGTGAAGGAATATCCTGTGGAGGTGCTGCGAATTATGAATGACGTCATGAGGAGCGGCGACTTTCCCGAGGGATGGAAGATGGCTAGGCTAGTTCTAATTCTCAAGGCGAACAAGCCGGTGGAGGACCCCACATCTTTCAGGCCGGTATGTCTGATCAATGTGCTCGGGAAACTCCTGGAACATCTCATCCTAGGAAGACTCCTAGGTTGAGTTGAAGCGAAAGGGAGGCCTGTCGGAGAACCAGTATGGGTTCAGGGCGGGGAGATCTACGGTGGATGCTGTCATGGTCATAAAAACCATTGCACATGAGGCGTGGAAGTCCAAGAATTTGTGCGCGTTGATCACTTTGGACGAGAAAAACGCGTTCAATTCGGCCTCATGGGGAAAGATCATGGGGAGGCTGCGGAAGCTAGAAATAGCACCGTATGTTGTAAATATGATCGCCAGCTACCTGTCCTGCAGGGGCCTGATATTGATGGCCGGGGATGGTAGCGAGAGGAGGAGAATATCGTGTGGAGTGCCAGAGAGGTCGGTTATGGGTCCTACCCTATGGAACATTATGTTCGATGGGGTATTTAAACTCAGAGTGCCCAAAGGAATGAGGGTCTTGGGCTGCGGCTGATGATGTCGCGGTGGTCGTTACCGGAAGAAGTGACATCGACGTGAGGGAAAACGCCAACCTCACTATCGAGAGGATCAAAGGATGGATTGAAGAGAGGGAACTGATTCTGGCGTTGGAAAAATCGGAGGCAATCCTCCTGACAAGGAAGAGAAAGCTTCCGTGCATCACGTTTCAAGTAGGGAATACCGAAATCGTGCCGAAGCAGAGTATTAAGTACCTGGGAGTCTGGATTGATATTTCTCTGTCGTTTAGGGAACATATCAAACAGACGCTGGAAAAGGCGGGCAAAATTGTTTCGGCCCTTGGTCGCTTGATGCCAAACATCAAGGGCCCCAGGGCGTCAAAGAAAAGAGTCCTCAGCGGGGTGGTGCACTCGATTTTGCTGTATACTACCCCGATATGGGTGGATATATTGAGAAGAGACAAGTGGAGGAAAGAGCTCACCAAATTCCAGAGAAGAGCAGCGCCAAGAGTTTGTAGCGCATACAGAACAGTATCGGCAGCGGCAACGCTGGTGATAGCCTATATACCACCCATCGATCTTCTGTCAAGGAAGAGATGGGAGGTGTACGGAGGCGCTGACAGAGGTGCAGCAAGGGAGAGCCTATGGGAACACTGGCAGGAGAGATGGAAGGCGGAGCCCCGAGGGAAATGGACGAAGGTGCTAATCCCGGACATAAGGCCATGGTGCGAATGGGCACATGGCGATGTCGGGTATTACTTAACCCAGGTCCTTACTGGGCACGGCTGTTTCGCGGACTACCTATTGGATATAGGCAAACGTGAGAGCAGAGAGTGCTGGTTCTGCGGAGAGGTCGATGATGTCGGCCATACAGTGTTCAGCTGCAAAAGGTGGACAGGAAAAAGGAGAGCTGCAGAGCAAAAGATAGGACATGCTATCCTTGCGGACAACATGAACCCAATAATGCTCGAGAGCAGAGAAAGATGGACAGTGGTGGAGCAGATGGTAACGTCCATCATGAAGGAGAAAGAGAAGGAGGAAAGGGAAGTGGGGAATGAGTAAGTATCCTGATTGATATGCCGAAGAGAAGTAAAGCGAGAACGGTTCCTCTTCGGCATCACACTGATAGGATAGCGGGGGGTTTTTAGTCGGTAGGCGTATACGAATCCGACACTACCTGGCCAAACAATAACAAAACACCAGAGGCCAGGTGTCTTTTGCAGATTTTCTCCTCGAAAAAAAAAAGGTATCACCGGGGAGGTGGTAATCAAATTTGATTACCGCCTCCCTGGGTATCACAGATCAACACCAGTAAATAGATGGGCCACTTTTAACATATTTTTAGAACCAAATTGTACGCATCTAGACTTTACTCACGGTACTATAAATTTAAATTAGTTGTTATACTACTTATTATAACTTAAAAAAATACACTACGTTTCAATTTTATATAGTAATTATCTTCAGAAAATATAACTTTTGCATTATCTTGATGATGTATATCTATACGTATACAGTTAATGTAATAGTGTTTTGAAGACAGCTATTATAAAGGGTGGTCCAATTATAATGCACGATGTTAATTGTGAGTCACACCTTAACGTCAAGTTTTTTGCCCAACTTAATTTGACATTTCTTTGTTTCAGTATTTGACAAATTCAACCATGGAGAGGTACACAATTGAGCAGCGCGTGAAAATTGTTGAAGCCTTTTACGAAAATGGGCGTTCAAATCAAAATGCATTTCGTGCACTTCGTGACTTTTTTGGTCAGCATAATCGACCAAATGTGTCCACAATCGGGAGAATTGTGCGCAAATTTCAGCAAACCGGGTCTGTAGGAAATATAAAAACACCTGTGCATGCTCGCTCAGTTCGTTCTGCGGAAAACATTGCTGTTGTTCGCGATAGTGTAGCAGAAGAGCCGTCAACCTCGACTCGTCGTCGTCCCAAACAATTGAACATCTCACGAACATCACTGATGCGAATTTTGAATAAAGATTTGAATTTACACGCTTACAAGTAGCAATTGACTCAAGAGCTGAAGCCTACTGACCATTTCAAGCGTCGTCAATACGCCGAATGGTTGGTTGAACAGACAGAAGTGAATGGTGAGTTTACAAAGAAAATCATCTTCAGCGACGAGGCACACTTTCACATCAGTGAATTCGTTAACAAGCAGAATTGCCGCATTTGGGCAAATGAGAATCCACGAGTGATTGTTGAAAAGCCGATGCATCCACAAAGAGTGACTGTTTGGTGCGGTTTATGGGATGGCGGCGTCATCGGGTCGTACTTCTTCGAAAATGAGGTCGGCCAAGCAGTTACCGTGAATGGTGTTCGCTATCGCGAGATGATAACGGACTTCTTGTGGCCAGAAATTGAGGATATGGACCTGGACGATATGTGGTTCCAACAGGATGGTGCCACTTGCCACACAGCCAACGAAACAATGGCACTTTTGCGCGATAATTTCAATGGCCGTGTTATCTCACGTCGTGGCGATGTTAATTGGCCGCCACGATCATGTGATTTGACACTGTTGGACTTCTTTCTTTGGGGATATTTAAAAGAAAAAGTGTACGTCAATAAGCCAAGAACAATTCAAGAGCTAAAGTATGAGATAATTCGGCACATTAACGACATTGAACCTCAATTATGTCTCAGAGTCATTGAAAATATGGACCATCGGATAGAGATATGCTACCGAAGCCGTGGCGAGCATTTGGCCGATATTTTGTTTCACACATATTTGTCATAGATCCTTCTATCATAAAAAAAAATATTAATATAATTCTCTGAAAACTTTTTGTTTTATTTACATCGTGCGTTTTGGTTGGACTACCTTTTATAAAACTAAAAAGTAATATATTCTTTTAAATTTAATTGATCCACAACTCAAGAAAAAAGACAGTCAATCAAAATTTTTATATGTTAAGGCATATAATGTACAGTAAAGAAGACAATAAACAAAATACATATCCAATAAATACTAGTTATAAATGAAACTAATAATAATACTAATACATTTATTCAATAGCATATTAATAATTTAAAAGTAACGGTATCCAATTCATTAACAAAACAGTATTTTAGTTTTCTAAAATACAAATTTCTAACATACAATAAACTGAGTCATATGAAATACTAATTGTTTTATATTATAAAGTATTACAGATAATTTATAACGCTAAAGTTACCGTCACTGAATAACGCTGAAGTAAATAATTTTTTATTTCCTATACCAGCTAGTCAAATGTCTCGTATAAGTTTTTTCTAGGTATACAATGTCTGAAATTTTAAATTTTCCACAATTCTCTTTTTTCTTCGTTTGAGGGTACTCTGAAATAATGCACTTTTTCGCCTTCTACGAAACGTTCTTTTTCGTAATTGCATGAGGGCACTATGCAACGTCGTCTCACATGACGCATTTCGTTTTTTACTTTCGGCGAATCTCCATTTTATACTATTATATTTATACAAAACAGATTGATTACAACTCGCGATTACGCGTTTGTTTACATGTACGCGAGGTTATGTTTATTGTTAGTGCAGGTAAGGGACGTAAAAGAAAGGGGGAAATGAGACTGCAGGAGCTGCAAGACCACTAGCACCCCTGGAGGGCGTTGTACACATAATTGCAAGATCGCACTACGTGACATATAGGGAGTGCCATCCCCCTGCATTATACCATGTACAATTTTCTCTCGTAACTATGGCAACGACAGTGGCTTCATGGAACTGTCAGTTGCATGCGCCATCTACATTTTTCTTGCATAAGTTTAATATTTTTATATTAATTCTAAAGGAGTGACCACCTCCTTATCTGTGCGTTCTGTGCTAAGAGCAAGAGCCGTCAATTCTATTAACACTTTTTATTTGTTATATAGAACAAATGAAGATAATTTAAACAATTCGATATTTAATAAATGATTAGCAGTTATCGAAATTTTGATAAACATCAGCATTCACCAATCGATAATCTTTATTTAAACTTGTTTGATATACTGTAGAACATATTCCATAAATCTGTTTTGTAAATTAAATAGTGGTTTCCCTCTTTAGAATTAAAGATTTTCGATAAAGTTACTATTGTTTCTTTAATAAAGAAAATGTCATTAGAACAGACAGCATGTGAAGGTACAGATAATTGTCTTTTTTGAAACCTAATCATAACCTATAAGATAGATATCATTGCAGATTTAAAGGCGTTTGAGAGGAGATTGACTGAAGTTATAGCTTGTCTACATCCGTCCACGACAAGATGGAGAAGTAATATGTTTCTTTTCATAAGTTAATTTATTTATAACGTTTCAATTTTTAGTTGTACTTGTAGCAGTTTCGATATGTGTAGCTACAGGAGCTAGTCAATGGATATTAGACCCTGAGACGAGGATAGTTTCACTATCACAGTCATTAACAAATCATCCCTTTTTTATATTATCCACAATTATACTTGGTAAGTTGTCCTATCTAATTTTATAGTTACATTATCTTAACTATAAAATTAGACATCTGCTAATTAAAGGAACTAAGTAACATTGTTAAAATTATTACTAAGTATCAAATGGCCTTAAAAAAATTTATCAAAATAGAAAGAATTTGTCAGAAAATCTAAATTGTAAATTCAAAACCACTTCAATATGACAATATATAACTTGCGACAAGTTGTATTGCACACCCAACAATCTAGAACTAGTCAAATTACAATGGTTGAACGGATCACTAGTAACATAACTTATTATTGACAAGTAGTTAATATTAGTATTCCAATAGTCAAACGATAAGCAACACACTCTTGGAAAAGACTACCAAATTGTCTTGATCCATGAAAAAATTTCTGAATTATCCTATACAGTATACATAATGCTGATACAGTAGAAGTAAGAGTATTAAATAGACTCTGTTAAAAACCATGTTATGAAATAAGACTACACCACCTACCTGTTTAAGTAGTAAATAAGAATACAACACGTTAAGGGAATATCCTGCTGGTTTCATAAAATTAGATGCTAAAAAAATGTCAATTAAAAAGACTGCTGAGACGATTAATAAAACCCCATAATGGTGAAACTGTTGTTAAACAGTAGGATGAAATGCAAAAATTCTGAAAACAAATTAAGACAAACCTAGGATGTTGTGGGAAGAGCGAAGATATATTAAAACTAGCACATCACATTGCAATATTTCACACAAGTCATTGCAATATTCCACAGCAGAAAATAATATAGACAACCAAAGAATATTTTAAAAATAATTTTGTATGACTAAACCTTGTGACTGCTGATACTGAGATCAAAGATGTATAAATGAACAAACTACTTACTATGTTGGACTAATATTAAATAATGAAAAATAAAAAATGATTTATAGAAAAGAGAAAGAGACATATCCTTATGCTTCTCTTTTTTGTTTTGTTATCTATCTGTGAAACAATTGTGATAAATTATTTAACAATATTCGGATTGCTAGAGACAATTGAATCATATTGTTACTTTTATTGACACATAGAGAGCTTCTCCAATAATAGTTTATTTCTATTACTGATCTGCACAGTTAATGGGGCCAAATTTCCATTTTGGACACTAATTAAATTTGGTAAAAATTCCCATTTCAGTGCCTACAAATACAAAACTCCACTATACTCCAATATTAACTCTAATGCCTTACAGATTCAAAAATTAAATGATCATCAGGGTATATTAAGACTACTGTTATCCATTAAAATAAATCTAATGTTTGCAAGTTTCATAATTTTTTTACATAACATTAATCCATACAAGACAATATTGAATCGGTCCTCTTAATAATAGTATTGTTCCTATTTCTAGTTACCATATTACTTCTTGGTGTGCACAAAAGAGTCATAGCAGCTTCTATCATTACATCTAGAACTCGAGAAGTATTAAGTGATTTCAACATGTCATGTGATGACACTGGTAAATTAATACTGCGACCAAGACCAACTAATATTACTTGACAAAAAATGATTTGGTTTAACTTAATTTTATCCTAGAATATTTATTTAGTTAAGAGAAATTGTTTGTGTAAAATTAAAAAAACACATGTTTTGTTTTACTATGTATGCTTTTTGTTTTATAACCTGCAAAATGATATCACTGAAAATGCAAAAATACGAGCAATGCAAATAATATATTTCTAATAAACAATAGTAGCAATAATCCCTAATAATGATAATAGTACTGCTCATCAAGTATAGGAACAAGTCTCTATTGGACCACCCACGATATGCACATTAAATAGCCTAATACTGCCCTCACTTTCTTCTATACATACATAAAGAAATCACATGTTTTCCTATTATTAATGAGCAGTAATAGCCATAATCTTGTGATAATTTTATCCAAAAATAAACAGTATCCCCAAAATTGTTTCCCAAGAGAAAATTGGTTTATTTTTTTAGTTATAAATTATAATAGAGACTGCATTTCTATGAAATTTAAATTCACAGAATACGTTAATTTTATTTCAATTTACATTCATGAATTTGGCAATTAAGAAACTGTGTATGTAAATATATCATTTACTATACTTAATCAAAAAGAAATGTCTGCAATTCAACTGTATTTTATTTTAATTTTACCCTTTAATCGGAATCTGCTACCAAAGAAATCTTGATAAAAATTCTTATTGTGAATCCCAAATAAATGGATGTTGAAGACAATAAAATATAATAAATATTAAAATATATGATACATTTTAAAATTATTATTTTAATTGACATTTGCCTTGTCTACTGAATATCAGGAAGTTTTGGCATTATTGAATATATCATATATTCATTATATGAAAAAGTCGTGTCCTGAACAGAATATTCTATCCCTCGAGATTTTTTTAGGAGTAACCAAACAAGAACCCAAAATTATCGATAATCTGGGGATATTCAAAATAAGGGCTCCTACTTTCATTACAATATAACTCTTTTTTTGTGTTTTTCATAAAACAGTTGTCTTTTCATATGCTCCAGAATCATTCTGATAATTCTGTGTTAAGCAAGTTCAAATCGAATGCATTTTTTAAGTTGACCAATATCAAAGAAACATTTAGAACCGCGATCCTGGAGCTAAAGTGGTGCGGTGCGAATAAAACGTGTCCAATATTGAAAGAATGAAGTAAAATAAGGATAAGTGATCTGTGGATAGGGAAGTGATTATTTGATAGGTATTGGCGAGAAAAATCTTGATACGACCTCTGGTGGAAACTCAGGTACTACTAGGAACAGTTAATTTGTATTAGTTCATCCCCAATAAATAGAATATCCTGTTGAACCACATTTAAACTTCCAAAACACAAATAAAGTATTCTAGGCAATACATATCTACAATACCTAAAATGCATAAACGTCCAAAAATGTTACTGTGGTTTTGTTCATTTCCACCATTTTGCGATGAAACTAGCGCCACCAACAGTCAAAGTAACTCTCCAATCCTCCGGCTATAAAGCCCGTCACAGACTTCGTTCTTTTTCATCCATTCGAATCGCCGTGCCAAAAGCGCCAAAAACCGAAGTGTGTGGTGAAAAAACGTCGTGTCGCATCGTCGGTTAAAATATCTGCTGGTGCTTGATTTTTGGAACGACGGTTCATTGGGTATCGTTCCGAACCGACAGTGTGTGGGGATTTCCTTCCGAATCGTCGGTTTGTTTACATTAGCGTAGTAGGCGCAATTAAGCGGAATAATTTGTCCTAAAGACTGTGGGGAAATCGCTGTCGAAAACTTTAAATCTTCATACGATCTTTAAATGTAAATTTGCTAAATAACGCAGTTACTGTAAGCCTCTCATGTGGAGAAATTGCTTCTCTTAATTGAGTGTCTTGTTTAGTAATATATGGTGTTACCAGATTTAACAATTCTAAATATGTTTCTTCATCCATCCTTAAGTAATTATACGAGTCTCCTGGCTCCAATTTTAGCTCATTTAATAAATTAATATGAAATATGTTTTTCGCTTTAAAAGACATTCTTTGACCCATATTGAACACCGCTTTTTTTGTTTTTACTTAAAACAGCAACAGCCGCCACCACTGCTAATGCCTGCTTCCTTTTCATGACGTAGCGAATTCGACTATTACTGAAAATTAACTGCCAGGATTGCTCGTAGTGTGTGGTCAAAAAAGTTCAGCGATTCGACACGACGTTCCGAATCGCGGCGATTCGAACGGATGAAAAAGAACGAAGTCTGTGGCCGGCTTAAGTTGCATCCACACCACTGAATTAGAGAGTTATTTCTCTAATTCAGTGATCCATACAAAATTATGTTGTCATCTCAAAAAGACATTTTATTCTGTGACATTCACGGGTGACAACTGATAATTGTGCTTTGGAGTTTATTGTTGTATGTACCAAGAAGACTTACAAGTACCTTATTCGAAGAAAGAAAAATGGCTTCGTCGTTGGAAAATTTAGAAACTCAACTTGAAATGTTTATTGAAAATGTTAGACAAATTCACATAATTGTGAGTGATTTTCAACCTCAAAGCCAAAACGTTCTTAATCAAAAATTGTAAGATATTGTGATTCAGATAATTAAATTACCTAATTGATATTTTTTTAAGGCAAGCTTTAGTTCATGGCTTACAAGAGGTCGATAAATTAAAATCCCAAGTGCAAGATGTCCATGTGCCATTAGAAGTATTTGAGTATGTACTTTTGCCCGTTATATTGGTATACAATTAACTCAATTAAATTTGCAGCTATATTGACCAGGGCCGTAATCCACAACTATACACCAAGGATTGCATCGAGAAAGCCTTGGCTAAAAATGAACAGGTTAAAGGGAAAATTGATGCTTATAGAAAGTTTAAAGCAAATATGTTAGTGGAATTAAGTAGGACGTTTCCTAACGAATTAAGCAAGTACAGGGCATTAAGAGGGGACGAATAAGTGCTTATACAACATTATCACAAGATAGTGATAATACAACATTACAAATGATTCATTACATTGAATCATCAAAGCAGAAGGATGTAATTTCATCTACCAATTAACGTGGAGTATAAGTGTATTTACTATGTTGTTATTTATTAATGTAAAGTATTTAAAATAAATTATATATTAAGTATTTTTCTATAAAATTAAATATGTTTAAAACCCAAACATGATTCTTTAATTTTTGGTTCACAAAAAATGGAGTTTGCATATAAGAAATAAGATGTACGAGTTTTAGAACACCGAGTGAATTTGTTGGTACAACCTAACAAAACTGAAGAATTCAAAGAACCCACAAAATTACATCTCGCCTTAATCTAACCGATTCAACATACTTTGCATAATAGACGATATCGACAGTTTGAGATTATTTTTAATTGTGAATGTGTAGCAGTGTACTTGCATATACTTTAAGATATCCATTACACTATTGTTGCTTCTATTAATATAGGAATGCATGTTATTTATTTATTATTATTATTATGTTTTATGGGTTTGGGCCTCATTAGCCACTGATCGCATGGGTAGTCCCTTGGCGATCCCCTCTTATCCGGGTCATCCAAAAATGCTATCCCATAAAAGGAGCAATTTGGGCACGTCCCTCACCTCCTCTAGGATAACAGGGGTCTCTAATATAAGGCACCTCCTCTCCTCCAATGCGGGGCAGGTGCAAAGATGAATCGAAGTTTCCTTGTCTTCTCTGCAGTATCTGCATGCCGGGCTGTCAGTCAGCCTCAGCTTGTGCTTATATGCATTCAGGCTACTATGGTGGCCCGTTATGATTCCCACCAGGGTTCTGGCTTTGTGCTTGTTCAATTTAATGAATTCTGGGCCCATTTCTCAATCTGAGAAATGGGCCCAAATAAGTTAAATGGGTTATTTAACTTATGTTTATTTCTTTTCTTAAAGTTAAAGAATGCAATACAAATAGAATCCTGTAGTTGTATTACTGAAATGATATTAGGTCCCGAAAATATATTTTTTAAGCCAAAGAAAATATAAAAAATCTATCACAAAAATATTATTCATATAAAAAATATTAAGCTATGTATTCTGTCATTTTAACATAATTAATATAAATGATCCAAAATGGAACAATTCATATTCATTTATTATTCTGTATTCTTAAATATAAGCTTGGCATTCTGGTTTTTTTTACTGCAAAAAAAAAATGTTACATCTACTGTTATTAGTTAAAAGTGCAGTTTATTATGGATAGACATTGTCACTGTTTTCATAAATTTCGAGTTCTAATGGGGAAAACTTATCATATCACCCTCAACGTAGGTGTGTTTAAACTCCTGTGCTTTGTCCCTAGGTGGAATCCGTCCCTTGCTGTTTCGAGTTTTAGGGGAGGAAGCCAATTTCAGTTTAGATTTTAGGAAAAAAAAATTGTGATCCAAATTATTAGACAATATTTTTTAAATATGCCATTAAATAAAATAATGTATTAAATTTCAAGAGTTTGTGATGATTACTGAATATTGTTACTAAATCAGTTATTATTAATTGTGAGAAAATAGGTAATAAAAAATATCTTACATTGTTTCTGATAATTTTTTGATACTAGATTGGAGGACTGGCATAAGTGAAGGCACTGAAAACTAATATTTGTTATAATCAAACAAAAAACAAAACTTAGTTAGCACTCTTCAAGAATAATATATATATTAAGTGACAGAAAATGCAACATCTAAAAGATATTTGACATTTATAATAGTAATTGATATTTATTGATGAAACTGTGTATCTTCCTTATATTCCAAATAAACACTGATAAAATTTTGAAGGCAGCTGCAAAAATAGATGTTAGTTTTTACTTTAATAGAAATTAGAATTGCTACCAGCCATCAGTTTTAGTGGTTTAGTGTACTTAATTTTATCTAGTCAAAACCAATAGAATATGAATATGTAATAATTTTACTCAGCTTAGCAGTGATGGGTTGCTAATTAGCAGTCTGCTATTTTTAAACTGCTAAATAATAAATAGCAGTAGCAACTGCTATGGGTCCTTAATAGCTGCTGTTTTTTTAGCATATCGTATGTTTCACGATCTGATCTGACTGTCCGCTACAGTGCCAAGCTGCCAAGAGGATTGGTTAGCCGAGCCTTCAGTCGAGTCGGCCGGCGAGGATTCGGGTCGGGGAGCTCTAGCCGCGAGATGCGCGCTCGCCTGCTAAGCATTTAAGAAATAGCAGACTGCGAATCAGCAACCCAACCCAGCAAAGATTTAACAGTGAAAAATAGCTGCTATTAAATTAGCAGCTATTTTTAACTGCTAAATAAAATTAGCAGTAGCAATATTAGCGGCTATACAAAAATAGTGAATTCGAAAAAGGTTCCATGAAGTTAGCATGTCCCAAAAAAATTACCTACGATGTTAACAGAAATGAATCAATTGCGATGAGATATTGTTGGGCATGATTAAGGTTAAGGAAAGCAGAACATGAAGATTTAGACGTGTTAGACATCAAATTATACACTTGTCAGCATTGCCATCTCAAGTTATTGGCTGTAAGAGACTGATTTTGATTTTCCAAATTAATGATTAAATGACAAAGGTAAGCTATTAAAAATACAAACAATATACCAGCCAGTAAAGTCCTATGGATTGTTTTCATTTCTCCCATATGTTATCACTTAGTGCTGACCATCAGTGAAATAAAGTAAAGGTTTGGTCTAATTTTCAATAACCACTTTTTCTGCTTATATTACAACTTTAAGGATCGTAATAATGTCTCTAATGTAAGCATATAGTTTTCATTTCTGGAAAGCTTCTTCCTTTTCAAATGTACAGTTTGATAAAGGATCTGATACCATTGAATGAAATGGTATTACAATCAATGATGAATCTCGTTTATTTGAGACTACACAACCTCCGTATGAGAGCAAGTAGATTGTTCAACATTTTGTGGAATGATATACATCACACTGTGGGAGCTATAATATGGAGGTAATTGCCTACTATGGTATAAGCCACACTTGGCCTTCATTTACAAAAATATAAATACCCAGAGCTATATACAGGATGTTCTGCAACTAGATCTTACCCAACACTATGATTCAACAAGACGATGAACAAAGGTTATGTTAACATTAGGCTTCTTTGGTGCTTCTCAAGTCAATCTTCTTCCACGGCCACCACGATCTCTCAACCTCTTCCTAATTCTCACAGTTCCAACCCTCCCCAAACCCTAGAGACTCTTCAGCATATGATTCAAGTTGCGCAAAATGAGATAATCAGAATTGATAATCTTATTCAATCCATGCCTCGACGTAGTAACAATTGTATAATCCATAGAGGTATTGATTATTCATTTTTACTTGGTAATGTTAGTCATTTTAACCCACATTGTATTCATATATTTCCTGTTAGTATATCCAAATATACATTAAATATGGGCAGAGTTAAACCATATTTACTAGGTACTGGTTTCTGTCACTTAATAGTTTTTCTAAACAGATTTTTTTTTTTGCAGCACTCTTTCATACAACATATGCAATCATTTCCATATGCTGTATGAAAGAGTGCTGCAAGTGTGAGGCTTTAAAGAATCATAGGATCGAAAATCAAATCAAAAAAATATATACCAAATCCAGCGAAAAATTGGTACGACACTGATAATTAGACATCTGAACCAACTCGCCTAGATATACTCTATAGATACTCTAGAAAATTTCATCAAGCATAATTATTAAACATTGGTTAAATACCAATACAATTCTATAGGCACACATACTAGATATAAAAATTAAAAAAAAAAACATTTTTTCTCCATGTAAAAGATGTTTATCATTAATTTTATTCCATCCCATTACAATTTACTGTAATTGTTAATAATGTTAATGTTAGGGCCAATGTATTTATATAAAAAAAAAGACTAGACTAGATTATGCAGTTGTTTATTGGTTTCCAACCAGAGAACAATAGATGTCCAAAAAGACATTTATACAATTGTCGATACATTAATTCTAATGAATCAATCACACAAATTTACATAATAATAATATATTTCATAGGTGTAAAAAAAAATAAACAAAATATATTAAATATTATTACAAACTGTCAGTCAGCATTATAACCCTTAATCTAAAGACAATAGAGTAATTAAATCTTCCCAAACATTAATACTTGCTCAAACTAATTATAATTACCCAATGTGAAATAAACGGACCTACATCTTAATGTAAGGAAATGTTTATGTTTAACTTAACCTGGTACTATTCTAATCTAATTTACTTTAGATCTCTTCTTAGCAATTGCATCCTCTACTGCCTTCAACTGTTTCAACAATTCTTCTCTCCTAGATGTGGCTTTTTTGGACTTTGGATCACCAGGAGGTGGTGAATTTGCTAACCTTTTTTTAGCTTGTGGCAGTTCCACTTTCCTGGCTAACTCGGACACATCCATTTTTCGTACGCCAACTGGATTCTTCAGATTTAATTTTATTTGTTTTTTCTCTGTAGAACCACCCTTTAAAGCATCCATGGCTTTCGCAATTGATAAATCTACCCCTAAAAATGATAGCACTAAACAATATTGCACTTATATCCACCGCTTATAAAAATCTGTAAATTAATTATTGGAGCTGTTTTATAACAATATAACAGTCCTGAAAATTATACCAGAAAGAGGGTTGTTAAAGTCTACAAACGAATAATTTGGAAGAGGGAGAATCAAGTCAAATCATTTCATTCACCCTCACATTTCGCTGATGTTAATCTCATAAAAAACATGTGGGATTCAACAAATGTGCGACAGTTTGAATTGAATGTCGCTAGAAATAGAACATGTCAAGCAGCAATTGAAGGGCTTGGTGCAAAAACCGGTCAGCTCCATTTTTTTCGAAAATCGTTTTTTCAATTAATTTAAGTATACTTGGGACGCTGAATCGTTTGCAATAAAAATCGGACAGCTCCATGATTTATAATAGAAAATATAACACTTTATGGAGTTGTATAAATATATTTCTTATTCTAAATCATATATGGAGCTGTATTGTATATGTTGTATCTCGCTAAATGCGAGCCAGAGCAGTATCAACTCTACTAAGATGGAAGGGACACAGCTCCAAAACTTTCCTATGATTTTTATTATAGACATTTCAAGTGTAACTACAATATAAGTTTCGGACAGCCCAGATCGGACACCTGCCAAAAGTGTGATAAGTTAGAGAACAACATTGTCGCCGAAGAAGACCTAGAAAAATAGGTCAAATTACAGCTAGAAAAATCCTTGCATTTGGCAAAATCAGAGTCATTTTATGCCAGTCTTAAAGAAAAATCTGCCCTTGCTAAAGCTGAAGAATCACTTGAGGTACTTTGCTTTGACTATCAGCAAAACATGCCCTTGCCACACATTCCTTCCGGAGATGTATTTTACAAGAGACAGTTATGGGTCTACAACTTCTGCATACATTCAGCAAAAACAGGTGAAAGCAATTTTAGAAACAGAAATTTTATATGTACGATGAAATAACGGCCAAAAAGGGGTGCAATGAAGTCATAAGTTTCTTGTTACACTACATAGAAAATTTTCTTTCGCCGACTGTTCGTGAGCTATATCTATTCTCGGATAACTGTTTTGCTCTGTGCTGGTTCATTTTTTGCACACATTTATCAATACCACAGTGAAAAATATTAGACTAATCCTGCATCAGTTTCCAGTACAGCTTTTTGCCCTGTGATTTATCATTCGGCTTAATCGAAAAAGAAAAATGTAAAAAAGTAGTTTATACACCTAAAGGTTGTAGAGATTTGGTCAAGAACACATCTAGGAAACTCACTATAGTAGAAGTGCGTCAGGATATCATTCTAAACTTCTTTGTACATTTTAAAAGTTTTATGAAAAAAACTGTTACAAATGCTGAAAAAGAAAAGTTCTCTATTTCGCAATATCGTATTTTCTAGTATGACAAAACTAATGTAGTGAAGTGCAGTATAACAACACGAATAACATTGTTTTCTGAATTTGCTTTCAAAAAATCATCTGAACCATATTCGTGACTTCAGAAAAACTTTATAACAGCTATCCTCTACCTATCAATCAAAGAAACTTGAGAATGTTGTCCCTGGATGAAAAGTATGTACCTAAGAATGATTAGTGGTATTACAATATTGTTTTTAATGCTGTTGGTGATGAAATACCTCAAGAAAACTCCAATAGCGATGATGAGGATGTAGAAGTCGAGATTTTTTGAACTTATGTTTGTACTTTTTTCGAGTTACTTGTGAAATAAATCAGTTTTTTGTCATACACTGAGTCTTGTTATTATATATTGTCAAAAAACTGACAGCTCCATTTAAAAAAAATGTTGTTTAACAAAAAAATATGTATATTTTCATAAGAAAACTGTTTTCTGGTGAACTTTTTTTTATTGAAAAGTAACTTTTCATTTTTTAAAATTTTCACTTCTATTTTGAAAAACAGTTTAATGTTGATACTGTAAAATTTTAAAAAATGGAGCCGACCGGTTTTTGCACCAAGCCCTTCAATTGATCATGAGAGTGACTGGACTATATACCAATTAAGTCCATCATAGTATTTAAAATGTAAATTCATTTTACACCAAAAAATTATGTTTTTGTTATTAGGTAGTGATCAGACTTTGTCTTGTAGAACAGACTATCACACCGGAGGCAGTATACACTATGCAGCATTTATTGATGGCGTATTTATAAAACGTGGATTTAATTTTAATAAAATACAGATCTTCGTACAGGCTTTGACTGTAAAACTTAACTTACAGTAACAGATTTGCCTTAGAAAACACAGAATATCAGAAAAAATAAACTTTTTTTAATTACACACTAAATTATTTGAGGATTGATGAAATTATATTATAAATGATAAATAATTTAGTTGATATTTTCATTATTTTTGTAAATTCTGTTCTCTTTTTTGTCATTATTTATCTCTTTCAAGCACATTACAATTGACTGAAATACCTAAAGTTCCCATAACAGAAATTTCTTCATATTCCACAGTTAACAAACTACCCTTAATTTTTTCAGTTGTTACTGTCACTACTGTCACTGAGAATGCTGAGATTCGCGGATGATATAGCAGTATTAGCATCTAGTAAAGAGGAATTAGAATCAGCGTTGAACTAAATGGAGGCAATGTTGACAGAGGAGTACGGAATGAGGGTGAATAAAAACAAAACTAAAGTGTTAGTGTGCAGAGGGCGCGAGAGCAGAGCAAAAACGAAAGTACAAATTAATAATGAAAGATTGGAGGAGGTTAAAGACTTCACTTATTTAGAAAGTAAAATAAATTGGGATGGAAGAAGCGATAAAGACATAAAACAAAGAATAGCGCAGGGTCGAGTAGCTTTTAACAAAAAGGAAGCACTTTTATGCTCGGGGGTAATAAACTTAGAAACAAGGAAGAGATTTTTGAAAACGTATGTATGGAGCACGGCACTATACGGTTGTGAAACCTAGACGGTAGGGGTAGCAAGTGGGAAGAAATTATAAGCTTTTAAGATGTGGTGTTACCGAAGAATGATGAAAATACCGTGGACTGATAGGGTTAGAAACGAAGAAGTATTAGAGAAAGTCGACGAGAAAAACATGTGGAAAAACATAAAGAAGAGAAGAGATAGAATGGTAGGCCACTTGCTGAGATATGGGGGAATAGTCCGCGATATTTTGGAGGCAGAAATAGGAGTGAAGAAAGGCAGAGGTAGGCCTAGATTAGACTACTGCTCGCAAATAGTAAGGGATGTAGGCTGTAGCACAATTAGCGAAATGCGTAGGTTAGCACAAGATAGGAGAAGCTGGAGGTTAGCGTCCAACCAGTCTTAGAACTGAAGACCTCATGATGATGACTGTCACTGAATAGTTTTGTTTTCAGAAGTGTTTTGTGTCTGACTTATATTGTTTATTTATTGCTCTTAGATAGCATTTATAACTGTATTATTTATTCCCTATTACACAACTAAGAATACAAATTGCAAATCCTTCACAAGTCATGTACCATCAAAAAAGAATGTAATGAGACTTTCAGTACGTTCCCCTGAAATGTAGGCAAGATATGATGAATTTTTGGAGTTACTTTTGCTACTGATCTCAAGATGATTACACGCCCTACTAGCTAAAAGCATAAATAACTCAGAAGTAAATTCTATATTGCAGGGAAATGTATTGTATCTCATTACATTCTTTTTTGATTGTATTTGCTTAAAACCATGTTTAGTATTAACGCTTCTTGAAACTAAGTTTATCTTCGATATATGATTATAAAACATATTTAAGTAATATAACCTCTTTTTATTATTAGATAACTGACATGAAATATCCACAATCTCCAATGGTACTAAGTGTTGATATCAATTTGGCAAGCAATAATTACCAATCCCATACTATTATCAATTTCATACTCTTTGATTTTGTGCAAAGGACCCTTTACTTATCCATATGAAAATAATGTTTGCTTAACATTTTCTATTTATCACAGTACCACATCTCTTACCTGCTGATCTTCTAGGAGGTGAACTACCATCTCTGCTACTAGAACTACTAGAATCTGACGAGTCAGAATCGCTAGAGCTAGAAGCTGAACTGCCTGATGAAGATCTGGATGACCTTCTTCGTCCCTTCACCCTAGCTAAAGCTGCCGCTACAGCTAATTTACTTCTGTTCCTTCCAAACTGATCTTCTCTTGATGGGGCAGGAGGGTTAGCCGCACCACTTACCCTCATCATTCCTTAAAAAAAAAACATATACCCACTCAGAATACATAGAAAATATATTCCCTGTTCTATTGCATTCTGATTCCATTTTCTTAATGAAACAAACATTAACTGACTTAGTATTACCAACCTGGTGATGGAGCTCGTCTTTTAGGAGCTGGAGGATTCATAAGTGCGGCTCGTTCATTTGCAGCTTTCCTTTCAGAAACTATAACTGAAGGAGAAATCTGCCTGCTCCTTCTAGACCTTGACCTTTGTCTGCGATGGGATGATCTTGATCTTGATCTGTATGAGCTTCGGCTTGTTTCAGTTGAACTTCTAGATGAACTGAAAAGTGAAATACGTAATTTATAAAACACCGTAATAGATACCTAAATAATGTATAATGGATTCATATAATATATAGAAGATTTCCTTTAAATATACCTATTTCCTGTTCGGTTATCACGACAAACTGATCATCATGGAGCACAGATATATTATATAACAACAAGAAGTACTTATTCATGCATCATATTGTGAAATTTAAGTTGGAGGTTTCCGATTTAAAATATTAGCCAGATTAGCCTTTCTGTGGTGGTAGTATACACCTGAAGATTCAATAAATACAATGGTATTTATTTGTTCTAATCGTAGTGCGTACTCGGTCACTTTCAAGGAAGAAAAATGTAAAAAAGATTTACTAACAGTTAATATACAATTTACTTATTCTCAACAGTGTGGCTTCTCTGGTTTCGATTCCAATTCCATTTACGTTTTTTTTTTTGTGTATATATATTTTTCTTCAATTAGAATTAAAGATATATTTATTTACCCCCAAAAATAAATGTGGTTGTAGAAAATTGGTATTAACCATAAGAGAAAAATTTTACATTTTACCAAATTAGGTTCAGTATACACCAATCCCTGCAGTATTCAGTAGATATTAAGTTTATTTCTTACTGGCATCTCTAGATTCAATAAAAATTTCGACAATCATTCAGAACAGTTCAATCATTAAATAATTTGTAAACAAAAAACTACATCAGGAATTTAATACTGATATAAATGCATAAAATAAAAGGACACCAAACAACAGAGCCATATTCCAAACTCAATCTAACTTTCCTATAATAAAGGAGATGAATACTATTTAAAGATAAAGCATGATTGTATTCTATTATGAAAGCATTGTAAATATCGAAGCCTAATACAATCAGGCATTGCAGAAATAAATCTATACATTTATAATATTATTAACATATATCATTAAGATGTTAATTAAATAACATAGGTCCGCACCGAGAACTTTGTGGAACATCAAAATAAGGTTGTATAGCATACGACACATTATAGAACATGTAATAGCTGAAATATCCTACCACACTAAATTCTATTTGACATGAAAATCGAACTCTACAGCCTAAATAAAGTTAATAAAAAACATTGCAGAATTTTTAAGGGTGCAGTATTAACATTATGATAACATTAAGTTTAAATTATTACCTGCTAGACGAATAACTGGAACCCGAACTATACGAACGTTTCCTACCACCACTATCTTTTCTTCTGCCAGGCGATTTAGATCTCATCCATGGATCAGACCATTCGTCACCTCTACCTTGCCGTTCTTCAACTCTCTGTACGATAACTTCCCTTTTCGGACGAGGTTTCTTACTAGAGCTTTGCTGTTCCTCTTCATATTTGTTATTATAATAATCAGGCATTCTATGTGAAGGCAATTCTCTATAGGATCGTACACGTTCACGTGGAATAGGAGGATATTCTGGTTCATAAAGAACTTGTCTTCGACCATAATATTCTTCAGGAGGAGGCCTGGCAACTGGGTATTCGACGGGTACATGTCTAACGTACCTACAAATCGATTGATTGTGGCAATTAGAAAAACGTAAAATATTGTATATAAACCAGAAAAACAAAAAAAAAAAAGAATGATTCAATGAGTTAGTTATTTTCAATGTTATAGTTCGTTGATCATTAACAGCATTCTGTGGGTTAATTTAAATAATTTTTCTTTAATCATCACTGGAAATTTAAGCCTTTCTTTAAGCAAATACAGTAAAATGAGATCATTGGAATCATGATCCGAGACTGACTCTGTTGTGACACATCATGGTCCGAATAGAAAGCTATTCTGACCCACATATTTTAATTAAAATCAGCTGTTACTTTATCCTAAAAATTGAATAACAAATACTGCATCCCTCAAAATTAAGCTCTTGAGTTTTAAACGTCACTTTTTTAAAAAGACAAGACATGGACCAAGATGATTTTGCGGTAATGAAGTTTAGTTAGAGGGGTGTAATTAGATGCAAGCAATATGGTTTTAAAAAACACTTTGTCTATAAGATTATGACTAATTTAAGATATGTTGTTTGGATTCCAAATTATGGAATCATTGTTGTTCAAGATTAAAGGACACACAATGTAAAAATGTGATACCTCATTTTCGCTATATTACTTAGAAATCCCCCAATTATGGAGAATCTGGATTACCGGAACTTCACTATATATCGAGAATTTTAAATACATAAGTCTAAATCTGAGTAAATGTTTAATCAATCAATGTTAATTATTATGTTGAATATTTATGCAAAAAAAAAAGACAACACAAAGGATATTTATTACATTATTTTTTTAACGATAGTAATATTTACCTTGGCTCAGGAGATGGTACTCTCCCATAATAACCATTTTCTTTGTCAAATTCTTCTTGAGCTAAACTCAGGTTCATTTTCTTTTCTTCAAAATCAATATCCTGCTCTTTTCTTTTAACAGATTTTCTAAGCATTTCTTTTGCAGTACGTAGACCCCTCTCCCATGCTGATTCAACTAGTGGAGTCTCTACTTTGCCATATAATCTTTCATCTCGACCAAACTCACCCGGTACTACTGGCCGTATCAATTCAAACATTGTGTAATTGCCTATGAACAAACAAAATATTTTTAGTGGCTGTAATTAAAATAATGAAATAAAACGTTTATCAAACATTTAAAATAAATAATAAATATACAATGTTTTAACTACAATTTTATACCTTTATCTGTTACTCCTGGATGCAAAAATCGACAACTGGCTCCCCATGTACATTGTCCTCTGGAAAAGAAACGGCACACTGGCCTGGGTTCTGTTTCCTCAGGCCTAACATCATCTTCATCTGTAACTTCACCTTCTTCTAGTTCTTCCTTCTCTTTTTCCTTTATCATTTGTTCTAATTTGTCAGTTTCTTCATTCCTAGCAGTATTTTTGTCTGCTTCATTATCATTGACTGTATCAACTTCTCCACATTCTCCATCTTCTGCCTCAAAGTCCAATTGTTCTTCTCCTTCTTCAGCTCTACTATTCTTTTCTGTAATCTGCCATTTACATATAATAAGAATTAGCTGTATAATATGATTTATCAGAAGACCAATTTTATATGAACACCAAAAGATTACACATCACCAAATGATTAAAAATCGAGATTTAATCTCCTCATCATAACAATTTATTAGTTGGCGAAACAGACGTCGAGGAAAGAATAATTTTTCGATGTTTATGGAAAACTGGTTTTCTGTTTTCTTTGCTGCATCAAAGAGTTAACTTATTATAATTAAAAACTGACATCTTCTTAGACATCCAATATTCTAGGGGTAGATGCAAGACATTTATTTATAACGAATGCAATAAATATTTCACAGAATATGCAACACTGTACAGTACTCATTTCTAGAGTTAAAATAAATTATTAACAGAACCTTTTCTAGATGCTTAGAAATTAAATTTTAAAATATGTTGATCAAAAGCCATTTATACATGAAAAATGAAGTCAACCTCTTTATGCTCAGGGTCTACAATAACACACATAGTTTTAATATCTTGGATTGTTCTTGAAGACTGTTTCAAATAGATTTATCTCATAATCAACATGGTGTCCTGATAGAACACACACTGTGTAAATTGAAGATAGCGTTTGTTGTATTGGTTATTGTGTATTTGAGTGAAGCCGCTGTGGTCTCTAGCCTCCTTATGGACAAATATATTTGTGAAAAACTGTAGTGAATGTTCTTTAGGTCTTCTTGAATAGGATAGGAGGAATGTTCACTCCTCAAATAGGAGTGAACATTTGCTGAGCTTGTAAAACAGAGAATGCCTCATTTCGATTGAGTATATCATCAGTATACATCTTAGTCATCAAAATGCTTGTAATAGGTTTCCACCTCCAACCAAGTGTTGTAACACATCACAATAAGTTGTGGTGATAAAGGTGTACTTGGTGATATCTCACAATTGCGGAAACATTTTTGACAAGACAGAGCTTTTTTATACTAGCTAGTAAACTAACAACTATGCAGCTACCAAAATTAGCAATCTCTATCATGGATAATAAATTTTTATAGTTGTATATGTTACCGCAAATATCCGAAAACCGTTAGTACACATAATAACTTAGCATTTTAGGAATTACGCATAATTACTGAAACTGTCAGTGGATTATGCATAATAACTGAGCACATTAGGTATTATGCATAAATATTGAAATCATTCAGTGAGTATCCATAATATAAGACATTCCGGTAATATTGATAACAACTAAAAATTTAACCGGAATTTTACAGCAATTATATATGCGATTAACAGATTATGTATTAGTAAGTGCGACCAAAGCTCTTCTTGTTCAGATAAATAGGTTTTAGTATATCTTTCTTGTATGGTGCAATAGTTAATGCCACCAAAGCTCTACTTGTTGAAATAAATAGATTTTGGTATATATTCTTCTATTTTACCTACATTACCCCTAAATACATATGCATAATGACTAAATGTTTCAGGTATTACACATAATTCCGGTTCATTTTTAATTATTATCAATATTACCAGAATGCCCCTGATATAGATATTCACTGACGATTTTAGTATTTATGCATAATACCTAATGCGCGTAGTTATTATGCATAATCATTGACAGTTTCAGTAATTACGCATAATTCCTAAAATGTTATTATGCGTACTATCGGTTTTTGGATATTAGCGGTAACATATATATATTTTAAACATTCTACAGACACATTCATGTAGGCAGCTGTAGCAGTTTACATATATTACATATTCTTTATTGTTATCCAAGTTGGTATACTATATTTTTCTGAGACTACTATCCACACATTCTAAAATTGTTTCCGAATAAGTGGCATGTAGTATTTTCATACCATCAACCAATACATGTATGTTGTTTCATTCTGTACCATAGTCGTTTTCATCTTCTTTTTGGGCTTTCGAATGTTGGCAATGAATTTTTCTCAGGATTAACTTAGCAGGCACATGCACATTGTATTTTCTATTGATATAATTTTTAAGAAATTCCCTAAATACTGTCCAGCATTTAGCACGATGGCATATTGCAACTAATCGTTTTTTTCTAAATCAATATTGTTTTTTGTTCTCCATGTTTGCATCTTAACACATGAGAGAAGTATTAAATAAATCAAATTCATTCCTCAAACATGTGCCAAGAGAATACGCCTGACCACTATGGTACTGAATAAGTGGTAGAATTTTTGATACTGTTTTAAATATCAGCATCAAAAACATCTATTTATCGCTATATAAAGCGAAAAACAAATCGAACCTAGGATCTATGAAGAACTGCCGATCTTTAATTATAATGTTATTGAAGGATATTAACATATGAAGATGCTAAATGATTATTAATCAACAATGATTGGAGAACTGATTGGTAATTTCCCTTGACAATTCCAATCAACAAACATACTATGATACTAATTACTACTCGTCATACATACATGATTATAGTAACAGCATGTATTAATCAAATGAGCATTAGAATGTCCCCTCACATGTGCAGGTATCTAATTAATATGTCAGCTTTAAATACAAAATGGAGATTGGTCTAAATGTACTTCACCAAAAATAGATGTAGGTAACACTATATTTATGGTTAGTTATATAATAAGAATTTGCATTAATAAGAAAAAAATATAAATAGTACCTTTTTAGTTTCAGGTGACTTCGTTCCAAGTTCGTTTATTTGAGATTCTGATTTATTGACATCCTCAATTAAGTCTTGATGGGCATCATCAGAATTATCACCTAAAGACTCTTCCAAGTCAGAAACATCAGATAGATCTTCATGTGATATATTAAGTTCTGGTCTAGAAATAGTTTCTTCTTTTGGAACGTTGTCCTTTTCATGATCGGATTCCATATCACCTGTGTATTACACGAATAATAATAAATGAAGTATAACTATAAAAAAAAATCATACCATCTGATATTTCCTCAGGTTGGGTATCAGAAATTTTCCATATATTCTTATTCTTCCTACTAGAAGAGTCGATGCTGCTTTCACTTGAATCTGAAGAATTTCCATTATCAGATTTTACTCTAGATTTTCTAGAGTCCCTAGAAGAGCTCGATCTGCCTGAAGCTCGACTAGATCTAGACTTTTTTGAACTATGACTACTAGCAGATTTTACTGAATTATTTTCATTATCAGAAAAGGGGCTTCTAGTTGAGGCCCTTATTATTCTTCTTGGAGAACTTCCACGTGAAGAATTGTGTGGAGATGATGAACGTGGTACAATGGTTTGTTCATTGATTTCATTAGGACTTACTGATCGGGAAGACCTAGGGCGGCTAAGAGGAGAACCAGGTGATTGAGTCTGTGAATGGTGATCTCCACTTTGATATGAAATACTTTCGGGTGACTTGGGTGTATGAGGCCGACTTCTAGATGGTGAACCACCATCGCCAGATGAACTCGACCTACTCAAGGCTGAATGAGCTTCAGATGATCTCCTAGAATGGATACCATTTTGTGGTGAGTTTGGTGCACTTTCTGGAGATTCTGGATGACTTTGAGGCGTACATGATCGTTGCCTACTTTCTGGAGACGATGACCCTGACCTACTTCTAGTAGAGCCTCGAGTAGATTTTATGACAGACTCTGGACTTTGGGATCTTGTACTAGTCGGACTTTGGTGACCTTTATCATCACTTTCATTTCCTGAAGAAGCATCTCGAGAATCCTCAGAATCCATGTTGTCAATGTGTCACAGAACTGAGAACATAAAAATAAATTAATAAAACATAGTTAACCTTTTATCAACTTCACTCGACCAGTTCTAACACTTCTGCTTTAGGAAATCTTTTTGAGACCGTTGTTATTTTAATCTTACCTTCGGTCTGCCGCCAACTCCTTCTTTACCATTAAAACACTGTGAGAGAACAATTTGCTTCTTCGTGAAAAACATTTTATTCCAAACTACTAACTTATTTGACTTAAACTTGGATATTCACAACACAAACTACTAAAGTCTCTCGCGTAATTACTTGAATCGAACTAGGTAATTATTATGCGATGTACTCTCTCGGATATCAATTAACTGTATACATAACACAATCTTAGGTGGAAAGAACTGTTAATGAGCACTGTATTGGCACGGACTTGTAATTCTTACCTTGGTTAATTCTGCAATTCCTGGTAGCAACAAAAGTTTTCTCTTGAATTGTTATAATAGGTAAATTTATTAAACTGAAGAAATATACTCCTTGAGAACTCCGGTGGCCGTCCAAAAAATGGCATCAGTGTTACAATGTTGCCAACATATCATACATGCCACCAATCACATATATAAGTAACAAAAACAAAATGCCGAAGGTTACCTATGTAAGCCCTGTAAATATCTACACTTAAAATTAAACTGCAATTAAAATCAACTAAAGCACAAATAAAAAGAATTGACTATATTGACATATTTTGGTAACCATCTTCAGGAACATTAGAATCGATGATATCAAACAAAATGAGTTTTTTTAAATTAGCAACTTTCTATTAACATGTTTTCGTTTAC
This sequence comes from Rosalia funebris, assembly GCA_037954035.1. Taxonomy (NCBI): domain Eukaryota; kingdom Metazoa; phylum Arthropoda; class Insecta; order Coleoptera; family Cerambycidae; genus Rosalia; species Rosalia funebris. Next base: position 27,788,812 of record JAZFAV010000009.1, on the reverse strand, counting down.
GTGTTTTTTTAATAGTGTGATTTTTTAACTCAAGTTAGTTTAGAACCTGCGTCTTGCAAATAACGCAAAAAACAGACTTTAAACGACATCAGTGTTTGAAGTGTCATCGACCAACGCGATCATTGATATCTCAATAAGCAACGCTGGCAACTCCGCATTGCGCCGCTGAACACGATCACAGATCATAAAGCTTTAACACGATTATTGTGGGTGCTGTCAAAGATTGTTTTTCTGTTAATAATTCCCGATTTAATAAATCGTGATGGGCGATGGTAATGAAGGCGAAAAACAACCTCTTCTGGGAATTGAGGGGAATACCTACAATGGAGAAGTAACGGGTAGGTTTCTTAAATATACCTGTTGTATATTTCTAAAAATTGTATTTTTATTATGACAACCTTTGTTTACTAACGCAGTCTGTATAAATGCCTTGTAGGACAACAGGCCACTGTTTCTCCAATTGGGCCAGATGAATTGCCTCCACCATTTTACCAAACCTCCGAAGGTGGCGGAGTTCCTATGGTAACTTGTCGAGTATGTCAAGCTATGATTGATATATCTGGAAAACGTGATCAACATGTAGTAAAGTGTGCTCAATGTAATGAGGCAACAGTAAGTAATATATGTAGCATTTTTATTTGTTGTTAACATTGGATTAAACAATGCACATACTCGAAGGTCATTAGAGTAGTTTTAGGTTTCTACTTTTCCCATTTAAGGTTTTAGATGATCATACCTAAATTTGGTATGTGATGTTTGTACTTTACAGTCATATAAATTGATGCATGTCCAGTCTGAATTGACCCAATAGATAATATGCAACCAGCAAATAACAAGAAACAAACAATATTTAACACAATCTGTCTATATTTGGCAAATATCAGTTTATCTTTTCTTTATCTTAAATGTATTTTCTAACTTAGAAGTGATAAACAAGCCTTCTAATTGATAATATCACAAGAAAGATGAGCCATGTGGTAATATACATAGATTACCATATTGTTAGTCAAATGTGACAAACTATTCTGATACTCTAAATTATATCATTTTTGAAACCTGTAACATAGAAGTATTAAATGACTGATTTTTGTAATCTATTCTAATTTTATTATTATATTTATGTATTTATTATTAATTATATTTATAATTAACTCATTTTTCTGACCCAAAAAAAATACGTGCCATGCTGTCATCATCATCTTGATGATAGCACCAATATTTAGTATTATTATCATCAATACAATTAATTATGATTAGTGCTATTATGATCAATACAAGTTAATCCTGTCTTGATGATGATGTCATAACAATGATTCCTCCTTATCATACCACTAAACTAGAACTAATAAAGTACACATGAAAAAAGTGTTAATTCAAAATCAAAAAGAGAAATCAGAAGCTTAATGTAGATTTTCAAAAGATTGTGTATATTTTATGACATAAGATTTAAAAGTTTTATATCAAAGCTAAATGTAAGATTTGTTTTAAAAACATTTTGGCGTTTTTAAAACGAATCTCATATCAAAATCCTTTTTTGTAACTACTGCTACTATTTTGTGATGAATAACCAAACTGAAATATGTGTATATTCATCCAAATTTTAATATGTATATTTTGTCTTATACAAAATAAATAGTGATTTCATTTAGTATGCAGAATATGTGACCAATGTATTATAAATGGGTCCATCATTTTTTCATAAAATCATAAATGTTCCTAATTTATTTCTGCATAAGTAATAGTGACTGCTTACTTATTCAGTATACAACATGTAAGCCGAAATAATATCCATCATAAAATATAAAAACACCTTGTGGATACGAATATTCTTTCTATAGGATAGTTACTAATTACTGTGGATTCTCAACCCACATCCGCCTGTTACAACCGTAAGATTTTACAATTTAACTCAATTTATTTTACCAAACTTTGTCTTGGCAAAAATTCCTATTATCAGAGAATAAAGTCATTATCCTTATTACACCTTATTAATAATATAATATGGCATAAATGCCAATGTTAGTCTTCTAGTGATATTGAGGCATGTAATGAATTTAAATTATTAAGAAAATTAAATTGGGCATTGATAGTCAATATAAAGCTTTACTGAAAAGATATAAAAAGGAAATATAGTATAATAGATACAAATTGTAGTTAATTTTATCCCTGTATTTACTAAAAAGGAGCATGCCAAACTTAACAATCAGTATGAACTGTAGTTATTAGTCAACCATTAGATAAATAAGCAATATTCGATGGATTTCTGGATTTCTTTAGTGAATCATATTCACATAATTTTAGTGCTAGTGACATAAATTCCATTTTGAACACCAACTTCGTTACTTTAAATCATCTATTATATGCTTTGAAGTTAGTTAAATGAAAGAAACTATTAGTCTGAATTACTATTACCATCTTTTGTTCATGATTGTGCCTATGTATGAGGCCTTCCATTAAGTTTGTAATTCCTGTAAGGTAATTGAAATATTGTTGCTACAGAATATTTATTTTGGCATATTTTGCGAGATGATAAATGATCACAATTCAGTTATTAGTACTCAATATGTGATTGAAAATATCAAGATTGAAAAAGACTTATGTATACAAATTTTTCTTTTCATTTCATGTCAAAGGCATTTGACATACTTAATTATGGTCAATTTCTTTAAAAAATTAGAATGACGTGGTCTCTCAAATTCTCTCATAATGCAAATAAAGACATAAATTGCTTCATGGAAAGAAATAGTTTGTTTCACAGAATGGTTACAAGCCTGCCGTAATATTCGTAATGTTGGGTATACCTCAAGGGTCCTTACCTTAACATTAGTATCAAAAGTGTTAATGTTATCAACAATAACTTTTTACTATAGGCTTACAGACTTCTACAAGTGCATATCGATAGACTTGAATGAGTTGTTTTAAAGCAGTTTTCTACAGCTTATTTTTTTAAATCACTCACAAAATTTTTTATGTATATGCCGATCAGTAACTAATGTTTGTATGCGTCATTGTTACAGAAACTTTCAAGTTTGTTTCTATAGAGTAAATACTCATTTTAGCAGGACATTTTACATATGTTATTCATGATATTGAAATGTTATTCATGATATTGAAATCAATTCAATAAGCATCAATTTGTATTTTTCTATTGGATATAATTTGTATATTAGATTTAATTAATTAGATCAATGATATTTCTATCACCATAATAATGATAGTTTAACAATAAATACAAAAATAAAGAGCAATATTAGAAAACGGTATTACAATAATTGGCACTAATTATTGATGTATTTATCAGAGGGCGGTGAAATTTAGATAAATATTCTTATATTTAATTGTGCCCTTATCTACACTAACTTAAATTACAATAATCACCATAGTATTAAGGTGCAACAAGTAATTACCATAATGTTTTATGAAAATATACTAATATAATTTTTAAATTTTATTATATTACTATATTATATAAAGTAAACTATAGGAAGTTGTTTACTGTCTATTTAAAATATTTAATTCTATTTTAAATGTATTTTAATATCTAACTTCCTTATACTGATTGGGATGTTATATATTTTTGCGGAATTATATGTGATCTTTCATATAAAACTGTTTTGTAAGCTATTGGAGATTTTCTCCTATAAGAAATTTCCTCTTACAATATGTACATTAGTTCTAATTTTAATTTCATTACATAAATATAGTGAGTGTTTCAAAATCACAATCTTGTGAAAGAAGAAATATAATAAAGGCATATAATCGTCGTTTGTTGTACAATACAGATTAAGCCAATTAGTTTCTTTTCATTGGTGTGAGATTTGTTTATATCAACTGACACTACAGATTAACCTACCACAAAAGATCTGTATTTTGTGAATTTATCTCAACATCCTTTTATCTAAGTAAGAGCCATAAATTCTTATTATTTTTAAAATACAATAAAGCACTTTTAATGTAAATGATGCATATAACTATTATAGTAAAAAATGTCAATATTAAACAGAAGATTATAATAGGCAACACATAAAACTCTTGTATTGTCTAGTTGAAAACTGGTAATTTTCCTTCCAGTTACAGTAAATATACAGTCCAAGGAATCATTCCTCATATTAATTCATGATCGAAATATCTGACCCCCCTTATAGTCCTAATACTTTTGTTTTTAGTGTAAACTGTATTTAAGATACCTTTTGTTACACTTGTAATTTATTATTTCAGCCAATAAGAAATGCTCCTCCGGGAAAGAAGTATGTTCGTTGCCCATGCAATTGTTTACTTATATGCAAGAGTTCTTCACAAAGAATTGCATGCCCTCGTCCTAACTGTAAGAGGATTATTAACTTAGCTCCAAGCCCCGTAACTCCACCTGTGCCAACAATGCCAGGAATGTGTCGAGTAACCTGTGGTCATTGCCATGACACGTTTTTAGTAAGTGATAAAACTCTTTGCAGTAAATCCAAAAAAATTACAGTAAATCATCTGTTATAATTTTCATGTAGCCAATTCTAGTATGGTTGTAAAAAAATTTAATTTCTAATGTCAAACTATCAAAAGCAGTAGGAACTCATTTGGAAATAAAATCTTTAGTAAATACCTATAAGAGGAGAAACCTTTAATAGGTTTGTTTAACATTAACTGATAATGAAAAACAATTATAAACAAACAACTAATTTTATTTTAAAAATACAGTAAAAGATTGGTAACAATACAAATGATATAAGAAAATAATTTCAGAAAAATGTATTTACTTTTGCCTGTATTAAATATTTGTTTCAGTTCAACACATTAAATAACGCATTAGCTCGTTGTCCACATTGCCGAAAAGTATCGTCAGTAGGGCCTGATTATGCAAGAGGTAGAGGTAACATATTTTTTATTCTAACTTTGATTTGTTTGTCAATCGGTGTTGGAGTGACAGCAGGAACTTATAGTTACGCCAAAACTCACAATGGTATATACTTTGCTTATGTTGGAGCTTTTGTTCTTGCGATAATAATGTTAATGCGTAGTATGTATTACTATTTCATGAAAGTAAGCATCATTGAAGGACCTATGTAACCGAATGATCACATATATCTATACTTTATCAAATATGCTTGTGTAATGTAAATAAGTGATAAATAGCATAGAAGTTTTACTGCATATGTATGGGTACAGTAAACTAAAATATTTCATGTAATCTCACTGCTGTTTATCTGCAAGGGATAGCATATACTTTTTTTATAATAGATAAATAATCGAGATCTTTTACTTTCCTAGATATGGAATGAAATTAATAGTATATTGCATATGTTGTCCATATATGTGTTTCAGGAACAATGTATGGTACTTTCTAAGACCTTTGTCTTTGGAAGGGCATGAAAAAAAAATTAATTGTATGAATCCTGTTTAGGTAACCATTTAATTAATGTGATGTGACCTTTTCGTTGCTGGGTACGTCAAAGTATTGCTATATAGTATAGCACTATTACTCTATATTAACTTCCATTTCAACAGTAGTACCATAATAGAGGGTCTCTAATTATCTGCAAGAATTAAAAAAAATATATGTGGCATACAACAGACGTATTTTAGGAAATGAAAATATAAAATAGCATAAGAGAAATGTTTATTGAATTTAGTAATTTGTTCTCTATGTGGAATATGTTTATTAAAAGTCGAGGGAGCAAGTAGATAAACTTTGTGAGCATAATTTAGTATGTACTTCCATTCTGTTTTGTACGTTATAATAGGTATCACCTATTATAACCTAATAATTTAGTTATAATTAAAATAAAACTGATGGCAGAATCCTTATAAATATAAATAACAATACTCCAGTTCGTTCTGGTTAATATATTGGTTGTTTCTAGTATATATTATTTACAATTGTATGGTGTAGTATATTGCATTTTGAATTTAACCTGATCATCAATTATTTATTATATTATAAAATTGTATATTTGAATAAGTGTAACAGATAATTCATAATTTTCTTTATAAAAAAAACAATTAGACGTTTTTGATTTTATATGCAATTTTATATTATTTTGCTCAAAGATTAACCTTAAACACTATATCTGTAAAATTCTTAAAGTATCTATTTGCCTTAGTATAAATAAAGAAAACAACAAGCCATTCTTTATTTCCTTTACATTTACCTAATAAAATAAATATTTGATGATTTAGTGTGAAACAAATAGGTAAGTCTCTTATCCCTATACTCTGGTTTAAAAATTGTAGGCAGTAAGTAATTCGCTCTTTGTTTGCCTGCTATAATAGGCAAACAAGAGAGGCAAGACGCGTGGCTGTCTGCGCGCGACTAAAGATAGCAGAGATCACAGAGTGCTGGGAGCGGTATTTACAATTTACAAGTAAACCAGACATAAGAATTGTTGAATCATATTACCAGCTCATAAAAATAGTGTTCTATACCTTACTGCCCACTATTTTGAAACCGGAGTATAGTTGAAATAAAATACAACTATATTACTATACTTTCAAGTGCAATACGCTATATTAAAATTAACTGATATTTTTATTCGTAACCACTACATTCTGTATTTAGATATATTGGCGTTAAAGAATGCACTTGCATCTTTCATATTTAAGTTCTTTAGTCAACATAATTTAAAGTTCCTAATGTTATATGTGATGTTATGTTGTGTATTATATATATAAAAAAAACCTAGACTGTGTATTAACATTTGATATAGCGTAAGATATAAAATGGAATTGCAAACTTATGTTGTACAATATTTCAGTAATAAAATAGCTTATATTTACTTTTTGTATGAGTTTTTTATTGAGCTATGTATTTCTTTTTTATAAATGTTCAAAATTCATTTATTGGCAAATAAGTATATAATGAATATAAAAAATTACTTTAACTTATAGATGAGTGGATCAAATTTGATAAAAGTGTATTTTAATGAAATTATACCTCAAAAAATTCTCTATCAAAAAATATAATTAACAGGTCTTGTAAGACAAAAAACTTTTATTTTGTCATAGGAGACATCTGGATAAAGCCATTTGACATTATACAGTTTTAAAATTTGTACAGATGTTTTAGGTTAAAAATATTGATTATTCAGTACCTACTGCATTACTGGTCCTTACTTTTTTTGCTTGATCATATTTAATTAAATTTCCTTATAAATTACATTCCCAGGTGATACATACTATCCAAGTGAATGACTATTTTTTCTGCGTCATTTGTGCATGTTTAATCTTGTAAGAAAAATGTACTTTTCCTAGATTTTAGTGTCGGTTCTTATATATTTAAATAGATTTTGTGAAAGGCAGGTGATATAGAAATAAAATATTTTTAAAAAATTTTGTGTATAAATGTATCTGGTTCTTGTTTTATTTGGAGTAAGTCATGATGAAAAGCTTCCACCCTTGTGAGTCAAGTGATTATTTCTCACATTTCTGTTGGTACAACAATACATTACACAAATTCAGTTATGTAATTTTTGCTACTAATGTAAATACAATTTTGATGATATATGTTATTTTATAAATATAGACCCAGAGTTGGAACTTTATGACACATTTTTTGCCAAACAACTTTGTTGGTGACTTGCGAAAAGAATTTCAAGAAAATTGATAACCATATAAGGTGCCACAAGAAATATTGCACATGTGCATCAAAAATATAATTGTGCAAGTTATTACAATCTTGTTTGTAATAACAAGTACACATACTGTAACCTTTTTTTTGTAACTAGTATATCATTCTTCATGGACTGAATAAAATTGTACTGCCTCATTATTATTGCAATTGCACCTGTAATTATGGTGGATAATTCGTTTTGCGACTTGCATAGACAATGTTTTTTTATAATGAGAACATTTTATGAGACTAATTTATTTACTTAATAGGTAACCAATTAATAATAAAGAATACAAAACGAATAAGAAGTACACTAAAATTAAGAGTAAAATCAAATTATGCTTATAAAAAGAAAAAGAAACTTTATTAAATTATGTATTTTTTACAACTGTGTTAAAAGAGAACAGGTGGATCAAAATAATTAGTATTATTTTGGTGGATGGTGGCAATTCTTACTAGTCTCGTCATAGATTCATAAGAACCAAAATTTGTAGAATAATGAAGTGCTACGAATAATCAGTGTGTTATATACTTCTAGCATTTACGTTAAAGTTTACTAAGGAAATTAGTTGGTGACAACTGATTAAGGAGTTTGTATAGGCAATACAACATAATCCACTTTAATGCATAAGGTTCAGAAATAAATTAAGGTATAATTTTAGTAAAGCTTTAGTATCATAAAATTCATGTATAGTTTGACATACATTTAGGATCGAATATAAAATGTATCTCTTTTATATTATTTTTGGTACATATATTTCTTTTATTTTCAAAAATGTGATACGGAAATATGTATTGATTGGTATTCAATTTAAGTAGATTAATGTTACACTGTTTTATGAAATTATTTAATTCCAATTCACTGCCTTTTTCCAATGATTGTATCAATACTATTGATACCAAATAGTTTTAAGTCATCAACAAGAATTAAAAAATTGTTTCTTGTATAACTTCCTTGATGTTATTCCATATGTGATCCTCATAACACCCTTGAATACAACTGAATTGCAAGAGAGATTGATCTGTTTGTCCTTACACGCCAGGTTCTTTTTGTCAGGTATCTTTTAATCTAGGAAAAAACTATTTACGCGGTTTAACTTAAAAATCCACATCAAGAAAGTATGTGGAAATAATGATTTTCAACATTTTTTACATTCCCATTTTAAGTATAAATCAAATATCCACATAAATATTATCGCTGTTAATGTATAACAGACAAATAAAAACTTTTTCCATCATGATAAAGAAGATTTCCTAGAAGAATATTACCAAGGAGAAGTAATGAGAGTACCTATAAGAAGGTTCCAAAAATGGTCATGTGTAGTGAAGATTATTACTACTTTTTACTGCAAGAAAATTGGACATGACAAAAAGAAACATTAACACAAAATATTTTAATATAAATCATTCAATACATTTCCTTATGTTTGTATGTTAAAATATTCTATTCCATAAATAAAAACAGTGTTTTTTTTTTATCTTAAACTTCTATGGCAATAAATGCTTTCTTTGTCTTAACTTCTATTTCTCTAGCTATCTTATGAAAAACACTTTAAAAAATGTTCATTATATATATATATATATATATATATATATATATATATATATATATATATATATATATATATATATATATATATATATATATATATATATATATATATATATCCTTAAATGTTGGCAGAACAACATTCATTGATGATATGCAAGAAAGTTGTAAATTCTATTTAAAAATTTCATTATTGATAGCAAAGTAGATATTTTCAATAGCCCGGTATCAACGATTTTGAGAATTTATCACACTGTTTTAATAATTTTTGATTCATCACTAAATGAAATAAAAATAGCAAAAAAATTATTTTCCTTTATTTGTCCTTGAAACCAGTAACTATAATAATAGGTTTTCCAAATCCCTATCTTTAAAAGTATGGACAAATTTGGTTTATTTTTTTTTAATCCGTATTAAAAAAAATAAGATGTACACGAAATTCCAATTATTTTGTGCTGCTATTCCTAATCAATAACCCGAGCAATGCAATGTTCTTGGAAATAATTTTAACTGATAAACGTGCGTTAAATCCTTCCTTTTATTGTATGCAAAAAAAATCTGTGGACGTGAATAGAGAAGAATGTAATAATTTCCATAATATACTGATTATTATTAAGGATAAATAGAAGTCTTAATGAGGAGCATAATAATAAATAAAATTATAATATGGTGAACCTGTTACATTCTTTGAGTCAAAAACCTTAGAAAAAGCTACACATTTTCTTTGTAAGTGGAATTATTAAAAAGCGATTTAATGGAAAAAAAAGCAACGTGTTAGTCTACCAACAAACACATCTGCCGGCCAAAATTAAAAATTTTACCATCAAAATGAGAATAAATGAAAAAAAGATTTAAAAACACATTTGCAAATAATTTTATTTTATTAGTCTTTATTTTACTACAAGTTAGTAAAACTTAATAAATAAAAATACACGTCGCCCAATTATTACAATTTTTAAAAAATGACTTATTGTTGATGATTTTAAGAAATATGTAGTGTTTTGGTTTTTAATAAATATTTTATTATACAAATTCGGTAAATCTTAAAGAGCAGTAAGAATTATTTTCTATAAATTAAATTATTTTCAACAAGAAATATTGCTTTATTTAAGGAATTCCACAAGTTTATAATTTTTATTTTTATTGCATAATGGATTTATTATACCCATAATTAAGTAGTTTACACTTTTTGTTACACCTTGTATACACTCATAGTTTGTTCATAATATTTTGATGCTAGATATACAGAGATCTAAAGAGAAATTTTGTATGTGCAATGTTATTTTCTAATATGGTTTTAATAAATATTTTTTACACTAAAAAAATAAAAAAAAAAATCGAAAATAAATTACATTTCTCGACGCGCGTTTCGTCACCAAGTTCGCATCATCGGGAGTTAATTAAAACTGAGTTTTAATCAAACTCGTCATGTTATTTTTTGTAAATTAATGAAGCTATTTTGTAAGTATCTGCAGGCTGTCATTCCAGCCCAAAAGTTTAGTTTGCATGAATATAACTTCATCATATAATCAGTGGGTATTTCTTACATTCAGTAGGTAATACTTTTTGAGATGTTATTTTTTTATTTATTATTATATTATATAGGTTTGGGCCTCATCAGCCACTGATCGCATGGGTAGTCCCTTGGCGATCCCCTCTTATACGGGTCATTATCCAAAAATGCTATCCCCATAAAAGGAGCAATTTAGGCACGTCCCCCGCCTTAAGCCTCGCCTCCTCTACGATAACAGGAGTCCCTAATATAAGATACCTCTTCTCCTCCAGTGCGGAGCAGGTGTAAAGAAGATGAATCGAGGTTTCATCGTCTTCTTTACAGTATCTGCAGGCCGGGCTGTCAGTCAGCCTCAGCTTGTGCTTATATGCATTCAAGCTACTATGGTGGCCCGTTATGATTCCCACCAGGGTTATAGCTTTGTGCCTGTTCAATTTAATGAATTCTTGGGTTCATTTATCAATCTCTGAGTATTGGATGAAGAGTTTGGTTATTCGACAACCCGTTACTTCTCTCCATCTTTTATTGTGCTGGTCTCTTGCCCAGCCATTGATGCGGTCTCTGATCAGATTTCGACTTATTCCCACTGCAGGTTCTGGTCCATAGAGGTTTTCCCTGGTCCCTAGTCTGGCAAGGTCATCTGCAATTAGATTTCCTTTAATGTCATTATGCCCAGGTATCCATAAGAGTTCCACCGGTTCCTTCCCTGCCAAGTGGTTCAATGCTTCATAGCAATTATAAACCAGCTTCGACTTTGTCGTTGCTGAATTCAGAGCTGCCAACGCCGCCCTGCTATCCGAGCAGATACATACCTTCTCCTGGGTCCAATTTTGGTGGTTGGTTTTACTTATCCCGTCGCGTCGCCTATACACCCCGCACTCGCTCTGTTCCCACTCTTGGCTCCATCCGTGTACCAGATGTCTCCATTGAGTGGCAATCCAGCTCGACCCTCCATCTAGTCGGTCTTACTGGTGAGGGTGATCTTATATTTCTTGTCAAACAGGAAGTGGACACCCGTACTGTCAGAGGGCATCCATAGGAGTCCCTCTTCAGCTAGCTCTCTTGAGAGTCTATTCAGGTCCCTTACCTTCCTATTCATGTTTCCCACCCTGTGCATTGCCTTTGCGGCTTCCGCTTTCAGGATGACATCAAGTGATGGTATCCCCGTCAGTATCCCCATCGCCTCGATCAGTGTTGATCTTGGGACTCCGGTTATACTTCTAAGAATCAATCCTCTTAACTTGTTAAGTCGGTTGGCTTCCGACTTTAAACAGGCTCTCTCCCACCAGACCAGTGCTGCATACGTCAGTCTGGGCTTGAGAATTGCCTCATACACCCATTTCATGGTTTCCGGTTTCAAGCCCCAGCTATTACCAATGGTTCTTCTCAGTTGCCAAAGTGTTACTGTGATCTTGGAACATATGTGACTTAGATGTTTTCCCTATGACAGTTTCCCGTCCAGGATTACTCCTAAGTATTTCAATTCGCTATTATAGCTTAGTCCTCGGCCACCAAGTTTCAGCGGACATGTTTTATTCCACTTATATTTTTTGGTGAACACCATCACCTCAGTTTTAGAGATTGACCGAGAGTCCCCTCTCCCTGCACCAATTTTAAACCTTGTTTAAAGCTCCCTTCATTATATCGAAAATCGGCTCCAGGAAGGGGCCCTTCGTTATTATTACTAAGTCATCGGCATAGCCAATTACTTGGTAATCCTTTAACCTGTTAAGCAGCTCATCTACTACTAGGCACCACAGAAGGGGGGACAATACCCCTCCATGTGGACAGCCCGAATCGACCCGGCCCTCGATGGTAGTCTTGCCTTTATTGGCAGTAAGCTGTCTGTTTCCCAACATATGGTCTATCCATTCAGCGATTATTCTGGGGGTGTAGCATCTGCCTAGTGCTCCGCTAATTACCGCCCTGGATTTAAGGTTGAAGGCTCCGTCAATATCAAGGAAGGTGCCGACAACGTATCCTCCGGAGTCCAGTTGTGACCGTATCGATGACGGTCACAACTGGACTCCGGAGGATACGTTGTCGGCACCTGCCTTGATATTGAAGGAGCCTTCAACTTTACATCCCGATTTATATTAGCAAAAACTTTTTTATTTTATTAATATATTTCATCGCATATTTGCGAAACGTTAATTTCTCCTGGTTTGTTCTTATGCCATTAATTACAACTTATTAATACTTTATTAGTTGATTTTAATATTATCTCTCGGTTTGGGGAAACGCCTGCTTTTACATAATGTAAAATCAGGTTTTTTATAACACACCTAGCCCTTTTCTAAATGATAAATAAATACAAAAGAAAAAGTAAAATAATAAAAAAATTCAAAAACATTTTATGCAGTGAGTTCTCATTTTTGTTAATCTATTATTTTTAATAAAAATATCACTAACAAGGAAAATCGAGTACAGTCAAGGGAGTTCGAACAAGTCCAATTTTTTAGATGGATTGTTGAGCATTACGGTAAAAAAAACGACGTTTTTTTTTTTTTGTTTTGTGCATGCAAAGTATCGATGTGTATTAAAGGAGGTATATACAAATACCATGTCATATCAATTATTTTGTTATTCTTTAAAATTCACTACTTAAATTGTTGTCAATAATGGTAGATTTACATCGAAATTGGGCTTAAAGTCAAATATATTATCAACAAATCAAATACACTTTTATCTATATGTTTTCTGACAGCCAAATATAAAAATGAAGACATCTTCGAAACATCTCTCTTTCGAACACTTATAATTAGGAGAAATATCTCTTTTGCGACAATCATAAGTAAGTTCCACCGTTAAAAAACAAATATTAATCATCTTCAGTGTATTTTTTATCTTTTATAAACCTTTAAAAGAAATACGACGAAAATAGCTAAAAGAGGTATATTCGCAATGTTCAAATTGGATTACGATTGATGTATTTTCGTTTGATTTTGTCCTCAATTTCGATTACCAAACGTGGTAATCAATAAACGATTACCAAGTAACGCTAAGAAAGAATGTAATGAGACACTTTTGAAGGTGTGGGTAATAATGGTTTAATTAATCTTTATCAATGTACAATTATGTGGGAAGGTCCCAGTGACATGGAACAGCTCTTGATTTATAACATACAATATCTTTCTCATTTTATAAATAATGGTGACCTGGACAAATTACGACCTCAAAAAAAAACACACCTGACGACAACGGGTTTTTATTTTTTGTCTATTTAAAAAAAAACTTATTTATATTGATATAAGTAAATTTATATAAGTTTGTATATTTCATAAATCATATATAGAACAATATTCTGTATAGAATCTGTAATTTAAAATTTAAATTGTCTTTCTCTTTCATTAACAAAGAAACTAGATTTTTTGGATTAGTCAATAGTCATTTTTATTTTTGTTGAAAAAAAATTACAGCTAACAATTTTTTGTGATATACGAATTTTGACTTTTTTCACCAAACATAAAAAGCTTATTTTCACAGACATTTCCCACCACAAGAGAAACGTTAAAAATCTATGTACAAGTCGTTTTAAAACGCAAACGGAAAACAGTTTTTAATTAAGGTAGATTATGTCTGCAATCCTGCTTTGACTATCCTACCCTTCACTGTAAATGAGATAAGTATTTTTTTTTCACCCAACATATTTAATCAAAATTTCGAATATATTTAGATTATCTAAATAGTAAAATAAATCATTTCACTTTAAATAATAATTAGTAATTTAACTTTAATATTATTAAGTTACTTGTATGTATTAATTTCATAATATTCATATAAGTCCTAATAATTAACGACAATTAAATATTTTCTGTAGCATTCTCATATAAAAACTTTATTTTATAATTAGTAAAGTATTTACTTTACTAGTTTATCACATAAGCGCAAAAAATATTTTAGTTTTTATATATCCAAAACACGTATAGTGAAAAAATAGGTAGCGCTTGTTAGAAAATAATTGTACAATTAATTAGCCATGAAAACTACTTAAAAAGTACGTGAGATAAGCAGGAATGGCAAGATAGGCCGAGCGCGTAGGTCGACCTATATTTTCAGCAGTTCAATGTTAACCACGGTTTGTGTAGGAGCGTGCCGATTTTTCATGGAATAATATTTCAGCTTCACGTATCCATCACAATTCAGATAAATATTTTGTAAAATATAGAAATAAAAGTGACATTTAATAATTGACTGGTGAGTGATAAATATCGAAATTTATTTTTTAACTTCAATATCGATATATCATATATTATAGAGGGTAAAATACCTAACGCCCTTTTATATTTAGTATATAAAAATTACATGGATCTTTAATTTTTGTTTCATTTTCACTATACTTTTGCGGTTGTGAACAAACCCGAAAACTCTTATTATATTACAAAATATGTATTTAATTCTGTAAAATAAATGTATGTAAGTATAAACTTAAATTTTGCGACTCAAAATCGATTTTTATAGTGCGCATGGAATTTGTCACTGAGATCCCTAAAGGGTATAAAGGTACCTAATTTACATACTACATGATATTTTTAGAAATGATATCAAACAAGCCGATGTTTACTTTTAAATGTTTTTATACCTACTTCAATTTATCAAGTAATAATTTGGAAGATTATCAATTATTACAAATTACCGTATTATTACAATTATACTTGTATTTATTAACCATAATATATTACAGTTCTGGTTAAATTTTAATAGTTGTTGTACCTAAATTAAAAAAAAAAACATTAACTCCAATATAATTACTAATTAATATATTGCTTATTAATAGTTATGTAAAATACAAATTACAAAGTAACAAATTCACTAGATTACAGCTCGATTTTGTAACATATACGTGTGCACAGTTTGTAATATTTATTTTTTTTTGGTGAACAAACATGTATAATTCCGCTATTATAGACGTTGTATATATGATATCATCGACGAACTTATTATCACCTTGAATAAGTAGACAAAACACATGATGTAAGTAATTGTATGGTCAACAAAAATTGATAGTATTCGTATTATAAAGGTATATTGATTTATGAATTTCTGTTACACATATATAAAAATACATTCACTATATTTAGAACCCAATACATATAATAACAGTTCTCCTAACAGTGAAGCTACAAAAATTAAAAACGATGATAAAAAAATATAATTTTCTATAAATTAAAATAAATTTTTAAAATTACATACCTATATTATTTTCGTATACACATTTTTCTTACTTTTAAAATTCGTAGGGCTGTAAGATATTTCATATTTACTGTAATTCAGAGAAAAGTTTAAAAATAAACATGCACTGTCTATATATGTAAATATGAAATATTTTAAAATATCTGAATAAAAATGTATAAAAGAAATGCTTAGACATTTCGATTTCTATTTTTAAATGTAAATGATCAGCTTGATTTATTTTGATGTCATCGTTAGTCACATATAACATCATCGATTATTTTAAAAGTCCATATTTTTACATTATATAGGTGAAGAATAGTATAAAGTAGATATATTGTGACCTACATATGTTTCAAAATAATATTGAATTTTAGTATAAATATACAAGAGAGAATTGTGAGTGTCCGAGAATTTCGTTTGCATGCAATATATGTAAGTATATGTTAAAAGATAGAATGATTAAATAGAAACCTGAATGGCAATACCTTTTTCTACAATAGATATCTAATAAAAATATGAAATATGGTATACTAAAAGGTGGTCCAACCAAAACGCACGATGTTAATTGTA
This sequence comes from Rosalia funebris, assembly GCA_037954035.1. NCBI lineage: Eukaryota > Metazoa > Arthropoda > Insecta > Coleoptera > Cerambycidae > Rosalia > Rosalia funebris. The sequence continues at coordinate 27,772,408 of JAZFAV010000009.1, read as the reverse complement.
AATAAAACAAAAAGTTTTCAGAGAATTATGTTAATATTTTTTATTATGATAGAAGGATCTATGACAATTATGTGTGAAAAAAAAATCGACCAAATGCTCGCCACGGCTTCGGTGGCATACCTCTATCCGATGGTTCATATTTTCAATGACTCTGAGACATAATTGAGGATCAATGTCGTTAATGTGCCGAATTATCTCATCCTTTAGCTCTTGAATTGTTCTTGGCTTATTGACGTACACTTTTTCTTTTAAATATCCCCAAAGAAAGAAGTCCAACGGTGTCAAATCACATGATCGTGGCGGCCAATTAACATCGCCACGACGTGAGATAACACGGCCATTGAATTTCTCGCGCAAAAGTGCCATTGTTTCGTTGACTGTGTGGCAAGTGGCACCATCCTGTTGGAACCACATATCGTCCAGGTCCATATCCTCAATTTCTGGCCACAAGAAGACCGTTATCATCTCGCGATAGCGAACACTATTCACGGTAACAGCTTGGCCGACCTCATTATCGAAGAAGTACGGCCCGATGACGCCGCCAGCCCATAAACCGCACCAAACAGTCACTCTTTGTGGATGCATCGGCTTTTCAACATTCACTCGTGGATTCTCATTTGCCCAAATGCGGCAATTCTGCTTGTTAACGAATCCACTGCGGTGAAAGTGTGCCTCGTCGCTGAAGATGGTTTTCTTTGTAAAGTCACCATTCACTTCTGTCTGTTCAACCAACCATTCGGCGTATTGACGACGCTTGAAATGGTCAGTAGGCTTCAGCTCTTGAGTCAATTGAACCTTGTAAGCGTGTAAATTCAAATCTTTATTCAAAATTCGCATCAGTGATGTTCGTGAGATGTTCAATTGTTGGGCACGACGACGAGTCGAGGTTGACGGCTCTTCTGCTACACTATCGCGAACAACAGCAATGTTTTCCGCAGAACGAACTGGACGAGCATGCACAGGTGTTTTCACATTTCCTACAGACCCGGTTTGCTGAAATTTGCGCACAATTCTCCCGATTGTGGACACATTTGGTCGATTATGCTGACCAAAAAAGTCACGAAGTGCACGAAATGCATTTTGATTTGAACGCCCATTTTCGTAAAAGGCTTCAACAATCTTAACGCGCTGCTCAATTGTATACCTCTCCATGGTTGAATTTGTCAAACACTGAAACAAAGAAATGTCAAATTAAGTTGGGCAAAAAACTTGACGTTAAGGTGTGACTCACAATTAACATCGTGCATTATGGTTGGACCACCCTATATTATATTCGCATTAAAAATGGGATTCTGGGATAAATTCTAGGACATATTGTATAATATATTGTATGTCATCGGACAAATTCTTTCAATTTAACTTTGCAATTAGCAATAGAATAAAAATAAAAGAAACTTTTCTAACCTACATTCTTTCTAAATATGCATATTCTGAGTAGAGAGTCTTTTTTATAATGTAAAGGTTAAAATACATAATAATATGGCATTAGAACATTGTAAGATCCGCTTGACATGAACTAAAATTTGATGTAATATTTAATTAAATCCGCAGTATGGTAATGTAAAATGCGTTATTTAGCTATAAAAAATAACTATTTAGTTTACATGTTATATCAAAATTTTCACCATTATATAATTCAATAATGCAAAGTGAAACGAAAATTATTTGGAAACATTACGTTTTTTGTTCTTATAGAGTTGATCCTAGGCGCACAATTTTCTATATCTATGTAAAATATAACACCTTTACCGCATCTTCTCCAACAACAAACAGTGCACTTGCACATACTTACTTGAAGGAAACAAGTACAGAAATAAGTTTTCTTATTCAAACGCGAATTCAGATTAGTACGGATGAGCATCAGTTTTATATTTGCATTCAACTAAGAAATAACTTTTATTGCTATCAAAATATCTTTATCCAGTGGATACATAAAAACAGTCAAACACACTTTTTAAAGTCATCTAAATATACATAACAACATCGACATAATGAACTGTTTTGTTATATTACAAACTCTGAAAACGCGCAATTTTTCTAATTATCTAGGTTTGATTGACCATGTTAAATATAAAATCGATGGAGATCTACATCAGCTCTCTATCAACAATTTCCAATTGATAGTTCTACCCGTATAGAGATCACCGTTGATAGCCCAATGATATTGATTATTTCAGATACATCATGTCTGGGGAAACAAATTCAGAAACACCAACACAGCAGATAGGAAATCTGAAAATAGAAAATGAAAATGGTGATACTAAACCAGAGGCCAAGGTGTCATTCGAAGAGAATTTTAAAACCTTTGCAAAATTTGGTGATCCAAAATCAGATGGAAAACAAATTACCCTCTCAAACAGTGACAAATGGATGAAACAAGCGCACGTTATTGATGGTAAAAAAATCACAACTACAGATACAGGAATATATTTTAAGAAATTGAAATCGCAGAAGCTGGGAATTAATGATTATAAAAGCTTTTTGGAAGATTTAGCAAAGAATAAGAAACTTGATGTAGAAGAAGTTAAAACTAAATTGGCTAGTTGTGGATCACCTGGACATCATGGTGTTGGGGTAGGTACCATCGAGAAGGAATGTAATGAGAGAATTTTCATACAAAGCCCTGAAATATAAACAATAATGAGCCAAAAGTCATTATTGTCTATATTTCAGGGAAACGTATCCAACATGTCTCAGAAGAAAGTATGAAATAACATTATTTAATACGTCTTTTTTCTATTTATGTTCAATTAATGAATATCAAGTTATTTACTAAAAATTTGCTGCATTCACTGTAACATCGAGATCATATATGATGATGCCTGTCGATTATCATCTCATATGTGTTACTATTATAGACGATAAAAACCTCTTTAACATCGCCTTTTACGCAGTATAAAAAATATTTTTGAAAAATCAGACAACTAAACTTCAATATTCTTTTACAGATCATGTTAGTGAAAACCTGTGTAAATTATTAACAAGAAAAGCTATTTTCAATGTTACATAAAACATGAGTTCTTGGAAAAGATTTCATATACTTATTCTATTCCTCTTTTGAAAATTCCAAAAGCATAACTAAAAAAAACATTAAATATTTCTAGTTCAAGCGATCTGACAAGTTTTGTTTTTTTAGGCAGTAAAGTCGACAAGCGCCGTGAATCGGCTAACAGACACTTCTAAATATACTGGAACGCACAAACAACGCTTTGATGATACAGGAAAAGGAAAAGGCACTGCAGGCCGAAAAGATATTCCAGATGCATCAGGATATGTTACAGGATATCAGAATATGGACAGTTTTGGGAAAAACTGAATATATTTATAATTTATAATACACAAAGTTGGGTATTAAATTCATGGATATTCTCGTCAAATAATTTTCTATTAATTTGTTTTTTATCTTTAAGAACATAAATTATACAATTCAGGTACGAAAAAGCAATAAAGTAGTTTATAAATTATTTTACTTATTTTCCAAAAGGATTTATCTTAATTTGATGAAAATTATATTATTTCATAACTGGTTCTATTTTTCTACATCAGTGTATAATTACCATTTCAATTATTATTCTGTTATTATATAATAGTTATAGAAAAAAAATTAAATTTATGTTTGGCTATGTAAAAATACACTGTCCAACTTTCGTGATACCAAAATGTGCTTTTATACATGCATCTGTATGTTACTTTACAATACGAAGTTTAACATATGCCAAACATTCTTTGGGAAACATACAAATATGCATTTTACGTTTATTACTATATATTTATACAATATAGAATACAGTTGTTATCTAGTTTTCACTGGACAAATAAAACCGGAAAATCTGTTAATAAATTGATTTTCAGAGGTATTAGTAATATGTTTCTAAAAAAAATTAGATTTTCATAAAATGATAAACTTGTCTTTTACAAGAAAAGGATCCAATAATCAACATCCAATTTTCCAAACAGTTTTGTAATTTTAATGAGTAAAAGCTCGTAAGTTTAGAAGTAGCTACTGTAAATACATCTTGCATAGAGAACATGTATGTATATGTGTTGTAACATGTTTTATTTCATAATTTTTTGACGCAATTTTCATTTTGTTACATATACATATATACAACGGAAAAAAATATGTTTTGTAGCCGTTTTTAAATGAGAATACTTTATTAAAAATACCCTGTATATAGATATTATATACAGGGTATTTCAAAAAGATGTCCAAGACATGTAGATATGTATACCTACTTTATAATTTTATTGCTAAAAAGATTTCAATATTTTTCATAGTTTTGGTAAGAAACTTTTATATATGCCAAGTTCTAATATTTTTTATATATGCCAAGTTCTAATAGCATGAAAGCCTAATGTAAGAGAACATCTAATATATTTTTATAAAATGCTTTTACCAAATTCACTTATTAACCTGTAAAATCATATTTTCTATTTTTGATGCTATCTTCGTCTACATTGACAATTTTCTGTGCGTAAAAAAATAGTGTGATATAATTTATTTTTAGTGAAATGTAGGCGTATCAAGAATTTCACTTAATTCATCTGGTAATTTTGAAGAAGTCTATTAATGCTAATAAGATAATTATTTATTTTATATAAATAATGAGACCTGTTATAATTTTTGGTTACACATATATAAACTTATTAGAATTTATCTTTCAAGAAAACAAATTTTTTATATTATACTCTTAATTTAATTATTTGATGTAAATTGTTTAAAATGTTAGCTTTAAATATTTTTGTTATGGTTATTTAAATGAATAAGCTTTAGTTACTAGATTTACATTAATAATGAAATATAGTTTAATACATGAATTTTCTATACATGAATTTATATAAGATAGTAGGAACGTTTCTTTTTGCTTAAAAAATATATGTAAATTATTGCGTAAACACTGCTGTATACATCAATCTTATTGAATATATTACCTATATGTTTATATATCTTAATAGATGTTTTATTCTCTATACTCTTTAATTATACTGGTCCAAACGCATATGAAATTAGTTCCATATATGGTTTTGTACATTATTAATAATGTATATCTTACACTCTTTGAATTATAATGTAATAAACATATTATATAAATATATCACACCTTTGCATTAACTATATTAGCACCAACTTTAGCTTTATATGTAATGCATCCTTTTTACTTTTCTGCACTCAACTATACTAGCGGAAAAGTAATGTAATCGTGTAAAGAAAAATGGAATAAAAATTTTTTCGTTCATTTTTCGTTTTTCGGCCTAAAAACAAAAAAAATGGTTTTTAAAAAATTTTATCTGTGTGTGTATCATCGTTGTCGGCATTAAAATTTCTTGTTAGCACGATAACTCAACTAAATCGTATCGGATCGATCGGGTTTGATCGGATGATTGATTCTGATCGGGGACGTCTCCCAGATAACACCTATTGATTTTGAGGTGGATAGCACACACCACCCCCTCCCTCAGGTCTATTTGAGATTTTTTTTTTGTTAGCACGATAACTCAATTAAATCTTGTCGGATCGGTCGGGTTTCGACTGTTTCTGATTAGGGACGTCTACCAGACGACATCTATTGATTTTGAGGTGGATAGAACACACCCCACCCTGTTCATGGGTCATGAGAAAGCACGAGGGTGGACTATTTAAAAAATGTAAAACTGTCGCATAAAACAGATATTCTGCATTTATGTGTTGGTTTATTCTTTCTCGGCCACTCAATTTCGAAATAGAGATGTTCTACGTGCGGAAAAATCCGTTTTAAAGTTTTAAAACTGTTTATTTATTTATTGTTACACTTTTGTCTGTTCCGGTAATATAGAATTATCTGTATTATTTACATGGTTCTATTATTCTTTTATATTGACGTTAATTTCCTTTTGCTATTACTAATTTTATGATATACTTTATCATAAAATTTCATTTGATTCATAAAAATGTTCTCACTTAGTGTCAAAAATTGAACAGTTTTCACTACATCATTTTGAATACTTATAAAGGACTTAAATATCTTGGCAAAGTATTACGCAAAAAAATCAGAGAACTTTATATTGCCTTTCCTATTTTATCAACATCTTTACTTACAACTGGAAAAACATTTACAGTTTATTTACTTTTCTATACAACTAGTGCGTCATTTACAAGATTAATTTGCATTCTTAATTCATTTGATGCACATATTGAATATCATCAAAATTATCATTAAAAAATATTCTATGAGATATGTGTACTGTATTATAAATAACTAATTGAAATTTTTTTTCTACATAGTGTGTATAAACTTATTTACAGTTTATGGAGCTCTTACCATTATATTGGAAATTTTGTTGAACTTCCAGTTTAAATCAATATACTTAAATTCAATTGATCAAATCAAGGACTCATATGAATCCTTCATTAGACGCCTTCTTAGTCATAACATAAGTACACGCTTGCGGCTCTCTGTGCCGCAGTTTCGTTGTTGTCTATTTACCACCTTCTGGAAGCTTGTAAATTTATACTAACGACCGTGATGATGTAGTCTCACCACGCCAATGACTGCCGGAGATTCGAGGAGACCCCACTTCTTACCTGTGATGTTCTAAGCATAATAAATGAAGAATACTAGGGGTTCTCCCTGACCCTAGATGCGTCGTTTCCGCGCTAATTCAACTTTCGGGAAAATGCGGTCCAGTAACGATGTCGCAGTAAATCGGTAAATCAGTGTCTGCGCTCGATTGATCGACTTTATCAGTAATCGTTAAATCTATTTAATAGTGCACTGTGCATTTTTATAGTATTTTGCATTGCAAAGTACAAATTAATCACATAGAACCTATGTAGGGCTAAAAAAACGACTACTTCCTGATCAATTAAATCAATTTATATGGGAATACAGACTTAAAATACGATGGTGTAAAATAATATGTTTAGTTTGCAATAAACCTTTGTTATGTTGGAACAAAACGGACTATAGGAAATGCAGCACAAATATAAAAATATCCTAAGACCTAAATTTATCCTAAACTAAATTTATGTTAAATTAAGAACTAAACAATAATTCTTAGCAGTCATATGCATATGTAATACTGCCTTCCCAGATATAGTTACATAATTACATTTTCTTTCAATGAAATGTGTTAGAAATTCTGGAAAGTTTGTTTTCAATGTTTGTTTAAAATGTATAAAAAAGTTTATTCTCATATATTTCTGAAGGTATTCATAAAATATGTAGATTAGTTAATACATTTTGTACATTTTCTCATAGTTAATATAGCTTTCAAGAATTAATTGTGCAAATCATAGGATCGATAATTTATATTTATTCATACAACTTCATTATTCATTTGGGTTATGTATTTTTTATTTGAAATTAGCAGAATGAGATAAAGCAAGTTATGAAAAAGAAAATTAAATACTTTCTTTCTTAAAAAAGAAATATTCAAGTTACTTAACTAGCTACTTTTTTTCAGAAGTATCTTAATTACTGTTATCTCTTTATAAGTAAGTTATTTACTATTACAGCTAACGATATTTTTAAATAATCCCAAAAAAAAACATAAAAATTCTTGTGAGTAATATAAAATGTTTTTTCTCTATTAAACTATAATTCTATAATAAATATATTTTAGTAATACAAGTGAGACACGGGGTTGACACAACAAAACGTTTATTTCAAACTTACAAGATTCACTGTTAGTAATGAAGGACAGAAATGAGTATTTATAAAGTTTCTTATCTAAGGGCTGTGTCAGCTTCTGTTAAGATAAATGATTCAAATAATTATATTACGTTAAGCGTAATATTGCCAAGAGATATGTTATCGAAAATAAAAGGAATGGTATAAGCATGGGTATCATATTACACCTCCTTCCCTAGGTGGAAGGCTATCAGGTTCTGAAGGACCTGTAGGCTTCTTAAGAAGTAATATTTTTACCTTTTGGTGGCAAAACTTGAGGTATATATAAATAAGCAAGCCCATGAACAGTATAGATAATAAAATATAAAACATAGTATTCTGAGAATTGTTTTTTTCAAAGTCTTTAATCCGCACAGGGTGTAGGCTGCCAAGTTGGGTGGAAAGGTCTGCTAGGTCCTGTAGTTTGATGTCCTGAAGGTGGAGTTCCGCGGTTGGGGTTGAGTTCAATTTGAAGGTAGGTAACGCCAGGGACGTTTCGTCGGGAAGCTCGTGATTGGCGTTGAAGATGTCGTCGTTGATAATTACGGGGCAGCTCTCTAAAGTAACAATTGAGGGCTGCTCGATAAAGTGGTCCATGGGGGTGTTACAATTTTCTTCGATTCTGGTCCTTTGTATTGGGACGACTATGAGTTGTGTCTCTGCAATTTGTTCAACTATGGTAGCTCCGAGTCGTACGCTGGTTAGATTACATCGTGGATTTTCTCCTTGTAGAATAGGAAGGTAGCACTCGTCGTGGTTGTATGGGCTATCCTTTCTACACAGGCATACATTTTCTAGCCGTGGACAGGAGTCCTCTTTCCAAAAGGTGAGTTTGGTTCGTAAACTTGCAATGAGATAGGGTTTGGTTGGTATAAGAACTTTGGATTGGTAAGGCGTGGGAATCAAATGGTAAGTATAGTAAGGTGCTTGGGTGGCTATTGGCACTGACAATTTTATGTAGATTTTAAGATCTTTAACCGTTGCTGAGATATGAAAAAGATTAAGGTAACTATGCATATTACTAAGATGTATCAGTTGATCTCGTTTATATAGGCTCGAGAGTTTAGTTAAAATAATTTGTATATTTGGGACTGGCAAAAAATAGGTGTGAATGATATTATGCTGAGCCATGGCGACTGCATTCTCTAAAGTGTCTAATAATTCTAAAAATATATTAAATTCGTTTTTTATAGTGACACCAGTTTCAAAGTATGACCAGTCTTGTTGAACTTCTTTGAACGTTTTGAAGAGTAGTTCTATATTAGCGTTTATTTGGGTTAGACTTTGATTAACTTTGTCGCTAAGAGCTTTAAATAGAGAAGTTCTTAAATTAATTTCGTGCGTTAGAGTTTCCTGATTGGACATTAACGTATCCATTTTAGAATGGAGTTCTTGCACATCATTGTCATCGGCAGTACCAAATAATATTTTTTGAACGGAACCTATAGCGTTTATAAGTCCACGTTTAAGTCTGACTTCAGGATTCCTAAAATTATTTAATTTATATTCGGTCAAGTTTACGAGGTATTTTAACTGTTGATTAATAGTACTATTAGAATATTTATGTTTATTTTGGAAAAAGCTTAGGTCGGATTTTAATTTGTATAAATTGTTCGTTACGTCCTTTAAATCGATAATGTGAATAAAGTCATGTTGCGATTGTATTATTTTAGTTTCACATGTTAGGCGATTTATGTGAATGGAGTTTCGTATAGTCTCTATTCGGATCGCGGAGGCGTAGTGAATAAGAGTGAGAAGGACCAGGTTGGTACTTAATTGTAATTGGAGTGATTTTATCCTCAAAGTCAACACCTTCATCTGTCTCTCTGCTTAGTTCAATAGGTTGAATTTCCTCTGGGGGTTTTTCCTGTAAAGAAGGTTCAGTATTAACCTTTTGTTCGCTTTTCTTTTTCTTAAGCCTGGGCTTTCGTTTGATATAGGCTTTATGATATTTGCCTTCAGCATGTGCCTTACGTTGAAACAGTTTTAGAGTGGGACCTAAGTCTTCTACTACTTTAGTTTGAATGAATTTTTCGTTTAGTTTCCCGCGTGCTGGATTTGCAATATATACGTCTTCGTTGGGTTCAAAAGTTTCCGGTAGTTCGCGTGTTTCATTGGCTTTTTCTATGACTCGCATTTTAGATTTGTCTAACTTGGTTTTTATTTGATTGTAAAGGTTTTTTAGAACATTCTTATGGGTGTTAATGTACTCTGAGAGTATCCGTTCTTCATTAATATCGAAAGGGTCAGGGCGTTCGTCTCCACGAATTATATCGATAGGACACATTTTGGTGCTTGAATGAATTGTATGATTGTAACTTATAACTGCGATTTGTACTAGATAGTCTAAGGGTGCATTTGGATTTTCATGTTTAAGACATCGGACGCTGTCTAATAAAGTAGAGTGGAATCGTTCGATGTTGCCGTTGCTACTATGTCCTTGTATTGAAGTAAAGGTTAGTTTAATTTTGTGCAGATTGCAGAAATCTTTCATCATCGCGTTGTTAAACTCTAGGCCAGTATCCACCAGGATTCCATAGGGTAGTCCATGATGTTCGATAAATTTCAGTAGCGCACGTTGTATTGACATGCCTGTCTTAGTTTCGACGGGGTAGGCTTGAGCTATTTTCGAAAAGGTGTCAATGATCGTTATAAATTTTTGTCCTTGGATATCTAGAGTATCAATGTTTATGGTTTCAAAGGGTTTCGTAGGCGTTTCAGTATATTGAAAGATTGGTTTCACCGGGTGCCGGTCAGTTTTACACGTTTTGCATGTTTCGCATTTGGCGATAAAGTCCCGTACGTGATCAAACATGTTAGGCCAGAAATATTTCTTAATTAAAGCTTGGTGGGTAGCCGTTACTCCTTTGTGTGTAACTTTGCCTTCGTGGTTATAACGTATCTTCAGTTGTTGTTCTTGTTCTGATGTTACGTCTTCTACTTTCTTCTTGCAAATTAAAAACTTGAGCCAATGAGATAAGTGGTTTTGAAGGATTCTGATGATCTTATTTTCTAACTCTGGTTGCTCGAAGTATAGAGCATGTATGGTGGTGTTACTTTGAACGAATGGAGATAAAAATTTAAAAATTTCTTCGTCGGATGAGCGTGATTTTAGGTGGAAGTGATGTTCTTTAACTTTGGGGAAAGGCTGTATTGCATAATGCGAATTAACTTTATTACTATCCTTTTCCAGGAGGATCCATCGGTTGTTATACCTATTTAAGGGTGTTTCGGAGTATTTGACTTCTAGAATGGGGTTTTCGTGACTAGAGTGAATAGTCTGGTTAGTTCTTGAGGGCGGCGCGCGATTCGGGTCGTCTATTGAATTTAAGTCGTCTAAAACTTCTTGGAACTTTTCTGGGTCCGGTTCTGGTAGATTATCGAGTAAAGTACTTACATCGGGGGCGTTATTTATCATTGACATATTGTCTTCTTCTATTGCGTTAAGTTCATCAATTTTGATACGCGAGAGCGGGTCAGCTTGGTTTGTTTTTCCTTTTTTGTACTTTATTTCGTATTGGTATTCTTCCAATTTTAGACGCCATCTTACTAGTCGCGAGTTAGGGTCCTTTAGGTTGAACAGCCACTGCAAAGGCTGATGGTCGGTTTCAATTATAAATTTAACGCCAAACAAGTAAGGTCGGAAGTATTTAACGGAATTTACGATGGCTAGCAACTCCTTCTCAATTGTGCTATAATTACATTCAGCAGGGTTCAAGGTCCTGGAATAATAACTGATGGGGTGTCCATCTTGTGAAAGTACGCTTCCTATTGCATACGCGGATGCGTCGCAAGTGAGAGTAAATGTTTTATTAAAGTCGGGGTAAGCTAGGATAGGCTCATTGCAGAGTAAATCCTTGCAAGTTTCAAAGCAATTGCGGTAGTCTTGGGTTAACTCGATTTTTTGGTCCTTTTTGAGGCAATTGGTAAGGGGTTTAGTTACACGAGCGAAGTTGGGTACAAATTTGCGGTAAAATCCGAGCAATCCTAAGAAACTCTTGATTTGCTTCGCCGTTTTTGGGATTGGAAATTCTTTAATGGCTTTTATCTTCTTCGGGTTTGGCTTGATACCATCTTGGGTTATAATGTGGCCAAGAAATTCCACGTGTTTACAGAGGAATTCCGATTTGTCCAATTGAATCTTCAGGTTGGCTTTTTCGAGGGTTTTAAATACCAGTTCCAGGTTTTGTAGGTGTTCTTGTAACGACGTGCTGAAGATTATGATGTCGTCCATGTATACGAAGCATATTTTATTCTGCAGATCTTTTAATATATTATCCATCGCCCTCTGGAACGTTGCAGGCGCATTCTTGAGGCCAAATGGCATCCGTACGTATTCGAAGTGGCCATTTTCTATGTTGAAAGCAGTTTTTTCTATGCTGTCAGGGTGCATCTCAATCTGGTGGAACCCTGAAGCGAGGTCGAGAGTCGTGAAATATTGGCATCTGCCCAGTTTGTCCAGTATATCCGCTATGTTAGGTAACGGGTATCTATCAGTCTTGGTTTTGTCATTTAACTTCCTGTAGTCGACCACAAGCCTCCATTTTTGTTTGCCGCTCGCATCGAGTTTTTTCGGCACGATCCAAATGGGGGAGCTATAAGCGCTGGAGCTAGGTCGAATGATTCCATCTTGTAACATTTTATCAATTTGCAATTGTACTTCTTTTTGGTGGACATAAGGATACCTATATGATTTTGCGTGAACGGGGGTGTCATCGGTAGTTTTTATCTGGTGTTTGACTTCGTTTGTGAAAGTTAATTTGTCACTAGGGAAGTGAAATACGTGTGAGTAATTTTTACAGAGTTCAAGAAGGTTAAAACGTTCCTCTTCATTGAGATGGTCAGTGCGTAGAAGATTTTGTATGTGTTGATTGGTGAAATTGAGAGAATTATGAGTTGGCTTATCGTTTTTTGAAATTTGGGGTTCAAAACCAGTATACTCGGAATAGAGTTGGACATCAATTGGTGTATCGAATTGAGCCGTGATAGGGTAAGTGTTGGTGTTAAATATTTCGACTTGAGCTAGGCCATTCTTGGCTTTGCTTATACCGGAAGGAATAAGATAATTGTCGGTTTTTTGAAATGGGATGACAATTTCGCCGTTGTCAATAGAGACAGGGATTTCTCGAACAATACATTCGACGGGGTTTAAAGAATAAGTACGTGAAATTTCTTCGGGTTGTCGAATAGAAATTGGAATCTGGAAGTAGTCATTATAGATAAGATGATTTTGGAAATCTATTTGGATACCTAACGTTTGTAGGTCTTCGAAACCGAAAATTCCATCATAGAAATCATGGAAATCATACAGAAGTACGTTTAAATCGAAGTCTATATTAAATTCTTTAAATAAAGGGATGTTTGCTTGGAATTGACAAGTCGATTTGCCGGTTGAAGTTTTGATAAGTGTTTCATGAGAGAAAATATGGTTGGGGTAATATTTTTGAATTATTTCGGGACGAATTATGGTCTTTGATGATCCGGTATCGATCAATAATTTTAAAGGGGGTTCTCGAATATTAATATATGGAAGCGAACACGGTGTATTAGCAGAGTTTAGTTCTACTATGTCCGGTTGTTTATATTCGGGGCTACAGGAAAATTTTGTTCTTGACTTTCTTCATAATCATTCGGTATATTCTCTTCGTTTCCATTTCCGTCGTTTAAGTATACCCATTCTTCTCCTTGTGGATTTTCTGGGAGGTCCATTTGACTTGTTGAGGGTTCGTCGTAAGGTGTCAGTGGGGTATTGTCCATCCAGCAGGGATTCTGCGATGTAGGATCCGTTTCTTGATTAAAAAGTTCTTCTACCATGTACTTCGGCTGGTTGTATCTTGGTTGCCAGTTGTGATTTGGGGCGTTCTGAATTCTTGATGTACTAGGCTGTTGTCTAATTGCATTCGTTCCACTGATTCCAGACATTGGGGTAGGTCTAGCGAATTTTTGGTTCGGGTTTGGTCTCCACACATTTACATTGGATCTATTATTTTGGTTTTGTTGTATTTGGGTGCCAAAGGGGCGTTGTTGTTGTATATTATGGTTTTTAAAATTACCAGGGTTATTAAAATTGTTTGCATAATTATTGGGTTGAGATTGAAATATTGGTAATCGCACCGGTTGATTCGTTTGTTGGCGTGGTTTAGGCATTGGTAACATGGGATATCGAGGTGTTGTATTCTGTCGTCCGAACGCAAAGCGTTTGAACTCATCGTATTTAACCTGCTCGTCGATAAAAGTAATGGCGTGTTCTAATTCAGTAATGGCGGTATTATACCTAAGCATGTTTTCATAATTAAGGGGCATATTCATTTTGTAAATATTAAAAACTTGGTTCTTATAAAACGCTATAGACCCAGCCTTTTCATTTATTGGTATGTTTGATAACTGAATTTTTGAAATTATTTTAGATTTAAGTTCAATTAAACGATTGCCAAAATTAATCAAAGGTTCGTTTGGTTTTAATCTACAATTTTGTAACTCTAGCTGTAATGTTTCTAAACTTTTATGATCTGAAAAGTTAGTGGAGAAAAGATTTCTTATTTCAGGCCATGTTTGAATATCAGGTCTACTGTTCAAAAGTTGAAGAGCTTTGCCCTTAATTTTAGTTTTTATGCAGCTTACTACAATTCTAATATGTAGGGGAACATTTGAATTGCACACCTCCATTAGATTTTCAACAGCATCAAAGAAATTACTTATTTCCGTTTCTTCGCCAGAAAAAATCGGAACAAATTCAGAAATGTTCTTAAGTTTATGCAAATCTAATTCAGACATCTTGTTAAATGAAAGAGTGTTATTCAAAAGATCAGAAATATCCGAAATCTCGTCTTTACTTAAAGTGTGAGAATAATCTTCGTCTTCTGAAGAGTATAAACTTGTCATAAAATTCAACTGGTGATTTCTTAGCAATGTAAATAAAAATGAAAAGAAAAATAAAAATTCAACTGGTAGTTTCTTAGCAAAAATAAAATAAAAAATCAATTGTTAATTTCTTAGCAATGTAAATAAAAAAAATAAAAATAAAATAAAAGTAAGGAAAAATAAAAATTCTTTAAACAGTAAAATAAACGGTAATTATTTAATCTCTACTGAAGTTATCTTTAAAATTATTAAAATGTTTTAATAAATTTAATTTCTTGTTTTTTGAATTCTTAACCTAATCTTTTTAATTTGTACGATACAAAAATAAAAAGCTTCCCTTAGAATATCGCACGGTGCGGGACTCCAAGAGGTTGTCACTAAAATTACACACTTTCCAAAAGTAGCTTGAAAATTGTCAGTGCAAAAATAGGGACGGGTGAACAGGAATAATGCAAGTTTACTTACGTTTGGTGTCGTTGTGCTCTGGGATTACGTTTTGAAGATTCTGGATAGTTGAACCGTTGAGACGGACGATCAGCGACTTCTGATTCTTCGGGAAATTGAAGAGTGCTCGATACACAGCAGAAACGTTGAACGACTATCCACTACCGACTGCGCCAGTAATACAAGTGAGACACGGGGTTGACACAACAAAACGTTTATTTCAAACTTACAAGATTCACTGTTAGTAATGAAGGACAGAAATGAGTATTTATAAAGTTTCTTATCTAAGGGCTGTGTCAGCTTCTGTTAAGATAAATGATTCAAATAATTATATTACGTTAAGCGTAATATTGCCAAGAGATATGTTATCGAAAATAAAAGGAATGGTATAAGCATGGGTATCATATTACATTTTCTTATTTATTAAACATATAATGTATATAGTCTAAAGGTTTTCATTTTTATAAATACCATAAAAATAAATTGTATTTTACTCGCCTTGGCTTTTTGGGAATAAAATATGACATACACGGACAAGAAATCGACAAATATATACAAAAAAAAAAACAAGTGGAAACAATCTACGAGTATCATAATTATTAAGAATAAGCAAATATTTTTTAAATAACGTATTTTTTTAATACTTGAATGAAATTTATGTCATTATTTTAGTACCACCTAGATACCTTTAACTTATTAACTAACTAATAAATCAGAAGTTTCTTAGTAGAAGTATATAATATAAAACTTCCTTTTCTCATTATTTATTGCTGTGACGATTATAGTTAGTACTTACGCATTTGCAAGTTGTTTCATCATCATGAGGTCATCAGTCCTAAGACTGGCTGGACGCTAACTTCCAGCTTCTCCTATCTTGTGCTATCTAACTTACGCATTTCGATAATTGTGCTACAACCTACATCCCATACTATTTGCGAGCAGTAGTCTAATCTAGGCCTACCTCTGCCTTTCTTCACTCCTATTTCTGCCTCCAAAATATCGCGGACTATTCTCCCATGTCTCAGCAAGTGGCCTACCATTCATCTCTTCTCTTCTTTATGTTTTTCCACATACTTCTTTTCTCGCCGACTTTCTCTAATACTTCTTCGTTTCTAACCCTATCAGTCCACGGTATTTTCATCATTCTTCGGTAACACCACATCTCAATTTCTTCCTACTTGCTTCCCCTACCGTCCAGGTTTCGCAACCGTATAGTGCCGTGCTCCATACATACGTTTTCAAAAATCTCTTCCTTGTTTCTAAGTTTATTACCCCCGAGCATAAAAATGCTTTCTTTTTGTTAAAAGCTATTCGACCCTGCGCTATTCTTTGTTTTATATCTTTATCGCTTCTTCCATCCCAATTTATTTTACTTCTTTAACTTCCTCCAATCTTTCATTATCAATTTGTACTTTCGTTTTTGCTCTGCTCTCGCGCCCTGTGCACACTAACACTTTAGTTTTCTTTTTATTCACCCTCAGTCCGTATTCCTCTGTCAACACTGCCTCCGTTTCGTTCAATGCTGATTCTAATTCCTCCTTACTAGATGCTAATACTGCTATATCATCCGCGAATCTCAGCATTTTTAGTTTCTGTCCCTGTACTTTATCCTGAAATCCACTCTATCTTTTACCACATTAATCGCCTCTTCGATGTACAGATTAAAAATTAGTGGTGATAGCGTACATCCTTGTCTTACTCCTTTCCTAATACCTACTTCCCTTTTTTCCCCTTCTACTTCTATAACAGCAGTTTGCTCTTTGTATAGATTGTGTACTACTCTCCTATCTCTGTACTTCATTCCCGGGGTCTTTAGTATTTCAAACATTTTTTTCCATTTTACATTATCAAAAGCTTTTTCTAAATCTACAAATCCTATATAAGCGTTCTTTCCTTTTTCTATTGTTTTCTCTAACATTACTCTTAGCGCCAGAATAGCTTCGCGAGTTTCCCTATTTCGCCCAAACCCGAATTGGTCTTCTCCTAGTATTTCCTCCGCCCTATTTTCCATCCTCTTCTGCACTATTCTGGTTAAGATTTTTGACGCGTGGGAAGTTAGGCTTATCGTTCTAAAGTTCTCGCATTTGTCGGCTCCTCTCTTTTTCGGCATAGTAACGATAATGTTTCTCTTATAATCCTCCGGCATCTCGCCCGTTTCGTATATGTATTTTACCAGTTCAAACATCCTATTTACTACTTTCTGTCCCGCATATTTCAAAATTTCCGCTTGTATTTTATCTACACCCGGCGCTTTATTGTTCTTTAGCCCCCTTAGTGCTATTTCAAATTCCTCTCTCAATATAGGTTTTCCTACATCTTCTCTATCGATGCTAGATTCTTCCTCTAATATCTCTCCTAATTCCTGACCCTCGTATAAATTTCCTAAGTACTGCTTCCATCTATCCGCTTTCTCCTCTCCTCCGATCAGTATGTCCCCCGATTGACTCCTAACGTTTCTACTTATTGGTCGTATATCCCTGAAGTTCCTCTTAATTATTTTTAAGCCTCATCGGTCTTACCTACTTGGAGCTTATCTTCTACTTCTTTGCATTTATCCTCTATCCATTGTTCTTTCGATTTTCTACACTTTCTAATATTGATTGACTTATAAGTTTTCAGTCCTTCCTCGTCTCATCTGTTTTTGTAGCCTCGTCTCTTACAAGTTGTTTGTTAAACGTAAATAAACATATCTAGTATTAGATCCATTATCTATTATTCTATCATTTCTAATCCTGAGATGAGTTACCATATATACATATACTTTTGTTGCACACGTGTGATATTGGCTTAATAGGGTCTAAGTATGGTCCTGACTTACCGATCCCTAGGGTGAGATAAATTGAGAAAAGTAAATGTCCAACATAATTCGTAAAACAAGTAGTAATTAATATAAACTAAATTGGATAGACAACACCGAATTAATAAAGTAAATATTGAACCAAATGTTGTAAATCAACTTATTTTTTTATCATCATACTCTAAATTCGAGATAAATTGGAAGTTTTATTATGTTAATACTTATTAAATACAAATGTATTAGTATTTATGGCATTAGAAAATGATAATTCTTTAATTAAAAAATTCGACAGATTTATGATGGAAAGTGGCCTCATAAAATGTTTGTATATAAATTTCATTTACAAAATATTGGCATATTGTAAGTTGGAAATAATTACATTAAGAAGGTATTGCATTTTAAAGTTCATGTTGATTACTTGCTCAAATGCTAGCCTGAAGTCACAATATGACCGCTTCAGAGAAAATCAAAAAGTTATTAATTCAACTGTAAGAACAAAAATAATAGTATGCCAGTATGTATTTCTAAATGTATATACACACACCGTCAAAAGTCTTGGACCCCCGATGTTTTGTATTAGTAAATAATTTTTTTTTTTAATATTGTATTTGTTATTCAAAGTATATTTTTTCTAAATGTATTTTTTTGTAATACAGGAATAATTTTTAAAAATTTACTCAATTAAAAAACTGAGAAAAAAATTTGCAATTTTTAAGAAAATTTATTGACAAAAATTAACAATAAATATTTTTTAACAAAGTAAACTACAACTTGACAGTCAGTATGGCCTCCTCTGCTTTTCAGTACATATTGACACGCCTATGCATTGAAACAATCAAACTACTGATAATTTCTTGAGCAATATTGTTTCATTCCTCTATTGCTGCTGCAGCTAACTCTTCCGCATTTTGGGGTGAGTTCATGCGTTTGTGAATTGCTCTAGAAACAAAATCCCACATGTTCTCAATGGGATTCATATTGGGGAATTAGCTGGCCAATCTAATCGGGTAATATCT
Organism: Rosalia funebris; assembly: GCA_037954035.1. Classification (NCBI taxonomy): domain Eukaryota; kingdom Metazoa; phylum Arthropoda; class Insecta; order Coleoptera; family Cerambycidae; genus Rosalia; species Rosalia funebris. The sequence goes on along the minus strand of JAZFAV010000009.1, from coordinate 27,753,641 downwards.
CTCTATTCAAGTACCTCTTGAACCGTTCTTGGGCGATGTGGCCTCGCATTGTCGTTCATGAAGATGAAATTGTCACCTAATTCATCACGTAGGGGATAAATTAGGTGACATTAGGGCCTGATAACACTTTCATATAAACTTGACTTATCGTATTCTGATTTATGGGAATTAACGGCGTACGACGATTAAACATTACTGTCCCACTATTGTATGGAACAACCTCACGGGGAAAATTTAGTCTCTCTTGATGACCTGGCTCTCTCCAGATTTGCATATTGTCATCACTCACCAGTCCAATTCTGATTTCATCTGTGAATAAGACCCATCGCTACTGCAAAATCCAATTACTACGTTCCCGTGCTCACTGAAAGGGGGCAGCTCGATATCGTGGAAGTAGAGTGGGTACCCTTAAAGACCTTCTTGCACATAAATTTGTACGATGAAGTCTTCTTCGAACTGTAGAGGTCGATATAACAAGGCAAAACGTACCTTGAAAGTGAGCCCTGAGGGCTTGAACTGAATCATTTCGGTGTATACGGGTATATTGAACCGAATACCGATCCTGCCATTCATTTGACACTCGAGGCTGACTACTGGGTGGTCCTCTTTCCGCTCTCCCTAATTCTTGATACCTATGCACTATTCGCACAACAGAAGATCTAGGAAGGACTAACTTCCTGTATATCTGATGATTGGAATATCGAGCATCATACAAAGTTATAAGTCTTGTCCTATTAAATGCAGAAACCTCACGTTCTGGCATTATAACGAAGGAAAAGTATCAAAGTCGCTTTGCTAAATGTGCAATAAAACTAACGAATATTTAAAAAAAATTATAACTAATCAACAATTTTATCTAGCAATTTTTAATCCATTTTTACATGGATTAAAAATTGTATGGTAGTTAATTAGTAGTACACATGGTAGTATATAGTTATGTATAATTGATAAATTGATTACATGTTCTGTTTTACATGTTGTTAGTAATTACCCAAAAATGCAATACAAAGTGTCAACTTTGAATGACACAAATATCTGTTTTTAATACATAAGACTGACTAACTATAAGCCTCTAAAGAATTCTACCTATATACATCATATCGAGTTGATACAGTCATGGGACACAGTTTTTGGCATAATATATAACTGTATTGAGATGCTAATTAAGTTGGCTTTCACAATATGCAACACAAATTTATTGTATTATAAACTAATCAAAATAGGTTTTCCTTTTCTTGTTCCTGTAAACACTAAATTCCATAACTTAAAATCTATTGAATGCAATTCCCTAATTGGTCAAATATACACTCTACTGTCTATGTATATGAAGATGAAAGCTAACAAACTTAAGAAGTGTTACAATAACTGCACTTATAAAATCAGTTTAAATATAGATAAACTAGCTAGGAAAGATACTATGTTGATGTAAATTTGTGTTTAGTTTAGTTATAATAACCCCTCCAAGGATAAACCCTTTAAATAAGATGAGAACAAAAATATTATTATTGGTAGATCAAAACAGACTAAACTGAACTTGTCCCATATAGCACAGGGGTAAATAATGTGGCATTCTCAACTCCCATATTCAAAAGAATGCAATTCAATGTTATTGTCCATCATGATTGCTGTATCAGTGGTGTTACTTAAGCTCGGGTAAGTCTGCAGCGGCCGATATACCGTCACATAGACTCGAGATATTTGAATCAATGCAGATACATTCAGTGTAACATTACCGTGGTGTCTGAACATGTATTGTTTTTCATCGATACTCCAAATATGATACTCTGATAGTGACATACTGATTTTAATCTGAACCTTTGAAAAAGCAAAGTAATTTTCTTTTTAAGCAACGAGAAATTTTTGCCATTAGTACCAACATGCCTCATTTTAAAACAGGTTTCACTTACTATTATTAACAAATGTTTGGTTAAAATTCTATAAAAACCTAAACATTTTCTAATTAAAAAAAAACGCATTTTGGTAACAAAATCGTGTCACTTGCAATACCATTTTTTCTTCATTTCTTAACAAATTTTCAATGGCATTTTAATGTTCCTTCAGGTATTAATTTCAAGTGCTATACATACTTTGTACATCTTGGATAGCAAATCCAATGAAGGACGCCTACAGCACTTTTTTTGTACGTCTATGTATGAATATGTCAATTTAATAAAATTTTATAATATACCAACACTATCTATATATTGAAAAAACATTGCGTTTCTACACATATTTCTGCTGCAGATGTGTGAGCTATGTGTGAACTGTGAGACTAAAAAAATCAAAATTGGCACACATATATTGAAGTGTAAAAATAAAGTTTTAGTTAATAAATATTGTTATAATCATTAAACATGGCATTAGGGCGCCATTTTGAAAATTATTTTATAACTTTAATTATTTTAATATTATATATATTAGTAATAACAGTGTGTAACACATCTACGTCAAACATCTATTCAAACTGTTATTATTTTCACATGGGTTTGGATTTTGAAAAGTTAATCAAAACCAATATTGGCATACCATTAAACTTTTTAGACAGTACCTTTCTGTGAAAGTGTCAGATTTTTCAAGCAAAAAGCCATTTAGACGGTCCATACATATCCAAATTTTATTTTGTTTAGTTAGAAAGTTGCTTTAGTATAGGTACTTTTGGTTGATTCTAATAACATGACACTACTCTAAAATAAAATGTATGCAACTCTGATTAGCAAAATTAGCAGAAATCTACATGCAGCTGAAAGAATTGCTAATGTGATCCCGATCGCTCTGTCCCTAGAGCATACTTGTAAACAGATACTGCAGAAGTTTCAGAAAACAGGTAGTATTCAGAATGAAAAATGAACTGGCATTGTAGAAAACAAACAAATATTGTCACGAATGCCATTTGATCAGCATTTCAAACTGCAGCTATTTGTGGAGTATCTGAAAAAATTTCAGGGAATTTTAAACAAACAAAAATTTTACTTCTATAAGTTACAAATGGGTCACCAGCTCACAGGTGATCCCGATTGCTGACTTTAATTTTCTGAAATATCAGAATATCCCACCACAAACCTGTATATTCAAAAACAATTTATTTTACTGATAAATCCATATTTTCCTAAATGGTAATGTAAATATTTAAAATATACGGTAGTGGAGTGATACGAATCCCAATATTGTTCAAGAAGCCATACAGTTCCCTGAAAAATTTAACGGGTGGGCATGGATCTTTAATCGTATAATTGGACTGTTTTTAAATCGAAATTTAATGGGAGGGATGTATTTGGAAGTATTTCAGAATGTTATTGAGCCGCTAATTTTGGAAATTCTAGAGAAAAATCCTGATCAATTTCGAGATCTGGAAATACTTTTCAACAGGTTAGCTAATTTTTTCAACTACTAGGAATTCCCCACTATTTTAGCACAATATTGGATTGCAATTGGATGCCAGAGTCCAGTGTCCAAATCTAACACCGTTAAATTTCCTTTTATGGAGTTACTTAAAATCCAAGATATGCTATGCAACCTGCTGCCATTAAGGTTCTGAAATAGAGAATAGAGAAGAGTTTTATAACAGGATGTTGTACTGTCAGAGAGCTGCACATGACCATTTATTTTAAAATTCGTTAAAGATAAAAACTGGGCAATGTGACAGAAAAAAAACTCACATTTATGGGGCACTACACTGGCAGTTACCATTTAAAAATAATTTTCAAAATGGCACTGTAACACCATCTTTGCTAAATGTATCACTATTTATTAACCAAAACATTATTTTTATACTTAAATATCCCAATGTTCGTTCTTTTAGCTCTCAGTACTAGACTTAAAGGAGATTAATTATAGGAAAGACTTCAGATGTGCACTGTAGGATTTTATATCAACTATGACAAACAGTAAGGTTTATATATGATACATAAGCCACCAAGTTATGGGAACTATTTATTGTTTCATATCTAGTTGTTCGCAATACTGACAAATTAATGGAGATATGCACAAGATATAAGCATTTTGACGATAATAGAGATATGCATTTCGATGATTACACTTCACAGGGCATGTATACCATAAGTAACATGATGTACAAAATCAGACCGTGCCTGTTAACCATAATAGGTCCATCAAAACTGTGGACTGCGTGGAATATTTCTTGATTAGGCACTTGATAATCGAATACATCACATATAAACACAAGTTAATATTTTTCTCATCAGTGATTTATTTCAAAATTTGCTTAATATTACAAAGTCTATATTAACAGTAATAATTCAGTAATAAATTACAACAACCAATTGGCAGAAGTTATCAGTTAGAATACTAAATAATTACCCTCATAAATTAAAAGAAATTCACATAATAAATTAAATCAACATTCTAACTGATTAATAAAGCTACTGTTTATAAAAAAAGGAATTTTATCTTCTAATGGCAGTAAAAATATACACAATTTCTGCCCGCTTATGTATAATATATATAAAATAAAAATATGTATCACTTAAGGTACACCTTATATTTAACCTAGAATAATACTGACACCAGGAAATTAAAAGTAAGCACTTATTTAAGAAATTCACACAAATAATGACTATTAATATTCGGGTTGTACCAATTGGAAATCATCACAGTCCGTTCTAAACAGCAAACAGCTATCCAGTTCCACATAAATTCGGACCATCTTCCTGTGTCAGCAATTTTATTTGTCACATCTTTACTTCACTGCAAAATAGGTTGATATATATATAATTTGAGATTTAAAAAAGTATGCCAAATATTTCATCTTATTCAAATTACTAATTTTAGTAACTGTTACAGTATTCTCCTAATTTTCATAAAAAATTTATTTTGTTATAGAAGAAAAAACTGTTATTAGCATTATTATCAGCATCTAAATATTAAGACATTTTATTAAAATTGTATTATCCAATATTAACAATCAAGTTACACTAATATGCCTCATAGCTAAAAAATTACATGCTTGATTTGCATTAATAAAATGAAGGAAAATACTGTCACAGTTCTACATAGAAAATTTGTTTTTCATTGAAAAATGATTACATAAATATATTTTTATAGAAAAAAGGGAGGCTAAGATTTTAAATATTATCATCACCATCTACTAAATAGTGAAAGTTCCATTTTATTACAATTTCAATGTTCACTCAATGTTAATTTACGAGAACACTAATATGGAAAATAACTACAAAAATTACATGCTTGACTTTCATTAATAAAATGAAGGAAAATATGGCATCAATATTCTATCATAAATAGAAAACTACTTTTGTATTTCAAGAAATATTTCAGAAAATATTGAGTTAATGAATAATTATAATTTATGATGATACTTCATTACAAAATCCAGTCACAATGACAATAGTAATGTAAAAATAAATTTAGATGTTCACCAGAAAAGTGAAAAAGCTGATGACCTAATGAATAGACAGAAGCACAGGTCCCTTATGCTAATGTGAACGTATTTTCTATGTATTTCAAGTAAGAGTTGTTTGTATCTAGTTTCAGACATTCAGATATATTTTAGACGAGTCAACTCTCTTACTATAATCTTTGCATTAATTTAGGAAATAATCACATAGCGTACTTGTGCCTATGGCACAAAGGAGTAGTAGATAGAAGAGCAGCACGAACAATAAAATTGCTTCTGTTTGCTGTATGTTTTAAACAATATTACATCTACTAACAAAAAAGAAACATTAGTGATAACTACGCTCATAAAACAAAAACTGCATGTCGATATTTTTGTATACATTTCTTTGAAGGTATGGCATATACAGTAGCATTGAACACAAGTTTCTAGTGACTGACTATAGTTTCCTTTAATGTGATCGAGATATCCTTATTAAAATCGACGCTGCATATCTCGGAATAATATGTAGACAGTTACAGAAACCTTGCAGATTTTATTCAGTTATTAAAAATGGGTAGACCAATGCGAGATATAGAAATGCAACACTTCAGGAATTGCCTTATCAAAATTGTATTTTTAATAATAAAAAACATTAAAAATCTATGGTCTTATTTAAAAAACAAAAAAAAGAGTACCCATTCTACAAAAACCTCCTAAACAGTTGTCAATACGTACTTAATAAACCATGATAGTTTAATATTTGATGTTTTCCATTGTTACTTATAATTTAAATTTGTTTTACTTTGGGGTTCTAATTTGAATACTTAAACTGTTGTTTTAAAGTTCTCATATATAAACATTCTTTTGGCATTTAGCATCTTTATACATTGCATCTTCAAAATGGAATTGTGAGTAATTTCTAATAATTATTATTAATAATAAGAGGATTAATAATTAGTATTGGAATGTCATCAACCACTAGCATACATCACACCCACACATATAGCCTTTCTATGTTAAATCAAATGACATACAGAGATACAGAGGCAACAAAGAAGCTGATAAATTCGCTAGGAGGGCTATTAGTCTAATAATCTTGTACCTGGTTCTGCTTAGTACACTACCAATCACAGCAATTAAATAAGTAATTAAGGACAATATACTTAAGTAGAATATTTACCAAACAATTTAAGTTACACTTACATCCTGCATTTTGGTAAATGGTTAATTTATAGCTAAAGCTGCCCACCATCTGTGCTGGCATAGTGATTTTATACTCGGGTAACTCTGATAGAAATTACCTAGCTAAAGTCCATTACAAAGGCATTTACCGTCAATACATGAGACTTGAAAATAATACTGAATCCCAAAAACACAAGAACAAACTGTGGTTAATCATAAATAAAATTGTAAAGAACATTCTGTGGCCAACTTTATAGTACTTACACTTGATCCGTTTCGACTGATAACAAGTAAGAGATGTACTAGACAAATGTACCAGCAAAGCAATTCAGCATCTATTAGCTATATTAAAAAATATATCAACTTTCAAAACATCAAGGAATATTATTTCTTAGTGGTAGCATCGCAAATATGCTTTATACAGGCTGTTCCTTCAAAAATGTGTCCTAATTTAATATATATGATATGTATAACTTCATGTGTTACATTTTACAACAAAAATTATTCAATAGTGTTATCTGAATATATATGCAATAATAACCTTCACCAAAGAGGTTTTCTCAAATCTCCCAAACGCACTCAGAAATTTTATAACTGCTCAGGTATTCCAGAACCTCCACAGTTGATTCTTAATCATGGGTAACATTGCGAGAAGCAGATTCTACTGTTAACAAAATTTACCAAAAAGTTAAGTCCTTAAGTTTACAGTTTGATGCTGAAGAATAACTAATATTAGAGAAAGCCAGCTAAAATTTCCAGATGCTCAACTGGAAGCAGAATTAAAAGCTATCCATGGTAATTATGCTGGACTGGAGATGTCATAATGCCAATTACAAAACACTTATTATTAGGCAAATCACTGCAAGTGCAAGAAGTGCTATTGCACTTTAATTGGCATGAAAGGGATACATGTTGGAGAAAAACTTTAGAGTAACAAAAAAAGATCCAGATTTCCCTAAATAGACATTTATATCATAACGGTGTCGACATGTTCATTAAATAATCTCAGAAACCATTTTAACTATGCAGATCTTACATCTTTAAATGTCAAAAGGTCAATTGTAAGATTTTTTCACCTCACAAGAACCATTTTAGACATACACAATGTTACTTATAATAATGTTATTAGGTATTAGTTAGATGTTATCAATAATGTCATAAATAAGAATTAATTCACAGAAAAAATTCAACATTTTAGTTATTTGAAAGTATGCATTAGAATTCTTTTAATAGTTTACAATTCATCTCTATGGAATGATTTGTGCATTACAATATTCATGTTACCTGATCTTCGGAAAAGTATGAAGATAGTACCAGAAAACTACCTACAAGGTGAGTGAGTTACAATAAAAAAAACCCCATCAAGATTCAAAGTATTTCAAATTTTCAATTAACCAGTTCAGTTAACATTTTCTGTTTTGTCAGTGTTATCATTTTTATACCTAGAAGGTACTTTTACTATAAATGTGAAGCAGTACATTTTTTCTTGGTTCATTGTAAACTATAAATAGTGTCTGTTTTTTGTTTTTTAAATGTCATGTTATTTTTTTATTTATGTGTTCACAAATGGTATAATAAAGTTATTATTTTGTACTTAAAACACATAATGATTAACATGCAATTGATACACATACCAGTGAATAGGCGGAGTTTAAATGGAGAGACTACTCTATATTGTTTTGATTGCATTTTAGAGATCAGTAAACTTTAGCAATGTACCAGTAAGCACTGAAAACAGATTTGAAAATCCCAATCTATTATATCTATATACCATTTTAGAAGAATGTAATGTCACTTTAGTAAATGGCATTATCATTAATTAATGGTGTATAACAGACCGAAACATTATTCCTGTGGTAGTGCAAAACATGAGATTATGTTGAACGTGTATGTTATTCATATATTTCACAGACCTATATGTTCATGCAACATTATGCAAACCTCAAACAGCAGACATGCTTATAAAGTGGATTCTACAAGATCAGATCATAATTAGAAGGTGGCATTTATACGATACAACTTCTAAATAAAACCTAAAAAACGCATTTTTCTAACTTTAAATTGAAATAGTGCGACTGAAACAAGGGCGGCTTGTAATCAAAGACTTTGGTGCAGCACATTGAAGACAAAATATTTCCTTTGCATGGAATAATTTTGATAGAATTCACATCTTGAAACTGTAAAATTTGCAATACTTTTTTGTTTTCATAAAACATTTAGGATTCTTTAATAGTCTTTTGCTATACATGATGCATTTTTAATTATAACCCTCATTTCAACAAAATATGTTTAACTGATACTGAGACCCACCATCAACAAAATTTGAGTGCACCATGAATATTCCATATACCATATATACAAATCAACCCTAAAACTTCAATTTATATTTTCCAGAACTCTTACTTATTGACACCCCACTCTTCCATATATAATTTATCTTCATATAAAGGACAATTTAACATAAATGATGTAAACAAAGAATCTACACATCACTACAATTTTTTATTTTATTCACTACGTAAAGTGACCTTTTATAAAAACTTAAAACTTTTGTAAAAATATAAATAAAAACTCCACTTACACGAATTTGTCATGGCCACCAACTTAATACTGTAGAAATATAAATAAATGAATGTTTTACAACAAACTGCCGTAAATGTGTAAAATAACGCAAACTATTTAAAGCCTATTTAAAGATAAATCTGAAGTTCCCTCAAAGCGCTACAAATTTAGTTCCCCCTTTTAGACAGCTATATTTTTTAATTTCGCGGTATGTTTAACCAAAAAAATAAGTTTGTTTCTTGTTCATTCTCGTTAGAATTCGCAACTGCTCGAACTCATTGTTGCTAGAGATGATAAAAAAGGGGTACTACCAAACACCAAATCATGCAATTAAAAATCACAAAACAGTCAAATTCTTTTGGTCATCTTTTAATTGTCACTTGTTCTTATAAAATCGACTATACAGACACTAAAGAGTTAAGAATGTCTATAACTGTCCACTTAAACTTTTTTTTGAGTGTTTTAATTAACACTCTAAATTTTCTACAAATTGATCACCATCACTTAAACAATCATAGTCAGTCATATTTCTTTTACTGAACTGAATTATGCACCTTGTGAGATGGCATAAAAATAAAATAATTTTACATAAAGTAGAAATTAACCACTATTAGATTCTGTGTTAAAGCAGCCACTGAAGAATATTATAAATTTATACTAACATTTGTCATACGATCCACTATATAGTTTCGTTAATAGATCACTAACACAAGGAAATAAATATATATGATTTATTATCAAGAACTATGTGTGCTATCTTCTATAAATCAGGGAACATGTTTTATAAAATAATTTAAAATCATCGTTTATCATAACTTAAATGTTTTATTTTTTAAATTAAGTTTGTACCTGCCATTACAGGTTCGGGTATTGCCTGCTTACTTCTTACATTAGACTGAGTAGGCTGAGAAGTTGGTTTGGATGTGTTTTGTGCGGAAGTTGGCGCCTGCTTGGCAGGATTGTTTGAATTATTTTGTGCATTTGGCTGCCGTTGATTTTGTTCGGAACGATTACCTTGCTGTTGATCCCGACGTTGGGGCTGTCTATAGTTACTACGGTATCCACCACGATAACCCATGCCTCCTCTATAGCTTCCACGTCCTCGATAACTTGAAAGAAAAAAATTACATTAGATGCAAACCGTTGGGGAAAAAAAATGTCTATATGATAAATAAACCCAAGTGGGGTTTGAGGAATACTTTTTAAAACAGAAAACAAATACACGAATCATACAACTATAATTTTGTATAGAAATCTAGAAATATCATTCAAATGAGAATAAAATTCAATGTATGATATATATTTATTTAGATATCAAAAATGATTCCATACCATGTAATATAAAAAAAAATCGTCTTGAATCACTACATAATTTCATGTAATTTGCTGTCTCCTATAAAACTGGAAAAACATTTCATAAATCATAATCAAGTAGTAAAATTGTATTTTAAGTAAGCAAGTTACTTATCGTAGTAGTAAGTAAAGTAAATTATTATTTAATCATACATTGATTAAAACAAATACATTTTTGAGTCATAAGCACAACGAATTAGATAATATTGTTATGAAATTCTTGTATTCAGAATGTATTGAATTGTATTCAATGTCCTTTTGCATATTGATTTTAACATAATGCAACAAAAAAAAAAAAAATAATTGACAATAGTTTTACCAAAGACCATTTTAATAAAATCATTTTATTTTCTATGGGAGCAAAAAGTATATGAACAAATAGTAGTTTTTAGAAAGTGCAACATATGTATAAATGTTAAAATCATATAATCGTAGGAATACTATAAAAAACTGTTATTTTTTTTTTAGTTATGTTCAGAATTATTTGGAAATTATATTCTTAATCATAAATTAGAAACTACAAATTACAAATCTAGAAATTAAATTTATTTTTCATGAAATGAGGAAAAATGTTTGTTGCATTACATTGGTTTTTATCATATTTATCACTAAATTGAAAACTTGGGTTTAAAATTTAAAAAAGAAATGATTCAAATTTTTCTATATATGTAAATATGTCCACGTTAAACATTCATTTATTTACATTGATATATACATATATAATATTGAATTATTTTTGGTTTACTTCGAATATATCTTATAGTATCATCAGGATAAATCTCATTTAGTATCAGGATCCAGTAATTAAATTTTTGAACAATCTTAATAACGATACCCATGGATTTGTGTTTCATAACAGGTTGGAGGTGCATATGAGAAATATTTTTTTAAGCAGTTAGTTATCAAGTCCTCATTTATATATGAGGTCACACACTGTTTCTGCGTTTGTGCATTTATTACTTGATAAAGTGGAAATAAACATATAATAAAATTATCCAAAATCTACAAACAATGGAATAACTTACTTTTTTTAATGATCAATTAAACTATTTTTATCATCCACTATTCTCTCGTTCAAAGCGATTAAAATAGCCATATGTTACTACATTACTGCTAATTTAATGCATGTGATCACTTTTGGTACATACTTATCCACATACTAATTTTTCAAAATACTGGTAGTATCATCAAATATATTCATAAAATAAAATATACAGTAACAAAAAAAAGATTTTTATGTTGGTAACATATTTTTTATTCCATTGTCTGTATTCACCTAGTAAAGGAATACGTTACTTTAATAGATATAATAATATACTTACTTTCCTCGTCTTGTAGCAGCTACACCAAAAGTTTCAGAATTAAGCTTCCGTTCAACACGCCAGTCAGTTCGTTGAGATTTCCCTTTGGCCCTTTCAACTGCTTCGCACGATATTTTATCGAAGAAAGACTTACTTTTGTCATAGTAAACTTCATGTTCCTCTTCTTGCTCTGTTTCTCCAGCACCTGTTTCATTTCCAGAATCGTCTTTTTTATCTACATCACTGTTAATTTCACTTTTTGTACTTGTGCTACCAGCTTCATCCAATTTTACCTATGAAACTGTGAATTAGTTATTAATTCCTTAGTGGGAAAGTATATGTTACCTTGGACAGCTGACTCCTCAGTTCTTCGAATTCAGTGTTTGCTTGTTCGAAATCATAGTCATTTTCAAATTTCAAAGTATTTTTAACCTTATTGGTCGATTGATTCAGCTGATTTTGATTGGTTCTAAAGCCCCCTCGAGGCCTTCCTCTAGGTCTCGCAGGTCCTCTGTTCACCCAATTGCCTCTTTGATTGCTTTGATTTTGGTAACCTTGATGATAACCCTGATTATGTTGGTTCTGATGATTTTGATAACCTAATTGATTGCCTTGTTGATTTCTGTTGACACCTGATCTGCCCTGACCCTTTTTGTAGGAAAAAAGTTTTTAGATTATATATGAGGTCCTTCATTTATTCAACGAAGCAATATATCTTTTCTTGGTTAATAGTTACATTAATAAAGCATCTCTTGCATATTGCCTCACACCATTTAGCATTAGTGTTAATAGTGAAAATTCATTGTGCATGTTAGTATTAATAATGTGGAATTCATTATTTATTACATGTTAATTATTACTTTTCAACCCCTTCATTCTGAACACACAATGAGTAGGTTGGAGAAACACGGCAAAGAAGTGTTTACGCAATGACCTCCACAGCTTATGAAATAATCTGTGAATGATTTTTTTTAATGTTAAAACAATATGAAAAAACAACTGCAGATAGTAGCAATACAAGTACAGATTTTGAAAATTTCCTTTTACCCGTTATAAAATATGGTAACGGATTTATTACCTCATTACTAAGATATGTTCATTAAAAATTTCACCAGCTACCACTGGTGAAAATTGTTTTTCTTTGCCACGGAAAAATTAAATCATTCATTGCCTTGGTTTCAAATAGTTATAATTAATTTTTTGTAAACATATAGTTTCCACAATTTTATTATCTATCATAACATATATTTATACATTGTTTTATAATATGGAATACCAGTAATTTCATATGAAAGTTACATGCTTTGATAGCCTCTGAACAAAAGTATATTTTCATTTACTATACAAATTTTTATTTAAATTGAAATCTATATCATTTGACAATATTAATACTATTCATTTCATCGCTATTTACCAAATAAAAAACTATTTATCTTACTGATAAACGGAACAATCTATTCCAGCCTAGCCATAAAAACAAGCCACGGTATGTTTTGAGATTTTTTATTTGGCAAATAGTGATGAAATAAACTATAGACAATTAGATTACAAAAACTTCCTTAATTTAATTTTTGTATTAAACTAATAATTTAAAATTTTTAAATACATAGTTCACATATAATCCTTCAAAATTACTTTTTTTTTGTTTGTGTTTTTGTACATCTATGGGATCAATCTTAATTTTTTTGTAATAAAATATTGGTAAGAACTAAAAGCTTTTATCATAACCTAATGCCAAAGGTGTTCATTGTTCAACATTTCCATGACGATACATTTATACATGAAAAACAACAATAAAACATTAATTCAAAAATGCAAATTTAACAATTTCTAAAAAAAAGGTTTTTTTTTCTGCAATTTTACAGAAAAATAGATCAACTTTGCAAAAATGAGATTTCCGTTAGTTCAAATGACAAAATCCTTTGTAACATTTGTATTTTTTCCTAAATATGCTATTGGGTACCTAACAGCAGAACATTACTTTCGTTTAAACTAACTGATAACTCTTACATTAAGATGTGCCTATTAAGAATATTAAAAAACTGTCATTTTGTAGTGGTGGAAAATGTGGATGAAACTATATTAGTAAAACAAAAAGGAAACTTAAAATGAAATACACTAAATTTCCTACCAACAACTACTTCGGTACACTATGCTAAATAATACGTGGCAATATTTGAGAAAAAAAAAAACACCCATTATTGTCAAAGTAGTTTATAATTGATATATGTAAAATGGGAAATTTTTGCCTTTTCCGTCATAAATTTGCTAAAAACACTGAAAAATTATATTCCACATGAGGGAAAAAAATTACACCCAAAATTAAATCAAATACACTTAATTATTTCTTTAGCAATGTTAATATTACTAACTCGGACCTGAATAGATCGTTTTGCCTCAATTTTTATTTATCACAAATTTACTACCTCAGAGACTATAAATTTCACAGAGTTCATACGTCAACTTTTTTTTTTTGTATAATTCGCCTATTTTAAAAACTCAACAACATATACAGCAACAGGTTTTAGGTCGTATAAGGACAAAAATAACTTTAAATAATTACTAATTATAGAATTACCCAACATAGACCAATCTAATAAAAACATTGTCCCGTATATAAATATTCACATAGTTTATGTAACTTTTATTCTATAGGGCATAAAAATTTCATACAAATTGAATATAATGAAAAAGAAACAAGAAATGAGAAATAAGGTTAAAATTACTGAATTATATCTGCATATTTTTTTATTACTGAATTATATCTGCATATGCTTTTTTTTAAGTATAAAGAAAAAAACAACAAAATAACATTATATGTTTTTGTTAAGTTGAATATAAAAAACTAAAAAGCTATCACGTGCAAAAAAATAACATGTTGCTAGTATATTTTCCTTTACCCAATTTCCAAAGTCGCACTAACCTGTCCATCGCCTCTTGAATCCCTCCGCTCATGTGAGTTCTTCCTTTGATTACGTTGACCTGGTGGTTGAATGGGTTTCACAACCTTCTTATCATCACGTTTGCTTCCTCCTGCCTGTACACCTTGATCATTTGTAGGAGATTTGCGAGAGCTTAAACTAGCAGGTGTTGTACTTCTTGAACCTCCAATTAGATCTAAAACAGATGCTACAAAACTGAGACGTCTAGAAGTCTAACTCCACATCCTTAAAAGCTTTAATGCCTACATAATATGTACAATGCAAAGCCAGCAAACTTTTGCAAACAAATGATCACAGATAAAGGTTGTGCATTATAATTTCATTTGGGAAGCATAAAGTGTTGTAAATGTAAATATTAGATTATACACATTAAATAACAAAAAAAATTATGTCAGTGCAAATATGTTAAAAAAAGAATTCTTAAAATTATTTAAATAATTTAAAAATAATCCTCCTTATGTTTATATATATATATATATATATATATATATATATATATAAAGAAAAAAAACGAAAAAAAAAAACAACTCATTCAGAAATTCATGCCAACCTATAGCCAGTTTAGAACATATCATTTCTAGATGAATTTGACAGTAAATGAAATTTCAATGTGGCATTTTAATACGCGAAGGATTACGTGAACAGTATTTTATTTACATATTAAACAACAAAATAGTCTGATATTGGTATGATATTCTCAGGAAAGATATACTTATTAAAGAGTCTAATTAAAATCGAAAATCTTTAATATAAAATTCCATTTACCTACAAGTTTGCTTAGAAGTGATATCTGAAAGTCAATATAAATAAGTTAATATAAATATCATCTTTTACTAAAAATTGGTCATTTTTCTGTTATTTTTAATAAATTTGTTAAAATTAGAATAAAAAGTTGACAGCAACCAAGTTACATGAAAAAACACAATATTACACAAAGGCTCTGCTTTTGTTCAAGGAAACTTTTTCCTTACGTCAGTATTATTGCCAACGCTAACCTAACGAGCAACAAATATTAAACTAAACATCTAATATTTGTAACTTTACTGACTGTACAGAATGAATCTTTTTATTGGAAAATGATCTTTTTATTGAATTTCAGATGTTTTTCTAACCAATTCTATTTATTGTAATCTCATATTAGTATCCTTGTTATAACCTGTCATAAACACATATAAAACCTAACACAAAAAAATCTACAACCAAGGTCAGGCACCTGGAAAGATGGGAAAGGTCTATTAATAGTTCCATATCAATAAGTTTTTGCTGCTTACAAAAATTGTAGTTCCTTAACAATGAACTTTATTTTAGTTATATATACTATCCATAACAACAAAACAGTGATGTTGTTTTTATTAGAACGTTCATACAAAAATAAACAGGATCAATATTCTACAACACATTATCTTGAGCAATATCTAGCTTTTTTGTTAATCAAATTACTGCCATAAGCCCATATCAAAAATTAAATTTTAATCATCTCCAGATTATGTAAACACAGTTGCCAAAAAATAAGAATGGCACATTAGTCTTTTATGAAAACCTAATTCCCATTTTGAAAGCATTTTTTTTTTTTTAATTAAGTGATATCAAACTATTAATTCGGGGAAAAGTAGGTTATCAAATTGCAATTGAAATATTACTGAATTATTTATTAAATACTACCATGATCTTGGGAAAACCTACATTTAATATAGTATAATTTCAAGCAGCAAAAATATTTTTATCAACAGTGCAGACTTAATAATACAAGTTCCGTTGTAATCTAGAAATCTAATCTGTTTCTTTTTAATTTTAAAACATATGTCTTGGTAACAACGATAGTGTAAAACATTTTTTAACAGTCAATATGAATCATATGCATTCAGGTAAAAACATTGTAGAAGTATACTTATTCAGTATAGTTTATTTCTTCTTGATTTCTGGATAAATCCCTTTGGAAACTCATTATCAACATTCCATCAATTGCAAGTGACTGTCAATTACTTTTTGATAACTGAGACTGGTATCATTTGTGACACCAGGCAACTAATGGCAAAGCAAGATGTATTCAATAACAAAAAAATCAAACCACCCAAAGGGAGTTTAGTCAATAAGTAATTTAACTTCCTATAAATATTTTAAAAAATATTTTCAAGGTTTTCATCAACAATTTAAATTATCATATCAATTTGGTATGTTTTATTTAACTTATTATCGAGCCAGCACTGTAGTGTATATAGCCATAAAATAACTAGTCTATCTATTATCCAAAGTTATATGCATTACAAAGCAGCACGAAAACAGCAATCAGCATGTTAAATAAAGTATTTTTTTTACCATGATCATTTGAAGGCCTAGATGGTTCAACAGTAGGAGAAAGGACAGAGGGTGTTGGTTCTGGCCCTGGTATAATCAACTCACTTGGCTTGGTGTTAAGACCCCTAGAATCTCTTTGGATGCCAAGACCAGGTCCCATTCCAGGTCCAGTCAATCCTCCAATTGTACCAATACTTCCATATGCTCCTGCAAACTGTCCAATCTGTGGACCCATGGGCCCCAAAACCGGGTGACTTTGGAAAGGCTGTGCCCCCAAAGAAGGTGGAACAGACAGTTGCATGATAGCAGGATCATTGAGAGGTTGGGGATGTGTGACATTATTGACGACTCTTATGTCCTTTATATCTGATCCTCTAAATAAAATATAATCATAAACTTGATTTTGGGCTGGAACAGGATATTGTGTTTCTCTATCTTCTGTTCCAAATGAACGAACTGTAAATAAAACAAAATCATAATATATATGAAGTGACTAGATGGCATGACAGAAAACATAAAAATTAATATTGGTGTCAAAACCAAAAAACCTCTATTTCACCTGTACTAATACCAGGCACTAAATTTCCTGTAACATTTTAACAATGTCATATAAATAAAATTGTTACTGAACAATAATGTCATTTGGTGATATTTAAAATAAATATTTAAGAGAAATACTGCCGGCATTCATCAGTAGTAGGAATTAGAGATCATATAAGCCACTTAATCTCTATGGGCATTATTAGATTATACCATTTTATTATTTTCAAAAATAATTTTATTCACAAAAGTTTTGTAACAAAATGAGTGAAAACAGGTTAAAAAAGTAATAAAACATTTTCTATGTTTCACACTCCCTGTCATACAAGTTCAATTCTCGCATGGGTATTATTCTCATAATTTCGTATTTTTTTTTAAATATTGCAAATTAAACAACAAAAAATTTGTAAACTAAAAAAAAAATTTATATTTATAAAAACATGGATAAAAAATTACTCTATAAAACGATATATTACCACCATACTATGTATAATTATGCACTTACAACATATTCTTAAGATAATATGTAATAAGTACACAATTATATTTTAATTATAATTGTGTACTTATTATATATTCTATTACATCTAGACTCAATCATTTGTTTTTACATAAATCCAATTTTCTAAAAAACTGGGAAATATGGCATCCACTATTTCATCCACCAAACACCAAATGCCTTACTCTTAAAAACGTTTATCATAATTATGCATAAAGTTCGAAAAGTAATTCTTGAGAATAATCCTCTAACCTGACTGAATATAGAACAATGGTTAGTCTCCATAAAATTTCATAAATACTTTAAACCATATCAAATGGGCTTTATTGAGATCCACTACTGCGAGTTTTTACCATATTACACCAATCACGAATCGTAAATGTTTACCCAAGGCCATATTCTTTTGTGTACCATTATACTGTTTGTCATTTAAAAATTTGTAACGCTTTTGAAACGATCACTCGAGTATGTACATGTTTGAATTTATATCAAAATTGTACAAATTAGTGATATTTTTCCGTCAATGTCAATTAGGTGCAAAACGATGATAAAATTAAAAACGCACTTACCGGAGGCCAAGGCTATTGTACATTCTTGAGGATCAACTGTAAATAAACGGCCTTCATACCGGATATCTGCTTTCGATATTAGACTTATTTTGGAGCCTAGCTCCGGCATTCCCGTTGTCATTATTTAATAATATTTTTTACTTTCCTCTGCAGGCGATGTTGATCGATTTTATTCATGAACTAAACTACTCCAGCAAGAACAATCGTCGCCAATGGCGTATGAAAAACAGCTGGAAGAAGTGACGTAATATTGTCGACAGGTCTACCAATTATCACAACAATAATCAAAGTTCTATTTTAACGAATGTCATTGTAACCATTACAACCAGTTAATTGAGTAATGATACATAAAAGACAATATTAAAAATATTTTTGCGAAAAATATAAAAGTGTATGTAAAAACTATGAATCATATTGTACATTATCGCAAATAGAATTTGAAACAACATTTCAAAACTAATAACAAAAATATTCACGGCCCGGTTCATATAAACACATTTAGAAATAACATTTAATTTACCATAAAGGTTTTTTTTTACTGAATTATTGCCATTTATTAAAATTTCAAGTTATATTTACAGTGAGCTTCCAAGATTCTATTTCGTAACGGTGTTTATTTCCTCACTTATCCTCTCCATATTCTCCTTTGGAGTATAAAATAGTGTCAAGAGTAAGCTATTCATAAATACAAATTTTAGTTTTTAATAAAAGAAAATAAAAAATCCAACTCCAAGATGTATAAATTTATTACCAACTTTTTGAATCACGTGTTTTGGAGTATTGTTTCATAACTTATATTAAATGTGTTTAATTTTGTGTGTCCAAATGTTCATGAAAAGATGAACTGAATACTGAGAGCTTCTAATAATTAAAATCTTCGATAAAAAAAATATATTATTTTTTGTCTACATAGTTATTTACTGCGTTATTATTTTTTCGGTCTTTCACTAAAATTACTAAAAATTGATAACCTTGTTAATTCTCTTTAATTAAGAAATAAAAATAATAAATTGATATTTAAAATGTGAATATAAGATTAGTAGGGTAAAGTAAACTATATTTAAGACAACGGTGCTAGAATTCAATACAAATCAATGAACAATTGAAATACCAACAAAGATTATAATGTAGTAGCAACATTTAGTTTGTTTTTTTTTTATGGTCATATACGAACAGAAAAACACAAAAAAAGCATGAAACAAGATGGCATGGTGGTGGTATAAATATTTATTTTATCGTCCAATTTTGAATACGTAATTTAAAAATGGAATTTATTAGAATTTGGTGAACTTAAAATTACCATGACAATAGTCCCAAAACAGAATTACTCTGATTCTGAATCCATATAACATATTAAATTTATAGAAAATTAAAGATATTTTTACTCGTCAATTTCTTCTACAGCATTAACGAATTTTTATACAAGTTTATATTTTTTAGACATTCTTGGTTGTGATTATTTATATTTACTTCGTGTTTTTTTATATATTGCAACTACAAATGTACGTATATATTATTATTATCAATAAAATCTGTCTATTCTATTCTAAAGATAAATACCTTAATTAACATTTTAATACCATCCTGGGAAAGAGCCGGGACCTTTGATGCAGTAGTAAAAACGGAAGACTAGCCTTCCAAAAGCAAACACAGTCATTCTTCTTAGTGAATAATGGAATGAATAATTGGTTTTGGTTTATGGCACCATTTTATTATTCCCTTAATACCTAATCTTTTATAATTATTTTCATTCAGTTAGTGAACTATGAAGTAAACTGTTATACAACGGAAGATTTTGCTCATCTTCAATTATTTTAAATGGGCGATGTGCTCCATTCATATAGAAATATAGATATATTCGTAATGATTTACTGAATGTCAACAAGATTTTTTAGAAATCACAGGTAGTTTTAAAAGTGCGTATTAGTCTTCGTGGAAAACTGGTCTCCTGTTTTTTTTATACTAGTTTTACATCACTATTATACAATGATGATTGGAAAACAGCCATTAAATATATGACCTGAATCGGTTGAAGATTAGACACTTGCAATTGAAGAAATGAAATCTACTCTGTATGATATCAAATTATGCTTTGTATATCACTTATACTTCATTTTCATGTTTTCCTTAAACCTATGTGTAAAGCGCTAGTTTCATATAGAACGTTGAATTTGACGTCACAGAAATAGCTGCAGTTTACCTCTCATTCATCTATGTATATCTGTTCTGTGGCTTTTTCAATTTTCAATTCTTCCGTTTTTTTTTAATTCTCTGCCTTCCTTAAAATTTTCTTATTACGTAAACTGTCAAAGTCAAATATTCTTGGTAAAAATTGGCTTAATTTACCATACTTGAGGAGTTTTACCATTAATTAATGCAATATCCATATTTGAATTCTACTTAACTAAAATTATTTAGTCACAAAAATACCTTGGCTAGGAATTATATCAGTTTTCCGACAACATGGCCGTATCGGTAGGGCGGATGTGTGGAGCAGGACTCCTAAAATCAGCTAGTACATCTTCGGCTATTCAGGTAATTAATTAATAACTAATGTTTAGTAGGCATACAACTAAAATGTTATATTTTCTGTTAAGAAAGAGAAGAACTACACAACATTCAAGTATGTGTTATGTCATCCTAATGTTCTATATTGTAAAAACTTTATTATGTATTTAAAGGACGGAATTCTTAGAATAAGCGGTTCAAATATAATAAATTTCCGGTGTTTTATCAGAATTATGTGTGATAGTAGTGTATTTAATACAGTTTCTATTGACTAGTCTTAAACATCCCAGATTAAAGTTTTTTTACATAGGACAATCATAGTTAACAATACATTTAAAATAACAAGAGAGGCATTAATCTTAATTAATTTATACCCAATACATTTAAGATATAATTCAGTCCCTAGATATATATTAAGAATAATCATTTCAGTTTAGTTCCTATGGAACAAGAGAATGGACCCGAAGCCGAAAAGCTGTAAGTTATTAATAAATCCTTATTACAGTAACATTATTTTAATAATGTGAAAATGTAGCTTCTAGGAAGTATAGGTCTATTAGCTGGAGGTACTGGAGCATTATTATTTGCTTTGGATAGATCCGTTAAAGCTTCTGAACTTGAACTGCATCCTCCGAAAAATATATGGAGCCATAGTGGTCTTTTTAGTGCACTTGATCATGCAAGGTTGGTATTTTTATGGAATGCTTTAGTATGCAAATCTCGTTCAAATCGTATAGCAAATAAATAAACATATTTCTAGTTTATTATAATAAGCAAATTTAGTTATTATCAAGTTCAAATACTGCTCGTCAAGAATAGGAACACATCTCTATCGGACCACCCACAAGGTGCGCAGTAAATAGCCTGGTCTAAGTAAATAGCCGAATGCTGCCCTCGCCATTTCTTCTGCGTATACATAGGGAGATCTTACACTTTTTCCTGTTATTGACGAGCAATAAACACTATTTTCAAGTTGTTTTAAAAATGCCAACTGTTTAAAACAATTGACCTGATAAGTTTTGATGTAATCTAATTATTTGTCGTATCATGCCTAGAAACAGCAATACATTATTCATATCTTGGTTTAAAATATTATTGAAATTAATGTTAAAGGAATAGTAATGTTAATTACTAGTCCTAAATTGTTTTATTGAATTTTATGAACACAAGATCAGCTAAATAATTTTTATTCAGAAAATTTGGTTTCTATTTAAATCCATATTCTATATATCATGTACATGAATTTACCTTTCCTATTTGAAATAAGAGATTTTGGAAAATCTCAGTAAATTGTGCATTAAAAAAATTGATATATATATATATATATATATATATATATATATATATATATATATATATATATATATATATATATATATATATATATATATATATATATATATATATATATATATATATATATATATATCTATATATATATATATATATATATATATATATATATATATATATATATATATATATATATATATATATATATATATATACATTATGAAGCCATATTTGCAATGTTTTTTTTTCTTTTCTTCCTTTAGATATTAAGTACAATTGTATTATATTTAATTTTGTTTATTGTGAAGTTATATATTAAATATTTTTTATGAAAATTCCAGATGAGTACAGTAAAAAATAGATTTATATTATGTTTCAATACTGGACAATAATCGGAAGCTAATCTCATAGATAAGAAAAATATTGGGCGACCTCTAAATATTTATGTCGATTCATCAATTAATGCACTTATGTCAACTAGCAAGTCGTTGAAACTATTTATACTATAGGAATATTGTCAAATATGTGTTGGTAACAGACATCAGTTAGTAACTATTTTGAGGTTGAAATGATTTGTACTATATATATTTGTAATTTCAAGATATCCCCAATCTCGTTAAAGTTGATAAGCCATATAGTGTTTTCTTGTACAACTATAATCATTACCATAATTTCAAAATCTGATTATTTAAAAATGGAAAGCATACAGGTATGCTATACTATAGTGCTCTCAACAACTAGTTGTCTAGTCTCGTTAGCTGCTAACAATTGACTTTGAGGTGTGTTCTTACTAAATTTACAGCACACTTTTTAGGGAAAGCTCTCCATATTCCACATATGTATATGTTTGAGCAGCTATTTTTCATTCCATGCCTTCTTCCCAAGAAATTTTAGCCTTATATAAACACTTACTAAACACTTTGAATTGGATTATAAATGATTGTTTTTAATAGCCATAGTAGACGAAGATTGAAATATAATATTTATGATTTGATAGATTCCTAACTAGAATGTAGAAAATAGATGTTCCATATAACATATAATATAATTTTAAATTGATGTATGATCAAACCAAAAATGTTGGTAATTCATATGGAAAAAGGAATTAGTCAATAAAATATTTCGGTATGGTAAATCTTTACAGAATAATTTAAATTATTGATTATCTATTGTCGATAATTAATTCTATAAGATTCATAATATTTTGTTTTCCAATCTTATTTTATTGTTTTAATAGTATTAACAATATCATTTTATTTTTCATTATATATTTTAACTGTATACCCATTTTGACAAAATGGGTTTGTCTAAGAATACATTGCTAACAAAATAATTTATTTTACCATGCACTCCCCATCAGTCGAGAACATTTCATTAATTTGGACTGCTTAGTTTTTAATTGATCTGGATTATGGAACTTTATTGTATCTCTAGACTGTTCATCAATGTATGCCACTGTCGTTTGGATTCAATATTTTTCTTTTACATAAAACACCACAAATTAACAAATAATTTCATGATTTTCTTAGTCTGTATACTTTCTTGGCTGTTCCGGTTTAATCATCTTTGAGTCCAGTGGCGGCTGGTGTAATTTTTGTCTGGGGGTGCAATCGACAAAATAATAATAAACGAAAAATTAAAATAAACCTACCTATGTCCAAGCCTGAGGTTATTTATATAGAAAATTCATTCGTCTGTTGGAATTAAAAACGTCAATTACAAGATCATTAAAATTCAGATTTTAATAATCTGGATTCGCTGCAATTAGCACTTTCTCCATACTTATCATGCAAAGTGAATTTTAGTCTGTCTTGCGCCATTGTATTTCTCAAAAAGTTTTTAATTCGTTTAAGCGTCAAAAAACAGTGTTCACTCTCAACACTTATCATAGGTATGGTACAAATTAATTTTAATAATAAAACGATATCACTAAAACAGTCCGTCAGGTTTCGATCTATAAATAATTGCAAAATTGCTAAGCAACTTGCTGCTTCACGAAAATCTTCCCTGCTGTATATAACCGTTAATTACTTTTCAATTTAACTTTGTCCAAAAATCCATAAATTTTCGTTACATTGTCAAAATCTTGAATGGATAATTGTTTCTCATAGTCACTAAATTTATTGGGGAAAAATAGATTCGACGCTAACAGATGTTCTCTAAACTCAAACCTGTTTTTAGTTTGGGTAATTAATATATCACACATTTCCTTAGTTTGTGCAGAAAATGATGTCATTATGGGATCCTATTGTTTTTTTTTAAGGCAAATTTGAGGAATTAGTTGTCCGGATTTTTATAATTGCGTCTTCAAAATTATTTAAATAACTGCTCATTTTGACAGCATCCAATGATCGAGACTGAAATCCTTTAAAAAGCGTTTCACAATGAGGCATGACCTTGGCGAAAAACGCGAGCCAGTATTTAAAGTTATCGTTATTTAAATAACCCAATAACCTTTGAGCCTGATTTTTTGTATTGTAATCATTTCCCGCAGTGTCAAAAATACATTCTAAGCATTCTTTTAAAAGTTCAGCATTTTCAGAAACGGTTCATACAGTTCGCGTATTAAAATTCCGTTATATATTCCACTGAATATATAACGTGCAATGCACGCAAATCTCATATACATGCGTATAGAAATCTCCTGTTTCACGCCCCCGAGTCCTCTCTTTCTAACACGTGATTAAACGGCCCTCTGAAGTGTGCTAGATGAAAACTGAATGTGCTATGCAAGAAGACTAGGTTCTCTAGTCTTCTTGGTGCTATGTATTTAGAGTTGCAGATTGAATATACCGTAGATAAATCTGATAAATTCTAGGGCTGGCGACTCTCGCGACATCTGACAAGCTGTAAGCGAGACTGTTAGATATCGGAACATTCTATGTATAATGATAATGTAATGTATAGTAAACACCTAATAGGTATTTTTAGGAATTTTTAAGGGAGCTCACTGCACAAATGCACCTACAATAAAACCGCCAGTTTTTGACAAGAATTTTTAGAATAGCTATTCTATTCACAACTCACCTATAACATATTTTATGTATCAATGGAAGTTTTTATTTGATTTTGAGAATTTTTAACTTTTAAATGAATAAATTTTAATTGTGAAATTTTCAATTCAACTTTATTTTCCTTCGAGATGGTTGCATATTTCTGACTTCAATACTGTTAATTTTAAAACAAGCTACAGTTAATACTCGAAAATTATTAGAACTATCAGATTTTTTTAAAAGTTGAGAACTGTTTGGGATATTATTTAAATTCTGTTATAGTGTCCGAAGAGGTTATGAAGTTTATAAGCAAGTTTGTGCTGCTTGCCATTCTATGAGATTTATTGCATATCGTAATTTGGTGGGTGTCACGCATACCGAAGAAGAAGCTAAGGCTGAAGCTGAAGAGCAATTGATTACTGATGGGCCTGATGAATCGGGCAATATGTTCCAAAGACCTGGAAAATTATCTGATTATTTCCCCAATCCATATCCCAATGAGGAAGCGGCACGTGCCGCAAATAATGGTGCTTTTCCTCCTGATCTTAGTTACATTGTATCTGCTCGTCATGGAGGTATATATATATATATTTTTTCATTAACATTATTCAATACATGTTTTTGGCAGATCTTGACTATGTTGCACGTTCATGATTATTTCACCCATCCATATTATAAGATCATAAAACAGATTTTGAGGAAATCATGCTTACATATACATTTAAATTAAAGCAAGTTGATGCCAGATTTAAATTTTTAAATAGAAGGCTAGTCTATACTTTTATAGTTTTATATGCAGGAAGGAAGTCATTCTCTGTTCAATTTTATCAAAAATAGCAATGAAAAATTATATTTTACGATAGTAAGCAATCACCTAAATTTTATAATCCAATATGTAACTACAGTAAGTTATAGGTTTTTGAAGTTAGGTGAGGCAGAAATCTATGTAAATATATATGTATATAAATATATATATATATATATATATATGCATAGGCAAGTGTGTGGAAATAAATAAATGTATTTATTTATATATTTTTAAAATAGTTTAGTTAGGTCACTTTGTTTAATGATTTTATAATTTCCACTTGTCTCTCACAATAAAATAATATCTTATACTCACAAGTAACGTTTTTTCTATTTTAATTTTAGGTGAAGATTATATTTTTGCTCTCCTCACTGGTTATTACGATGCCCCGGCTGGTGTAATCATCCGAGAAGGTCAATACTACAACCCATATTTTGTTGGAGGTGCTATTTCTATGGCTCAAGCACTTTTCAATGAAGTTATTGAGTATTCTGATGGTACTCCTGCCAGTGCTAGTCAATTAGCTAAAGACGTAGCCACGTTTCTGAAATGGACTTCAGAGCCAGAACATGATGACCGTCAGAAAATGTTAATTAAATGCATTGGCATCTTTTCCATACTTATTGGTCTCACCTACTACATAAAAAGATCGAAGTGGATGACAATTAAAACAAGAAAAATTGAATTTAGACCGAAGAAATAAATTCTGGAGTACATGTTTTCCGTTGAATTAGTGTGACTAACTGTATTGATTGTTGATAATTATTTAATTAAGTATAACTTTATTTAGTATTGTACATATTTGACTTTCCGTAAGTTTACAGCAGAAAGCATTTCATTCGAACGACAATTAATCTTTTTAAGTTATAGGCAATTTGTCAGTATAAATTATCTGTCACATTATTTGTTACAATAAATCATCAAGTAAAATATTTTTCTTTATTCATTTCTTTAGAATTATGGGCATTTCACGTGAAGCGGACAACAAAAAAATGTGACAACCTGAAATTCATTCGCATTCGGGATAATTGTACTCCTAGAAGGCATGAATGTAAATACATAATTTTTTGTTTGTACGAGTCTTACTTGCCAAATTATTGACTTTTAAAAATTGACGAAATGTGAGAAATGAGATACAGATTTTTTAGAAACTGTTGTTCAAATTAACCAATGTATAACAAAATATTTAAAATGGTGTTTTATATAGAAAATTGACTTTTCGAAATTTGAGTTTTTTTTTGTGTAGAAAACCGAAAGTGAACATTTCAAATCTGAATCTTAGCAACTTCGACAATTTTTTTTTTATTATTTAAAATTCAAAATACAGCTTGAAGTATTACACTAAAAGTTTTAAAATGGGATCTATGTTATATGCTCTGTGGACTTATATGTTACTGACAGAGATCGATTCGATAAAGATGTATACCCCATAGAGTTCATTCAGCATTTGTCCTGGATCGGTGTACCATGTACGGCACTGATGAGAACTAATAAGTTCGAAACAGCTGTATGTCGTTCGGTTCCGGTCCGGGACAGATGTCGAATCCTACCTATGGCGGGTTTTATTTTTTGAAACCTTATCTGATCATGCAGAAATCTTAAGAGAAAGGGGTCGAGGATCGCTTCTAGGTATAATTCAATGCCTGGCGGGGCTTTAGCCCGAGGAGTAGTTGTTTCCTAGAGCGATTATGTAATAGCTTTACTATTCGGGAACTACTGTGATAACCGCTTGGCGGTTTCTTGGTTCCTTTCTCGATTTCCAACTTGTATGTTACTGAATAACCTGTTTAAGCATACTAGTGCTATAATAGTGATACAGACCGGTTTACTATAGCCATTCAAGTGGTTCCTGCTGATGATTTTATCGATAGCTTGTGTAACGCTTTGAACATTTTGAAGCCACATGCCTACATTGCAGAACAACAAGCGCTTTATTTCAGAACACTAAAGGATATTTGTAAAGGTTGTACAAGATTGTACAGCATCCTGTACAACAAAGCTATAATTTTCAGCAGTCACATTGAACGAGGATTTCACTTTCAGAGATGATCTCCTTTAGTGTTCTGAAATAAAGCCCTTGTTCTGTAATGTAGGCATGTGGCTTCAAAATGTCCAAAGCGTTACACAAGCTATCAACAAAATCATCAGCAGGTAGCACTTGAGTGGCTATAGTAAACCAGTCTGTATCACTATTATAGCACTAGTATGCTTAAACAGGTTATTATTAATTAATGCAGCAGTGTTTTTAATAAGTTCTTGCATAAACCAGCCGACCTAAGCATGTGCCAGGTGTGGCGCTCAGTGTGTGCCTTTTTACATTAAGTGTTCTATCTCTTAAACTAATACAGATCCCATTTTAAAACTTTTAGTGTAATATTTATATACTTCAAGATATATTTTGAATTTTAAATTAAAAAAAAAAGGTCGAAGTTACTAAAATTCGGATTTGAAATATTCACTTGTTTTCTACATGAAAAAATTTCAAATTTCCAATCTGATTCCATAATTAATATATTTACATTCATGCCTTCTAGGAGTACAATTATCCCAAATAGGAACGAATTTCAGGTTGTCACATTTTTTTTGTTGTCCGCTTCACGTGGAATGCCCCATTAATGACCCTATTTTCATTTGCTCCCATATCACTACGACTGTTTGTGTGATTAAGGATATATTACAATGATCTTCAACGGACAGTAGGTTTTAAAGGTTTCTAACATGCACATTTAAACTTATCACTAGACCTACTTCTGATACTAAGAATAGCCCATTATTATAATTCTTAATAGTTAAAAGTGAAAATATTTATATTCTGATAGCAAATTAGACACTACAGCGATATCTCGCAGTCATTATTTATTAATTGTTTATATTTAATAATATTTTGTCTTGTACTCAAGTCATAATTATATGTACGAGGAGTTATTATCAGTACCAAATATTTCCCAAATTCATAATCAACGTTTTTATGATTACAAAATGTAAATAGTTTAATCAGCCCTAGGTGGCAAACTCAACCCGATATTGGACTGAATTTTATTATATATTCTTATTACAGTAACTTATAAGTCGGAAATCGAGAAAGGAACCACCAAGCCGCCAAGCGGTTATCAAAGTAGTTCCCGAATAGCAAAGCTATTACATAATCGCTCTAGGAAACAACTACTCCTCGGGCTAAAGCCCCACCAGGCATTGAATTATACCCAGAAGCGATCCTCGGACCCCTTTTTCGTGTTTCTGCACGATCAGATAAGGTTTCAAAAAATAAAACCCGCCACAGGTAGGATTCGACAATTGCCCCGGATCGGAACCCAACGACATACAGCTGTTTCGAACTTGTTAGTTCTCATCAGTGCCGCACACGGTACGGCGATTCAGGACAAATGCCGAATGAACTTTATGGCCTATACATCTTTATCGATACGATCTCTGTCAGTAACTTATAAGTCGGAAATCGAGAAAGGAACCACCAAGCCGCCAAGCGGTTATCAAAGTAGTTCCCGAATAGCAAAGCTATTACATAATCGCTCTAGGAAACAACTACTCCTCGGGCTAAAGCCCCACCAGGCATTGAATTATACCCAGAAGCGATCCTCGGACCCCTTTTTCGTGTTTCTGCACGATCAGATAAGGTTTCAAAAAATAAAACCCGCCACAGGTAGGATTCGACAATTGCCCCGGATCGGAACCCAACGACATACAGCTGTTTCGAACTTGTTAGTTCTCATCAGTGCCGCACACGGTACGGCGATTCAGGACAAATGCCGAATGAACTTTATGGCCTATACATCTTTATCGATACGATCTCTGTCAGTAACTTATAAGTCGGAAATCGAGAAAGGAACCACCAAGCCGCCAAGCGGTTATCAAAGTAGTTCCCAAATAGCAAAGCTATTACATAATCGCTCTAGGAAACAACTACTCCTCGGGCTAAAGCCCCGCCAGGCATTGAATTATACCCAGAAGCGATCCTCGACCCCTTCCTCGTGTTTCTGCACGATCAGATAAGGTTTCAAGAAATAAAACCGGCCACAGGTAGGATTCGACATTTGCCCCGGATCGGAACCGAACGACATACAGCTGTTTCGAACTTGTTAGTTCTCATCAGTGCCGCACACGGTACGCGAATCCTACCTGTGGCGGGTTTTATTTTTTGAAAAGTATTCTTATTACAAATAATTTGTTAATTGTCAAAACTTATTTTAAGTTAAAAACAATATTTAGAAAATGACAAAGGAGTTTTGTCATGTATTTCAATCTTTAAAATTAAGCTTAGTTTTCTGAGTATTATGGTTTTGGTAGAATGACAATATCATCCCGTTTAACTATTGCAATACTGTTAAATTGAGGGAAAGAACATGTATTAGAAAAATTTTTGTCGACAATTTTTGATTTTAATATTTATAAATTTGCAGCTCTTTTTCTGAAAACTTTCAGTACAAGTTTAACAACTTTTTCATTGATATACCTTTCCACTTTTTAATATTTCAGGGGCATCTTAAAAATCCAATCATTTTATAACAAAATAAATATTCACTAATAATATGGATGTAGCTTGTATAAAACATGCGGAGGAGCGTCATCCAAGTTGATTATATTCTTCCTAATACTTCAAATAAAAACATAAAATGGTTATTTTGAGATTAAGCCGTTATTTCATCCAATACACGAATTACATGAGAAATATTTTTTCAATTATCAAATGCAATTAACTAAATTTTATCAAAAAAATGCTGATCAATATTTGCCTTGGCAATATAATACTGACAAGTTTTGTTCAATGTCTAACTTGCCACACTACACGAAGGTATATAATTAACAATTTGTTAATCTTTAATATGTAAAGAGATATATAAAAGCTTTTCATGTTATTGTTAATTTCAGTCATTAATTCATATGCAGAGGGTCATATTTTAATTTTAGTGCCAAATACATTAAAATGAATAATGTACTTGTTTTTGTGAATGAAAGAAAAATTATGGATAATATATTTTTAGAACAGATTATGATCTTGTAATAATTGTTAGAAAAAAATATATACCTATATAGTTCTTTATTATCATATTCTAAGTGTTATTTTGCAAATCATATTAAGTTAGTTTATAAAATGGTCAATAGTATTATTGCTATTTTTTGTAATCTGTTAGGCTGCTGTGCTGATGAAAACCTCTCAGATCTATGGTGGGTGGAGCGAATGACTCATAAAGACGGGGTGATACAAATCTTCAAAGGTAATTTATGTAATACCAGGTAGTGTAATCATGCCACATACTGGTTGTATATTTATCCATTGATGGATCTCTTCTATCGATGGACTTCTTCTTTTCTCAAGAATTATTTTTTTGTAATCAATGAATTTAATAGGTGTAAAAACAATAGATGTAAAACCAACAGGTTGGTATGAAGATCAAATATAGTATCTCAGCTAGGGAAACCCATTGTTGCAGTTAGATACATTGGAATAATAATACAAATTTTAGTTATACAGCAGAAATCACACAATTGCAAGAAAATAAACACACAACAATCATGCTGATTGAACTAACTGAAAGTGAGTTGGAATAGACTGCTTTAAAATTTTGGATGCATATATATTAATTTCAGGGCGGATCAACTACTACTAATGTGGCACGTTTTTAACAAAATGATTAATCAAGCAAGAAATGGAACATTTGAAAAACAATATAAAATTCCAGACCAAAAGGTAGCTAATGAATTTAATAACCATTTTACTTTTACACTAGTTGACAAAGTAAACTGGATTTGCATTTACTGACCATACAAAATATACCAATCAATAGCAAAACATTTTTCGTATCACCAATTTCTGTAGGGAAAGTAATAATATTAATAAACCAACTCAAGAATTTTAATTGTGTATATTACCTTAACGATGTATCCAACAATTTATTAAAGTAATGTAATATTACATCGAGTGAAAATTAACTTTCTTAATCTATCTATTGAAATTAGTATATTCCCTAGTTCACTTAAAAAGGCAACTGTCATATCAATATATGAAAATAAGAGTTATCCAAATGGCTATCATAATTATAGAAATATTAATATTCTTGCAAGTATCTATAAGTTATATGAAATGACGTATAAGGACCAGTTATAGTTTTTTAAACTTAATTCCATATCCTCTGCTTCACAACATGGATTTATAAAAATTAAAAGTACTGAAAACAGCTCTATAGAAATTTCAGAAGAAAATAGTACTTACTTTTAATTATAAGCAATTAAGGATATTATTTTACTTGTGACTTGTATGCCAAAGTATGTTTCCCACTCCACTCTACTAATATTACAATATATCAACTTTCACACTTACATGGTATGTAAGTGTAAACATTGGTACAATGTAATGTTAGTTGACCTGTACCCTAATATAATAATAACCCATGCACAGTATGGGATAATATATTGGGGTACAGAGGTGCTTATACTGGACACACGAGAAGCCAATCTTATACGAATATTTTTAAGAAATAAAAGCTGGTGTTCATATTATAGAGCTGTGTTTATATATGTAAATAAAAAGTAAATTCAATTTTTTTGGTAAATCAGGCTTTACATTTATATTAGATGAAAATTGGGAATTTGTTGTTGCCTGAGTCACAGAACAGCATTACCAAAAAAATTTATTTTACAATAATGTAAATTCTATTCAAAAAATTCTCCCAATTCTTACAATTTTAAAAATACCTTAAAACAGCTTCTACTGGATAAAAATTTGTATATATTTTTGTATTGTAATTTGTATTATAGATAATAATTTGTATACACTTGCCTTGTAATCTCCTTTGAGTCCTCTGTTATGAACATATTCCTATGATAAATTTTTAAACATATAAATCAATTTTAAAATTTATATATGTTGCTACTAGGCATACTAACGTAAAAATAAAAAGAATATAAGTTTTTCTTATGCTGATAACTTGTTAAATAGCTCCCGCAATAAAATTGTCATTTCATTTTAATCTTGATGGTGACTTTACAACATACTTTTCCAAACCCACTACTATATGTAAAACATCAGTGGAATAATTGCTATTATGAGATTATAATGAAATTAAAGATAGGTTTTACAATCCTTGGTTGCCCAAGGCCTTTTCTTTAACTGACAAACATGATTGAATATTCAGTTTTAAAAGTAATTGTTAATAAGGCAAAGAGAAGATAAATAATTTTACATAGTCTTAATTAAACTACTCATGTGTATATATCTTCATGTGTCACTAATTTAGATCTTTTTCTTAAATAGCTTATGTTGCACAATAACTTGCCCAATGAAATAATTCGACATATATATGTAGATTATCTTATCAGCTAATATTTGAATGATATGGTTACACAATGTTTGTTTTCTAAACAGCATTTTTCTAAGATATTAAATCTAAACTTGCATCTTACACTGGTGCAATTGTAGATCTATTAAATAAAGAAATATACATAGTTTTATTGAGTTAATAGGGACCTTTTGGATAGATGTTAAACAAAACAGGGAAGCTTTTTTCCAACCAAATAAAAACTGAGAAGTTACTAACAATCCATTAAATTTCGTATATTTTCAGTTTGGATAGAATGAGTCTGTATATTATGAAAACGTCTATTATAATAAGATTACTTTCCTTCCAAAACTGCTGATTTGCTGCTAAACATGCTTGTAACTCGTCCGTCGAATGATTCGACTGAAATTTTTCATAACAATATCAACAAAGAAATTCAGTAGATAGGTGTTTGTTAATTTTGGTCGATACGCATTAATCGTTATGTGCGGTAATAGGAAGTCCTTTGTTAGAATAAAAAATCAAAATAGTCGACGAAATTGCCGGAGCTACATTTAATGCTGATATTTATCGAATGTACAGTTTCTGTAACAGAGTTCTGCCGTATATTCTGCATATGAGCATATGGATAAAATTTAAGGAACTTTAAATTCTAACATCTCTTCAGTTAAAAGGAATTAAAAAATTGGTCAATAGAGAAGTTGATCAAGTACTACTTGTGTACTTGTCAAAATGTAACCGAAAGTGGCCCAATATTCCAAGAGAAAGTAGAATTTTCCAAATTAGTATCTCATAACAATTAGGCAAATGTTTGTTCAAAAAGCTGAATAATCTAAGAGGATATATTTTTTAGAGTAGAAACTGAGTTTTTACAATCTTGCCTCTAATGATGCTCTTAATTTTCAAAAAGAAAAATGTAGAAACAAAAAAGAATCACTTGTAACCTGTAAAGTATTATTACCTGTTAATTACACAATCAATAGCAAAGCATGTGTAACGTGATATTTTAGAAGAAATAAGAAGTTGGGAGCTGATGTACAAAAACAATATTGATAACTGTTTTTTTTTTTATTTATGCGCCTTTAGTTTTATGGGAGCGAGGTTTAGCTTAATGCTAGTCTTCCCACAATTGATAATCTACACTTTATAAAACTTATTTTTCTTCCCCCTAACAGTAGCTTTGTAACCCATGGATCAAGAAATAAACGCTCGTCCAAGACAGTGCTATAAAAAATACATTTTTATGTATCTTACATGGACATTTTAAAATGATCGTTTATCAACATAAAATTATTAAACATGTCTGAAGAGATTAATAGTGACTTGGTAACATGCAAGTATCCATCAAAAATAGAAATAGCCGCTGTTGTTAGATTACATGAAGAAGATAAATGATGCAGAGCTGGAAATATCCAAACAAAGAGCCATCATTGAACCACCTACAAGTGTCTGCTGCAATGAACATCATATTCACTTATTTAGTTTAATAATTTTTATCACGATATTAAGAAATCTTCGTCATACTGATTTAAATGGGATTTTGGTTATGATTAGAACAAGTATTCTCATTATAATGAGTATTCTTGTTATAACCAGACTTATTTAAGAAATGTATGTTATATGTGAGTGACTGCATATAGCATATTTTCTTAGCACCAACCCAATCATTATAAGTGAACCCAATTGTATTATACCAAATACAAGTTATTAGAGACAAACCACTGAGATTTTAAGACTTATTGAAATAAATACACTAAATATATTGTGCCAATAGTCGACAATGGCTTTGCGCGACTAAGTCCATCAACCCCGATACAAAACAGATCCCATAATTTTCTCGTCACGGTTTTGTATATTTAATTTTTATTTATTTAGAAAAATTCGTCATACACGGGAATAATTTTTACATGAGTTTTGAAGACAATTTCTATAACACAAAGGCTTACTTATTTTAAACAGCAATAAAAATTGTTTGAATATGTATTTTTAACCGCATTTTAATAATTGCAATAAATTGGCGTTTTGGGTACATTACCTTTTATTAAATAATGATGTATTATAAATAAACTGTAATATTCCTTATAAATAAAAATAATAAAAGTTAAAATATTACAAATGTATGTATTTGATTATATATTGAAATCACAAAGTTGATCAACTTTATAATAAAAAACCTGCTCAAATAACTGCAACATATCCTACATGATTTGAACACAAATTACATAAGCAGTACAGCCTACAATTGCCTGACATTATAAACTTATAGCGAAATCTAACAATGTATAAGACTTAAATATAATTTAGCAGTATAGCTTATTACAGCCGTACTTTTTACAGATATGACCTTTGCTGCAACATTTCAGATTGTGGTTGAATGTGACTGAATTACCTAATGCTGAAAGTAGGAGTCGCTAAAGTAGACAACACGATTGGGCTGTGCAGGTGTCTACACTTAAAGGGCAGGTTGCAACAGAGGACAAAGGGGACATGTTCTGCTGACATAAGGGCTAGAAGCAGCTGCCTTCTGGAGGCTGTGTTAACTTCATATTCTCTTTTAATGTCATTAATCTACGTAGTTCCTGCAATACCGTTTTAATGGTATAATCTCTTTGCCATCTAGCTAGTACAGGAACCTGCCTGTTGTCCACCTAGTCACAAATACACTAATTAATATAAAAATGCCTTGAGCAGATAATTTAATAAAAAAATACATATACATAAAATTAATTAAATAAGAAATGTTAGAATTCAATTGTATAATGAATAACTGCGACATAGCGCATGAATAAATTTCATTGCATTAAGTCCTCATTACGAAGATATTATGCAAAAAATGGCAACGTCGTACTCCAACATTTGCAGGTGTTGTCGCCCTCTTTGTTTCTCTCGTTTGAAGAATATTATTTATTTCACTCAAGCCTGTCAAGCTCTAGTTCTATACAACAGCTGATAACCATTGGCGACACACAAGGGCAAAATTTATTAAGGTTATATTAATTTAATACATATTAACAATACATCATAGGGCTATTTAGTTAATTTAACGATATGTGATTTTGCTACCACGAAGAGATGAATGCAGAGGTATACGAAAATTGGTTTGGAATCATTCTTCAACATTTGGAACCAGAATCCGTCGTCGTTATGGATAATGCCCCGTATCATAGTCCAAAATGCGAAAAAATGCCACAACAGTCATGGAGGAAAGCACAGATTTAAAAATAGTTACAGGACAAAGGTATTCCTCATGCTGAAAATAGCTTAAAGCCAGAATTGCTTCGAATTGTGAAAATACATGCAAATAAATATAAGAAACTTGCTGTAGAAGAATTAGCATTGAGACATGGAACTATTGTTCTACGATTACCCCCATATCATTGTGAGTTGAACCCAACTGAGTTAATTTGGGCACAAATTAAAGGGGATGTGGTTAGCGAAAATAGAACATTTAAATTGGCTGATGTCCAACACCATCTTCAGAAAGCATTAGAAAGTGTTGCAGCAGAAGACTGGAGACAGTGTATTGGTCATGTTCAAAGAGAAGAACAGAAAATGTGGGATGTAGATAATATGACTGATGAAACCCTCGATCCCATTATTAGTGTCGGTAAAAGTGATAGTGAAAGTGATAGAGAGTGATGACTCGAAAATTGGAAAGGGTAAGATTGTTTTTCGAACATTTTCTTTTTATTTCTGTAGTAGAATTATTCGTTTATTTTCTGTAGAAGAATATTTTCTTTTGTTTTTGTTACAGAATTTTGTTTATTTTATATAGAATTGTTATTAATATGGGAATAGGGCTCCTGGAGAACCACCCACTAAAAAAATGGTAACATGCCATTAGCAATACTTGATAAGTTGTGTAGAAACTTGCTTTTACTCACAATATTCTCCTTTATGTGATTTAGCAATTTTTTTAAATTTCTATCATCAATAATTATAGCAGTACTTGTCACCGACCCCGCCAAAAAATAAAAACAGCTACGCCTCTGTTCCAGACAAAATCCCACCTTCTCTCGGTCATTGCACTCTTTACAATTATTGGTTTACCTTTACATATCAAATTTAAAATAACACCTTCATAAATGAGACTCTACATATATGTATGTAATATTTCTATAACATTAACAATTACTACAATATTCCAATTGTATATTAGTAAATTAATTCTAAGCACTAAACTTCAACTCAACCCTCTCATAATTTTTAACTTTATTTTTTGTATTGACAGTGGTAAAAACACTACAATACAAATTACTGGTTGGAAATATACTAAAAAATTAATACAAAATATATTAAATTTTTATATATTTTTCAATTTGAACCATCTGTAATTAATCTGTAATTGAATCATATATATGTATTTCATCTTGGAATATTTAATTTTCTCTTCTAATATTCACAAAAGACTTCTGTCAAGTCACAATACTAATATAAATTTCTTAATGCCTAGGTAATTATTTCAAAAGTATACTGATGCAAACAAAACTTTCAAAAATTTTTGTTAGTTCCTTAGTTGTTAGATATATTTTTTTAAATAAATTATGGCAAATAAAAACACAGTTCAAATAATGAAAATGATTTTATCAACTGTTTATTTCGTAAAAATACTGATAGTGAAAAGGACAAGAGATATCAGGGTATAATGTTTACTGGGAAAAATGATATGATAATTTGTGTGGTAATTGAGTTACCACACAATGTAGAAACTGAATCCAAATATGTTAATAATAAATTTATAGTTGATAATAAACTTATAATGGAGAGGGCAAAAATAGGAGAGATGAATTGAACATATCACAAAATCCACAAAAAAATAGAATACTAACAAAATTATACGTAATCATTTAGACACTTGAATCTACCAATTTGTAACTGAACTGAACTATACTGGAACTCGTTTTTATAATGCCATAAATGATATCATCTCATTTACAACAAACTAAACAATTATGTAATAATGATGATTCAGTGTGATCTCATAATTTATAGACACCACAAAAAATATAAACATACTAAATATAGCCAATTCTTTGCTACCTGCTTATATAACATTAAAAGATGCCATAGTATAAATGTAAATAATTATATTAATAAATATAATGAAAAATTGGGTGAATTTGTTGTCAGAATGAGAAAGTGTAATATTGTTTCACATCCAAATACAATTTTCACCATTAGAATATTGTAGAAACATTATAATAGTTGTAATTTCAAATGTTTAACTTATCACCATATTATAGTAGAGACAATATTATATAATAGTAATTAAGAAAAATATACAGGCTGTCTTATAAAAGTGTCACAATTCTAGGTTTTGTCCAATTTTAACAAATAAAAAATCATTAATGATATAAATACTATAAACTGGCACTCATATTGATTGTTTAACATTAATATCATTGATTAATTGTCTTTCTTTTCTTTCAAATGGAAGATTATGTATTTTCTTACTTAGTCTGCCTAAGATTGCTTCTGAAATGTGTAACTATATTTTTACACAATATTTCTTGGAGAACATGACTTAAATATTAATAACTTAAGCTTATATTAAAATTAACAAGGGTGTTACCATTAACAAATGGGTATCACTTGAGTTTTTCATTTTAAAAATTGTCATAAAGAAAAATATAAAAAATACATAAAGTTCTATTAAAAAAGGGGACACTGAGGACAAAAATATGACTGTAAACTTGACATTGACTTTAAGAAAATCAATACAGCTAACATTTTTTGTTCAAATCAGCCTGTATGTAAAGCTACACAATACTGTAGGTTTTTACCCTCTATATATCCCAACAACAGTTTCAAGCAATCAA
Organism: Rosalia funebris; assembly: GCA_037954035.1. Lineage (NCBI taxonomy): Eukaryota > Metazoa > Arthropoda > Insecta > Coleoptera > Cerambycidae > Rosalia > Rosalia funebris. The sequence continues at coordinate 27,714,332 of JAZFAV010000009.1, read as the reverse complement.
TAGTTCAATTTCAATAGTTGAAAACAATTCCGTATTATAGAGAATTTCTATAGAATTTCCCCAGAGAAGTTCGAATTATGGAAGTATGACTGTATACATAATACATATAAAAAATTTATAGTAGTATTATATAATATATGCTTCAAAATAGTAGTAAAAATATTTTAAGCTACCATAAAGTACCTCTTCAAAAAAAAAAAATTAAAAAAAATTAAAAATTAAAATTAAAAATTTAATTACTTTTTAAATGCATTCTGGCTTACATGGAGAATGTGAAAGGATATAAGTCAATGTGATTATCATAATTAAATGGAGCTATTGCAGAGATTCCAAATAATTATAGCTGTAATACATACCAAAGATGCATGAAAATGAATTCTACAATATATTACAAGAATAATTTACAATAAAAATAAAATTTTCATTACATTATACTTAATTCTTAATGATATCTGAATTATTCCAAGATTTAGTACATGGAATAATTCAAATATTTCATAACGATTAAGAACCACACTTGATACTTGATTTTTAATTACATCAATTATAAAAATAAGGAACTAATTTTTGAAATAATTTTAATTTATTTATAAAATCCTGAAAATTTGTTGAATTAAGCAGATCCCTAATAAAGTAAAACAGTTACTATTCTTAACTGTTTATAGAAACATTTTAATTTATAGTTCTCAAGAACCTATAGCTATCTTCCATTCTGATTTTTAATGTAACTTTTTAACCATTGAAATATGACCTTCATGGATTAAATCGTTCATATGAAGGCCGACCAACTAAATATGGAAAATTATTCATTTTCATTTATTGAGGGTATTATATTGAGATTTTCTCATGTATTACAATTTTTTCTTAATTAATAGGAATTATTAAAAAGGTATAACTTCTACTTGTTCAGATAATAAAACCATAGAAGATAAAGGGTAGATAATTTACATTACTTAAGGCAATACAGATTCATGTTACATTAAAACTATTTATTATTGAAATGAAAAATTCTGCATTTAATACATCAGTATTGTATAATTTTAAAATGTACTTCCATTATGTAGATATAAAAAAAGATAACATAATCAAAATCTACTAACACAATCATTGTCAGAAATTGTAATTAAAATTTACTAACGTGCTTGGACTATTCACTTGATACATTTTACACAGACTGTTGAAAAAAGAAAATAGAAAACTCACCACTCCTGTGTTGCTATTGATGCAGTTTATATTAATTCTAGATATGAATTTTGCTGTTGGGGCATCATCAGGATATTTTTGGCCACATTCAATTTTTACAGAATACATTCTATTTTCATATGGAGTTCGAGGAGGGCCAATAATCATTCCCATCCAGTGGGTAAGAGTCATATCATCATCATTTTCCAGACCCCAACTTATTGTTCCATCTGATACACCTTTCTGTCCAGCTTCTAGTTCTTCAAGCAATCGAAAATTTCGAGGTACCACTACAAAGTTGAATTAATCACCACCTTGTAATGACATTAAAATATTTGGAAACATTTAATGGTATCAAAGGAAAACTTACCTACACCAGTTGATGGAGTCGCCATAATATATCGTCCACCGTCTATTCGTTAAGCACTGTTTATAATAGGAACAAATTGGATTAAAATTAAAACATTTAATTAGGGCTAAACTTATTTAACCAACTGTTATTATATAAAAATATTATATATGTGTAAAAATTTTACTCACGATAGCAATAACGCTGCTGTCAATTCTACAAATTTTACGTTATTTTGTTGGCACTACTTGGCATCACGGAGTATACTAGCATATCCAAGGATTGAATAGGGAATAGGATTGCTCGATCTCTATCTTTCAATGTAGACAGCGTCTCACTCCTTTAAAACATGTTCTTACGTCATCGCGGACTATAACCGTTAAAACGTTATTAAACGTATTCAGAAATGCTGTGTAAATTCAGGCAATTTGGATAATTTTTAATATTTTTCGTACATTTGAGTGGTGAAGTGATATTAAAGGGAACGTTATTGTTTGCGTAAGTATTGATTTAAGTTTAAGTAAATAGCAAAATGTTATTTAATGACTAAAAACTTGTTCCATATCTGACGAAATATTCGATGGGGTTTCGAGAAATAATTTAAAAAAATAAAGCTAAAAGTAGAGATAGAGGATACTAATAGTGCTTAATAGATGAACAATAGATCTGTTATTTGACTTATATCTACCTAATAAGGTATAATAGCTTTTATATAGGTACTTTTCAGTAGTAAAAATATGGAGGTAGGTATATGGGTAGAATAGATAGGTACCTTAAATACATTTAAATATTTAATTAATTAGATAATTTATTTGTTCTGTGTAGGTAAATGATATGTACAAGTATGATATACTGATATAGGTACAAAAATGAAATACCTATAAGTACGTAATAAGTACTTAATGGCAGTGTAATATGTACCAATATTGCTTTTAATAGGTACCCCTATTAACTAACACCATAATAGCAAAATGTGTTTTATATACACATTTTATATAAACAACTTCCTCTAAGTAATGCAGTATACCTATATTTATTTATAATTAATAGGCATGTGTATCTGTTTTCAGTAACTATTAGGTGGATAGTTCACCCTCTTAACTGTGAAAACTAAAATAAAAATATATCTTTGTACATAAAAAAGATAAGTAAAATCGACCCCTTTCAGCTTTCTTTCAAAATATTTATAATCCTTGAGAAAATAAATATCCCTAATATTTAGGAGTCGATTCTATCCCCTCACACGTGTAGTTTTGGAAATTTTTCTCATACCTATATAGATATAGTGAATATTTATGACAAAAAAGTAAATGACTCCAAATTTGGTTCATATTTTTAGTGGTTTATATTTTTACTATTATATTCGAGAAAATAATTACGATAACTAATCGTAACTTTAAGGGTAAATTTTATCCCTTAGGTATAAAGTTTTGAAAAATAATATGGTAGAGAATGTATTTTATGTCCATTTTAATTTCTTCACTACACTGAATTATAAGGTCCTTTACAATATGCAGTTTGCTAAATAAATAATGATAAAATAACTACCTATTTACATTCTTAAATTATAAATAATAAATACCTACCTAATCATTTCTTTATTTACCTAATAGGTATAAAATATATTTTATTATCAAGAAACAGCATTGCAGTTTTAAGAACAGATACAGCTCATAAAACATTTTGTTTCTCGTGAGTATACACTTGCTTCTAATTTTAATAGCAGTTTCAAAAAGGCTGTACATAATTCAAATTACAATACTCTACCTAATGTAGAACTAATATATATATATTTTAATTATACCTATACCATTTCAAGATCTAATTAAAATAGATTAAAACAAAAGGAAAGTCAATAAAACTATATGAATATTATAACCCGTAGTCCGCGGTGACGTCACTATCTCCGCTACCACGGACGAAGTATTCGGCCGATCCAGCTATCCTACTCCCTATACAATCCTTGTAGCATATCAATTTGGTTCATGGAATAATGTAGACATAGAAACTGCATTTGTTCGTATATAAGCGTGCACTATCTCCATTAACTTCATGAGAGCGTATATATTAATTAGTAGTAAAAGTAGCATATTATTCATATTAAAACTGCATGTTAAAACCTATATTTGGTGTTTTTAAAATTATTTTTCTTATTTATTTTAGCGTTTTGTTCCTAAATTTATGGATAGAGTAAATATAAATAATATTCTCACTATTATAAGTATTGCCTCATTTATAGTTGGATGCGGTTTATTAAACAGCTGAGAATATATTTGTAAAAGAACGCAACTGAGGCCCCAGATACTTTTAGTCAGTGAAACGATAAAATAACTAAACTGTACATAATGATACGGGCATGGATGTGTCAATAAAATACACCCTGTACCTGCATTTTGTTTGTTTTATTTGTGACTACTATTGTTTCTGACAATTATTACAATGAACTGGCCATTCTTTATTGAGGATTTTATTATCAATGGCCTTATTGAGAACATTTGCTTAATATATCTTATCATTCGTTAACATTAAGCTTGTTGAGGGTTATAGCCGATCATCCGATAATCTCAGATAATACACTCTATTATTATATTCAGATATGCCAACACTATGGATGTTGCTACATTAAGTCTATTTGCTTTTAATTTTTTTACCAAATATATTCTACATTTTTTATTAAACTGCAGTCTGCTGCAATTAAGAATATACATATAGAATATTGTTTCGATTTACTATATCCATAATTTTAGGAACAAAATAAAATGGTGAAATAAATAATACCAATAATTTTGAAAACACCACAGAACATAAGTTTTGGCAATGTGACATAATAAGCAATCTTCAGATAGTTCTTTTTACAATACATTAGTAAACCTGACTACTGAACACTGCTACTTTTACGTTTTTACTCCTTTTACCACCAGTGGAAGTTCAGAATAATGTAGTACCAACTGCGAATACTAAAATATTCTATTTGACTATTCTGTTTCTGTTTAAAATTTTATTTGCATGCATATTTTGTATATGATGTTGAAATGAAGATAACTATAATAGGTATATGAATAAAATATATTAAATACTAATTAAGTAAAATTGTTATGGTGTCGATTTGATGAAATAAAAAAGAAGGTAAATGTACCAATGGTTTATTGAAAGTTTGTTATTTGGTAGTATTCAAATAATATATGATTTTAATAAGTACTGGGTGCAATCACATCTTAGTATATGTCTTTTTATAAAATTTTCAGCTCATTAAAAATATAATAGGGACAGTTTTATCTTATAAAATAATAAGGCATATATCTAAGATTTTTATATCAATTGTATTTAGGTCATCGAAAATTACTTCATATGAAAAGTTACAAAATTGTACAAGAATTACAGTTACAAAAGATACAAAAACACAAACTTAAATATAGTATTTAAAATCAGCAATTATTGTTCTCGATATGATCAGTCTCTGAATTTGAGATGTACCTTCATATATCTGATAAATTTTAGCATCTCTCATTAATTTCTCCACAGGATAATCAGTGTTAAAACCGTTACCACCAAATATTTGTACTGCATCAGTTGCACATTTATTGGCAACATCGGATGCATAACATTTAGCTATAGAAGCTGCCAATGTATTTTTAATTCCATTATCAATTTGCCAAGCAGATTTCATCCAGGCAAGGCGAGAAGTTTCAACTCCCACTACCATATCGGCAATCATAAAAGCTATAGCTTGATGATTTACAATAGGAACTCCAAAAGCTTTTCTTTCATGTGAATACTTTGAGGCTTCATCCAAACACCTTTGAGCTAAACCAGTCGCTCCAGCTGCAACCTTTACAAATAGTTACAATTTCGATGCATAAAAAACTGAATAAAGAAATTGTTGCACATAAACTAAATATTGTCATGAAAACTTTTTGGCACTTGTTAAAAATATAAAAATTTTCTTAAAAAAGTTTACGATTAAGATGAGTGAGCTGAAAGCAGAGGCAAATTAATGTTTTTTTTTTTTGTTGTATAATGAAAAGAAAGAAGCATTAACATTACTGCTGATATAATGAAAAGAAACTAGCAGTGCAGTACTATTCTATACATTTCTGTTTAGCCATATTGCATATATAGGACCACTGTTTATTTTTAAGTACAATTTAAAAAAATATGAAATAAAAAAAAAAGTAAGATGACACTGTAACACATCATTGGATGCCATTGCACTAAGCTGATGTATGCTGTTTTTCTTATATTCACACAAGCATTTATAAAATAATAGTATTATGTTTGGTCATATAATTACAACAACTACTGTACAAACAATTTCTACTAAAATATCTTCTTAAAAAATAACTCTTAACAAACCATTATTTTATTTATAAGAGCTGTTCATGATTATTGCCTTTTACAATAAGCACATATAGTATGCATATTTAACTGATTTGCTGTATGTACTATTTCACTTGAATCACGCTATCATTGTAACTGGTTGTTAATGATTTTCTATCAATTTGTCGTAGTACATTTGACAATAATATTTTCATTATGATTAGTATATCTACTACATTGATACTAAATGGTATCAATGTTATTAAATGATGTTTGTTACTAATTATTTATGTTAATTCCTCTACATACTACAATTTAAAGTAATTTGACCAATTTTCATGTTTGTGGATGAGGTACTTATTTATAAATAACTATACACCTTGACTTAATGGAACCTCTCTTTTCTGCAAGATAACTAAGTTGTAAAAGTTACATTGTCTTGATCATTGTCGTAATTTTTTTTATTGTTGGCTTTGTTTAGACACTTATTATCAACAGTCCAGCTGCTCAAACCTTCATTTTCATTTGTGTGTTGCCTATTTCATTAAAATAAATTCATGCAGTGATCTGCTATTGTCATTCAAAATTTACTCATGTTTTTACCATATGGTGTCTCATGGGATCATATGCAATGTGATATTGATATAATTTACTACATATATTTGATTTGACATATTACTTTTTGATAAAAAAGAAATTAGTTATAAAGAAACTATTGACTAATCACTGAATCCTCTTAACTTATAAACTGAGTTATTTCTGTCACTAAGATGTGATCTCACATGTAAATTAAGGGTGTATATATGAACAGAATTACGTAGTTTATATAATTCGAAAAGGTTATTATGTAATCATGACATTAAAGCATAATAAACATTTTTGCACTTCAGTGATAACTACTATTATGACAATACTACTTTACGGTTTTTTTTATTTTGTGGGGTGTTTTAATTTTGTAATTTAATTAGTTTTTTTTTTGTATTAGTATCTGATACATGATGGTATATATAGTTATACCAGAAACTGTATAATCGTGAAACCTTGTATAATTTACTAAACAATACCTTTCCAGAATTATGTAGTAGTGCAGAGAAGTACTAGTACTTACCGGGGGTCTTGTTCTATCAAAAGTAGTCATGGAAATCTTAAATCCTGCTCCCTCTCCCATAATGACATTGTCTTTAGGTATACGAACATCTTCAAAAGTGATTCCTCGGGTGTCTGAAGCCCTCTGACCCATATTTATTTCCTACACCAAAACTACACATAAACGGATGGTCTCACAATTGAAACATTGGATATGGTAAAAAATTTGGTGAGTTAAAAAATTATAATTAAAACCACCAACTGTTTAAACAAAAAATTGTAGGATAACTTTATAGACTTTTCAAATGCCCAAATCAAATTTAAATATCCTATCATTCAAATTCCTAAGGCACACAAACTTAATATATGTACATATATAGGTCGCCATATACAAATTTCTTTAATTCTGCAAGTTGCAATCCAATTTTATTATTTACTTATTAACTTTATACTTTATTAGATTATAAATTTATCCTTAAGCGTATGTCTAGGTTTTATCCTGTGATATTTAACAAACAAATCTTCACATAATTGGTTTACAAACATTTGCATAGATAATAATTAATTATCCTCCAAATAATTTTGATTAGTAATTTTTTAGGTAGCAGCGTATCCATATTATTATACAATTATATTTTTATATCATATCGACAGGGAAGACAAGAATGAATTTGTGATGTGACTATTTTAATAATCATATTCTATTAATGTATTAATTTATTTTATACATTTTTCCTCAACTTTCCTGTTATTTCTAACAGGTTTTTCGAGATAATTAAGGTGTATTGTGTGGCAGGAAATTTAGCAGCAGACTTTTGAAAAATAAAAAACTATCTAAAATATACAAAAATAAACAAATCATTTCAGGAGGTTCCAGAAAAAACTACATAATATTCCTTTCATTAAATAATTTTTCAAAAATGGCTCATCTCACATTTTTCAGTATTGTAGGTAATCTGTAGGTAATCTAGCCTTAATCACGCCATAAAATGATTCAAATTACTTTCTAATCTTCACATATTAGGTTTATACATTTAGGCAATCTTCACATTTAGGCAACATTATTGCCTTGTAATAGTTTTTGGGCCTGTTAAATATGACCAACCTTTCTACCAGGAGTAACTCCTTCCCATTCTCGTTCTACTATAAATCCTGTAAATGCCTTATTTGCTGGTGCTTTTGGATCGGGATCAGTACGAGCTAATACATAATACCTGAATTACAAAAAAAAAAAAAAAAAACATGTAAAGTTATGAATACATAGTCAACATATGAATCTAAAACGTTTGAAGTTCTAAATAAATTAAACTAGACTCTCGAATAAATTTTCTTTTCATTTCATAAATACATTTAAGATGGGGAAATCAAAGTAAATATATTTGAATGTTGCCTGATTAGTATAACTTCGTTTGTCAGTCTTATACAAAATTGTACATATTCTTTACCTCATAATTGTTTATACACTGTTCTGTAAGTTCTGTGCAACACTATATGTAACGTTCGCTTTACTGAGACAAGGAAACAAAACTATACTCGTTGGCATTTTTTCATAGATATGCACTAAGCATCATCTTCCTAGATACACACTTAACACGCACTTACCTTAATCCTGCTTAAAATTGTAGCATACATACTTGATCATTTGATTTCTACATTTAAAGCATGAATGTAAAAAACAATCCTCAGACAATAACAAATCAGACTGGCATCTTCAGTTAAACTAACATGATTTGGTTTAACAGTTCTAAATATTATATATTTCATGTACATATGTACATACAACCGTGTCACAAAATGTTATTCATTAACTTGTTTATTCATTTTTGTTATTAGTGTCTTCATACATTTATGCTATTATTATGCATTTACTGGTATTTTCATATATTTAAATCTTTCCATTCGTTATTTAATCCATGTAAATTGGAATGTGCCAGCAAATGACTAAAGAGCTGCACATTTAAAATATGAAAATATAAAAGAAAGCATACCAATTGGCAACACCTCCATTAGTAATCCACATTTTTTGTCCATTGAGAATCCATTCATCCCCTTTTTTTACAGCGCTTGTTTTTATTCCATTAACGTCGGACCCAGCATTAGGTTCAGTTACGGCATAAGCTACTACCAAAGGTTCCTCAATAAGACGTCCTAAATATTTCTTTTTTTGTTCATGAGTACCAGCAACTACAACTGGCGTTTGCTGTAAAAGAATAATAGATAGTAGGTATAATATTCAGTCAATATAAAAGCAATTTGATAACGATCGAAATATCACCACCGGTCAGTGTATATATAAAGAAATATGAACATATATTTTCTATCTGTAATATTTGTCTATTTATTTCGTCTCATTAATCATGAAATTTAAAGTTGACGTTAATAAAACAATCTCTTTATTTTAAAGTAATTTCTAATCTTATTAGCTAAGGTGAAATTATGACATAATACTACTACTGACTGATTATGTTATGATAAAAATAAGGAGACCAGTTTTTCAAAATACTGAAATATTATAAATACAAATATTTTATTGTAAACACATTAAATGATAATTTTGTGTTGATTGTAAAACATAATAAAGTAGTCATTAAAATAATCATTATAGGGAAGAAATACTTTAACAAATTAAAAAGAAATGATATGCTTATACAGTAGATGTACATTTTCAATTTTAATCAAGCATACTTTTGCTCAATACACACCATTCTCTAAGATATGTATATTATCAATGTATGCATGTTCATATATGTTCACAAAATAAATCCTTGGTCTTGGTACACTTGAGCTTATCTATAGATATGCTTTTAAATAAAGAATGTGGCTTTTGTAAAACATTTGAATTAAAATTGTTCAATGGATAACAAAAGCAGTCGCATTGCTTGTTGATAATGGAAGATAACATTAATAAGAAATTTTATTGATTCGGACAATATTCTTTATTTCCATCGATAAATGTCTCAAAATTGCAAGCCAGTATTACCGCATCATTAATACATACCCCTATTCCACTAACTTCTAAAGCTGTCATAATACCAGCACAACCATAAGCTAATTCTTCTGCTATTAAGCAACCGTCAAAAACTCCATTTCCCAATCCACCTGAAAGGTTACTATTGTGTTATTGATTATTGTTTATTAGGATATCCATAATACTTTAAGTAATTAAAAAATATATATCTACATTTATGGCAATTTGGTTATAAAATTATACAACAAAATCGTTTTTACTTTGTTTTTTTCCAACATATATATTTTCAACTCGACTGATACGTGATGTACAAAAATACATATACTTGACAGTAATGGATAACAGTAATTGAATAACAGTAATGGATAAATTTTCTGATTTATTAAAAATCTGCGTTATATGAAGTACCAAGATCTGAATCACACTTGCATTCTCTTTATGATATTTAATTTCAGTATCACTATTACATTTGAATTGAATTTTTAAATAGTTTAAATTTATTTTTAATGTTCTAAAAATTGTCTTTGTCAGTTAAATTTTTTGCTTTTTATGTTAAAATTATTTTACTTCTATTTAGAATTTCAACATTAATATATAAAAGTAGCAAACAGAAAAATACCATATTGTTCAGGAATATGTCCATTCATTAATCCTATGGAATGTGCTTTTTTAATGATCTCCCATGGATATTGTCCTGTTTTATCATATACGGCTGCTACAGGAATAATTTCTTCTCTAGTAAACTTTTTTGCTATTTCCTGATATTCTTTTTGAATGTCAGATAAAACTAAAATTTGAAAAAAATAACTTTAAAACATCTATAATAGACATTCATTTGTCCATTTTGTAAAACAAATTATTGTTTTGAAAAATAGACAATATTTCTGTGGTTTACAAAAATGTACATACATACAGCATGTCTACCTTAACCAGAGTATGTTATTTCTTATTTCTTGTTAGATCTAAGTTCGTGTGCATATTCAAATAAAAAGCCTGCTAGAGATTATAAGATTACTGTCGAAATGCACATTTACAGATCCAAGAAAGTCGTGAGCTAATAACATCGCAAAGAAAGAAAAATATAAAGAGATGTTTTCAAGAATCCGAGAAAGGTTACACTAGAAAATTGTTGTAGAGTTGATTAAGGTTATACTGCACTGAAGCTCACGATTAGTCATTTCAACGTTCATATTGCAATTCTTTATTTATTTTTATTTATGCACCTTCACTTTTACGGGGGCCAGGTTTAACGTAATTTAGCTTCTTCCCCTAACCCCCACAGTAATTCACGATAAATATCCGTTCCCATTAGACGGAAAAGGCGTCGATAAACCGAACTTGCTAAAGTAATTAAATAATTAAAGCTAGCAGAGTTGTATCCGGAAACCAAAGGATTCGTGAGAGCTATCCAAGACGGCGTGATATCAACTCGCAATTTCAAGAAGTGTATATTAAAAAAGGAGGCAAAAGACAAATGCTGTAAATGCAACAAACCAGGAGAGACAATCGACCATACATAGTATATTGGTGAATGTCCTGTCCTGGCAGAGTCAGCATATCTCGTATTGCAGATTTGTCACATAACAATGTAGTTCTTGAGCAAATATTTCGGACAAAGCAAACTGGGACAGAGTGAATTCTCGCCCACTTATCCAAACCAAATTCCTGGAATAATCTTAGAAATGGATTAACGTTTTCCAACAATTTTGCTGAGACAGTGCTTTTTAAGTCCATAATAATAATAATGATATTACAATAACAATTAAATTATCCAAAAAAGATACATAAATGGTGTAAATCACTTAAAAGTAGATAATACTTATTAATACCACATGCTGAAAACTGGAAGTTTTCACAATGTGGTTTGTCGACTAATTTGTAAATATAGTACCAATAAATTATACTTATGATGATTATCTTGTATGAGAATATATACATTTATATATATTTACATACACATTATCAATGTAATTATATTTTAAGAATATTATGTATGTACATGCAATCTTGATATATATAGTAGCCAAAGTTTCTGTTTATTCTTAAATATTATATTTGTATAAATATTTTATCTCAGGAGGTAGGCTACACAAGACTGCGGGTGTACTTGTATGATTTTTGTTCAATAGTTTTATTACAGCGTTGATTCGCATAAATACCTACGTTGTTTGTCCCGTGTTGCATAAATATGTATGCTCAATTTGTTTTAAATCGTGTTTATTACTTTTCCGCACTCCACTATACGCGGAAAAGTAATGTAATTGTGTGAAGAAAAAGCGAAAAAACAAAATTTTTTGTGTTTTATTTTTCGTTTTTCGGCCTAAAAACCAAAAAAAAAATGGTTTTTAAAAAATGTTTGCTGTGTGTGTGTCGTCGTCGTCGGCATTCATTCTTGTTAGCACGATAACTCAACTAAATCGTGTCGGATCGATCGGGTTTTGACTGATTCTGATTGGGGACGTCTCCCAGACGACACCTATTGATTTTGAGGTGGATAGAACATACTCTACCATGTGCATGGGCATGAGAAAGCACGCTGGTGGACTATTTGAAAAAAGTAAAACTGTCGCATAAAACACATATTCTGCATTTATGTGTTGGTTTATTTTTTCTCGGACACTCAATGGTCGAGATAGAGATGTTCTACGTGCGGAAAAGTCCGTTTTAAGGTTTTAAAACTGTTTATTTTTAAACGTTTTAAGAGTTATTTTTAAGAAAAATAATTGTTTTGGACAAATATTTTAAATTCTTTAGATAATGAATAACTAGGATAAATTATCTTTTTCTTTTTAAATAATTGTTTTAAAAGAGAATCATTTACTGCACCCCACTGTAAAATTTCATACGATAATAACGATTAAACTAAAGCATAATACACTATTTTAAGCTGTGAATACGTAAGGTAAAATTGTAAATGTTTAAATATAGCAAGTCTTATTTTTTAGTTACACTGGTTATATGTAAATCCTATCATATATGGGATTTACATAGCGGTCTATTATAATACCCAAATATTCGACTGACGCGTATTTAGATATTTAAATATTTTCATATATCTTTGATGGGTCAAAATTTGGTAGGTGACTCGAATAACTTGTATAACTACCTTCCATAAAATCAAATTGTTTATTTGATAATTTATATTTACTTAAATAAAGAATTTCACAATTCGTTACATCAGAATAAATATGTATCAGAGGCTAAATTATTTTGTTTGAACTTTCTTGCAACGTTTCTGCTCTTGTAGAATCATAGTCTGGTGCCTTTTTAATTTTCACTTTAATAATTTGAATTATTTCATATGGATGGTTTTAAGTATAATGTAATGTAGGTAGATGCAGACATTAATTTAGCTACCTACTGAAACCATATACTTGGCATTTATATTTCCGAAGAATACCCTTAGCCTATATTCATATTCATCCCTCCATATAAAAATCATTAGTACAGGTGCTCACCGTAAATTAATGGTGTTACACTGAGGTAACTCCCCTGCAGCCGCGATGCCGTCGAGTAGAATTGATATATTTGAACTTATGTAAGTACAAGTAACCCAGTTAACTTTTCTATTGTGTTTGACCACCTATGTATTATATAAATGTAGTAATATATATATATATATATATATATATATATATATATATATATATATATATATATATATATATATATATATATATATATATATATATATATATATATATATATATATATATATATATATATATATATATATATATATATATAACATATATTTATAAATAATTTAGCTTATACGCAGTTGCTTACATTCGGTGCCACCACTGATGAGGGTATCTCTAGTGATTAGACATTAAATGTCATTATATAGGTATTAAAAATATATAAATAGAGCTTCCCTTACAAGGGACAATTAGATACATTTAACTTAGATTATACATATGTATAAAATAAGTAAAAATTAGTATATCTAGGTTACTGGTAGGTTAGGTATACTGACTATATATGCATGTATGTAGATAGGTGTAGGTATACAAACTTACCAAAATTGTGTCCATTTGAAGAACTGTATTTTTGTGCCATAAGCGCTAAATTAATTCTTATCTTCAGTAATCTACTTGAAAACTAAAATGATTGAAATTTTTAAAATCGCGTGTGTCATTCTTTTAAAATATTTACCTTTGGCACGGCCGACATTTTTATAGATTGAGTTAAATAGATACCGATTTTCAGATTGTTAGTGCTACTGAGAATTGATTCTTTAATGAAACGTAAGTATATTTTTTTGTAACGTATTATATATGTATATATAATTTATGCATAAAAGGGATACTAAAATACAAAACCCTAGGCACAAAGCTCTCAGGTAAATAATAAAAATTTGAAATTATTGATCTTACAAAACATTTCCGTCAATAGTAAAATATTATACGAATATGTTAAACTTTGACCTTTATTCTAATTTATTTAAGTCACGTTTATAGTTCAGAGGCTATCACCACATACTAATAGTGTCCACCACCAGGATATACCGTCAATAACATATTTACGGCAAAAATTATTAGTTATAGTACAACCAAATAACATCATGGAGTATCATTACATTTGATAGGATTTGTACGTATTATGATTTTGCGATAACAGAAACGATAATAGTGGTTATCGCAGATAGTAGTGTTATTTGCTCGTAGTGTTAAGCTAATAATTGTAAGTAACGGTCATAGGCTTCATGCGTAGTTCAGCAGCTAACGCGCGGAACAGTTCGACTGTAATTAAACTTCTGCGGGATTTACATGAGTCGATTTTCGCCGTGTGGCTTGTCACCTCACAAAGCCACCCCATTTACACAGTTGTCTAACTAAAAATCGAAGTTGTCTAAATCGCAAGCGACTGGCTTATTTTGTTCGAAAATGTTGAGCAGAGCAATTCTCCTACGTGCATTCCAATTCCATTCTTTCGTAGCATTCCAAAAACTGCAGAATATTATTTTTATTCATGGTTGAAATTGATTCGTCCAACCAAAGTCAAACGATGTGCACATAGATGACGCGGTAGCGAATCAACTTCATGCACAAAACAAACCTTCATGCGGCGAGAGATTGCCTTCAAGTGGAGCATTTTCACAGTCGATTTTAGTCACCTGCTGCATGGTGCCTGTATGCCGCACGGTAAAAGTCGGAAGCTTTGGGGCTTGTGATTTTAGTGACCTGCAGCTCAGTTGATTCATTTACATGGTCGATTTTCGCCGTGCGGCGAAGAATCGCATGGAAAATGTACCCGTGTAAATCCCACATTAACTTCAGTGATATGTTCAAGAGCGTGAATAGTTTAAAATCTGTCATGTGTGATTCCTGATGAGTTGATGAGGAATATCTATTCTCCTCAGTTGACTCTGCTCACTGTCGTGTCGTTACGTAATTAATACTGAACTCAGTTTAAATACAATCAATCCCAAGTGGAGATGTGTTGCGCGATAACTACTACCGAAAGCTTAGTCATGTTTATTAATAGCATTCACATTATTTTCGATAATATGACGAGTATAATATAGATAATGTGTAATGTAATGAAAGACGTAATGTATAAGTTGAAAAAGAGAATTAATTCCAAATTATTAGTGTGTTCTCCCCTGCCAGTAACATACAGACTATTTGCTTAATGGTAATAATTAAGAAGATAGGGAACGTAATACACTTCCAAATATGGCATATACACTTCTACTTTGAAGTGAACGCCGGTTTAATTCGTAGCTTTATATGTTAGTATCAGTGGCGTAAAAAATAAGCAGTGATTGGAATAATATCATCCCAATGTGTGATAATAAATGTGATATCAAAATATATTATGTAAAACACATTAGTTGAATATTGTTTATGGTGGAAATAAGATGTGTATAGAAACATTATTATAAAAATTAAATTAAATACGTATTTATAAAATACCTAAACTGCAAAAATTTTATATTATTAGTATTGCACATTAATGCGAGAAAACTATATATTTATGCCTACTATATATATGATACATAATTAAAAAAAGTGCAGTTTATACCCGTATATGAAATAAAAAGTAACTTATAAAAATCCGTGATTTTATTAACACTTTGCCGTTATTCCTATAACATTTTTTGATTCTAAAACCATAGTAATGATTTATTTTATAAATAGAACCTCCATTTGAATAAGTTCTTTATATAACCACGGTATTTAAGCATATGGCATTAACTGTTAATGGAACGAGCATAATATTCATGAAAAAGTTACTGTATGATGCTCAAACAGAAAATTTTTGTGGACATAGTCGCAGTACATAGTATTTTTTTTTTTAATATAAATATCCAATGGAACAAACCTAATATATTATCTCTACTTATTTTTAGTTCTACGATGACAATTTTAAATATCTATTCCATGTTAATATGGGGCTCTATGGTTAAAATTTAAAATAGGTATTTGTGGTTAGAATGAAAAAAACACCAATTTAGCTAGAAATATAAAAGTAAAAATTGCATATCTGTATATGTATATCTAATAATAAATATAAGGATGGTAGTAGTAATTGGTTTTGAAGGGAGTGCAAATAAGTTAGGAATAGGTATAGTGAAAGATGGAGAAATTTTATCTAATTGCCGGAGAACTTATATTACTCCTCTCGGAGAAGGATTTTTGCCAAAGGAAACAGCACAACATCACAAAGAACATATTTTACTTTTATTAAAAGAATCTTTGGAACAATCAGGGCTACAACCAGCTAACATTGATGTAATTTGTTATACAAAAGGTCCAGGAATGGGTGCCCCATTAGCTATGGTTGCTATAGTTGCTCGTACTGTAGCTCAGCTATGGAATAAACCTCTTTTAGGAGTTAATCATTGTATTGGCCGTATCCTTTACTGATGTAATTTTGTTTTGTCTCACTACTAATGCTTTAGACTAGAAGCATCTACAGGCTGGTATGATTTAATCTTAGCTTTCAGATGGATTTCATGTCAAATTTTAACTTCAAATTGAATATAGCATCTATCCAGAAATCAAGATGTAATTATTATATTTGTTAGAGATAGTGGATGTTGTATCTTTCACTGTAGAGGTTGATTATTGAGGCCGAGCCACACTGAGTAACAAGTGCAATTAAACCAAACCTTGGGATGATCTTGGTTAAAAGTTACCAGGAATTAAAAATGTATATATGAAGAAAGAGTGAATATCACCTTCAGCAATGAAAACATTATAAAAATGTTGACTTCGATTATGGGTTTTAATTATCGGAGTTTGTGGGCGTAGAAATAATTTACCATCCTACAAACCATTTATGTTATTGATTTATAGTTTCTTATCTACCAATTTGCTTAAACTTATTAGAGATAGGAGTGGATAAAATCCTTATGTGATACATTTTTTCTAGTTTATTCTTTATGGCTGTTTTTTATGCAATGCAATAATTTTAAATTCTTTATTACATTCATCTTTACCTATCAGATTGGATGTGTGATGTTCATAATTAAATAATTTGAGATGAACCCCATTTATTTTATTTATAAATATTACTATATGAAATTTTCTATTGTGTTGGCCATCTGTAAGATTATGTATATGATACTCCCAAGTGAAAAGAGCAATTTGGAATGTTCAAATTGTCATGTTATTTTTTTTTCCTCCAACTGCTATTAACTACCAATCACTGAGAGAATTGTGAAATAAAACATTAAATGTGACAGTAAACTATTACTAATATTGGCAATTGGCAGAAATGTCTAGTTTCTACTAATTTCTAACTACGGATCCTTAATTGAAAATAGATATTGAAATGGGAAGACTTATTACAGGTGCAAGAAATCCTACAGTTCTCTACGTTAGTGGCGGAAATACACAAATAATAGCGTATGCTAGGAAGCGTTATAGAATTTTTGGAGAGACTATAGATATTGCTGTAGGTAATTGCCTGGATCGATTTGCTAGAGTACTAAAAATTTCAAATGATCCTAGTCCAGGATATAATATTGAACAACTTGCTAAAAAGGGCACCAAGTATATACAACTGCCATATTGTGTGAAAGGAATGGATGTAAGTTTTTCTGGCATATTAACTTACTTGGAAGAAAGAACAAATAATTTCTTAAAAGCAGGTTATAAAGTTGAAGATCTGTGTTTCTCATTACAAGAAACCATTTTTGCAATGTTAGTAGAAACAACTGAGAGAGCCTTAGCCCACTGTAATTCTAACGAAGTATTAATAGTTGGTGGGGTTGGGTGTAACATTAGGTTACAAGAAATGATGAATGAAATGTGTACAGAGAGAGGTGCTAAATTATTTGCCACAGACGAAAGATTTTGTATTGATAATGGCGTTATGATAGCCCATGCTGGTGCCGAGATGTTTAATGCTGGCATGCGAATGCAGTGGATGTATTCCTTCATAACTCAGAGATATAGAACAGATGAAGTAGAAACAGTTTGGAGGGTTGATTAAGTTTTAATGTAGGTTAACATCTTCACTATGTGTATATATATGCAGCATCGGTTATATAATATCGCCATACAAAATGTGTTATATGACACATATTTTATGCTTTTTTTATGGAAATAAAACCTTAGTGTCTATATAAGACACATGATTATCGTGTTCTTATGCAGTTGACCTTACTGTTTACTTCTGGAAGTCAATAAATGTTAATATACCAAAATAAATATAAATTGAACCATATGCTCATATTGTTTTATTGATTCATAGTTCAAACACATTAAAGGTATTTTCGGGGCATATTAAGGTAAGTTGGGTAAGTGTCATTTTGGTTCCACACCATTTTCGCGATAAGCGGTAAAGTAGGGAAGTACAAGCATGTACATTGATTCTGCATACCCTAATGTGCTCTGTTCCATGTAGATTCATTTTTTCCTTGTTGCAGGAACAGCTATTTCAACGAAAAATAAAATCAACATTAATTTTGCTCTGATCACAATTTTTAAATGTTGATACGAATATATTAATACATGCAAGTTTTTTTTTGTATGTACAATTAAAAAAAACAGACTTTCCTAAACCAGGGTTAACGCGAATGAAAACAACTATAAATTATAACGAGCATGATATTCTATTGTGGATTGATTTTTCAATGTAATAGGTGGTAATGTTAGTATTGTCAGTAATAATGGATGTTGTCTGCGTTTTTTTGATGTATTTCTCCCAAAAAAACGATTTTGGATCTGGGAAATTGTCCAAATTATGTTTTTTTATTTTTTTTTTTAAGAAAACTAACAACAGATTAATGGCTAACACAACAGTGGCCATAGACACATATCTACTTCAACATTTTCGTGACGTACGATATGTTGAATTGATACAATGTTTTACCAGGTACCTATCTCTCGACAATATTCTTATTTTGTATCATAAAACTACAAACATTTAATAGATTTAGAGACCACTTACAAACCGAATGGAACGGTAATGGCATTTCTGATTGGAAAAAATGAACGTTTTGAAAAGTTATCATTCTCTTCAAATCATTTAGTCAGTCGGTAACTTTCAGGTTTTTATTTGCAAAAAACGTTTTTTTATAAAATTATCGCGAAAAATATCATGGAAATGATTGTATCTTATTAAATTTTATGTTTCAATTATTCCCAGAAATATACATGTGTTTACTCAGTTATATTCGTGTTCTTAAAACATGTAATTTACAAACAATCGAATTATGACTGGCTTCTATATCGGTTTTTTTATTGTTCACAATAAATATTTAACTATATGCTCATTTCTAGAAAAGAATATTTTCATTTTCCATTACTTGACATGGAAATTATAGAAAGTTTCTAACATTGTGAATCGATCGCCCACATGTACGAGTACGGTACGGGTCATCCAATGAACTGAAAAGTCTGGTTTAGAGTTCATTGGGGTCATCAGTCAGCATCGCATCATCATGGACGATGAATTTCTCATAGAAAAAGTGCACATGTTTAAGGAGTTGTATGGCCTTACATAAACCATTAGTTTTTCCTTAGCATTGATTATGTATTGCCGTTATTTTTTTCGTCGAAAATAAGTCCAATAATTGTTAATTTTCTGATGCTTAATGGCGCCAGAATTGAACTGATAAAATGTTTTTAACGTTGACGTTCCGTACGGGTCAAATGAACCGTTTCTCTCGGTGTAATCCGAAACTACATTAATAATGCAAATGAAAGAATTTAAAAATACCAAGACGGCACCATCGAACAGAAATGTCATAATTTCTGCCCGGTAATAGCACTAAGCTTTTTCTCTCTAGATTTTCTGACTGTATTATTTATGTGTTAGATATTTAAATTTATATTACGTATATGCTCTTTGTTGTATACGTCTGTGATTTAAATTATCGCAAAAACTGTTTAAAAAGTTGTAAAAGGATTATTGAATTGCTGGTTTACAAAATTTAAATCAAATATTGGGACCTGGGAATGTACATAAGTTACAAAAATGAATGTTATGTTACTATGGTAATGAACGAGTTACTTTCAAAACGAAATAGATGTCAGAATTTCGATAAGGTGCAATGCCTGTAATAATAAAAGATTATATTTGGAGGCAAACCACAAATGAGGTCATTTTGCAAGTTTCTTTGAGAGGAGTGCCTTCATCTAAAGTAGATGTTTTTACAACGCCTAGGTACATCAAAGCCAAGTTTGATAAATTTTTTTTCGAATCAATTTTATTACACCCAGTCGACGTAAATAAAAGCAAATGTACAATAACTGAAACTGATATAATATTTGAGTTGAAAAAAAATGAAGAAAATACATGGGATTTATTGGAACCCAACATATCAAAGCAAGAAAAATTAGCGTTAAAAAAGCAATTATTAGATGAAGAATTTGTACGTGTGCAACATGAACATATTGAAAAAGCGAATAAAAAGGTGGAATTAAAAAGAGTTGCTGTAAGGGAGCAAATTGAAATTGATACTAAAAATAGAGAACGAATTGAAAATATTAAGAAGCAGGAACAAGTGATTGCATTGGGAAATATAAATGGATGGGCAAATAAGATTTCATTAAAACCAAAAAAACATGATACGTATAAAACAAACAAAAGTCAAAAAACTGCAGAAGCACCAATTGAGGAAGTTCCATTACCTAGAGCTAATAAAACATTACAAATAGATTTTACTCCTCGCGAATTTCCTACACCTAGTAGAGAATCTAAATTAGAAGAAGAAAATACATGGTTAAAGAAACAAGCTGAGGCTCGGAGGTCATGTGGTTTTGTAAGTGAAGATGTAAGACCAGAGGAAAGAAATCCTCAATTTCTTAAGGCAAAAGGAGATGATTTTTTTAAGAAGAAAAATTATTTGGGGGCAATAAGTGCTTATAGTTTTGGTATCAAGATAAGCGAGAAGTTTGTTGATCTATATATTGCCAGATCAGAGGTTCATTTTGTTCTAGGTAATTATATTTTTAAATAATTTTTTTTTATAAATATTTCAATTTGTATCTGTTAATCATATTCATTTGTATTTATGCTAATATCTATTTCTGACTGCACATGAAGTTTTTTAAATATTTCAACTAATATTGTAACAAAAATATCAGTTTTCTAGTGACCTAATGTCTCATTAGGCCACTAGAAAACTCCTTTCATTATCCAATACTTAATTAAAGAAGTTATCATTCATTACATCCTACATGTTTTAATAACTTACACAATATATTCTCTTTATGGTTTAAAGAACTTTTTAGTTACAAAAAACATAGTGCATTTTACACATTTTTAATTGAAGATGTGGCTTGGCAACAACTAAACAATAGGACATTTTAAGATTCTTAAGCTACTTTACTTATGTAAAGTACCTTATGTATGTAAGTTATGTAGTTTAAGTCTGCAGCAGAGTTACATTGTTGAAAAATTGCTTTTTTTTAATTGTTGATAACAGATTGTCCTGTATTTGGCAATGGATGTTACTATCAAGAGTGTAAATTAAACCAAATACCTAATCAGTTAATTTTTGACTTTTTTTTTAATTGATGGTTGTCATACAGTGCCATATATAAATCAGTATTAATTTTGTATTACTTTGATAGGTAATTTCAACAAAGCAGTTCAAGATTGTAGTACTGCTTTGGATCTATTAAAACCAGAAGTATCATTGAACTTAAAGGAGAGAGCCTTATGTATTGGCCGGCGAGGTGAAGCCCTTTGCCAACTTGGATTAGTAAACCATGGCATAGAGGAAATAAAAATTAGTTTAAAATTATTGCCAAATACGCACTTCGAAAAAGTTTTAGAAGAATTCGAAAAAAATTAATCCTCCAAAAATTCTTAATTGTATTCTTTCTTCAAATGTTAACTACACGTACAATAAAAATATAAATTAATCATGTTTAATGATAGAATTGTTTTTTAATCCTAAGGAACTAAGTAACGCTTTTGGAGATGGATCTCTTCCACGAAATTCCCTGAAAATTTGGCTTGGATGAACACTTCCGCCTAAGGCTAAAAATGTGTCTCTGAACCGTTTTCCCACATCTATTATTTGTTGTTCATCACTTTGGATTTCATGAAAAGCACTATAAACATCTGCAGCTATTACTTGAGCCCAAATATGAGAGTAGTAAGCTGCACCCCATTCTTCTGTAAATATTTGTGTAAAAGAGCATGGATGAGAATCTATTTTATGTAAGGTAAAAGATCTATATATAGGCCATAGTCGTTTTACTATGTCAAGCCAAAAATCTTTGGATGAATGTAATTCTAAATCTAATGCAGATAAATATAATTCTCGGCACAAATCTAAGCCAGCCAAATGCTTGCGTGCTTGTAGCAGGGCTTGAAATTTATGTTCAGGCAATGTATCTTCACTATGACAATGACTTGATATGCTATCTATTACACTTTTGTTGTACAGCCAATGGGAAAAAACATGACCACTTATTTCTACTGCATCCCATTCAACATTTGATAGCCCTGCTACTTCAGAGAAATTTGTTCTAGACAATAGATGTTGCATTGCATGTCCACACTTATGAAATAGAGACTTGACTTCTTTGAATGTTAAGAAAGACTGATTTTTTCCTTTAGGAGGTTCAAAATTAAATATTAGCGCTGCTAAGGGTATTGTATTTGTAATGCGGCTTTGATTTTGTATGCCCACCATATAGCCATTACCTTGACCCCAGATTTTTTCTTCGGATCTAGCATAGGGGTCTAAATAAAATCCTGCAACTGGAGCACTACTATGGCTTTCAAAAACATCATAGAATTTTACATCCTTATGCCATGTAGATACATTATGCCTTTGTTTGATGACAATATTAAATAATTTTTCACACAACTGGAACAATCCTGTTAACACTTTTGGTAAAGGAAAATATTCCTTAAAGCTCTCCTCATCGTAATTATATTCGGATTTCAGTTGCTTTTTTCGCCAATAGGGAATATCCCACAATTCTAGATTTTTAAAAGCAAACCCTCTATCTATTGCAAACTGGTGTAAATTTTTTAATTCCTGTTCTTGAGCAGGCTTTGCTTTTGTTAACAAAGTGGACAACATAGCTTGAACTGAAGATAAATTTCCTGCCATTTTAGTTTCCATTGACATTTCAATATAGGATTTGTATCCTAATAGTTTAGCTAAATCATTCCTAATACATCGAATTTCTTCTAAATTTATACTCGTTACTAATTCTCGGTCTCTTGAAATAGATCCTCTACTGACTAAAGCTTGCCATAGATTCCATCTAATTTCTCGATCTGGACAATGTTCCATAACTGGCATATAAATATGTGGTTGCAATGTTATTTTCCAAGGACCATTTAATGGGGAACTATGATCTAGAGATATCGTTTTTAATAAAACTTGTGGAAATTCTCTCATTATACTATTATCCCTAACCGTATGCGAAAATTGCTTAGTTGCTATTTCAGTCTTTTGCTTAAAAATTGCCCTTTCCTTAGCAAGTTTATTTAAATGTTGTGATAAAAGAATCTGACCATTTGAATTTAAATCTAAACCATTTAATTTCCCTTCTATTAAAAATTTTTGCAGTATTCTTAGTTCCTCACTATTTCTCTCTTTAGTATTTTGAAGTTCAGCTTTAACAGTCTCATAAATTGTCTTGTTGTTAAATTTTGCTACCCTTGCTCGTCGTGCACGTTCATGTATAGCCAAATAATTAGAGGTAGGCATTAAAGTACTATTACCCAAATATAATGTCTTCGATAAACCCCAAGTCATATCTAATGGAGTGCCAAGTTTTTCTAGTGGTTCAAATACTTCTTTAAAAATGTTTTCACATGGTGTTTCAGATATTCTTTCTTCGATAAGCTTTACACCAGCTTCAAAATCCAAAGTATGTTTGGCAATTGCTGCTTTACAATTTTCTACTGTTACATTATTAAATTCAGGAAGGCCATTTGTTTGGAAATTTTTATTGTCAGATACGTCCTCTCCGATTTCTGGTACTCTAATAAATATAGAAAGTTTAGTAACAATTATTATAACCTAAAATTACTTACAATACAATATATCCATGTTGACATCTTTTAGGTGGTAATAAAGTTTTGCTTGAACATATTCGTCTGCCACAAAATAGTAACGCCATTTACTTCCTAAATTTAACCGGGTTTGTCCCGAAACTTGAAGAAAAAATCTTATCTGTTATATACTGAATAATAAACACTGATTTTTGGTTAAGGTTAGAAAAAGAAAGGAAACGAAGGAATAAAGAAAGCACAGAATACCTATATACGACGAAAGAAAAGATATATGGAATTCACAGCAGAGGGTAAAGGTTTACTGTGCCATCTAAGGGCAAAAATTGAAATATATAAAATATCTTCGGCATAGGAATTGATGTTTAATCGAGACCACTTCCAATTAACCAATGAAAGAGTAGATTATGTCAGATGCATAAAATTTAATTTTTGTGATAAATTATGCCCATTAAACATTAACTTATTTTTTTTATTTCATTAATACACAGTCTATTACTATATAATGCTTTATAGCTAAGGGACAAAATATATATGTATATAAGATACAGGTATGTATTTTAGATACAGTAATCAACAATCACAGCTGCGTTACTTCTTTCACCTCCTGTATATTATCTTCACATTAAGAAACAGCAGTAATCAATAATCATGGCGACGTTTACTTTTTCATCAGGTTTCAACAGTTATTGGTAGTAAATAAAGCAATAGGGACATAATGAATCGAGAATCGATATCGGAGTCCAAGGACGACATGGCGTTGAAATCAAACTTTCATTAGATATAATAAAAACAATGTTTCTGTTACAAAAACAAGATTAGCCGCTATTACGTGAAGTGAATATAAAGTACAACTTTTATAGTATGTAGTAACTAATTACTTAGTAAACGAGCAAATATATAATTTATTTCATGGCTATTTTCCAAATAAAAAATCTCAAAACATACAGTGGCTTGTTTTTATGGCTAGGTTCAGGTAGACTGTTCCGTTTATCGGCAATATGAGAGTTTTTTATTTGGTAAATAGCGATGAAATGAATAGTACTGATAATTTCGAATAAGGATTAAATAGCATTTTCTCTTAGAAAGTTTATCTTTATGAGGCTTTATTATCCACCACTGTATATAGGTATTTTGTTTTATGTAATGTTTATTTTGAATAAATACCTAATTATTATTTGAACAGATATTCAAGTGATACACGTCGCTTAACTATTTGGTGTTTGTTATTTAAACGTTAATTCAATAGCACATACAAAAATAGATTCTTCTAGATTTAAATTTAAAAAGTCCGCTTCATACGCTTAAAAATATCTATGCAATTAGATGGTGGCATGGTAACATATGACATACTGTTACTTTTCTGCGCTATGGTATTCAAACTTCTTGTATTAATAATTATTTTTTTCAAACTTTATACGCACAGAATAACTAAGAGACGTATACGATAGTTACAAACGTTACAAATGTATGAAGACAAATGTACTCTGTGATTATGAATGAAATAAAATTGAATGAGAAAAGCACAGATCATAAAGTTTTAGAGAAAAGTTAGGTGTTCTATGGAAAGAGGGTAAACAAAAATTGCTAAAGTGCCAAACTATTTCCGAATCGGTGAAATTTATATATGTATTATTTAAACACATGTATTAAATGCTCCTCGACTTTGTGAACTATAAAGTTTATTCATATTAGTATGGCAGAAGCTGCAAAAAATTATGGCAATTTGGGCGACTCCAAGGGAAAAGGTAATTTTTGTTAGTGACCTACTTAATTTCTTTAAGAGATATGTTGTTTTAAGGTGATAGTCCTGAATGTGCTGTCTGCCTACAAACATGTGTACATCCTGCACAACTTCCATGTGGACATATATTTTGTTATTTGTGTGTAAAGGGATTTGCTAATCAAAATAAAAAATGTGCCATGTGTAGGCAAGAGATACCGAGAGATTTTATCGAACAACCGAATTTGTTGCAGCGCCCTTCGTTACTTGATGATGCACAAGGATTTGATGGAGGTTATCAGTGGTTTTACGAAGGAAGAAATGGTATGATAGGTTGATTACTATTTTATGTATTTGAGAGTAATATGTGAGGTTTAAGGTTGGTGGAAATATGATGATCGCACAAATGAAGAGATTGAACAGGCCTATAAATTAGAATTAACAAATTTTGAGCTTATAATTTGTGGTGAATTATATATCATCGATTTTGAAAATAAATATCAGTATCCTAAGAGGAACTGTAGTAAAAAAAGGTCAATAAGACGTGATAAAGTAAATGACAATATAGTTGTTAAAGGGGTTGCGGGGCTGCGATAGATAAAGTATTAACTTTTTCACTTGTAAAATTATCAAATCTACAATAGACATTATTTACATGCTTTCAAAAATGTACTTACAATTGTTATTTTGATTACCTTCATTACCCATGTGTTAATATACAATGTAAATAAAATACCCAAAACTCAATGAATAAATTGTTTATTTTAGATAACCAAAAACCTATTAGATTTTTATAAATATATACTTCTATTTTAATGAGATAAACATTCTTTTATACATCTCTCCAGCAGAGTTATTTCACCATTCTCATATTCAATTCTTTATATTGGTTAGATTTATAAATTGGTATCACCAAATCTAATATTTCGGTTAATAAATATCTGTATATATTGTAATATGATCTATAAATAGTCAACTATAGTCATCTTTATTAGAAAAATAAACTTTTATATTTAAATTTTTGTTTTATAATATGTCCTGTAAGTATTATAACCATATGCAACTAGTATTACACCGATTCTATCAAAAGAATTATTATGGAATATTAAAGTAATTGTCATACATAAATAACTCCCAGTCCTTTATCAACTAACAGCTGGTAAGGTGTAATGGCACTCATTTTTATAAGTTGTATTACATGTATGGTTGATTTTAGTTCATATTCTTAATTAACTTTATATTTTATTTAACAAATGCCAAAAAAAGTTATGATGACCATATAAACGAATGGGTCACATTTCATTCAAATATTTAGAGCAAAAATTGAGCTATAGATAATTTTATATTTTTTTGGCAGAAATCAGGTATATAAAACAATCTGCAGAAATTATTGTTACAAAAATACGGAATGAATAATATTTGTAGCCATTGGGACCTTGGTCATTCTGGATAATACATTATACAATAAAACAACATAAATTAAACAATCCCAAAATGAAAACTTTGAAACTATTTAAAAGAGGGATATAAAAAAACATGAAATACCCATTCCATCTGATACTACCAGTGTTGAAATTGTGATTTAAACAAAG
This sequence comes from Rosalia funebris, assembly GCA_037954035.1. NCBI lineage: Eukaryota > Metazoa > Arthropoda > Insecta > Coleoptera > Cerambycidae > Rosalia > Rosalia funebris. The sequence continues at coordinate 27,686,667 of JAZFAV010000009.1, read as the reverse complement.
TAATAGTTAATTGATTTTGTAACAGTGTTTGTTTTTTATATATAAAAAATACATATTCCATAAATAGAAAAGACTAAAAATACTTTCCTACAGGGAAAGGAGCAGTAAATCACAAAAGAAATTCATATTAGTAAATAGAAATTAATAACAAATTATCATAAAAGGTTTCAATGTGCTTTCCGTTTTGGATACATGATAGTGCCCCTACACCGTCTGTGTCTAGTCTCATATTAGATAGAGACTATCACTAACTGATAGATGTGTATAAGAGACCCTATAAATTGGTTACTTAGATTCACTGATCTAAGGAAATTGGATTTTTATTTACATTATGTTAAAGATCAAGTTTACCAAACTTGTTCCACTACTAGAGATGATTAGGCATTCTCTTCAAAACTAAGTAGTGAGTGATTCTTTTCAAAAATACATTGAATTTTTATGCAACAAAACAAAAGCTGCAACTTTTACAGAAATGGAACATCCTATAGATGTTCCATTAAAAAAAAAAAACAATTTTTTGTAGTTCGACTATTTATAAATTAACAGTGCTGTTAGAAATACCTTGTATAACTTAACAATATTTTATATCTACTAATTGTTAAAGGGTGCTATAAACTATAATTGTATAAAGTACAGTTTATTAATAAGGTGAAAAATAAGGTGAATACCAATATTCAAAATAGTACTTGTGAACTACTAATATTTAATACAATTTTATTTCATAAATCATGTTATCAGGTTTAATGCAATATTAGCTGTGGTAAGCACATAAATTTCTAATAAATCCAGTTTTACAAGATAATGTGACAAGAATAGAAAGATACGTAAAACCAGTAACACCAACATAACTAATCTAACTTTGACAAAAGAATATTGATGTTGAGGTAAAATTTAAAAGGCATATATTTATAAAAGGCGTATTTTTACAAAACTGATTGCTTTGATAAATTTTTGCTGTTTATCTAATGTGATTTATTATTTATCAATCTCTATTGATGCTGTGCAATAATCAGTCTTGTCACCTCAACTATCTTTTTTTGGATTATAGATCAGTCAATTAGAAGTGTTTTAATATTAGATAAATTATTCTAAGTTTATTACTTTTCACTAAGCAAGTAAATTCTGAATGATCTATATATAATTAGATAGATATGAAATATTTTTGTCTGCTTAAAATAAATAACAGATTCTGGGATACTGATCTGCACTCAGGTCGTCCCCAATGAGGTAGAAAAACTCACTGTAGTACATTGTAAAACTATATTGGAAGCACTAGATTGGCCTTTTTAGAAAATAATCTAGTCTGAATTTTCTCATAAAAAAAAAAAAATTGACAAAGTGTTGGACACATCTAAATGTGTGTTCTTCTAATCGGTTATTTTAATTAACTGAAAATTAGTGTAATTATTTCTGTGTGAAATTCAATATAAATGAATACTAAGAATTTTAGTTAATAGATAATGTAAAGAAATACATTTCCTTAGCTTTAAGGGTCGATTACTTAAAACTACTTAAATTTTATCTGGTATTATAAAATTGTAATTTATATTTTTAAATGTTTACATCTTATGATATATTATTTTAGTATGAGCAGATTAAAGGAGAAATTATACCAAAAGTAATAACTGATTTATATAGCATTTTGTTTCATTCGTAAGGGTTCACCCTTGCAACTTGTATTGTTGGATAAAAATGTTTGCTGATAATTAATTATTCTTCTTTAATATGAATTACGTTTTTAAATCAAATAAATAGATGAGACTTCTAAATAAACAGATACACCGCATAGAATAAAATAATAATTTTTTTCAATGGCATGTTATCCATCTATTAATATCGATTATGGAGGCTTGTAATATGTCACTATGAGTACGAAACGTGTTTGACATCGCAACATTAATGTATGCTAACAAAAATTTGTGGCATTTAATGGTGGTTGAATATTTGGTTGATTGAACATTGATGACTATTCCTATATATTTAAATTAAGAATAATTCAGTTTGTATAGCAGTAGATAATTTTTTTTGATATTTACATTTTTAGGTTGGTGGCAGTATGATGAACGCACCAGTAAGGAACTTGAAATTTCATATAAGAATGGCGAGAAGACCTGCGAATTGCTTATTGCTGGATTCTTATATATAGTAGATTTGGAAAATATGCTTCAGCTGCGAAGAAATGATCCATCAAGAAGAAGGAGAATTAAGAGGGATTATGCAACTGTACCTAAAAAAGGTGATAATTTCCTTTGTTTATATGTGTCTACTAAGTAACATTATATAACGAATACAAAACTCTTATATAAAATTAAACTCTACTTAAAACAGGCCAATTTTTAATTCTACGATTCTTAAAGTTGAACATTTGATCATGAAACTGATAAAAAACATATGCAGTATACAGAGGTACACCACAAAAACAAATAAAAATAGTCAAGGAGGTAATTAATAAATACACCAGCTGATGTGTTTCATTGTGCTGTATTTTTACTGGTAGAAAAACACAAATCCCAATATTAATTAAACCATTCATGCACCTTGTTACTTGCATGACCTTTTAGTAAAATGTCGAAGAGATGTAAAATTGAAAGTGAAAGTCTTTTTTTGTTTTTTATTCAAGTGGTCCTAAATAAAATGTTACTTTACATTTGGACTAACTACTATAACTTATGGACTAGAATTGTAGTTAAAATTATGCTTCTGTTCCACTAATAATGCATAATAACTATTATGCAACTTAAGTTGCTATAGGATTGAAACTATTAACATTCAGGAAGGCAGTAGTAAGTGGTTATCTTGTTTTTTGATATATAGTTAAGTAGATGTAAAGAGCTGAGAGCAACCTCACTATTTTCCCCAAATAAGAAAAAAATTCTCAAAAAATGTTTATGAAATTATTGATACATTCAGGGAAATAACTATTTTATATATTGCAACTGCAAAAAAAAATTACTTACAATTTTTGTTTAGTTGTGAAGGTTTTTTATGAGTATTGTTCAAATATGGATACAGTTTTTTTGTCTTGCAATAATACTTTTAACTTGTAACAATGTAATGTGTAGGTTTGCTTAGTATCATAAATTTGTACTGAGGAATGATAGTTTCATTAAAATCATTTAAAGTAAAAACCAACACCCAATTATCTTAAGGCCAAAATTCTCATGGCCACATTTTGGAATCCTAAGGGCATATTTTTTATTTAAACAATACACTTCACACCCATCATAAAAATCCAATTAGAGGGTAGGGTAAACAGTAAATACAATGAAAATAGAGAAATGTAGACACTAAATACATCAGTAGTAAATTAACAAAAGAAGTATATATAGTTAACCTAATAATTAAAATTAACATTCTTTAGCACAGCTACTATGCAGTGAAATATGTCAAATTGATCCTGGAATCTATTATGTTTTTCACATGATTTAACGATAACACATAAAATTTAATATAGTATTACAGTTTATCATATTATATATTTAGTTCAAAAACAAATACTTGTTATGAGATAATCATGTGAGTTTCTAAACTCAAAAGAGAAACATTATGTAATAACCGAAGTAGATTAAGAAAATAAAACTAATAACAAGGTAGATGTCATCTTCTTTAAAAGACAAGTGTTTTACAAATTGTCGTATTTTCTCTAAATTTTATTTATTTGTTTATATATGTCGTAATTAGGAGACCAAATACCTGATAGAGTATATTTATTTTAGACTTTGACTAAAGACTGATAAAGTAATTTTGGTGTGTATGTCGATAAAATTCCTTAATACAAATTCAAATGTCTAAAAACTGTCATTAGTAATAACATCTATATGTTGTATATCACAAGTTAACTTCTTGTCAAAAGTTACACTAAAGTCTTGGAATGTCTCTGGTCTGTCCAAGTATATCAATGGTTTTCACGGATTTTCTTCATAAACAATGTATTATCTATGTCACCTACCATTGTGAACTTTTAAAAACGGTCAAAGAGGCGTACTAGGTCAAAATGCCGAGAAGCTGCAATAGTGTATTACTGCTTCAGGGCATTGCCAGACTCCACACTACTGCATTTACACAACCAACTATAGATAATTTCTATTGCAAATGGACCATTTTACAAAGCATTAGAATGGGATAAATTTGAGTGATATGAGGTGCAGGAATTCAACGAATTAAATTACAATTTAAAATAAAATAAACATGAATATTGAAACCACTTTAAACATTCTTATTAAACATCTATTAAAACATCAGTCTATATTGATATATCCATATTGAGCTGTGCGGCACGGCACGCATATGCACTTAGTGGTCTCCATTCCGGTAACATTCACGCTCAAATAGCATGTGCACATTCCATTGCTACGGTCATTATACGTGCGATAATTTTATTTATATTAAAAACAAAATGTGTTTACATAGATGCATGTATTTCTAAAATAACTTTTGAATCAATTTGAGTTACTTAAATTTATTACATGGCGGTTGATGCAGATACTTTAATTTCACTTTTGAAAGAGTGAGAGTTTTTGTGTTTTAGAATAAAAGAAAATATACTATTATAGACTATTTTACTTTATAGCTAAAAATCTGTTTCAATTTGTGTTTTAAAAAGTTTTAACTCTTTGTTTTATATCGTTTTAAATTTTTATTTATGCTTTATCTGTTTACTGGTTTTCCAATCAAATGGCTAACCATAATAATTATTTATGTGACATACGTGTTCATGTATATTGTTACTGCAATTTGCCAATTTTTCAACTTTACAAAGCTTCCTAACTGTGAAGAATACATTATTTATGTAATTGGTGAGCTGCCAAGTTTTAGGGACAAGAGAATGTATCTGATACGATCTCATGAGATTATGCTAGACCAGGAAATATATATTCCACCACCACATACATGAACTAGAAACGCCTATCTATTAAGTGTTTAAAAAAATTATTCTCTACAGTTATGAAATTAAGAATTTTTGTAAAGTGCCACATGACATTCCATAAAAAAAAAATTTCATTTTCATTAAAAAAAATTTCATTAAATGCTCATTCTAAAAATTTGGCATTAGGCAGTATTAGGTAGAGTTATTAAGTAATTTACACTTTAAATATTATATACTATTTTTGTAAAAATAAATTGCAGATTTTTGCAATCAACATATAGTTTTTGAATTATAATACGAACTTCATTTTCAAAGTTAATGAATAATTACTAAAACAATATTTCTTTATATCTTTAAATAACAGATAACTTTGTTAGAAATTGTCACTGGAAAATGTTACATTGATTTTTCATATTTTCAGTATATTAAATGTTATCACAATTACATATGAGTAACAGTATTATTTTTTTAGGTATAGCAGGTTTACGTACTTCAGAAGAAAACAGCTGTGTTCAGGAAAACTTCGAGGAAACAAGGCCTTTAAGCCCTGTAGATGGACGAACCGACAATATTGTTCCTATTACACCATCTAATACTCCTCAAAGTCCAACAAGTGGGCGTGAATCTCCAGATCAAGAACAAGATTTACAAGCTACTGTAGAAAGAATAAGTTCTTTAAGATTAGATTCCAGTTCTAACATCAGCTAAATGGAAAACGTTTTAGCTTAATCACAGGATGTAATTATTGGCATAGAACACTACATATAGTAGTAGATACACTACAGATAGACTAAAGTATGTAATAATTAGCAAAAAAAAAATTGTAAATTAACCTCAATTTATAAAAAAATCAGACTGTAATGTTTATTATACATATGTTAGAAATATATAACTATTATAATAAAATAACACATTTTACCTTTTCTTAAACATACCACAATATATAATTTCAGCAACAGTGAATACCTTGAAATATTAACTTAACTAACTTAATAAATGAACAAAACATCTAATAAAGTTTTGAAGTTTTTATTAATCTCTTTTTTAAATCAATGATGGTGGTTGAAAGGTGCAATAAAAAAAATCTACTTTTCTATTACGAGTAAAATTTAGACTCTGATGGGCATCTAGATTAATTGCTCAACATGGATCTATAAAAGTGCAGTACTTTGCTCTCCATCCGCTACATGGATAGCTAACCTATTATATTCTGCAGATGTAGCTGCAACAATGTGATTTGTATAGTGGGGCCAGACTGGGTTTCGTGTTGGAGATATTATTGTATATTTGAATTCGAGTTCCAATGGGGAGAGTTTGACATCTCTCGCTAAACATGAGCATGTTTGTCTTCATCTATATGTGTAACCTTCCTCTCCACAACTGGAGGCTTTAAGGGAAGGTCAATTTCAAGGCATAACCGAAATAAACGGTTACATTATTAGAGTGAAATTAGTGATAATAGACAAAAAAATAAATGAACAAAAAAAGTAGGGACAGAGTATTTAGAATTGCCTCTGTGGTAAAAATAGTAGTTGGTTTCCAATTAAAACTGAATCATAATCGCCCTAAAGCAATCATCGTTCCCTTAGAATCATTATAATTAAAATAATTTTTAATTTTTCCAAATAAATTCGTTATAATAAATAGTTGCATATTGCATCCAAATATAACATGTTGACTATATTATTTCTAATGTCTATTTGGAAAATTTTCAGTACACAAAGATTTTCAATTATTAATTTAGATTTTTGTGAAACATTTAGGTTTATTGTATATCACAAATTTCATACAGAATTAGTGTTAAAATATACAGGATATTCCACTTAAAAATTCAAAATTAGTCTATTTACTTCTCATACATTTTTAAATTTGAAAACTTTTCTAATAAAAAAAAAAAAAAATGGACCGATTCATGATTTTATCGACTGTATTTTTGTCAAAAGAATAAATATAACTATCCAAATGGCAAAAATCAATCTTTCATTCTATTTCACTTCAGCCTCACATTCATAATCCACATACACTTATTATAGGCCATCATATCGGGCCATTGTGTTTCTCCATTAGAGCCACCATTTTGCCGCCAACACCGACTATACTCAGGCATTCCATTGCATGAATATATTAAGGAAGAGTACTCGGTTGTAGTTGACAAAAGTCTGCCATTTCCAGCAGTCTTCTATTTCAGAGTGGGGAGCATCTTCTTCCAGCAGAGGATCTGTTCCACTCCAGATAAGTATATATATATATAACTGTTTATGAATATTTCCATTGACAAAAATAAAAAGTTTTAATACTTTTTTTTTTTTATTAAAAATGGATCACGTAAAAATTATTACAACATATTCTGAATTAATTGAATAAATACAACTAAATATAGAGTGAATAAAAAGTACTTATCAAAATATAAAATTACTTAGATTTGTTTAATAAGAGTCATCTGAATCATCAAACACATACTTTGATTTCGCAGCACCCCGGCCGGGTCTAGACACTTTACTTTCTGGGGATGTTTCATTTTCGCTATCGCTCTTATTTTTGACAGATCTGAAATCAAATTCATCATCGGATGAATCGGCTTTCTTTTTCCTTCCTTTTGTTTTTTTTGGAGGCAAATCTTCGTCATCGCTTGACTTCTTTTTCTTTTGTCTAGGCTTCTTAGGTTTATCTTCCTTAGATGGTTTAGTTTTAGTTATTTTTTTACTACTAACGTCTTCATCGCTAGAAGTTGGCTTAGATTTACTTTTCTTACTAGAAGACATATTGTCAGAGTCCGACTGACTGTCATCAATTTTTTTCCTTTTATTTGCAGGGGGAGCCGGTTCATCGTCTTTCTTTCTTCCAATAAGCGAATCAAACATATCTTCAGACGTCTCATGTCTTGGAGGAGGCTTTTCATCTTCGTCGGAGCTTAAAAGGATTTCTTGCTGTTTATTTTCATTCACTGCATCATTATCAAATAACACAGGTTCGTCAACAGAGGACTTATCATCATCATCAGAAAGACTATACTTTATGACTTTAGTAGCCGCTCGGCGATTCATAGTCCGTTCTTTAACTAAAGGACTCTGGACACTGGTGAATTCTACGTCAGAACCACTGCCGAGACTCTCATCATCTTCACTATCTGAACCTTTTTTCTTCTTACCTCGTTTCTTTGGCGAGCCATTCACTATAAGAAGGAATTTGTATAAAAATGTGAACACGATTATACTTTTATAATAGAAGTAATCCATATATTTCACCCCGACTCTAGTTCCTGTTATAGTGGATATTTTATTTCATATTGGGTTATGTAATATGTCTAGCAACATTTTACATTACGACAAAAGTTGGTGTTAAGGTCCATGCGGAGGTTATTCCGAAATTATTGAGACACTGCGATTCCACCACCTTTAATAATTGTTTACTGTACACGCTAAACTTGGAAGATTATAAATATGCGGGCAGCAGCGTACTGCTTCAATTATTTTAATAGCTGTGAAGTATATTTTAATACCACATTATGAAGTTAGGCTATTACTTATTATTTAAAAGTTGGTTAGCATAATGTCTTAGAGATTAACCTTAGTTAATCTAATTAGGAACTTAGAGATCAACCCTCACAATTAACAGTGCTAATAAAGGAAAATTAGATTAATATTTCCTACATTAAACTGGTTATTTTTACATGAACATTTATTTATAGGGTATCATGTCTTATTAGTCCTTATTAGTCTTACCTTTACCAAAGTTAAGCTTAGTTTGTTTCATCCCATCCCCATCTCCTTTCTTCTTCCTTGCTTTCTTAGCAATTTCTTCTGGAGTACCTAGTTTATCTTTCAAAGTTTTTTTACTTTTTACCATGTCATCAAACTCATCATCCTCCTGAAATTATACGTTTGTTTAGTCATAAACAATTCTCTAATTACGATGAATGATGATTAAAGCATCAATGATTTCCCATTTCGACTCCCACTCCTTTGCCATTTGCCAAAGGAGTGGGAGTAGTCGTATCAACTATCAGTGTCTCCTGGTTCGTTCATATATACATATTAAATCACAGCACAGAGGCCTCAAGATAGGAATGAATTTTTTATAATTTGGTGATAACATACAGGGATTTCTTAAGACATGCTTTACATTATTCGAACTGGTTACTTGTTTGTATGTACAACATATTGAAAATAAACATCATGTAACAAGGTAGATAAGACATACAATTGGCTTTATACATAATAAAAATCCAATAAGGATCTCGATAATAACCTATAAAACATTACTACTAGGTTTAGAAAGTAGGATAGGTATTAATGCACATTTCACAGCCTAACTGAAATAGGCATGTACTGCCATGACTGCTAACAAGCACTGACAATGACTGGTAACAAGCACTTTATAGAAGGTTGATGGAACTGCGAATAATATAACGTGACAGTTGGAATTGTATGTTATGTGGAAAGTTGCTACTTTGCTTAAACCGATTTAATGGAATTTATTGGACATAATCTGTTTACTTTACGACCTTTGCCGTGTTGCAGAATATTTTCAACAAAGGTCAAAGCTAGACCGTCAGCAGTTATTTGTAAAGACACGTGCCATTGATCAACTACTAGATGATCTCCTTAGCCAAGTTGTTAGACATATTAGATAATGTAGACCTTACAGCAACTAACATATTTGCCTGGTATTTCAACCATCACTAAATTACATACCATTCATTGCTGGTGAAAACTCTATTAGGACAACTATACCCTATTGAAATGTGCCTTTTTTATAAACTAGCCGACATTCCTGGATATGGAATGTTCATTAAAAAAACTCAACATTTGCAAGCAGACATACATGTTTCAACGAGACCATTGTACAACAGCATACAATGATGCTTAGTTTGACTATTGGAAATAATGGAATAAGAGAAGTGTAAGAATAAGAATAAGAAGATTACCCCAATATATCGAAATTTCACTGTGAAACCCTAGATAGCATCAATTGCAGGAAAATTTGATGCTTTAATGATGATTCTAGATAAAATGTTATGATAGTGGTCTTTTATGATTCTATGTGAGAGCACATTTTGCTCATTTTAGTTAAAACGTAATATTAATACACTAAATTCTACAATACAACCTTTGTTAATCAAATATACCTCTTCAGCAACATTTTCCTTCTTAATTCCTTTTTTCAGTTTGCTTTCTTTGAATTTCACAGCATTTTGGATCTTCTTTTTAATATCTTCACTGATGGTAGGGGCTATCCTTCTAGCAGTTGGAGATGGCAAGGTTTCAATCAGATGAAGCTTCTTTCTTCCCTATAAAAAACTTTTATTTTGAAAATTTGAAAAGGCAGATGTAGATTCATATAATTGCTTAATAAAATACAACTTTCCGTGCAAGTGCAACTCAACTGAAGTAGGGAAGATTTTCAATGGCTAAGACTACTTACATCAACTATTAAAGTAGTAATATGTAAAGCATTACGTAATTAAGAAGACACTACTATTAATGTAATTTTTAGCTGTTGAATGTAAACTTACCCTTCCTGTTTTTACTACTTCCTGATCAGCGTTAAACAAAGTATGAATAATTAACAATTATCTTGGAAATGTGGTTATGTATTTTTTAATATATGTATTCGCTTTGGCTGTACATATATATGCACACCACATTTAAGAAAATATCATTTTTGTATCCTTAAATGTGTGATTAACAAGTATTTTACATATAATTATTTTCAATCACATGTAATTATTTAAATCACTCTGTCTACTCTTGTCATGATTTTGTATAAAGGAAATTGACAATGTATTGAATAAGTTGATATTTGAACACAAACATAGAATAGAAACTTTTTTTAATTTAAAACTTTATTAATTGGTCTAATGATTATAAAATTCATATTTTATTATGTACCTACATTAACCATCAATTTTGATTGGTGCCAAATCATGTAAAAATTATGTTAAATTTTTTAATGATTCATTTTGTGTTGACATGACACTGTGATGATGTTTAATTTAAAGAAATACCTTCACTAACTTTTATAATATGCAATATTTAAACATTATATGTAATATCTTGATGTAACGTTTTAAGTACATATAAATATTTCAGGCAAAAATTCAGTACATGTATATACCAGGTTCTTATTTTTATTTTTATACAACATAACAAATAGACATTTTTAGAGTACAATTTTAAATATGAGAATGTGTACTGATACTCCTACTTACTCGTCATAAACTGTATAAAATCAGACTAGCACACGAGATGCAGGAGGGCAACAGCTCAGTTATACTGTGCAGTTTTAGCATATTGTTCTAGTGAATGTTTGAGATGTAAGTTTAATATACTCGATATTATGTTGTGTAAACTTCTTTCATGTGCTATGAGAAAGTGGATCAGTGATTTTTTGAAACTAGAGTTCGATGACAACAAACTATGCTGCAACTTATGTGTCGATATATTATTGTTGTATGGAAAAATGCCATCGAATATGTAGCAAGAGTATCATAAAGCACATGTATATGATAGTGGGAGTACTAGGATTAATCAAAAACAATTTAATATGGATTTAATAAAAGTAATTAGTTGTAACACGTCGTGAAGCATGCTAGACAATCTAGTGTATATACAATGTGTGTGTGAACCTGCCGAGTCAACCTTATATCACCGACCAAAAAGGTGATATAAACATGCGAAGAAATTCAAACAACGGTAGTTGCTTATATGTTTGGGTGAATATTGACATCAGTGGCCAGTACATTGCATGGATTTGTTCGATATTTGGAAGGTATCGTAACGATGTTACTAGTAGCTAACATTTAGCTAATCTCATCAACAAAGCTACATAAAAGTGATCTCAGTGCTGCAGAAACTGTTAGAAATTGTTATTTTAATACAGATTATCATTATTTAACTTTAATGGCATAATTAATACACTTGACATAAAGGAGGACACCGTCCATACCTGTTTCAGAAGACCTAAAGAATATCCATAATTTTTTCCTGAATTTATCTATCAATAAGGTGGTCTCACAACAACCTCACCTATTTACATAATATACAGTGTGTCCAAGATATAAATAGAATAACATTGGGATAGTTCTGATTAGTTTTTAATGACTGCTAAAACAAGCTAAAAACTCTTTTTTTTTCATCTTTGCCTTTACGGAGCCAAGGATTAACATAGTGCTATTCTCCCACCTAACCGCCAACATTCACACGGACACTAACAGAGAGCCAGTCGACTTATGTGGGAATTGAAAACTTCATGCTGGCAATCTACACTTAAAAAAAGTTGATGATGGTTTATGGAAAGTTAAACATCAGACAACAATTTATAAAAGCTCTTTTGTTAAGCTCAAAAAGTGTCAATAGAAAAATATGTATTTTTTTATTTTTTTGATACCTGATAAAATAACATCAGAAATAAAAACGAATATTGAAAAAAATATTTTTTTCTAAATATTTCCTAATTAAAAAGAGAATGAAGTTTTGCAAACTTCATGTAAATGACAAAAATTTTACAACTTCTGATTATTACTTGTGAAAGTCTATTTTCCATTATAACTTTAAAATGTGTGTGCTATTGTAGATGTAGATTGTTAATTTGTTTCAACTCAAATTTACTATAAATAACGAGTGTGCCCTGTTGCATGTTTAATGTAATACTTATTGCTTCTGTTATTTTGGATATTACAAAAGTGCCAATTAAAATTAATAATACATATCTTGGACCTGTTCCTGGAATATCAGATATGTACGCTGCCGGTCTGTAGTTATAACTTTGAGATGTTATGTAATATATAGTAATTTACGAAAGTATTGGTTCTTAAACAAAATATAAAATCATACATACCAATACTGGTTTTTTATCCTTTTTAACACCTTCCTCGTCTTCTCTTTCTTTCTTCTCAACTCTATCTAGTTCCTCCAAAAAAGTGTCTAAATCCTCTCTCCATAAATCAGCACCACTCTTACATTTTAAAGTATTTAATTCTGACAATTTTGTATCTTTCTGTTTCAACAGTTCATTTTTTCTTTCTTCCGTCAGCATCCACATAGACATACCCAACAAATAGTCAAATTTCTTTACTTCGGTAAGGTTCTTAAATGCTTTCTCTAACACAAAAAAAAAACAAAGATTTTCAATAAAGCTGATAACAGTTTTGATGCAGTGAATATTAAGCCTATATAGCAGCTGATTTTTTTTTTTTTTTGGCACTATATAACTATATACTTTTGTAATATAGTATTCATAGTAGTTTCCAAAATATTTAATTAACCCTAATGTATAAATTCAGCTAAAGATAGAACAAAAAGAATGAATTTAATTAGTCGAATATAATTCCACTTTATGTCATTCATAAGTTAAACAATATCTAATTTATTTAATATGAAAAATAATAGTTAATTTTGAAAATGCAATTTCATAACGAAAATTAAATTATATTATTTTATAGTGAACAATAAAAGAACCAACCTTGATCCACAGGCTTCTTTTTTGATGGTTGATCCTCCTCTTGAGATTCCTCTTCTTCAGGAGCTTCTTGCTCTTCATCGCTATCCTTATTTCTTTGTTTCCATTCTTTAACAGGGTCAGGTGCATAACCCCTTTTAATAAGTTCATCAACTATCGTCTTTCTTTTCTTGTTTTCTACAGTTAGTTCTCCGCTACACTTCTCCATGATAAATCTGGCCTGATTACTTAACTTTGCTGCTTCTGCTTCAAGCATTCCCTCTAAATATTCTTTACGTTTATGATACATCTTTAAACGCAGAGCATAGAATTCCTTCAAAATAACCATCACAGAATCAAACCTGCGGAAAATTAGAAGTACAGGTTATAAATGGAAAATATACTTTTGTCCTTTTACCTTCTTAGACAGCCAAATTCATCAAAAGCACACATTGAACTTGTGCTGACAATACTTTGTAGTTTGAAGCTTTTATGTAAACCTTCTTTTTCCATAACTTCCATTTGACCATTCTGTAAAGTGACTATAAATTTTACAGTCGTATCAGTGTTGTATTCTTTATAGTCCGATAGTACTGCTTTCACTTTTTCTGAACCTATTATAAACGTATACAATTACTGTATAGGCAATATAAACTTTTCCACGTATTTAACACAATATATTAGAGAGAAATATAAAATATGAAACTTCTTTATTATGAAAATAACATTCTAATTTGGAGCATTCTTTAATTAGTATAAGTATAAAATTTTTGAAATGGAATATATCCAATCTGAAATTCATTAAATCATTTTATACTACTGATTATCTATAGTCGATTATGAAAATAAATGGACTAAAATCAAGACTACACCAATAAATAAATTGAAATTACCATGCACCATGGGTTCCAGCACATTCTCTTTGTAATTCTGCGTCCAGGTTCCAATTGGTAATTCTGTTATTTCAACGCGTTCATTACCAATAATTGAAATTTCACCACTTATGACATATCTTTGATCCCCGCAAAATTCGATGGTCCCCTTAAAGTTTTTATACCAGGGAATCAGCTCTTCTGGATCTTCGCCATCTAACATTCGCCTAATATTGCGTACAATTTCTCTTGGATTATAATTGGGAATTTTCGTCATCCACCCAGTTCCAATACCATCAGCGCCATTAACTAGAACCATTGGCAAAATAGGTATATACCAAACAGGCTCTATCTTCTGATTGTCATCATACTCGTGCTTGAGCAACGAGTCATCATGTGGATGGAAAATCATACGTGTTAAAGGCGACAATTTAGTGAATATATATCTGGAGCTAGCAGAGTCCTTGCCACCAGCCAGACGGGTACCAAATTGACCTCTTGGCTCCAATAAATTAATGTTATTACTGCCTACATAATTTTGAGCTAAATTGACAATGGTCATACAAAGGGACGTTTCACCATGATGGTAAGCTGAGTGTTCTGCAACGGAACCAGCCAACTGAGCCACTTTCACTTCTCGTTTGTCATTACGTTTTATACACGTAAATAGTACCTACAAGAACACATTGTCAAACAAATACCATAACAGATGTAGGGAACTCAATCAAGTACTCCGAGAATGTTGTATTTTTGTCAACGCATGAAGATATTACAGGTACATATAATTCCGCATTGTTAAATACTACAATGTTTAGAATATGGAAATACTGCAATTTGTACTATATTAAATTTTCTAAAAACTATAAAAAATATTTGCCAACTTCTAACCTTCCTCTGACCAGGTTTTAATCCATCCACTAAGGAGGGTATCGATCGCACATTATCACCATTAGAGAAAAGTACCAATTCCATATTTACAAAGTCGGTGAAAGATACAAACTTCGTATCTTTACCATATAGGTACTTTTCTGGTAATCCAATCTCTTTTCTTCTTCTACTTTCTACCATAAAATTAGTAAGCCATTCTTTACGATGTTCGATGTGTTTCTTGCTGAAGGCAAGGACAATATGATCATCATCCTGTTGACCTTGGTAACGAAATCGGATACGGTGTCTAGCCATGTTACTAAAATATTCTTTAGCCTCCTTAGATGAGGAGGTACCCAAACCTGTAATGCAATATTGTGTTTAATTATTAAATTCAATCATAGAACATAATTAGTTCAATAGAAAATTAATAATCCAGATGAATAAGTATCGTTTAATATAAGTTGTGCTCCAAGACGAATTGGCTGAATCACAACTAAGCTGCTTTAAACTGATTAGGTGACTAATCAGCAATTGTTTTTCACCATTTAAATTAGTCTGAATAATTTGATTATAGTTGAAAAACCTATGGTAGAATGTTATTTGCTTTAACTATAGAAAGCTGCTAGATGTCTTTTTTAGAATATAATAGTTTTGAGTGGCGTCATAAACTGTAAACACTATTTACATCGCCCTATTTGAGGCTAACATTCCGAAGTGATATTTTATGTGAATTTTCATTATTTGACTGAATTACTTCATTTCCTCTACCAATTAGGTTTCATAGGTTATTTAAAATATATTGATAATATTTCATTTTTAGTAAATAGCAGTATTTCCTTCTGAACCATTTTCTATTTTTGAGACTTTGCAATGTTATCTTCAATAAGATGACACTATCACATGCACATCTTAATTTACTATTAAGGATCAACCATTATTACAGTATTGCTACTGTTGTTAGATAGGTAATATTGTCAGATCAAGAATATACTGTTCTTGATTAGTTGTCTGCAACATCTCAAAGAAGACTAATCATCTGGTACTATTTAAGGCCAATTATCAGTTATTTTCCAAGACTGATTTTACGTCTTCACGACTACTTATATTCAAGACGTGCAACCATACACAAATGAATATACATTATATTATTTAAAATGTGATTTTCATACAACATTAAGCAAATAATATTCACACTAAGTATTAAATTTTAATTATTGTCTAACAAAATTAAGTCAAATAAACATTTATTCCTAATTTCACAATCTTATGTGAGAATGTAATTTGACATATAGCTATTAATAGAACATATAGTTATTTTCTATTAAAAATATTTGTATTGCATTTATGAGTTTTTCAACACCCATTAAAATACCGAGTCATTTGTGAAACTAATACAAATCAATCTTTATTTTCCAAATGATACAAATTCCTTATTTTTCAAAGGAATTAAGTGATTTCACTTATTTCATAATAATTATAAGTGATTTATAACTAACCATAAAACATCATAATGTTAAATCATATGTTTGACAAACATATAGCATAGGCAGCTATAGTGTAGTTAGTGACACTATGGCATTATAGTGCAGCATTCATGCAAACCAATCACAATCTTTTGCTAAAAACACTTGTGAAAATTTACAGACAAAAATAAAATTATAATCAAACTTTCTAATACAGATTTACAAATAATAATGAACATGTAGACGTTAAAAAATTAAAATCTTATAAAAAATTGGGAAGATCAAACTAATATTCATAATTTGCCTCCTTTATTAGCAAAAAATTTTACCTGCCTAACTTTTCTGTCACCAGTGATATCATTTTTGCTACTTTGGTTTCCAAAACACACAAAGGTAGGTTATTAGATATTACATGGAAAATTATCCCTCTTTCTCAAATGCAATTACATTGTTGATATTGTGGGATATATTAATGAAAACATTCAAAAATGCAATTTGAAAATTAAACAAAGGTTATTATAAAATTAGTTATGTTGAAAAGTCAATGGTGATAAATGAAAAACAAACTTGGTTTGTTGTTTATTTATTTATCACTTGTCAAGTATTAAGCCATCTGGTCGAGTTTTTATTTTCCATATGCATATTTACATAATTTTTCTGTGTATTCTGTATTCAAAATATATTTTTACATTGGATACATTTTTTTTGTGTATTTGAAATATACTGAAAATAATTTCAAAATATAGTCTATAATTATATAGAATTATATAATTATGTGGTATATATATTTTTTAGTTTGATTAACATCAAAATACTAAGATTAAAATTTATAAAAATCATACATAGAAATAAATTTAGGTGAATCAGGATTTAAATACATACCTTTGTAATATTTAATTGAGTAAGTATGATGATTAGGAGTGTTAGCTTTCCATTCTTCAAATTCTGGCAATGAATAAAAAGATAATTCTTCCTTCTTCTTTCTGGCTTTGACAATAGGTGTGATAAATTCCTCCAAAAAGTCTTGCTTCAAAAGCTCTGGCCAATTATGATGTATAAAATTTATAAGTAATCCTTTGATATGAGAACCATCTTGATCCTGATCAGTCATTATCATTACTTTACCATATCTTAAAGTCTTCATGTCATCAGATGTATTATATTTTTTCTTGTACTGTAATCCAAGGATTTTGATGAGATTGTTAATTTCCGCATTTTCCAGAATTTGTTTGTGAGTTGCTTCTCGCACATTTAAAAGCTTACCACGCAATGGGAAAACTCCATAATAATCTCTTCCTATTACCCCTAGTCCCGAAACAGCTGTAGATTTGGCTGAATCTCCCTCTGTCAATATTAAGGTGCATTTTAATGCATTCTTTGTACCAGCTTCATTTGCATCTTCCAGTTTGGGTATACCTTTTAATTTACTCTGTTTCTTACCGCTTGTTTTAGCAAGTTCATTTTGTGCTTTAAATTTAGCCCAAGATAGAACTGATTCCACTATACCACTTTTGGTTACTTGATTTATAAATTTTTCAGATAAGCTACATTTTGAACCAAAACTTTTCACTTGTAATGTCATATTCTCTTTAGTTTGTGAGTCAAAAGTAGGATTAACGATTAAGCAGTTGATAAATATCCACATGTGGTTTTTAACTTGGAAAGGTTTAATATTAACACCACCTTTATTTTTCTTTTTCAAAACTTCTATAAGCTGCTTTACAATCATATCTACAATATAATCTACATGGCGACCACCTTTAGTGGTAGCAATGCTATTTACAAAAGACATCTGTTGGAACCCTCTATCAGAAAGCGTCAATGCAACTTCCCACCGTTCATGAGCTTGTTCGTATACTATTTTTAAATTATTGCCAGACTCATCCTCCTTTCCTTTTATGTACAGATCTATATAGTCCTTGAATGTCTTGATAGATAATCGTTTACCATTTAAAAACACTTTCACACCACGAGTAGAGGCAGCAACATCAAAAGCTCTTCTCGACATTAATGATACAATCCCCTCATCTAATTTCTCCATTTTAAATTTTGTTAAATCAGGACTAAATGTAATTTTAGTAAAGTCCTCCCCACTAAAATCTTTAATTTTTGGTTCAGATGCCTTAGTCATATTACTACCCCAGGTTTGCTTAAACTGACGTTTGTACTCTTTTGCACCAGTCTCAACAGTAAACTTCGTACTAAAAATATTACATAGCTTTGCTCCATAACCATTTCTACCCCCTGTAACTTTTTCTTCTTCATCATTGTAATTTGAGGAAGTCAATAAGTGGCCAAAAATCATAGTTGGTACAAACATATTTTCTTCCTTATGCATAACCACAGGAATACCTTGTCCATTATTCCAAACTGAAATTATATTATCATCAGAGTTTATCTCAATTTTTATGCAATCCATTTTTTTGTCCCTTTGCTTATTATCAGCCGCGTTTACTAAAATTTCATCAAATATCTTATATAAACCTGGTACATACTCAATTTGCTTCTGTATCATCATCTCCTTTTCAGTATCATATACCCACATCAGTTCTGAAACTTTCTCTACAGATCCAATATATGTATCGGGACGAAGCAAAATATGCTCCAATTGAGACTTCTTCTGGTAGGTTTTTTCAATTGTTAGTTTCTTGTTCTTTTCTGTAGCTGCTGTAGCATTTGCTACAACCTTTCTCTCACCATCAGTACTACCATTTGCAGTTTCACTCATTTTAGAAAATATACTCTAAAACAGAATAATTTATAAGAAATAACTTCGTATCTACGATCAAACAAATTAAACATTTGTCCTCAAAGTATCATAAAAAACTAAATTTGATGAAATATATTTTAGTTCATTCTTAATTCGTTCGTACGAGTATAAGCAATTTAATTAATTTGAGTTTGCATTAGTTCAGCATATTTGTAATTCATAATACAAAATAATGGTTTTGTTTGCATTTTTGTAACACAATATTTATTCTAAATAACCATTAGATATAGAAAAACACAAACAATAAAATTGATAAGTCCTAAATTATAAATATATCGCTTAAAGCAATAAAAAATAACGGCATAATATTAAAGATGCCGGGGAATTTTTTTTAATAATTTTAACCTTAGTATAGCGTCCTTTGTCAGTAATAATTTTCATAAAATAAACTTACCCTTATATCAGCCATTTTCTCTGGTTTTTATTTTAAATATCAATAAGAATAAACATTTATTGCAAGGCAACACTCATTATTTACTTTTTAAGCTTGAAATACTTCACCATTTCACCTCCAGTAAAAACAAATGGCAGGTCGTTTCTCACAAAACCGCCATACATCGACTATTTCCGAGTATATTCGATTGCTCGGGGATATTCGAAATTTGACCAATGAGAAATAATGATTTTTAATTTTCACCACCTACTAACCAATTAGAGTTTAAGATCATGAAATTAAATAAATGCTAAAAGGTGAAAACTAACTATGCGCTGTGTGGAAAAATCAATATGGTTCGCACGCGGTTAGCTCATACTGCATATGGTATACAATATTAAATAAGCAGATGAAGATTAATAGTAGAATTTCAATAGTAGCGATTCAACTAGTTATACATAATCCTACAAATAAACCGTTATTTTTCTACAAACGTTTTAAAGTTGTTCGACATTTAACATTTAAAAATTGAATAAGAAGGTTTAAAGATAAGCTACAGATAACATACCTAAATTAAAAATATTTAGAGGAATGAAGATAGTATGGTTTAGTAACTGTTCAGTATTCATAGAAAATACAGTCCTCATATCAAAGTTATTTAAGTTGAAAAATTCTGCTTATGTATTTTTACGCTATATAATTGTATCAGATAGGAACTATTTATATGGTTAGTTTTACAAATTTAATATTAATATGACAAATAACTGAGTGAGGCAAATTACTGTTTAAAATAGTAGGTTCGTTTCGTTTGCAGCATTAATGTGGTCTCGAATTACCTTGCGGAAAGAAAAGCTATTTGTTTATATAAATCCGGTGCAATTAGTGCTACACCTTTGCGTTCATTTGGAAGATGTAAGATGTAACTAGTATTAGTACATCTTATCTCCACTAGGGTAGAATATGTGAATTACATTAGTTCTAAAATGTGACGTTATAGAATATATTTATATCAATGAATTGTATACTCTCGTAACAGTTCATTGATTTATATTAAATAAATGTATACATATTAAATTACTCATGTTTATTATTTAAAACTACTAGTTTTTAATCATAATTATTCTTGTAAATCTCTTTCAATTTCGTTAATTTCACATATACAATCAATGTTAATTTCATTAATTAGCACTTGTTGTACATAAACCTATAAAACATTAACAAATACAATAATGAAGCTAATAGCGTTAATCTCCGCTCCCTCGTTTGTTCGTTTTTGCATACATTAATAATCAGTTGACTTTCGGCGCAGTAGAATTTACACTACACTCAAGTACAAACGAAAGAACGTAATATGAAATCAGTTTCTTCTAATAAGAACACTGTTTAGAATTCTTGTAATATAAACATAGCTTATATTACAATAGCGGAGCTATAATTTCTTGGTTATATTAGTTATGAACTATATTTTCCTTGAATAGTTATAATATAAATTAAAACGATATTTTCATATTTTTTTAGAATGTCGAAATGGTGGGCTTTTCTTTAAAAAATTGTTTTAACTCAATATAAATTTCTTAATATACAATTTGTACAACCGTAAAGAAAATAACTATTTTCGTATCATTTATGTCTACTTACTATTTAAAGATTATACTCCTCAACTTGAGTTGACGTTTAAAGCTGGGTCCAATGGATCTATCTTCTCATGATATGATGGTATGATGGTCATTCTATTAGTCAAAGACTATAGTAGTTATAACGGTTATAACGTGATGGTTTAGATGTGTTCTGTGATCTTTGTTATTGTTGTAAAATGCTTGATATTCTGTGATTGTTTTAGAAATGTAGGGTTATATAAATTAGTTTAAGTATATTATGACTGGAGAAAAATCCCGCATTGAGGGGATTATTGACCAAATAAATTCAAAAAATGCCAAAAAAGTGGCCCTAATTTTGGTTCTTAGTTTTGCCTGTTATCATGCAATCCTTCATATAAAATATGGTAAAATTTATAGGTTAAGTCATCAAATAATTAATTTTTTAAATAATATTTAAATTATTTAAGGCACGAATTCCTGTAAATGGTTATTATCTGATGGACGTTATAAAGCAGATCAAGAGTGGCAACCATATGGTTGTATGTTGCATTTTTATACTAAAATGTAATTATTATTTTTTATTTATTTTACTATTTCCATATCAATTTCTTTTTAGAGATACAAGAAGATGCTTACGTTACATAGCATATTATGGTTCAGAATCACATTTTATTTTCATTGGGGATACTCGGATAAGAGAGTTATATACTGCATTTATTGAACATGTAGTTCATGATGATGTTAGTCAGAAACCACTCAATTTGACTCATATTGATAAAACATTGAACATCAGAGTTGATTTTATCTGGGCTCCTAATATATCAAAGTTAATGGTAGATACTTTTAGGTGAGGTCATATAAAAAACCTACAAGTTTACAAACGAAAGGTACAAATAGCAAAAAAGATCAGAATAAGACTGCAAATATACATATGTGAGATTAAATAAACTCGAAACCACTTACACTAACAGTTTTGGCACAAAATCACCTAATTCCTAGTTAATTAAACATCACATCACTCATTACTTTATAATCTTTGAAGAATAGATATGATATATTGTATTACAGATAGATTTATGAGGTGTGATTTTAAAAATTCATGAACATCAATGATTCAACAGTATTTTTGCTGGAAAAACAGAAATATTTAATATAAACGAAAATTTTCATGGATTAAATACATTTAAAAAGATTAATAGTCATAAAATATTACTACCAAACTTTACTACTTTAGATAAGATTTGTGTATCTGCTATTGTCTATTTGTATCTATGCTGTGTTTTTGCTTTGTTTAATATCAAAGTATTATTGCAAGCTTTTACATGTAATGCCTCATTAATATTAAGTTCCAAATTATAAATATTAACTTCATATTTTAATAGTAATTTAATAACAAGATATTTCATTATATTAGATAGACCAATTCATTTACTTTAGAATAATATCCTAAAATATTAAACTGTTAATATAAACAAATGATAAGGACGAGACTGAAATTTTTTAATTTTTAGGGATATGCAGCTTTCCATTGAATCTCCTTCAGTGGTGATTGTTGGTTCTGCAATATATCCAATTATTGTTTCCAATGGATCACTCTCAATGCTCGCAGAATATCAAAGAAACTTAACAAGACTTGTTCAGTCTATAGATAAATTGCATGAAAAAAAAACTAAAATTCTTTGGGCGTTACAGGCACCAATTAATCAGGACAAATTGAAACTTGAGTATCAGGTGGTCACCAATGAACAAATTGACTTATATAACAAAGCAGCCATCGAGGTATTAATGCTTTATAATAATAAGCAGTTGAGTATACTAAACATATTTCAAATACTCTATTATCTAGAGTATTTTATTATAATAGTATAGAGATTATTATATAAAGTAATACACAATGCATTTATTATTTAAATGAAATATCAATCATGTCTATTCTAAAAATATTTTCACTTATTCTTACATATACATTACATTACATTTTACATTACTTATTATATACTTCATGGGACAATTATACAGGTATTATGCTATGACAGATTTTATTCAAAACTAATAGTATTTTTGGCGATTTTTTTGGCATAAGCTCTATTCTGCATATGTAGTTACGAAATAGTTTATGAAGTAAAACAACAGAGAATAGTAAATAAATAATTAGAAATAATTGTGCTTGGCATAAATCTTACAATAAAATAATATAATTATTTACATCAAACGTTACTGTTGTTGCCTACCTCATCTTCTTTTTTCAGTGTATCGTGTAACTATTGGTTAAAATATTATTTCTCTTCTGTTATACATATGTGTTTATTTGTAGGTATTGTCTCATTCAGCTGTAGACTTGTGGTGGAGTGTAAGGCTTATAGGACATGGAATGGTTTTAGAAAGCCCCGATGGAATTCATTTGGCCAAAAAAGCTCTAAGGCATGATACACAAATACTTTTGAATATGTATTGCAATGATTATATGAATTTTAATGATGGCACTTGTTGTAGTTCTGTTGAAGCTAGAACTACATTACAAATTGTTACATTTGCAATAATGGCAGTGTGGTAAGTTTTGTTTTTATTTTAAAATATTTATTGCGTCTAAAATTAATAATCGATTTATCCACTTCTATGTTGCTTATTCAATAAATATTGATGAGTGTTATCCTTCTGAATAGTGGTGAGTATAAAAGAAAGTACTCTCGTCTAGTTTATTATATTACACAATATACCTTTATCTTTATTGTAATCAATGTAAAATATATCATAGATATTTTTAGATTCTGACTTGGTACTGATGTAATTGAAAACTGTAATACAGGGTCTTTCAATAAGGACGTTCGATTTTTAAATGTAAATAAAACAGGTTGTGCGTGAGATATCCATTCAATTTCTTTTTATTTGAACATTTTATGACATTAAGTATGGATGTTGTTTCAAATGTCTGCCGCAGCTTTCCTTGGTGGCATATATTCAGGAGGTCCAATTTTCGATGACTTCGTCGCATAAATCTGGCTGAATTTTCTGGATGGCGTTTGTTATGTTGACTTTGATGGTATCAATTGTTTGCGGTTTATTGGTATAGACCTGCGACTTAAGATAGCCCCAAAAGAAAAAATCTAAAGGCGTTAAGTCGCACGACCTCGGGTGGCACTTTACCGGTGCGCGAGATAACCATGCCCTCAAAACGCTCGTACAAAATGTTCATCATGGCATGCGCTGTGAGGCACGTAGCGCCGTCCTGTTGGAACCACATGTCGTCGGTATCCATATCATACAGTTTAGGTCACAAGAAGTTGCTTATCATCGATCTGTAGCGCTCGCCGTTGACGGTTATGGCTATGTCAGTTTCGTTTTGGAAGAAGTACGGACCGATGATTCCGCCAGACCAAAATCCGCACCAAACACTGATTCGTTCAGGATGCATTTGGTGCGTGTATCTCGTGTGGATTGGTATCGTCCCAAGTCCGACAATTTGGCTTGTTCACATATCCATTCATCCAAAAATTGGCGTCGTCGTTATAGATGATTTTTTGGCGAAATTCGGGTCAACTTCCAACTGCTTCAGAGCCCAATCAGCGAACACACGGCGTTGTCTGTGGTCGTTTACCTTAAGTTCCTGGGTTAGTTGGATTTTATGCAGGTGCAGACCTAAGTGCCCACGCAAAATTCTCCAAGTTGAAGTCGCAGAAAGGCCAAGTTCTTGTGAACGACGAGAAATTAACTGCCTCGGGTTTTTCCGTCCACTCTCACGCACAGCAGCGATGTTTTAGTAGACTTTGCGTTTCGGTGACGTACGGGTGTTGGCTGATTATTTATGAAATTGATTGACTCGAATTTGGCCACCAAACGTCGAATAGTCGACTCGGCGGGCGGTGAGGATAAAAATTACGTAATGCGCGAAACGTTTCTCGAACGAAGCACTGATTTTCAAAATAAAATTTGATGATTTACATACTTTGTTGAACGCTATAACCTTCCATGGTGATTTACCATACACCACTGAACAATTCATAACAAATGTGACAAATGATGCTTTAACAACATGACCGCTATAACCTAACAAATTTCGAGCGTCCCTATTGAAAGACCCTGTAAAAATGTCTGCATATTGTTTCAAAATTAATTATACAAAATAATTAGACATTTCTCTAAAGTTGCACAAAATATGAAGAACTGTAAATGTAAAATTTTTTAATGACAAGTAAAAATTTCAACTTAGGAATCTGGTATCCTTTGAAATAAAATCATTGTATATAATAGACAATACCTTTAAACTAATCGGGTGTGTATTTGAAAACAACACTTGTGGTACTGTCAACAATAGAAATCAATAGTTATTGAATGGTTAGTGTGAATTATCACTCCAACCAACTAATTATCGAATATAAGCTAAAAAGATAAAAATTATGATTTCATTTTAACCTGTTATTCCACAGCAACATCTGCCTGTTTAATTGTTCTTCAACAATTTTATTGATCACTTAATGTTTACACATTAGTTATTAACATTTCATATGGATTATATAAGTGATACTTTTTATATGCTCATACTTGAAGTATTTATTATGAACGATTAGAACAAGAAAGTTGTAATAGTTGTAATTGAGTTTTATATACAGTAATGGCCACACATATTACGGAACGTATTCTTTGTGATTCAGACTGTATTACAATACATAATTTCCTTAAAGTAGTACATTTATGGGATTGGGCTGCAATGATGTCTTACCAAAGGTTCTCTAAAGAAATCAGATCCGGGCTTTGGGCATATCAGTTCAATGCTTGTAACAGCATATTTATACGTTAAACAGAGTGTTTGAGGTCATTGTCATGCATGATATGACACAAGTAAATTCTCGTCTACAGATAGCTTCATATCTCCAGTATGTTTTTGTACATATACTGGTCCAAAATACTGTAAATCTGTATAAGAGACCTTTGCTAAACCAGCATCCTTGACAAGTACACTACAATCGTCATATTTAATAATTTTCATTGTTTAGATTCGGTTAAAGTCTTTGTTATCAGATATGATACACAACATGTGCTGTTGGACCCATAGTGACTAAATTTATATTCATTATTCCATAGCATTGTTTTCGAGAATGACGTGGGCTTATGTAAATGTTCCCATGCAAACTGTTTCAAAAATATAAAACCGAGGAATTTTCCGAACTTTTCGAATTTAATTTTGTAATGTGAAGAAGGAGAATCCTAGATTTTTTATATTCATAATTATTTGCCATTTTTTCAGGTGTGCAACGTGTTCTATATCCCATTGTATATGAATAGCATTTTTGGTCATTTAAGTTCATAAAATGTCGGAGATATTCATGAAATTTAATCATAAATCTTATTTAAATACTGAGGAAATAGTGAAACGGGCTATTTCAAAATCTAGAGTAGTTCAAATAGTTGTTTTTCTTTAAGTGAATTATTTGTAAATTGATGTTGTTATATATCACGTGGGCTATTTATTTGGCCACCACTGTATGTATTTATTATTTTGTTGGGACAGACAAAATTTTCTGCAATACATTATGCATTTTATTAAAATTTCATGTTTTTTTGAGGTTTCATTTATAAATATGTATAGATCTAGCCTGCTAGAAAAAATTGTATCTATTGGTTATGCACATTTTTTCTACAAAATATATGAAGAGGGATTATTTTAATATTTATTTGTTTCAGTGTAATAATAGCAATATGTATGTGTTTAAGAAGAGTTATGATGAAGTGTCGAGAATGGTCACGATATGAGTACCAAAGGCTTCCAGAAAATGAACATCAAACACCGTTGCCACCTACTAGTAATTACTACACCCTCTTTTTGTCAATATCAAGAATGGCAATAATAATGATTTACTTTTTCATATGTGACCGTACAAATTTTTTTATGAAAGAAAATAAATATTATTCAGAATTTAGCTTTTGGCTTCCAATTGGCTATGTAACTGTTTTGGGATTATTTTTTACTGAAGATAGCAAATTTACAAAAATTTTACATCGAGATCAATTAAATGAATGGAAAGGATGGATGCAGTTGGTAATATTAGTTTATCACATTACAGGGGCCAGTAAAGTTTTAGTAATAAATATGCATATTAAAGTTTTGGTTTCTTCTTATTTATTTTTGTTAGGTTATGAACAGTTCTCTTACGTGTGGCATAGAAATGATATAAGTATTGTTAGCTTTTTTAAAATGCTTTTTCAACTTAATTTTATGACTGTTACTTTATGTCTATGTATGAATCGACCATATCAGTTTTATTACTTTGGGCCATTACTGTCATTCTGGTATTTAATGATTTATTGTTTTATGGCATTTCCACCCCACATCACTTCACAAAGTTCTGAAAATAATGTGATACAGTATTTCTACCTGTTAATTAAATTTATTTGTTTATTTAGTATTCTAACAATACTCTTCATGTCTGAAGTGTTTTTTGAGAAAGTTTTTGTAACACGACCGTGGAAGGCATTGTTTGTAACTACAGATGATGATATACATGAATGGTGGTCACGTTGGAAATTAGATAGATATTCTGTCTTGTATGGAATGTGTTTTGGTGTTATTATGGTTCTTGCACAAAGGTATAACATTTTTGATGACAACAATCATTCTAACCTTTTCTCTAGAGGAATAGCATTAAGTTCCACATTAGCTGCTATTATAGGTATCGGGTCTTATATAACATTTACAGTCCTTTGTCACAATGAACTGGAATGCAGCGAAATACATTCTTATATAGTTTTCATTCCGATAGTTAGTTATATTCTATTAAGAAATATATCAGGAATACTTCGTACCCGGTATTCAAGTTTTTTTGCGTGGTTTGGAGAAATATACCTTGAGTTGTATATTAGCCAGTACCATATTTGGCTATCAGCTGACACACATGGAGTTTTAGTACTTATACCTGGTTATCCAGTGCTTAATGTAATAATTACTTCTTTCATTTTTGTATGTGTATCACATGAAGTGCATAGAATAACCAAAGACTTACTACCATTTGCTGTTCCTAATGATTGGAGGTTGGTTCTACGAAATTTCATTTTATTTCTAGCTATTTTAGTACCCATTGGTATTAATGATGGCATGTTTTAATTTTTGTGTTACAAAATATATTTATAAATTCTGTATGTATGTTAAAAAATTATATAATTTGTGATTAGTATTTGTTTCATTTCATATGAAATAGTCTTCCTTTTGAATTATATAGTTAAGCCCTATTATAGTCATTTAATATATCCTTCTATATACATAGCCAAAATAGCATACTTGAGTATTAGAATTGATCATATTCTATGGCATAAAATATAAAATTGTTCTGGCTATCGAATATTTTATATTCATTAACATTATACTTTCAAATGTCATAAGGACATGTAAACAAAAAGATTTTTCAAATAAAATTACTATAAAATTTCCAAATTTTTAGTGTTTTATTAGAATACATTATTATGACTAGGAATTCATTAATATGCATTATATATTAATGACTTTAATTAATTTTTTTTATGCCAATCAAAATTAATACAAAGTTATTGTATTGATTAATAATTCCGTTTGTTAACCTAGTTACAATCTGCATACCCAATGGCATCCAGCCATTCACTAGCCTTGCAAAAGAATATGAATGGATTAGAAATAACATGAATTAATGGTAAATGCCATATTTAATGGTGATAATTAAGTATACTGAAATCTGAAATGTATATATTTATCTTATTGTATTTCTTTTATTCTGTATACCAAGACAAATTGAGTATTTATCTATGCTTATCTCATGTTTGTAGTAGATACTATAAACATTGGATTAAAAGAAACATGTTAAATTAAAAAATAATTTATGTTATTACATTGTGATGGTAGTAGCAATAAATTCATTTTCTATATCATTTATAATGTTTGATATAACATTTTTGTAGTATATCAAATAACTTGTTACTAGTAAGACTTGAAAATCAATCACTTGCTTTATATTACTATATAAAGTATATAATATATGTATATTACTTCTAGACAAATATGCAACAGTGCAGTAAACAGCAATAATATTTTATGCAGCGTTTTGTAGGTTACAGTCGCTTCCTATTTTTTTCACAGTACATTTTTCCATCGTAGAAAAAGAAAATAAAAGTATCTGTGGAAAATTCAGGAATAATGGCAAAAAAGTTAAAACTATTTCAAATACCAATCAAAACAAAATGATATAAATTGTTTACAATACAATAGTTACTTATTATTTACAACACTATAGTATTCTTTATTAATGAATGGATATTGAAATGAATTAATTTAGTCAGTTGTTTCTCGATGCTTGATCTTAAAAATCGTTGAAATTTCCGTAGGTTATGCAATGCAATGGAATATAGATTGTATATTGTTTTCTCTTCCGTTCTTTGAAAGACGTTACATAGTAATACCTTTATAATTAGAAATTATAATTTTATGTTATCATTTTCACTGCATTTTTTTAAGCAGTAGACGAAGCGTCTATATAACATGACGCTATTCATAAGGGAATATATTATTTTTCTATTTCGATAAAAAGAAAAAAATTTAGGAATATTTATAATATTAAATTTATTATACGAACAATATTTATCATACAATAGATTTTAAACTTTATGCCAGTAATTATACAGTTTAAGTGTGCAGTGGAAAATGCTAAACTGTTTAATTACCTTTATGCCAAATACATAACAATGAAAATTGAAAATAAACGGATCAACTGTGCGTATGTGAATCCAACTAGCCCCAAAAACTTTTTGCGGGGAAATACATAAATGTATTGCCATGGTTATGTTCGTGGATTTCAAAAATTTTAATTAGATTATGTGGCGCCATCTGTTGGTGGACGAGCAAGTCTGTTGAACAATGTATAAGTCTTTTTTTCCTCTCTCTTATATAGTGAGTTGAATACAGTGTTTCTAAGTAATCAGCACGTGTTTTATTTTATTTTCTCTCGGTCTTTTTATCAGTATGTAAGTGGAGTGCTGTATGAAAATAGTAATGAACTTATCGGTGATTGAAATCACCGATACACTGGTGACAGTGACTATTACTGCGTCAAGTGAAATCTGCTATCGTAATCTGTGTTGCTATATGAGGGCAGAACAGACAGCGATTAGCTCGGATGAACGCAAGTAGTGGCATCTCAGGAGATAGGGAGAGAGTTCCAATTATTGTGCTAGAATAATAATTGGAATATCATATTTAGTTTGAAAATAGACATATCAAATGCACAGTTCATATAACTAATCGAATTCTTAAATGTACTAAACGTGTTACGATTATAACTTTTTTGTCTTTGAACTTGCCCACAACCACAACTCATTAATTCATTATAATCCGCTTATTACTTATTAGTACAGATCTACCTTATACTTATTTATCTCCACTAGCATCTGTATTAATTTCAGTGTGTGTAAAATTTGAATATAAAAATATTTCCTGTAACTTTATGTAAGATTGTTTTTCATAGAAAAGCGAATAGATAAATTTAATGAGGTTAGATCGTTTCGACTGGGTCACACTTTGGAAAACTAGTGATACATGTTTGTTAAAAATTGCAAAAGTTGTATTTAGCAGCCTCGTTTATCCTGTTCTGGACTAAATTGTACAAATTATATATATAACATAACTTGAAACTACCAAGATACATTTTTGTTTTTCTAAATGAACTAGAGTATATACAAGGCTTTTTATGTTAGCTGAGCAAATTGGATAATTTTTACAGTGAACATCGATGAGGCCTCAGCTGTCATAACTTATGAATGATGAAGGTTATTTTGTTCCAGAACGATTATACCAACTCATAGTTTATGTAATTCATTGAAATATATCTAACGTTTTATGATTAAAACTTATACATAGTTCCAAACGTTCTGACTTATTAAACACCCTATTGAAAACAGAATAGATAGCATCGTTATTCTATGATAAAAGTGTTAATTGAAAACGTTACAAGTTCGTTGCACTAATTCTATGTGGCAATGTTG
Source organism: Rosalia funebris (assembly GCA_037954035.1). NCBI lineage: Eukaryota > Metazoa > Arthropoda > Insecta > Coleoptera > Cerambycidae > Rosalia > Rosalia funebris. The sequence goes on along the minus strand of JAZFAV010000009.1, from coordinate 27,655,419 downwards.
CTTTAAATCTACGAGCAAAAAGACCTTTGCTCGTAGCTTTAAATGTAAAGAAGAAGAAGAATGTCGGTTTTCTGTTTGAATTTGATAATTTGAAAGAGTACACAAGTATCCCAAACAATTGGAGGTTTAAAGAAGCCTTGTTCAGGGGTTTATTTCGTTTTATTTTATTAATTGCAGTAAAAAAGAAATGGATAATAAACCCGTCGACTTTGTAAATGTATCATTAAGAATAAGGCCAGCTTTAAATCAAGATAGCACCACATCTTGTTTGCAAGTTATTAGTAAACAACCTCCGGTAAGTCAATTTTGAGTATTGAATACCTGCAATAACCAATTGGCAGAATAATATAATTCCAATAACTTGTAGGTTTTATTAGTAGTAGATCGTTCGCAAACATATCATTTTGACAAAATCTTCACAGAGGAAGTAGATCAACAAACTGTTTATAATGAGACTGTTAAGCCTTTAGTTGAATATGTAAAGAAAGGCTATAATTGTACAGTATTTGCATATGGTCAAACAGGAACAGGAAAAACATACACGATGGGTACCAGCAGTCAGGTATATAAATTTAGTGATTTTAATGTGGTCTGTTCTATTGGAAAAATTTTAGATAAGTGATGAGGATGCTGGTTTAATCCCTAGAACATTGCGTCAGTTTTTTGAAGCAGATGTAGAGGATGGTGATATTGACATTTCAGTGTCTTTTATTGAAATATATAATGAAAGAGTTTTTGATTTACTTCAAGATAGTAATAAGCATCCATTAAGAGTGAAAGGTATATTATAATAAATAAGGATGATTTTAGTGATAGAATTAACTTCTTTTATTAGATATTAATTAGTAGGAACAGTGGAATATGTCCCACTAACTGTTATACTGAGAGTATTAATGTGCTGTGATTATTGCCTTTTATTTTTTTATTTATGATAAGCTGGAACCAAACTGAAGGTTTAGTTTCAATTTTACTATAATGGATTATTCAGTTTCATTATAATGGATATTATATATAACTTGGAAATAGATTATACATTAATGAGCTGAGATAATAGTGATAGTATAGTGATGAGCTTATCGGTGACTAAAATCACCCATACCCTGGTGACTTGAAGTTGGTAGTGTACATGATTTTTGAATTGTTTAGTATAGAACGTGGCAATGAAGTAAATATATGGTGAGATTAAAAAAAATCCTATATAAGGTAGTTGATCAATCCAGTTAACAATTAATTTGTAATTAACATTGTTTGGCAGTTTATGATATTAAATGATTTTTATTGCATATATTAAAATAAAAGCCATTTAAGGTAAAAGTCGAGCAGTATAGTATACCCGTCTAGTTTAACTGTATATTATACAATTACATGAAGCAATGTTACCTTTATATAAGTTATCATTTTTATAAATAAGTTTAATGAATATCCATCTCGAGAAGTTTATTACATTTAGTATATTACACCAGTACTATACAACATAGTATTCTGTGTATCTACGATAATGTAATAGAGTAACATATAGAAATTAAGTTCAACTACCTATAATGAAAGTATTTTCGTTCTTTAGGATTCAAGGTACAGGGTTTTAGGCAAGTAAAAGTTTTTAATTGTAATGAAGCCAAAGAGTTATTGAAAATTGGAAATAAGAATAGACACACAGCAGGTACTAAACAGAATTCAAATAGTTCAAGATCTCATGCAGTCTTCACTATTTATTGTAATGTCAAGCACAGGTATAATTTTTCTATAAAGGTTAGGCATATTATATAATTTAATTTTATGTTTAGTGATCGTGAAACATGCGCCAAACTGAATCTTGTAGATTTGGCAGGCTGTGAAAGTGTAAGAAAAACTGGTAACCAGGGTAGCACTTTCCAGGAAGGTGTAAACATTAACAAAGGATTGCTTTGCATTGGCCAAGTTATGACTGCACTATCTTCAAACTCAAATTTTATTCCATATAGGCAGTCTATTATCACAATAATTTTGCAAGGTAAGTTTTTGTGACTCGTCTTAGTAAAATATGATATTTATTGAAAAACACTACAAAATGATATGAAAATAAACTGTTGGACAATTGAAATGATGCGGCCAAAAATTAAGTTCATTATTTTCAGTTTTGATATTCAGAATGTGCAAAATCACGATATATCGCAATTTACAAAACATCTAAGTTATCGATATTTATATTCTAGATTAAGTTTTTATAAGGTTTGGGTTTGATTCATTTTTTAGATTTTAATTGCATTTATTTTACTTCCATAATTTTTAAGCCAAAGATTTCAGCTTTATGAGTCCCATAAGATTAAAATTGGTCAACAATAAAGCAAGTGATGACTAAAGTTCTAAAAAAAATTTTTTTAATTACACTTTAATAAAACGTAATAACCAAAAATCTAAAATTTTTTTTTTAATATATTGACCTTACAGTAAAATATCCAATAAAGATCTAATAAAAAATTCTATTTTTTTCCTAAATGGAAAAGGTCTAAACATTTATATTTTTTCAATATTTTACTTTGATATCCTGTATAACAAATATAAAAGATGAAATTACAAATAAACCATCGTATTTCCAGGAAAAAAATTATCGTTGAGACTACCAATTTTTTAGGAGCAACTATGGCATTTTAAATTTAACTTAAATATTTGGGTTGGCCACTCAATTGTCCCATAATTAGTTTTCAGTATCTATTTGACATGAGAATTTGTGCTTCATTGTAATCATCATAATTGTAACATGTGTTTATGACTTTGTCATTTTCATCAGTTAATGATTTAAATTATATTTAGATGCCAGGTGGGTGTTAAAAATAAGTTTAGTGGTCATATAACCAATGAAATAAAAATAAAAATCATCCAACTAATATGAGAAATTGCTTAGATATCTCTTTGTAGTAAATAATAGCTTCTAAACGTTTTTTTAACCTCGACTACCAGAAATTTATACCACAATACTTATGAAATTTTTGGTAGTCGACAATACCAGTGCCAGTAGTCTTATCGGATCTATTGATATCGGGCTTTTTTTTTAAATCATGTAAAATTCTTCATCAGATTATCTAATGATGAAACCTACTGAATTTAGTATCTGTGTGAGAGTTTATAAGAAAACAAAGTTTTATGAGGAAGTGTGTTTGTTTTAGATTCTCTAAATATCAAAAATTTTATATCATTAATAGCATGTGTCAATTCAAATGTGGAGGATAGCAATGAAACTATACAAACCTTAGATTTTGCTCAAAGGGTTAAGAAAATGAAGAACAAACCAGAAATTAGTGAAGCTATAACGCAATACAAAAGAGATAATCCGTATTTATTTCAGACCTCAAAAGTTAATAATACACCATTCAAAAGACCTGCTTATGTACAACAAACTCCTTGTCCTATGAAAAGGATAAAAAATGTGCATTTGAAGTCTATAAACGATTTGCCAGGTCCTACTAACAGTACAGAGAGCCCAACTTCTATGACTATGGCTTCTATTTATAGTAATACTGAAGTTACCCAGCAAAATTTGAGTCCAGTGATAAAAAAATATATAAATGCCATGGAATCTTCTTTGATGAATAAATTAGAAACTGTTATAAAAAATACTCTGAAAAGGCCAATGATAGAATCACAGTTTGAGGCAGACAAAAATGCTAATAAAGAAAATACTCCAAAGTAAGAATTCACATTAATTCAGTAGGGCAATTGCAAATTTTAGCATATATAAAGAGTATAGTGTTTTATTTGACATTCGTTGCAGGTTGTCCTGGAATAAAATACAGAATGAAGTTTCCAAATTGGTTAGACATGAAATTGTGCAGATGAGTGCAGTAGCAACTAGAGCTGCTAGCAGCCCTATAGATGATTACTTAGAATCTAACAAAATAAAAAGAATCTTGGTAAGTTGAAAATATATATTATAATATTAAATTTTTATTTTATTCAGTGCGTATTAAAGCTATCTGCAATGTAAAAATGATTAAGTACAGTAGCAACTAGAGTTACTAACAGGTTGATAGATGATTACTTATAGCTTTTGAGTAGACTTTCTAGTGAAAATTTTATTTATAGACTCACTTTTACCAGATTTTTTTAAACCTTTAGATGTCCATTTTAAGTATTTTGTCAACTGTGAAATAATATTTTGTGCCAAAAATTAGGAAAAGGAGACAATATTCAAAATCTTTTGATGACTTTTGTATCAAGTTTTATAAAAAAATATTTATTTTCTTTCTGATAAGAGTATATATTAGATTAATGTGCCAGTGGTAAGGTACTTATGCAGTACTAGCTAAATTAAACTATGTGACTATTTTGGTGTTTGTGTATGTTTTGTGTTATACCAAATTTTATAAAATCAGATTACAATTGAAAGATAACATTTATGACTTGACAGACTCCTGACTAAAACCTAAAAAACTCATTTTTCTAATTTTAAAAAGTGGTATACGATTTAGCTAGGGGAGCTCATGGACAAAACCATTTGCAAGGTGTATTGAAAAGAGTCTTTCTACTTAATAGAAATAATCTTAATTTACAAGCAATATGAGCTTGGTGTTTAGAATACATTTTATGTTTATGATAAACTGTAATTCCTCTACCCTCATGGTACTTACAACAACCATAACAGACGGTAATGGTCAAAAATATTGGCAAGGTATGTATTGAAAAGCATTTTTTTTTTTTTTTTAGTTAACAATACAATTCTGTATAATCTATTGGTTTTCTAAAATGTAATTTACCAGCAACTGTGATAAACCAAACATACTCTGATAAATTTTGCCCTATACCTTCAATAACTACAACACACAATACCATATATTTTATATGCACGAAAGCATATAATGATTTTTAAAAACAATTTTTATTCTAATTTAATTTATTTTTAAAGTTTTATTTGATCTTTACATTACAAAATTTAAATGGTTCATAACGTCGTGTTATGACCGCGACTGAGCGAGTATGTTTCAGTTATGCTATAGTTATGCTTCAGTACTGATGCGACCACTTGCTGTCGTATTTATTAATTCACAAGTGCTGACACAAGTCAGGTGATTTACTAGAAAAAGAAGTTATTAACTTTCAGCAAGTAATCACGATCGTGACTTTAAAATATTATACGTTACAGATAGAGCACGAAGTGGTCTCAAAGCTGTAACGCAAGAGGAGATTACAATGGTTCTTATCTGAACATATTAAGTTACTGCAACAAAGTATAAGGGTAAATGAAGGTGAAGTTTAACAATTCTAAGTACAATGGATAATTTTGATATAACATATATATCCAAGGAGTCATCAATAAACTTATGTCATCAGTAAACTTAATCAAACGTTGATCATACATTGTTCAAACTAATAGATATATTTCTTATAGAATTTACAATCACAATCTAGATATCCCAAAAATCGAACTCTCCTTGATACTACACCTATACCACCCAACAAAAAGCACATTTATTTGATGTTTCTATATTAGATTCATATATCATGGAGAGGATGAAGATAATTTAATTATTCGTAATTCCATTTTTTTTTTTAGAACTATGATAGTCCAGTTTTAGATGACAATTTAGAAAAAGAAGATTCACAAAATAAGGAAGGTGGGGAAGGCGTTAATATGAAGTCTAATTCATATGCCGAATTTAAAGTCCCTGAATTTCCTGTGTTTAAACCAAAGAGGAAAAAAACCAACCAGACACCAGCAGACTTCGTTCCAAGACAGAGTTTAAGATTGTCTTTAAAAAGAAAGACTATCGATGACAATTATTCTATAGAAGAATCTGATATGTCATTAGAAGTCAGCTATGATCACAAAAAGAAATATTTACAAAGCAGGAGAAAACAACTCAAAGACGATACCATTGAGACAGACAATAACATTTCTCAATTTGGTAGGAGATATAGTATCAGGTTGGCAGATAGAAAAAATGAGTTGGAAGATGAATGTCTTACACAAAATAAGAGTAATATGACTAATGATGAAATTGACGAAAATAATAAATCTCAGTGCACTGGAAGATATAGTGTTAGATTAATGAAAAAAACATATAAAGGAAAAAATACTAAACGATTGAAAGAACATACCATTAACAATAATAACAATGCAAGAGATTTAGATGTTAATGTAAATAATAAGAGTTTGATAAAAACTAGCATGACCCTGGACTTAAATTCCAAGAATAGAGTTTCTAATGAATGCAGCAATTGTAACATTCCTAATACCAAAAACAATAGAAGATACAGTGTAAGACTGGCTAAAAAAGAAGACACATGTCAATTGTACACTGGTTATGTTGACGATTCATTTGTACAGGATTATAAAAAAAAAGAAACTGCAACTTCTAAACCTAAAACAACTAAATTAAAAGTTATAGATACATGTGTTGGGAAACGCATAATAAATAACTCTAGGTAAGGTGTTAATTGTTGTATATTGTCTAATAACAATTGTTGTATATTTTTTACTTTTCCAGATCTGACAGCCCAATTACAGCTCGTACTAAATATGTTTTGAATATGTTAAATGATGGGAATACAAGACAATTAGAGCAATTGCATTCTATTGGACCTAAAACAGCACAACAAATATTACTCTTTAGGTGGTATTCATGTTATTTATAGTTTATATATTTGCCATGTAAATATTCACAAAAATCTTATTTTTCTGGGATTATACTATATAGTTTAAATTTAATTATATAGTTAAATCAAGTGAGTTTTTTAACAATGAATATAACTATAAGGCTATACTTTATTCCATAGCTATATGTTAATTCATTTTAGTTGATTGTTTTTTAGTAGAAAAAATTAAGATGACATTTGTTCAATAATCATTGGGAAAGAGTGGTAAGAGTTGTATCACAATTTTCGCGTTGTTAATCATCTGGAATATGAAATTGAGGTTATTAAAATAATGTATTTTGATGAAATTGTTTGTTAACCATTGTCAGCAGATGTTTATAATTAATATTAAAAAAAACCTTTTTTTATAATTACTAAAACTAGTTGTGCTCTATTAATCTATAGTTTTTTTATTTTATCAACCTCATATTTATTTGTTTGAAGCTATTAAAGACCATTGGGACTCTTTAGCAGATAAGTAGTTTAGTTTTTGGAACATAACTATAGGTTAATTGAACACGATAAGTTTTAGTAAATATTAAAAAAAACTGATCAACAAAAATCATCTGTTGATAATAGATGACAAATAATTTTACCAGAATACATTCCATATTCTAGATGAATATCAACACGAAAATTCTGTTCAATAAATATCAAAAAACATCAGGATCTGAACCTTTCAAATGATGTAATACTCGAGCTATGCTCCATTTGAATATTTTATATTGGTAGTTGTTTGTAGGAGATGCTGTCAGGGATAGTAACTGCTTTTATATCCAAAAGTGTCCCCTTGAAAACTACATGTTCTGTTTTAAAGGGGGCATCCTGTATAAATAATGTTAGTGATTTATAATATAAGGGTTTTATTTACACATGACTTAATTAAAATATAGTATCATTTGATACTCATTGGAAAAATAAGGCTTCCTAGATTTTAATTAAATCAATAAACGCAGCAGGTTATAATAGACCAGAGGCCATTGAAGTTCTTCAGTTTATTAAAATTTTATTCATTTATTATTAAAATAGTTAAGTATTGTCATTTTGATATTTTAAGTACTGTTGATTTGAGATATTACAAGATAAACATTGTAAATTACAGTAAATTGGGTTTATCAGTTAACACCTTACCCAGATTAATGCAATTGAACAAATGCTCATGATGATAATAATAAATGAGTGTGTGGTATCAATATACACTCGAATATACTGAAAATAAATCTAGTGTCTATTCAGAATATAATTTCTAAACAGTTTATTTTATTTTAGAGATATAAAAGGGAAATTTACGAATGTATCGGTCCTCTCAAAAATGCCAGGCTGGCAGGGAAGCAAGTTTGAAAAGTTCATGGCACAAAATTTTTTAAAATGAATTATTTAAATATATAATGGACAGTAAACTTGCACTTCCTGATTTTGTTTGTGCACCACATTGCAACAGATTTCATAATATATTTTAAATGTTAATCTATTTTATATATATATATATTATAGATTCTTAATAAAATGTTTTTCGTAATATCTGTTTATATTTTCATTTCCACATTCAAAATTTAGAAATAAAAAGTCTCGATTTGTAAATTGTGTCTTGATTTAATCCATAGGTCAATTATGTCATAGGATATATGTCAGCTATGGGCAATTTATATGTATGAATGCTAATGGGTTGCAACATAATCCTTGCTACTATAGATCTTAAAGGCAAAAAATGAATTATTATGTTCATATACTCATGAATAGTTTGTAAATATGCCTGGAATAATAACAAGGTATCGACAATGGTATCTGATGATTAGAAATTCTGTGTAAGAGAAATTTCATATATGGTAAACATAAATAATTGTGCATTTCATATATTATGTACACGAATGATTTTAAATATAGGTAGGTAGCAGAAAATAAAGTTTCAGTTTAATTTCGAAGAAATAATATTTTCTGCCGAGTATCATAGCATTTCTTTCAAAATATGCATATACAATATTATAGGCATATTATCCTTCTTCTACAGATACAGATTTAATTATGATTTACTAAAACAGAAGAAAATGTAAGATATATATATATATATATATATATATATATATATATATATATATATATATATATATATATATATGTTAATATATATGTCAGTTAATTGAAACTCTGATTCTTAGTAGCTTGAACTGATTCTTAGTAGTCCTGTTAGCGAGGTAGAGGCTCCTGTGATAAGTGCTTACTGTGGGGTGTGTGCCTAAACTAGACAAAGTTTTTTGGGAGGCCTTCAAAATGCTACCTGAAATATTTGAATGTTTTTTATATTGATTTTTAAGTACTTTACTCCTTTACGAACTGTCAATTTTTAATTACATCAGTTCCCGGATTATTTATAGTCATGTCTTATTGGAAGTACCATTCCTGTGATTTTTGCTGTTTACACTAGATTACTATTGGAGGATAGCTTAAATTTGAATTTCTAATCTTATTTTTTTTTGTGTTTATTCCTGGTATGCTGATCTTACACTTATACATGATCTCATTTATCGTCAAAGGACTGCCATAGTTTTGCTACAAACATCCTGGTCACTAATAGCAAGAAAAACCCTCCACTCAAGGATGACTGGTATATTATATATACTTTTGTGTGCCCATACAGTTACTATTAATTTGTAGGGTTTTTTCTCACTCCAAGTGATTCACTCAATCAGTGGTGTGCAGTTTAAAGTTGCTATATAGGGGTGTCCATATACAGGGAATCTTTCATTTTGCGGTCAGGTACATCCACATACAGCATGGTCTTTATTCTTTAGCCAGGAACATCCACATACAGGGTAATTTTCCCCTTAACGTCAGGGGCTTATAAATACAGGGCATTCTTTACTTGTGGGTCAGGACATCTAGATTTCAGAAAGGATGTATTTCCCATTATTGAATGTTGTACTAGGATCAGGAACAACCGATAAATTTTAATAAACTTCCACTTTCTACTTGAGTTTTGACTGTTTTTTGTTTGATATTTTTTTGATAAAAGAATACAAATTTTATATTTCATAGTGTTAGTATCGAGATTCTACAAAGATGTCTTATATTAAGCTTTTTTAAGGGAATTGATTAGAACAATTACAAAAATTTCATTTCATGCTGTAATTATTAATTCAAAATAAAAAATTAAATATAAGTGAATGTTATAGTAAATGTTATTATATGTTATCTTTAAATACCAATTAATGTACGTTTTAGAAATATAAATCATGTTGGCAGATAGTTTTTGACACTTAAATAGTTTTACATCATTTTTTTACAATTTCATTAAAAATGCAAGGGAATTTACGCACAAAATCAAATGTTATTTATTCAGTAAGGCCAAAGGCACAATTACTTTGGCAAAAAATTAAAAAAGAACGTTGCAGTACACCACAGAGGTGGTCACGAAGGATTAGATCTTTGCCACCCATACATTTTAATGTTTTAGTTCCACACAAGAAAATTAATAATAAGAATTTTAGTAAAAAGGAGACAGTTGGAATAACAGGAGTAGCAAATAACACCAATACTAAAAGTTTGTAAGTTGATAAGTTTAACAAGCCAAACAAAAAAAAAAGTCGGTCAAAGTTTCTTTTTAGGAACAAAATACATCTATTTTAGAAATTTTGGTTTGAATATTTACATTACTAATTTGCTAATACTTGATAAGATGTTAAAATTCAAATTATCTACTAAGGAATATTTGCAAATTAAGTACTTTTATAGGTCCAAAATGAGGTATAAAAAAAAAGTTATGAAAAAAAATGCTCAAGGTAAATCAGATTCCGTAGAAGAAGTGAGAATTGTACCAGTAGCTGTTTACGTTAAAAACTCCAGTGAATCTAATATGAGGCCGTAAGTTATAAAATATTGTTTAATATTATTTGTTAAACAAATTTAAGGTTTCTTTTTTGCTTTAGGTCCTCACAAGAAGTACAAGTACAAATTAGTGAAAAGTTGCTAAATCGAGCTTTCAATACATACTTTAGACGTAAAATTAAAAAAGAGCCTTTAGAAAAGAGGTTTTCAAGGCGACTACGAATGTTACCACCACCATACTCTTGATGTAATAAATTATATAAAAAAAAAATTGAGATCATATATATTATCTTTGCCTTGTAATGTTCTGCAAGAACAAGTATTTTTATTAAATAAATATATGTTATGGGTGGAGTTTATTTTATTAAATGCTTATAATAGTTTTTCTTTTATTTAATTAATGATATTACAAAATAATGCTAATTGATATAAATTATGATTAGTTATGTACCCTGTGGGGAACAAGTTATTAAGCTTTTATTAGTATTAGTTGAATTATAAAATTTTCAATTAACTATATGTATACTTGACAAAGCTTTTATAGATATGTCCAGATGCTCTGAGAGTAAATTATTCCATAATTACCTCACAGAAAGCCTCTAAGTCCCCTGGATTGATACGGGGTAATGTTAATCACTTGAAGTTGGCCTAGATTACCGGTTGGGAGTAATCTGGGCGTGGGTTCAATTCTGACTAAAGAATGAAAGTAGCATTAAGCTAAACTTTGTCTCCATAAAAATAAAGGCACAAAATAAAAAACCTTGAAATGAAAATTTTGCCTTGAGAGGTATGGCGATGTACAGAGGGTATTTACATATTCAGAGCTTTATTGTTGTAAATGTTATGAACAGAAATCTATATTTGTGACTTTTGTTTATGATGTTTTGCCTAAAATGGTCAATGATAAATTTCATGAAAGTCAGAGTCCAGAGTCAAGTAGATCAAGAGCTACTTTCTCATTGCTTCTGAAGAAAAAATAAATGACTTGTGGAGTCGACTAGAAACTATTTATTAATGAATGTGCTAGTGTAAGGCATATGCAGGGGATGCATTTTACTTATAAAACATTTTGATAAGAAAGTGAATAACATTTATAACTTCAGTGACTAGGCAAATTTAACTGTAATTGCAAAATAAAAAATGTTGCTTGCATGAAGAATATCTATCTGACTTGTCCTTTACTCTGTAGTTCTTCACTCTGAAGAAATGGTAGTGTTGCTTATCTTTCTTGATAATGCTATATATATATATATATATATATATATATATATATATATATATATATATATATATATATATATATATATATATATATATATATATATATATATATATATATATATATATATATATACATTAAGGGCAACTGTAAAACATTGAAATGTAGCTTGTACAGGTGTTGATTATAATATACCAGATGAAAGTGAACAAGCTACCATCAGTTACGCTACATTAAAACTACCCTGTGAAGCTTACAATTTCCTCGAATTTACATGACTGCTGATTTGAATAGTATAATACAGGTTGCATAAAACTCGTATTACGCAACCAAAATGCATAAAAAATGATATAAAATAGCCGATGAGTTTCAATAGTATAAACTTATATATCACCTGTATATTTTAAATCAAATTAAATAATAGACAATGACACCAAAATCATTATTTAGGGCATTATTTTTATATTGTTGAAAAGAATACATTTGGTTGTAGTTTAACAACATTCAAAGCTATATGTAGCTTTGACGAAACTTTAGTTGCACTGGCAGTTCCAAAAACCATCAAATATAATTTTTCATGAAATCGAATGACTTGACAAATTGAAATTCTGTTTTCAAGATCCATAGTGTTGGGAATTCGGACAGGTATATGTATGATGCTTTTGTATTTTATACAACTATAATTATTTTTGTTATAATGTTTGGATTACTTTATGTAGAAGAAATATATATTATTCTTAACGATACTATCTTATTTGTATATTTTCATAAATGTTTTGAAAGAGATTTTTTCAGAGAATACATTTAATTTGTCTTAAAATCTTAATCGCCATAAAGTTTGTAGGGTCCAACAACCATAATACATTTAATTGATAAACTTATAATTTATTTACATATTTAAATTCAGTCTCAATAATAAATGAATCACTAATCAATATTATTTGTTTTATATTATGAATTGTCAAAATCAAGTTATTTTACGTTACACTTGTTTTATAAAATAATTTCAAATAATGGAGTACATTTCTACAAACACTATGAGATAATTTTTCGTCAATGTAGAATATTCCTTGAAAAAGATTTATATTTGTATATAATTGTAATTCTTAAAATTATTTCTTAGTTACATACTTATTATCAGATACAAATACTTATTGATTTCATATTTATTGTATAATTGTTTTTATACCTATTTACTTTGCAAATTAACAATTAGTAAACTGATTACTGAATTTAATGTTTACCTTGACCTTAATAGTCCGAATGTTAAGTTTATAACAGTCGTAAATTAAATTTAGTAAAAGAAATATTTTTGATGATACCGGAACACTTTAACCTGAGATAATTTTAAACAAATGAAAAATCACAATAGAGAAACTTAAATTGGCCATTTACATTAGCAGTAAACAACAATCTCATAATTTGAATAATTGATATGGAAATGGCTATGCTACAGTTAATATGATAGATTGGCGATGATGCAGCTAGTTTAAAATTAAAAGTTCACAATAGGTAGTTTGTTAAACCACTAAACTATTTATAAATTGTAATTTCCATTTATGTTGACTAACTTCGGATGTACTTGTTGACGATATATTAAAAGGAAATGTCATCAAACAAATCGCCAAATATAAGTTCCATACTAGATGTTTTGGTATGCTTAATAATCCCTATTTTAATAAATTTTTAAATATATGCAGCACATGATTGATTACCTTCCAAGCAGCTATTACACTGGTATATTCCTGCATTTGACATGATCGGCTATACCTAATAAAAATATGTGGGTAACTGTTGATGAAAGTACACATAGATAGAATTGATAATAAAATAGAACAGATGTTAGTGTGCATATTAAGTCCGATTGAGGTAAGGCCTTATTTACTTGCAAATACATAAATTACAAACAACAAATGCTGAAGCAAGTCAATGACTAGTTGTAACAGCTGGAGCTGCATATATGGCGAAGCTGCTGCTTTTTTTATACTTGTTTATTCAAATTTATTACACATAACCGGATTACTGTATGTCCTTCACCATATGCAGTTACAATGTTGACAAATTAATTACAGCTATGAAACAGGCGTATAAAGTTTTGTAACACATAAAGAATTTCACTAATTATACTCAGAAATTCCTACTCTTCCGTAACTGATCCTAATCAGATCAGGAACATGGCTGAATAGTTTTTTATTACAATGTTAATTTCCATGCAGTTAGATCTATAGTTGTCAGGTTTGATTCCAAGGAGACCAAAGCTATGTTGGACAGAGAGCAATTATTTGCAAACCTACAAGTAGAATGCAAGATGGTTCTATTTCCTTAGCTGAGCCATATGTTCAACAAAAGTGTTCAAGTCGTCACTAAATTTTATGCCATGCCGGTAAAAAACATTTAGTCCAACTATTATAATGCATTGAACAGGTAGTGAACTTCCAAAATATTATGCATATACTAACATGTCTCTGGCTGTGGAATGTTCATTTCCAAAATAAAATCAATATTCACAAACAAGGGTGTTTCATGTGTTTAAAAAAAGATCATCTTCGAACGTCTATTAATGATACACCATTAATATGTGTACTTTCTCTCTCTCACCGATTACAGCAAATAGAATGAGACAGGTAAGTGAATTAACCTAATAATGTTGAATTTAAATCTCACTACCAAAACCCAGGTTAATGCTACTGAAAGTTGATGCTTTAGTAATGAATACAATACGTTAACAGATATATTGGATATTTGGAAAATACAGAGATTTACATGAATCAATATATCTATTTTCAGTCTGTGGAAAAATACTCATGTTGTTTAATACATTAGTCATTTTAATTATAAATTAGTACTAGAAAAATGTATTCCCATACTAAGGACATTTTTGTTGCCAGTATGTATAGTACCCCATGGTTATTTTACACAGTAATACAATATTAGTTAACATATCTAGATAATTTGTAAACTATTTAGTTTTTTTGTACAATAAACTTATTATGCAAACTAAGTAGATAATATTACGTATATTATCTACTTAGTTTGCACAATGAGTTTATAGCCAAGTTTACATTTTTAGTTGTAACAATTATAAATAAATATCTTAATTATAAATAGTCCCTTTGGCATAGCAATATGTTGTTATTGCTGTGTTAACTCTCTTTGATACCTTTAAAGAGACGAGCCATAAATTCTAAATAATTATCACGTCCATTTTCGTCTAATCCCAGCTGTATTATCAAATAAAACAGGGTTTGTAAACTCCCCTTTCATGTCAAGGATATAATGTAGAAAATGTCCTTTTACTTGAATTGGAAGTTGAGATTTTGCTGTTGTCCTTGACTCTTTACAGTTCAGATTTTGTATTCCCAAAGTGAACATTCTATTTGTTCCTACTGGTGTACGTGTAACTATCGTTACTTCCTTTCCACCTTTCCGTAAAATTAAATATTTTACAGATTTTAGTGAATATATCCATGCTGTAGTTAATATACCCCAACCTCAAAAAAAAGAAATAATTTAGTTGTCTTATGCTCCTTGAATGGAATATACATGGCAATGCGTTGCCTATACAGAATATAATGTGGTGAGAATAGAATAATTCAATTTGATTTTTGAAGTCAAAATTTAAATTCTTGAAGATGGAGTAGCAAATTATTATTCATTTAGTATTATTCACTCTACAGGAAATATGAAAAAACATGTGTTTATTATAAACAGGCATTTAAATAAATTCAAATAAGATGTATGCCTATTTTATGCTTGTGGTTCAAACTCTAAGGAACAAAGTAACGGAACTGCCCTACGATTTTGATTAAATTTTGTACATGTGTGGAGTATCGAAAAATAAGAATCATGATTTTTTTTTGTGTTGCCAATAAACATTTTAAGGGGGTGAAATCAATTGTCACATCTCAGGCACAATATAAGATCACAACGTGAAATAAAAACCATATTTTATTCAAAAGTCGAGTTTCAAAGTTTTTTTTTATAGAAAATAACATATATTTTCAATAACTCAATTTTCAAAAAAAATTGAGTTGCAGTAATAAAATAAGTTCATTGAACAGTTGAGAAAAATTATTAATTCGTAAAGTTGAGCTCTAACACAGCACTTGATTATATTTATATATTTCATTTATAATAAAACATAACATATAAACTACAATAAAACTTACCTATGATAAAGGAAATCACCGCAAGAGTGTTTCTATATTTGTTTTCACCCAAATTTATTTTACGCCACCATTTAGTTTCCTCAGAATTATTAACAGGAGCATCTCTTAAATGTGTAAATGCAAACATCGACAAGTATGTCCAAAAGCCAAACTGACACAAAGCAAAAATGTTGACGATTTTGAAAAACCTGTCATTCTTGTGTTTATACAAGATTACATCTTTTACAACATTTGTATTAATGTCTAATGTTTTTTGGCAAAAGTGTTTTCTTACAAAAGTGTTGCTCAAGGAACTGCATTTATAGATTAAATTAAAACTTGGATATTTGCAAGAAAGACGTAATAACCCCAACATTATTTTAATGTACCCATAAAATATATTGAGGTTAACTTAAAATATTAAGGTTAAGTGGGGATATCTTAACCATAGATTAACATACCTCTATAATTAACAACGGTAAAAATAACAAAACATCAACACAGAAATATAGTAGGTCGATTTGTATATCCCAGGGAGGTGGTATTACCACCTCCCTGGTATATCCCATGGTTATAGAAATTAACCAGGGATTCCCCCGTTAACACCGACAGTAGAAAGCTCTATACGAGATATAGAGCGTTTCGTATAGTTTTCTACTGTGCTGATGATGACTGGTGAGTTGATGAAATGAGGCTAGATTTATGCATTAAAAATACATAAATATGCATATAAGGCGAGTCTTCCGAATTGTATTGGCCGGTTAATGTCTACACGTAGTAAATGAGTATAGTGACAATTTTATTTTTATATTAACGAAATTATTTAATTTTAAATATTTAAAAATCTTTGCTCAAGATTTTGAGAATTATTGGTTCGACTCACTCCGAGATTGAAGTTACATAAGGATTATAGCGTCTGCAATTTTATTTTTTAGTTGAAAAATAATTGGTCAAAAATTGATATTATTGTAAATAAGTTGGAATACAAAAAGCTGAAATGTTGACAGTTAAAATATTGACTGTAAAATATTTTCAGGTATTCTTTGCATTTACATAAACTTTTACTTCATTAAACAATTACTTCATTTATATTTAAAACTCAAATACGGAAATATTTTTAATTTTTTACCTACTGAACTTTTCTTACTTCCAGAAATACCTCTCTGCAGCAGGGATTAAATCAAGAGGTACAGATATTCTTATTACTCCATAAAGTAAGATTTCTCCAAGATAAAAAAACAATTTATTCTATTGTTAAATTATAATATTTATTTTAGCTCACGTATGTAAATATTAATTACTATTATGATGAATAACCTAGATTATTAATTATTATTGGGATTTAAAAAGGCACCTTCAGCGTGATACCGATACTGGAAGGTAAAAATTCGTACTGAATCTAGAGCAAACGACCATTTTTATTGAATACCATTTTGTAAGAATTTTCGAGCTTTTAAAGACTGAGACTATTAACTTTCATACATAAAATATTTGTAAAAAATAGGTGGTAAGATATATTTTGCCCATTCTCTTTGATCCAAAATTAAAGGTCCTGGGTGGGTCCAAGAAGAACAAGCACTCGACTAATGTTATATCCGGTAGTGTCAAACTTTGTTTTCACCAAATTTACCTTAACTACAATTTTGTGAATGCATTTTGTAGGTAGATGATACAGGATTCACCAGAAAGGAGATTCGAGAGAACATTCTCAAACTGTATAATAGACCGATTTCCAACAATTTGAATTGTTCACTGCGGGTAGGATTTACTGATGATGTTTTGATTGGGCCATCCAAATTGCTTCTGTGATTTTATTATACAAGAATTATGTTAAAAAATAATACAGTATGGTCTTGTGCCTGATATGCGATGTGAAGGAAGCGTTGTGAAATTAAATGATGAGATTAAGTGAAATGTAAAGTGCATTAATTTTACCTGGTAAATAATAACTCACCTTAAGTATTTATTTGCTGAACTATTCAATTCATGGTTCATTTTTGTTAATGTTATAATATTTAATCGTGGAAAATGTTGTTACTTTTAATGTGGGGTATAACGTGTTTTTCTGTTTCATTGTAATTGAAAATGAGTTTCTTGTATTTCAATACCATTTGATCTTCTCCTTATTTATAAAAAATCATAGTAATATAATAAACTTATAGGTGAATAACCCACTTAATAAAAATATGTAACATGCGAAAGAAGAATCGAAGAATGTGTTTTTGCATTCTAATAATTAAAATTTGCCACATAAATTTTTGGTCTAAGATCTATCCGTAATAAACTGACAACAGTGCCTTTCTGTGATAGAATGGTAACGGCACCTGGCGCGTTTGGTCAGCGGAACCCAATATATGAAATTTTATTTTTTCTTTAAAAGACATGTCTTTTAAAGCAACAAGAAAAAATATCAAAATAATGTTCTATATGCGAAAATATACCGCTGATAAAAATATATGTATAAATCAAAGACTCGCCTTGTCATTTATATTTTATTAACATAAAAATATTGAATTCAAATACATAGTTTTGTGATTATGTCCTGATAATTACCATATACCTACATGTATGATCTTTGACAACTGCCATATATAAATAACTTGAGGGTAACCATATAACGGGTGTCCAGAAAGGGTAGGGGGTATTTGTAGATTCAATAAAAAAAAAACGAAGACAGAAAAAATAAATTTTTGTTGTTAATTTTTAGACAAGGTTTTGGAAAATTGAGTACTAAAGATTATGTTCTCTACACAACAACTTTTGGACTATGTAGTGGTTGTTCATGCTTCTGTCTTGGACAATCGGCAATTCTGTTTATTTACGCGGCCATTTAAGTGAAAGTTCGCTTCATCACTAAACAGAATGTTTTCAAACGTTGGGAAGCGTTGAAACACTTCATTTGCAAAATGCACTCGGAGAGGGTAGTCGGTAACGTTCAGTTTTTGAATGAACTGAATTTTGTAGGCTGTAAGATGTAAATCTCGTTTCAGAATCTTTTGCAACGACGTTTTTTGAATATCAAGTTCTTGACTGCGTTTGCGAATTGATTGAGAAGGATTTTCACGCACTGAAACTCTCACTTCTTCAATCGCTTGTGGGGTTCGAACAGAGCACGGGCGACCTGAATTGCGAATTTTTACAGTCGAACCGGTATTTTCAAACATTCGAATCCATTTTCTGATGGTATCGTCCTTCGGTGTATTCCGTACATTAAATTCTGCACGATATAAACGTTGAGCCGTGATCATCGAATCGCCATTGCGATAAGCGCGTACGCGAAAAGCGCGATGCTCTTCCAAGTACACTTCCATGATTACTAAATCTCCAACTCCAAACTCTCCAAAGAGTGGTGCGACAACCTATCCCTACCACGCCCCTCCAAACCACGGTGTTACATAGACAGCGCAGATACAAATACCCCCTACCCTTTCTGGACACCCGTTATTATGTTTTATGGATATAATTTAAAATGACAAGACTATTTTAATGTACTTTTGGCAGATATTTCTCTTAATTTATCCTTTTGGGAATAAAGCAACTTCAAATTCATAAACTACAGAGAAAAATACTCTTCATCATTTTGAGAGAAATATTCTTCTAAAATTAAAACTAAACAAGAAAAATTTAATAACTTTTGAGATCCAAAGTCAAAACTGTTCAGTAGGAGGGTACAATTTTAAATAAAATTATGTTTGGACAGACAGACCAAGTCATTTGTCGCACTTTGGAATATTTTGTTTTTATGCAAACACTTTCTCTGTTGAAAATACTTACACCTGTTAGAACTAATGATTGTAATTACTTAGAGAAAAAGTGTTTAAGAATTCAGATATTTTGCTCATATATTTGCTTTTCAGAATATGATAATATTCACTAGAGGACTGTGCACAAGTGGTTCATTTGTGCACAATTCATGCCAGTCAGCAAAGAATAGGAGTTATTTTTACATTCATGAACCCTAAATTAATTATTTTGTTGGTAAATGTTTGGCTGTAGTATAAGAATTTCTTATTTGCACATGAAGTTATCTAGGATAAAAATGTAATTTTTCTATTAAAACTGTCATTGAACGTTTTGACCATAGATTACTTACTGTACAATAATCTGCAAGGCCCAGGTAGAGTAAAATAATATACCTAATTTCTCATCACAGAACATATAGTAATATTCGCTGGTTGGTTGTCAAATCAGAATTAATTTCAACCATAAAACAAGGGCATTATAGAACAGAAGTATACACTATAGAACAGAATCTCTATAGTTATGGTTGCTCAACTACATCTACAACAATCTATTAGTATGCCTGTTCAACTCATTAATAAAATTTTAAGACATCCTCATTGCAAAAAAGAATGATGTATTTGTCCTTATTTCTGGATATTGACAGACTTTTGTTGACTTTTTTGAACAATTCTTTTAACGAGGACAAACCCTCAGAAAATTTTTAGAACCTGTCTAGATCAAATGAATTTAATCATTTTTTTAAATTTCTAGTTCATGTTTATTTTGTGGATTTAAATTATTTGAAGATGGCGAATCACAAGTACGTAACTCAATTTTCAGTGTTAATAATTGATACATCATTGAGAGGTACGAAAAAAAAAAAAATAAAACCATTTTAGAATATTTTTTTATCGTCAAAAATAAGTACACAGTACCTAGGTAAATCTATTAGTTATAACAATATATACATTTGTATTATATAAAACAATAAGTAGTTACATATTTCATCTATTACAACGTGTTTACAAAGATTTTATAAATAATATATTAACCATAAAGAGGATTTCAGGGATTATTTCATAAGATCCTCAAAAAATATCTGTATAGAATATTTAAATTTTGTTCAAATCTGTTTTTTATTTCAATGTTACTGTTTTTCTCTCTTAATAGATTAAAAATCATTAAATACGGTGATTACATTCTAAAGCAGTGGATTAATAAAAGAACGAATTAATAAAAAATCACTGCAATAAATAACTTTGTAAAACATAACAAACCTGTACATGCTATACTTTTAAATAGCTATAATTATATATAAAGACCATTTTCTCCTACAAGCCTGGTTTGTACTTTCAAATAGATTACATATATGTTTAAAAATCTTAAATAACTTGCATTGTTTTAAGTGTGAAGTATTTACACTTTCCAAAATTTACACTTCTTCTACTAGCCAAGCTAACCAGGAGAGTTAGTTAAAAAGCAGTATCACTTTCAAAAGTCTGGTACCACAACTAAATGTTATTATAATTCACAGTACTCTAATAAATGATAATAAAACAGAATGGCCATCATCGAAATATTAGTACATAATTTACGATACTTAAATTTTGAAAATAAAACCAAAACAATAAAAAAAAAACAGTAAAAGACTTTCCAATGTATATTTCAAAAAATAAATTGCATTTTTTTGACAGCCACATTATAAATCAAAATTTCACCCACTTGTATCACTGTAAAAAAAATATCTTAAATCATAGGCTAAGAATATAACTAACCTCTCTATAAATAAATATACCATTATGACGAGTTTAAGACACAGACGGTAATTTATAAATCACAGTTCTATCACAGGTTCCGTCCATGTTAAAACTCATATCTATAACAAAAATTCTTCAGTGATGCATGCAAAATCGCAGGTCTTTGTATAGTTCTTTTTGCATTAACGTAAAAAAGACTAGAATAAAAAATATTAATGGAGAAATTTTAGGAAACATCATAAAAATTTCTAATATAAAATTTACATTGATCTGTTTAATTTAGAAATACACAAAACAGCAAGGTTATATATTCATTTTGTAGCATACATAAAATCATTTTATATCTTATTCCATTGGTTTTCCAACTAGCCCAATATAAATTATTATTACACTCAAAAATTTTGTATTGAGTATTTGTTATAATAGATAAGTAAAATTCACTTTATCAGGTGTATTAAACACTTATAAGAATCATTAATGTTGAGTGAAAAATACCTAATTAGTTAATAATAAATTTATCTCAAGGGAATATATTATTCTTTAGACTATTAGTTAACATTTAGGCCATTCCATCTCTTACAGCATTAGTAATAATGACCCTATGTCTGACTATCATAAACATGATGTTTTCTGAAGTTTCTCTCAATTAAAAAGCACTAACCAAATTTGTATGACATAAATTGTCTACGACCAAAAATTATTCAACAATAACCAAGTAAAAAACTGCACTATAATGTACATCACGACTCTTCTGCTGGTACCTCTTCTTCGTTATCTAACTTCGTGGTCCCTGCATTACAGAAACGGCACTTACAACACACTATACAGGGGGCAGCTAGTAACAGTAACGGTGATGCAACCAACAACAAAATACCAAATCCAGCGAATATGCCGATAACTTGCGTTCGATGCCATATCACCGAGGCCCTCGAATGTCCTAACTTATTCTTACATGGTCCTTTATCGTAGTGCCTCAATAGAAAGTCATCCTATAATTTATAAAATTATTTAAAATTCTACAGTATAAGCTGTTGATTGTAAAATATTAACAAATATCCAGTGGTGGAATTCGGTATTGTCAGATAATAATTCGATAATAATAATTGTATCTTGGCACTTTCATAATAAAAAAATTATTTGTTTTATCATTATTTTTGCTCATTATCCAATGAACAATGATTTATTATATCCATTATTGTCATATTGTATTGAATATAAATAAAACTTGCAAAACTGTACAACATTTGTCAATGAAAAAATATATTGCTTCCTACAAGCAATATAACAGAATTGTCTTTCTTTGGTTTTGATAAATTGTCGGTAGAGAGAGTATCAATATATAAGGAACATATTTTATTTTTTCAATGGATCGAATTTGGTTTAAATGGATCGAAATTGGGCTATAAAATTAACATTCAATCATGGTAAATGAGATCTTATTTAAGCAATGATTTTCTTTTGAACAGAAATCATACTAAAAAAGATGTTTATGATTTTTTCTTAAATTACGATTAGAGGAATTATTACTTAATGTTGCCATTTCATGCTCAATTATGTCAATATTTTTGAAAACTGACTTTCTCACTTCACTTCATATCTAATGCCACATAATATTAACCTCCTATCACTGGTCTTTGGAGGTTAAAAATATAAAACAAAAATTATATGTAACATAAGTTTATAAAAAAATATATAAAATAAAATATATAAATATTTGTAAAAAAAATGCCACGGCATTATGAAAATTAAAAGCATATATAAATTTCCAAACTAAAAAATCACATTTGATTAACAACACTGCCATATACCTATTTTATATTATTTTGAGCAATATTTGATTATAGCTATGTAAGTATTTAGAATGTTCCTAGTTACTGTATTCATGTAGATAAATAAAAATAAAGTGTGACTTACATCAAGGCTGGCAAGGCAGTACCAACAAAAAACATGTTTACATCGTTTACACATCATTTGAGCACAGCCTTCATCCTTTTCAATAGGAACATTACACATGGGGCAGCATTTGATGAGATCTGAATCGAACGGTATACCAGGTTCTTCTGTTTTGCCTTCCTTAGAAAGTTGCTTACTATATTCATCACAAGAAAGACCTTCATGCCATTCCAATTTACAGTTGCTGCAAAAGTCAGTAGTACAAGTGGGGCAGTAAACACTTTGCGGTGCACATCGATGAGTAGGACAAAGAGTGCACACAGTTTCGCATCCTGCTTTTGGGCACCATGTTCGAGATTTATCTAACTCTACTTCTGCAAAATATAAAAAATAAAATATATTATACAAACACATATTATACAAAAAAATAAAATATATAAAAACCTCAGTTGTTACAAAAGGTAAAATAGACCTCCCCTAACTAAATTTTTTATAAAACCTAGTTTATAACTTTTTTGCATTACTACATAATACTATTTCTGGTAATATGCTAAATAGTTAAGCAATTTTCACAGTTTGTTTAAAAAAAAGGTTGACAGTTTAATAAAACTAGTTAATCCATAATGAATCTAATAATCTGATTTGATGTCATGTAGATTATTGACAATTCCAAATTAAATCTATGCCAAATAACATTACTGCTATACCTTAGATTTTCCAGTTCAAGTGTAATAAAACTCACCTCTATTTAACCGGTACTTTTTATGTTTCTCTAGTAAATCAGTTCCAGCCAGTCTTTTTATCTCTTCTTGCTGTAAAACTCCCTGAGATGGACACTGTGCATCAGGGCATGAAATTTCGTATGCTCCTTCAGCTATTTCAAATTCTACGTAAGCCTTCATACACTAAAAAATAGATATTTTTAATTGTATACACGATATAATAAAATTTTAATATATATCAAAATGGCAGTTACACGAAAATATACAGGACTATGTTAAGCTGGAAATATTTGAGTTATTTAGTAAAGTGCACAATGGACAATTTTTAATTAATTAGAACAACATTATAGCAAAATCTTTCTATTATAATTTAATTCACAAAAGTTCACAAAATAAGTTCTACAGTTCAATAGAAACTAAAATAATTCAAAGTGAAATTTTGGATTAAATATGAATGAAGTAAAAATATTGCAATATGGAGATAGATACACACTATTTATGTATATATCAGTTGGTATAATGAATGATGCTATTGCGATGTGAACACACTTAATATTTTTAAAGATATTACAATATGTAAATCTCGAATCTGTGGTGGATAACATTATTTTAAAAGTAATATAAAGTGAATACATTTTTTATATTTTGTAAAATATGTGTCAAAAAAGTGTTTCTAAAAGCTCCAATATGCAGGTGATTAATTTGTGAAGTATTTGTAACATATAAAGCCAGTTTTAACTTTCTTGGAAACTGAAAAATTAGCAGTACTGGCAGTAGTACACTTTTAGTCAATTCTCTTATGAATAAATAATATATATATATATATATATATATATATATATATATATATATATATATATATATATATATATATATATATATATATATATATATATATATATATATATATATATATATATATAATATTTAGTTTGAAACAAACTTTCTACTAGTATTGATTGAACAGAAAAGATAGCGAAGAATATTAATATCATAGATATTGTATATTTTGTACAAATTATAAATGATCTATCTGAAAGAGCCACCTGAATGGAATTTAGGAGATTATTTTGGTTTTCACATTGAATCCATGAAATGTATATTTTACATTCTTTTAAATACATCTATTGTGGTAGCAAAAATATTTTCGTTAAACAGTTCCAGTGTTTAGCTGAAATATACTATTAAATAAATAACATTTCCTCACCTCTGTGCAAAAGGCACAGTCACACTGCTGAATGTGGATACTATTGGTGGAAGGCACCTCGACAAGACAGAGCTTGCATAGTATAGGAGGATCTTCAGGTGGCACAGGTACAAACCCTCCTGTAGAAGAGTTTAAAGAGTATCGTGAACTTGAAGCTAAAGTTAAAAGACTTGAGCAACGAGAACACATCCGAGAATGCGACGCATGGGGAGATATCCTCAGTCTGTTAATTGGTTGAAGGGGTTCTATGCTGCTTGAGGAAGAGGAAGATCTGCAAAAAAATGATATATTAATCGATTGCAAGATATATAGCAATAAGATAGTGATTATAACTATAATTTTTTCATAAATATGTACCTAATACTGAAATATATTTAAAATTGCAAAAGTAAAACTGTAAAAAACAGTTGTGATTAAAATTAACTATGTTTATTTAAATTGCTTTTATATATTATAGTTGTTATCACCTCTCATAGGGACAATACCACTAACCTACAATGTACCATAAAATACAATTATCAATTAATTGTTTTATATGTTACAGGATGCTTAACAGATTGATAGTAAGGATTTCCCAGGTTTCGCTAAGTAATTTTTATATTAATACTAACAAAATCCCTCATTTAATATTACTGATTACTGCTCAGTGTAAAGTTCCCAAAACAGTACCTATTTAAAAAGCTGGCTAGTCCTGTTAGATTATGCACTTCCAGTGATATTTTAGATTTGATATACAAAACTTTTTCATTTCTTACCATTTTAGAGTTAATTTTAAATTGCTAGAACCATCTTTAACAGACTCGTGTTCTACCTTACTCATGTTTTTAGTTTTAGAAACGCTTCATAGAACAAACCAAATCTCACCATAAATAAAGTAATGAGCACAAAGAGTTATAAAGTAATTAGTTATGAGTAGAAGAGGGTTTAATATGTGAATGAGTAATCCCTCTATACATAACAACGATAACATCTTCATTTTATTTTTAGCATTATATTAGTCTATATTCAAATTGCCGGTCGCTTGTGAAAGTGAATGTGAGGTACATGTGAATTCTAACTCAATGTAGACACTTCTCTAATTCAGCTGACTGTTTGGATTCTGATGTCACCGCATGCATTCAAGATTTATATTTTCGAATATATATTTTTGATTCCACTATCATTTTAGGAAAGATAAATTAATTTAAATTAACTACAAAAAATAAGAAGATAAGTTTAGAGCAATAAAATAAAACAATCTGAGTACACCTTATTGAAAACCCTAAAGATGTAACGAATCAAAAAGTACATGCATCTGTGTTAAAAATATAAAACTTCATGTTCTCTTTTTAGCGATACCTTGAAAAGAATCAAGAGTCAATATAGAGATAAATTCTTATTCCAGAGCATTCTACATTCATTATTATTCACCATCACACACTACTCTTGTAAAAAAACATTTATTTTTATGGGAATTATATATTGAAGTATGTACATCGCATAAATAATTGAAAGAATTTGTATGAAAAGTAAATAGTATTTTAAACAATTAGCAGCTGTTGAATACAAACAAATATGAATGTTGAAAATTGAAGGTGACAGTTTATTGGTATTAAATGTTGTAAGACACATGATACAAAGGAAACAATTCGCAAGGCACTCTATTATGTAATATTTCGAATAATTTAGTCTCTGTTATGTATATTTTGTATTGTTAAATAACTTAATATTATCAGGCTCATAATTTATTAAAAAAAAAAAAAAAATCCAACTATTCTTTTTCCAAAAGATCTTTCATTGTTTCTACATAGATCATATATTGTTTCTATATAATAAATCATTTTTATGATTTATTAGGGGGTATATACATCGTAGATATATACAACTGTAGTGTTTCTTAATATAGAGAAAAACAGAAAAATTCTCTTCCAAAATTCAAGATATGGGCAATTAAATAAATAATAATTTTTGGCTGCTTGGGTGTAATCTAGGGAATTGTGCTTTTCTAAATATTTTGTCTGATACATGTCATCCCTGAAGATACCAGTGATGATGAACGGATAAAACGTTTGAAGATGCATAACTCCCTGTGTCATGCCAGAATAGCTTTGAAAAGGTTAATATATAACTCTTCCTCTCTTGGTTTATTCAAGGTTTGAATTGACAAAGGGAAAGAGGGAGTGTCATGATATCTTTTTGCTTCCTGTGAAAGTTAATTTATCAAAATATTTGATTTAGGCCATTAAGGTTTATTATTGGTATTTATATAATAAATCTTAATATCATCATTTTATTTTAATTACTCTGAATTTGTAACTATTGCCTCCACACTTTTTGGGTTTAGAAACCAAGGTAAATCACATTAACCATTAAAGAGATATTATATGTATTAGGATATGCATCACAAGTTTGGCAATCCAGTAAAAAAAAACCCTATATGAAATAGATTATTCATTATTTATTCATAGTTATAACTGTAAAATGTTGTAAAATAAATTTAAAGTATGCAAAATAATCCCTTATCATTGACACAATAAACAGTTTTATTTTTGTGAATCACCAGAACAAAAAGATGGAAAGATTAGTTTTTACTTCACATGTATTACATACAGAAAATTTTAAATACAAAAGAATTACAGTATTGAAAATAATGAATTGAGTTCACTAGTAAATGTGACATAATTTTTTGTTGAGCCACATAATACTGAATAGTATACTGTTTTAATTTTAATCTTGTTTGTATCACTAGGGCGTACTGTTGTCACATCTGTTATTGTTGCTTTAAGGGTTGTGAAATAAACATATGTAGGTGTTTACATCAGCACATAGATTTATTGAAAATAAGCAATAATGATAACGAACACTTTAAATAAAGCATTCTAAAATAGTTATTAAACTTGTCTAATATATAGGTTATTTACAAGGCAGTGAATTAGATAGCAATGTATCCAGGTCGGCTATCTCTTTTATCGCCTATCCCTGGTATCTATTAGTGACGTGGTGGTGGTTGATTTTTGTATCAATTTCTTGACCATCGAATCTGCTGGAATATGCTATTAATCATACATAGCTGTGGGAATTGAAAGTTCTAAATAATTTTCCCACAGTAAAATATGATCCCGAAATAAAATCAGGGGAGGGTTCCCACAATAAAGTACAATTTAGGGAACCCAAACTATTTACTGTAACCCTAATAAACACACAAACAAACTAATAGAAACCTTAACATATAGTGTTACTGAATCAACCAGCCATACCCAGATAATCCGAGCAATCCCACAATCACAAAATTATTTAATTAACAGTTACAGGTATTTGTAATAATTTTGTTTTCACTTATTGATTACTAGAGCGCCAAATGGCAAATCGGTTCGCCATTATGTTTTAGATTCGTGGTCTGGACAGATGTAATATAAATGTAATATCCTTAGAACATATTAATTATATTAATGAAGAATGTTGGTAACAATATCGATCATTGGGTCCTTTGCGTTGTTGTCACTTAAAGATAAATTGCAATATACTGCTATTTTACTAAAATCAACCTTGTAATTTTATAATATTGTTGAAAGTTGTACCTCTTGATGGGCGTACTTTCGACGATTTTGTACCACGATTATTCATATACCTTACGAATAAAATAATATAACTGTTCTCGTCTTTTTTGTCAGGTTATTTTTCAGTGTTCTGAAACATTATTCTAATCATTTATCTCTTTCAGTGATTCCTCATCGCTAGTAACATAGATTTTTGATCCTGACCATTTTAAGATTCCTCTTTCTGCATAATCTGAATGGTTTAATTCATAGTCGAAGTATTACCGTACGAGTGGGTCTGGTTTGTTGTAGTTTTTATTTAACCATTGGACTACATCATTTCTGGGATGATGAATAATTAACACAAAAAGATCTTGTCTCTATACCATATCAAAGAATCCAAAATGGTAGCGGTGAAATCCCTGACAGTTTTTTTAAGATCAAGGCAACAATGATGTATTAGAATAGCTAGGTCATTTATTTCTGCTGACTATTTCGTCTTCTAATGACAGTATACCTGTATGACTACTTTTATTTCTATGAGTAGATTTTCCACACGGATAATTAGCGGTATTAATTGCAAAGTACAGCTCGATGCCGTGTTGATATTGGTCAGATTAAGTATGTTTTATTCTC
Organism: Rosalia funebris; assembly: GCA_037954035.1. Lineage (NCBI taxonomy): Eukaryota > Metazoa > Arthropoda > Insecta > Coleoptera > Cerambycidae > Rosalia > Rosalia funebris. The sequence goes on along the minus strand of JAZFAV010000009.1, from coordinate 27,626,168 downwards.
AACTAAATATGCACGCTCATTCATTTTCCCACAATTGCCGATTCTGGCAAATAAATGTAAATATATTTAAAGTACCGAAGATAGAAATAAGAAATTGTAATGAAACGCGAAAAGAAGGCAGCAGAGGAATTTAAAAATATAATAATATATAGGGTGTTCCATTTAAAATAAGAAAGCTGTAGGAGGCACTTACAATATTCCTAGAGTATCAGAATTTTATATGTATTGCAACATATAGAAAACTTTTAATTGTGTAAACAATCTAAAGTCTGATCTTATTTAATATATTCTTATTTCTATATCTTGTGGATTTTAATTGTAAATACTATATTGACATTTATCAATATAATATTTGCAAGTAACATGTGCATCATTATAATTATTTAGAGATGTTTACGACTATTGACCATCACCCATTACCATTCCTCATTAAGTACAATGACCCTAATTACTTACCTAAGATAACCGGTGAGTGCCAGCACCGTCTCGCATTTCCTCAAGTTGGCTAGACTAGTGGCCGGTTTTACAACAGGGATGGTATCGCCACCGTTGGCTTGGCCATTACTCCTTTTTACAAGGGGCGAATGGGGGTCGATTCCGCTGTTACGCCGGCGACTGCTAAGTAATGATTTGATGCCGGGCATGGCCAACAATGGGTCGACTCTAGAGCGGGGCCGGCGAGAGGACGCTGGCGAAACTGGAGCTGCATGGGGTACAGCGATGGAAGTCACTAGACGGCGGCCCCGCGGTTCTAGCAGCGTGGCGTGATCAGCCACCTTTCCTAAAAAAAAAAGTATGTTTTGGTGACTATTGTCGTTCTGAAAATTATGCAATTTATAACGAATAATATATATATATATATATATATATATATATATATATATATATATATATATATATATATATATATATATATATATATATATATATATATATATATATATATATATACACTACTGTTCATTGAATTCAAATACAAAGACGGAATATAATGCAGCATATTTTAGATATGTACTGTTCATTATGTAAGGAATAAATGATAAAAAATTATTGTGTTGCATCTCAATTATTATTTTAAGAATGGGTGTAACTCCTCATGCCTGTATAACTTGGTTTACAGAGTATGTCTCGTCTTAATGCACCGCACTTATTTTTCTTTTATTCTTGAAATCGTGAACATAAACATCTGGGTTTGGATTAAGATAATGCGTATTCGGAGATACTACACAGAGAAATTATTGAAACTTATTGAAAAATTAGGCAACCAACATAACAACTTTTTTCATATTCTATTCATTTATCGCTCTATTGAAGGACGCCAGTCTATATATTTGTAAGCTAGACTATTAATTCCTATTTTCTCATATGTGCTGATTTCATTCAACAGTAATCCCTACCACAAAATAGGGATGCCCTATTAAAAGTTGAAGATATAAAAAGGATATCCCAAGAAGGCTCATATAAGAAGAACAAGGCTCATATTGGTGTGCGGTTCTGTGAAGAATTAATTAAAATGTCATTGAATGCTAATCACACCTTTACAGTTTCTTTAAAGTCTTCAAGACCTATCACTGATGTCAGGGAACAAGCTACCCCTAATATGGAAACGTTGCCGAACTCCCAAACTTGTTGTAGGGATCTTTACTGAGTGACCCATTATGTAATAGACCAGGGACGTATGGGTGTATCTCCTACGAGTTCACTAATATAGAAGTCTCTAGAAGTTATTATAGGTGAGCCAGTTGGTCACCCCTCCGCAACCTTTACTTGATGATATATGTAGATAATATCTATACCAAGTCAGTCTAGTAAACCACCCGCCTATATTTACATTTACGCATTACAGCGTTGGTAAAATGTATGACAATACGAACCTTATTACATTTTTGAACTCTTCAGAAAATTCTGTATTTAGACCTTTCATATGAATAGTTTTAATATTTACATATAATAGAAGCAAAACAGGTTTTACTGTAATTGGTGAAATATATTGAAAAACACCTGCATATTTTAATCATCTCTTTAACTGCAATTAAATTTGGTATTCAAATATGATATTAATTAATATCATAATATATATTAATTAAATGGGAAAATATTAGTTAATATGAGACTCTAAGAGTGTAATATACACTAAAAAAACTTAATATAATTTCCGATTAAACAAGAAACTGGGCAACATAACCAATGTTGTCGATGTTGTGAATGTCTCTTTGAAATATAAAATTTCATCGTAATCAAAGTAAAATCTACGGTGATATGCAGGCGTTTCCCTAAGTTCTATTTACTCTGCATATAAAGCACTACTACATAATGATTTGGTAGTCGTTAGAAACTTACTTTTTATTTATTTTAGGTATGAATGAAGCATTTTCAGTGGATATAAAATAAATATGGCGACTAAAACTTTGAATACAATTAAAAAAGTAAAACCTCGGAGTATATTTGATAGAGAATGCAAATAATTAATTTAGTACAGACTGATGAAAATGACTATGGTGATTATAATAGTACAAAAATATCTTATTATATGAATTTTTGGCACAATTTTTATTTGCTACTTTACCTAATATGACTGTTCCTAATTTAATTCATTTCTGTCAGCATGTGTGAAATCCCTTGCATATTAATTTATAAATTACATTTCAATTTAATATTTTTTGTCATTTATACTAAAGCGTATCGTTTTAAATATTATAATAAACACCTTCTCGCAAAATAAAGATAATAAAATCTTTTGAAATATTAAATGTATTAAGTTTCAAAACATATATTTGAAGAGAAACTATTAAAAAATTTAGTATTAAAAGTGACTATCCCAAATTCCCAAATTTTGTATATAGCTTAGTCTTGTTGAAAACGCGGTCTAAACATTTAACATTCTCTAAAATTTAACAAGTTAAAAATTTCTAAACTCGTTCACTTCAAAATCGAAATAATCGGTTAGCGGATTGTTAGATATTGATACGAATTTTATGTTATGACTTATGACTCAAGCTGACCGGTATTTTTAAGAATAAACTAATTAAAATTCGATAATCGGTGTGTGGTTCTGATTGGCCCAGGGCAAGTTAATGAAATTATAGTTGCAATCTTGTATGCTAATGATATAAAAATATGACTGGGGAAATATATGACATTTACTCCTTATAATTTAACAAAAGTAAAACAAAAATCAGATAATGTATGTCAGCATATTCTTCCGTTGTATACATATTTGAATATCCCAGTAAAAGTTCTGCATACATTTCAGTTATTGTGTTTTATAATTGTGAATGTTGATGGTGGTTAACTTATTTATTACTTCATCTGTACATAAATGAACAAAATAATACTCACTAGAACAAAACTGACAGCAGAATAAAACTAACACCAGAACAAAACTGGAACTGACACATAAAAATCTATAACGTTGTTTACAATATTAGCTCTTTACACACTTAGGCTCATTCAAATTTCGAACACGCACTGAACGTTTACCTGAATGTGTACCCTTTATATACTTTTCCTTAATTCCTAGTAATAACGGTAATATAAATTTAATTGGATGGATACTACCTGTATTATAATGAAACAAAATTGGGTTTGGATAGGCAATCTAAGAGGAATACTTTTGGTCAATGCAATCATAAATTATTTCCAGTATTTGTCTATCTCTAAACTCTTCAATTTCTTTTTAATACTGAAAAATACTCCCAAATCACCCAGAAATACAATCGGCAATCAATAAACAGTAAAAGTACATCATACATGGCGATAGCATAGTATATTTTAGACGAAGAGAAGCTGTAATGGGGTTAGTGGCGTTTGAGATTAGTTTAATAATGTATTTTTGCTAGTAGTATGTAGTACATTTTTTAATGCACGAGGAAGGTTGTCTCATTGAGGGTAATATCTTAAATAAGTATAATAATTAAAATTCTCTTATTCAAATATGCTCATGTATTATGCATGGTAACCTACCTTAAACACGTAGTAAGTATTTCCTTACTATAGATGATAGTGTTGGTAGTAGTGCGAGTCTTTCGCATTATAGTAGACTGTGTAGTACTTCAGCAACGTGAACCACAAAATGACACAAGTTGTGAATTTCAGTTAGTGGAAACGGTTAACGAAATATATGATGAAACGAGGTTCAAGAGAAACACTAAGCTAAACCTCCTCCCGTAAAAACAAAGACGAACAAAAATTATATAGTGGTATGCTACTCAGTAAGAGTGAATTTAATATTCACAATGAGTCAGTGAGAGTGTTAGGCACGTTTGTGTATTATTTAAGGACAGTGCATGCGTGAGTGGAAAATCAGGAAAAAAATCCGTGAGGGCACTGCCGAGGATCGATGATCCTCACAATGTGGCGGTGAAACATAATGAACATATTGATGTAGCGAAATATCTTCTGGAGCAACGAAATGGCTAGCCTGCCAATATTCCTTCAATTGGAAATTCCTACTGCAATATGCGGACGTTGTTGAATAGGGTACCTGGCTTTCTCAAAGACCCTGAGTTTATTAAGAAAGCATCTATATACGAGTAGATCACCTCGAACGAAATCAGCTCCGATTATGACTAGCGATCTGAGAGAAACCGCCATAAATTCCTCATCGATAAAGAGGTGACTTTTAATGAGGCTGCAGACTGATGGTATCTGTACTATGAGGGGGAAACTGTTATAGCGTATATATATATATATATATATATATATATATATATATATATATATATATATATATATATATATATATATATATATATATATATATATATATATATATTCAGTTTCTGATTGAATTAGTGCAGGTTTTCTATGGCCATAATAATATGCATTATAATGTTCACATCTTGTTAACGTTCTGCTATTGCAAGAGAGTACTTAAGCGATACATTTTCTAGTAAATGGATAGGATGAAGAGTTGTTATTGAATGGGCACTTAGATCACCAGACTATATGCCATTTGATTTTTTTGTAGCGTTATTTCAAAATAAAGTGTACGAAACAAAATCAGATAATATTGATTCTTTCAAAGAAAGTATACAAACATAATTCAATTATGTATATTTACAATTTTGTTTTCGATAAACGTTTCTCACGTTCCTGTCCAAGCGTTTCTCATAAATCTCTAAAGTAACGCCAACAAATATTTTTATCTATGAGTGGTTTCCATCCTCTATGTTAATTCTATATGCGTCACAATTTGTAACTGTCCGTTTTGTTAGCAAAGTTGCATCAATTTATATTCAATATTATCATTGCAAAAAAGTTGTTTTAGCAACTATGTAGCTTGTTAATATATTTTCTTTTAGTTTGAATGTTTAATATTGGTTAAATTCCAATTTTAAGTATCGAAATAAATTATTTTAATTTGAGCAGACATTTATAATTTTCTTAAGTCTAAAGATATAGAGAAAAACATGGCATACCCTTTAATAAGTTGCCTATCCAGCGCCAATAATTTAGTCTTACAGATCTATGGCACATGTATGAGACTTTTTTAAGAGAATATAACATTATGTGGTCTAATTTCCGAAAGTTGAAGATGATGGAAGCTTGGATATAAATCTGCGCAGTGTATCTAGGGACTGAACGTCTTTCTACTTATGGTTTATAATATGTTGGATGTGTCTGATGGCAAAAGAAAAAGTTATGATGTGATATACACATGCATATGTATTATCTCCGGTTGAAAACAGAAAATTGGAATTTGTCTTAATACTTATAGAATGTATGTAGTTATTTGATACAAAAATAAACACGCCTTTTTGGGGAGGCAGTTGCCTAGGCTAATTTGGTTTGCATATCATCGATATTAAAGTCAAGTTACCGCTGCAGCAGATATGACTTGGATATGTAACGGAGTGGCTTGCCTAAAACTTCTAGCGGTTTGTGTGCTTGCCATACCTTACATACACTTGTGTGAAGATATACCATCCTTCACATAGGATGTAAAACTGAAGGTCCCTTGTTTATTATACATAAACAAGTAAAATACACCGACCCCACTACGAGAATGGGGATTCGGCAAATTTTCCAGATTGGGGATAGTGTTAATAAACTAACATTAATGATACAACATATCAGTTTGATTGCTCTATAATTCTTTTTAAACTGTACTTTTTAAAGACACTTTTAACAATAAGTAAAATATTTTTATATGTCGAATTTTATTAGATAAACGATAATTTTTTCAATTGTTTTGTCAAATTTGGAATAGATGTGCAGAAAATGATATAAAGTTATAATACACTATTAAATACAATATAATAATTATTTATATTTTAAGTATTTATGTACAATATACTAGGCGTGAATATTATCATATAATACGGCGTGTACTATAATGATCGTTTATGATTCGAATTACACAACTTTATATGCTGGTATCAATTAAGAGCCTTAAAAATTAAAATTTGAATATTTGCAATGCAATGACATTGACATATTTAATTTAATTTCATTTCGTTTGGAAATAGTAAGCCAATTCATTAGTTGACAACGATCGAAATGTTTATACATTAGCAAACAATATTGCTAAAGTGCCAAAGTACATCGCTACAAGTCTCTACATTTACTTATTGCTGAATTATTGAATTCCAATATAGGAGAAATACTGAAATGTCGTGGGTGCTCTTCTAGCAAAAAAAAAAGATCACGATTTCTACATGAGACTGCGTTTACTGGTTATGTGAAATGGTATACAAGTAAAGGCGCAAAAAAATATAAATCATGAGAAAGTTTTACTGGCGTATTTTGAATATTTATCCAAGGGTAAAACATTGTCTTCTCTATGGACAAGCTATTAAATGTTGAGAAGCGTTTTGTGATTTCTTTTTAATTCACAAAATGCTCGTCAATATTAATAAGTACATCTTATGTCATTTTTGAAGCGTAAATTATGTGGGTAGAGCCCTAAAAAATCTAAAATTTTTATTAAACAAGGTACAACAAAGTTTTTGCCAGAAGCCGAAGATTTTTATTTCCAAAAGAAAGAAAATATTCTTAGTTCCAAAAGTAGCTATGATTGTTGGATTGAGTGGAATCTGTAGAAGACAGCAATTTACAGATTTATTAATAGAAAATGTTTGCTAAATAAATAACACAACTACAGAAACAAAGATTATGCCAGAGTTTTTTGTCATATCTGGGAATATTTTGGGAGTTCATATGGCGGAACTTCTTAGGAAATATGCTGCGATGTTCCCAGTTAATATAAACCATTAAGGCTTTTTATTTTTTACAACAATAACAAACGAACAAAACATCTATACAAAACAAAATGGACTATTCGTTTTGTATAGCAACCAAAAGAATCAGCTTTATTTTTGGTGGGTTTTGGTGCCGATTTTGCAGTGAAACGATACGGAGGTTGGAAAAGTAATACCGTAGCTGAAACCTGTATAGAAAATTTCATCACCTGAACAACTATTATTTTAACAAACTGCAATAACTGCTCTACTGAATTTTAACATTAATATACATTTTTTCTTATTATAATATTAGTACTATCATGAATTTCAATACAATAGTACTATACTACTAATATAATAAACAGCCTTACGGCATAAAAATACAGCGTCATAATGTATCTATTATAATATGCTGGTATATAATAATTATTTATACATAAGTGCATAAAGTGATGGTTTTTGCCACGAATGAGGATTTTTGTGAACGAACGATGCGAGTTTAAAAAACTACGTACACATACATACGCTTACGCAATTCTTTCAAAGAAAAAATTTTCTATATAAATTAAAAGTATACCTATATAAATTTTTAAAACCTTCTGTTTTAAAAAATCTGTTTTTGATCAAGGAAATATTTAAGGTACGTAGTTTAAAAAACTACGTACACATACATACGCTTACGCAATTCTTTCAAAGAAAAAATTTTCTATATAAATTAAAAGTATACCTATATAAATTTTTAAAACCTTCTGTTTTAAAAAATCTGTTTTTGATCAAGGAAATATTACATACCTATTTTATATTACTTTAAATAGTCTTTGATTGTAACTATATATATTAAAACTATTATTTTAACAAACTTATATATATATATATATATATATATATATATATATATATATATATATATATATATATATATATATATATATATATATATCTCGAGTGTCTCTAGTTATCAATATAAACATTAAAGTGGTGTTTTGTTGTGCTGTTTAAGTAACTGGAAACAAAAATCAATGATATATATATTAGTGCAGTGCTCCAAATATAATTAATCAAGTGGAGTTCTGACAATAAAGTTAATAACGATTCTGAGACCATATTGTTGGTCTATTCTGATAAAAATGAAAATCTCAACAATGTTAAAAGCATTAAGGCGCTGTTACAGAAAATATTCACATATCAAGGTTTTCTCAAGTTGTCTCGTTTTCTTAAAAGACATGATGATGAGTGACCACATAAATCCAGAATATTTACCAAACAGGAAGTACAGACTTTCTTAGAGAGGCACCAGATAATAGATATTTCTTTTGGAGAAGGAAAGTAACTTATTTTGATATGAATAATTGATGTGGTGTTAAAAATTGATTATTGATTGATTATTAAAATCCAGGAATATACTAAATTAAAATTAAAATGCTTCAAATTGAGCATCTTGAGGTTAATAGACTTTGTTGATGGAGTTTAGTATCACCGACATTAACATTTTAAACATATTGTACCAAGTATAAACTAAGTATATGAAAAAAAAACAACAAATGTTTAAATTCGAATTTTTCAATATTTTATTTGTTACATAACACCTTCTTCCCCTTCTGTCTACAATCGTGAATACACCAGAAACTAAAATAGGACCACATCTTACTTTAACCGTTACTGAGAATACGTACATATATTGGTAATTGTTAAGGTCTATATTGGTTTATGGCAATATTTATTAGGGTATAAGGTATTTATTAGGGTTATAGGTTATAGCAAAGGTTTCGAGTTCCTTAAATTGCATTTTATTATGGGAAAGGTTGCCTGAATTTTATTACCACTTCAAGGATCAGACTTTATTCTGGAAAAGTTCTCTTAAACTTTCTTACTACCTCAACTCTGCATTTTAATAGCTTGTCCCAGCAGACCCGATGGTCATGAAATTGATAGAAACACCAACCACCATCCCGTCTCAAAATATGGCAGCGACAAGCTATAAAAGGGATAGCCAACAGCCGACTATCATTTATTGCTACGTAATACACTGTTCCGATCCGATAGGACTTGAACCTTGACGAAGTTCTAGTGCAAACTGGAACGGGTGGGTCGGCTTGCGCGTTTTAATGATTTAAGGAGCCGTACCATAGGTTTAACCATAGTGGGGGGGTCCTTATTGAAAAACCAGACTAAGACAAGTCCCTGAAGGAGGGCAGCAGCTCTTTCAGTAGTCATAGTGGCAGAAACCGTGAGGGTTGGTATGGTGCTATGACACACACGACTGCGATGTGGAAGGCAAGAGGAAACCACCACATTATAATCCTCAGAACAGCTAGCAGAAAGCTTATCCTAAATTAATGATGGCGTCTCCTGGGACAAAAAACTCCGGAGGTAAAATAGTCCTCCGTTCGGATCTCCGGGTGAGGACTGTTCCGGGAGACGTGATCGAGTGCAATAATAATAAGAAGTGTAGCATTTCACGAGTCGGAGCGTGGAATGTCAGAAGCATGAGACAGGCAGGGAAGCTAGAAAATCTGAAGATAGAAATGGATAGGTTAGGATTAGATATAGTAGGTATAAGTGAGATGCGCTGGCCGGAAGTAGGAGATTTTTGGAGCGGTGACTATAGGGTAATACACACAGGATCGGTAAATGGAAACGCGGGAGTAGGGATCGTTATGCGGAAGAACGCAGGACAGTGTGTAGATAGCTACCTACAATACAGCGAGAGAGTAATGATGGTTAGGTTAGATTCGAAGCCAGTGGAAACAGTAATAGTGCAAGTATACATGCCTACTTCTAACCACAGCGAGGAAGAGTTAGAAGCCGTTTATTCGGACATAGAGCAGGTAATAGGATTTGTGAAGGGTCATGAAAATTTAATAATAGTAGGAGATTTTAACGCAGTCGTAGGTGAGGGGAAAGAAGGAGAATTTGTAGGGCCTTATGGATTAGGAAACAGAAACGAGAGAGGTAGCAGACTGATAGAATTCTGTGAGAAACACAAGATGGTAGTCGCGAACACATTGTTCAAGAATCACGTTAGGAGGCGCTACACATGGAAAATGCCAGGAGGGATAGACAGGTATCAGATAGACTACATTCTGGTTAGGAAGAGATTTAGAAATCAAGTAAAAGACTGTAAGAGTTATCCAGGAGCAGATGTAGACAGCGATCACAACTTGGTAGTCATGAAAGCTAGATTAAAGTTCAAAAATCTGAAAACCCGGAAGGATAAGAAACGTATAAATGTAGACATATTGAGGGATCAGAATATGATCAATTAATAAATAAAACGAGTAAGGACGAAATCAAGAACGCAGAAACTGAGTGGGAGGGTATCAAGAATAGTCTAGCTTCCGCGGCTACGGACGTTTTAGGACACGATAAAAGGGTAGCTAGGAAGCCCTTGATAACGGACGAAATCTTAAACTTAATGCAAAAGAGACGAGGCTACAAAAACAGACGAGACGAAGAAGGACTGAAAACGTATAAGTCAATAAAGTGGGAAATCATTAGAAAATGTAGAAAAGCGAAAGAACAATGGATAGAGGATAAACGCAAAGAAGTAGAAGTTAAGTTGCAAGTAGGTAAGACCGATGAGGCTTACAAAATAATTAAGAGGAACTTCAGGGATATAGGAACAATAAGTAGAAACGTTAGGAGTCAATCGGGGGACATACTGATAGGAAGAGAGGAGAAAGCGGATAGATGGAAGCAGTACTTAGGAAATTTATACGAGGGTCAGGAATTAGGAGAGATATTAGAGGAAGAATCTAGCATCGATAGGGAAGATGTAGGAAAACCTATATTGAGAGAGGAATTTGAAATAGCACTAAGGGGGCTAAAGAATAATAGAGCGCCGGGTGTAGATAAAATACAGGCGGAAATTTTGAAATGTGCGGGACAGAAAGTAGTAAATAGGATGTTTGAACTGGTAAAATACATATACGAAACGGGCGAGATGCCAGAGGATTATAAGAGGAACATTATCGTTACTATACCGAAAAAGAGAGGAGCCGACAAATGCGAGAACTTTAGAACGATTAGCCTAACTTCCCATGCGTCAAAAATCTTAACTAGAATAGTGCAGAAGAGGATGGAAAATAGAGCGGAGGAAATACTAGGAGAAGACCAATTCGGGTTTAGGCGAAATAGGGGAACTCGCGAAGCTATTCTAGCGCTAAGAGTAATGTTAGAGAAAACAATAGAAAAAGGAAAGAACGCTTATATAGGATTTGTAGATTTAGAAAAAGCTTTTGATAACGTAAGATGGGAAAAAATGTTCGAGATACTAAAGAGCGCGGGAATGAAGTATAGAGATAGGAGAGTAGTACACAATCTATACATAGAGCAAACTGCTGTTATAGAAGTAGAAGGGGAGGAAAGGGAAGTAGGTATTAGGAAAGGAGTAAGACAGGGATGTACGCTATCACCACTAATTTTTAATCTGTACATCGAAGAGGCGATTAATGTGGTAAAAGATAGAGTGGATTTCGGGATTAAAGTACAGGGACAGAAACTAAAAATGCTGAGATTCGCGGATGATATAGCAGTATTAGCATCTAGTAAGGAGGAACTAGAATCAGCATTGAACGAAATGGAGGCAGTGTTGACAGAGGAATACGGAATGAGGGTGAATAAAAACAAAACTAAAGTGTTAGTGTGCAGAGGGCGCGAGAGCAGAGCAAAAACGAAAGTACAAATTAATAATGAAAGATTGGAGGAAGTTAAAGACTTCACTTATTTAGGAAGTAAAATAAATTGGGATGGAAGAAGCGATAAAGACATAAAACAAAGAATAGCGCAGGGTCGAGTAGCTTTTAACAAAAAGAAAGCACTTTTATGCTCGGGGGTAATAAACTTAGAAACAAGGAAGAGATTTTTGAAAACATATGTATGGAGCACGGCACTTTACGGCTGCGAAACCTGGACGGTAGGGGAAGCAAGTAGGAAGAAATTAGAAGCTTTTGAGATGTGGTGTTACCGAAGAATGATGAAAATGCCATGGACTGATAGGGTTAGAAACGAAGAAGTATTGGAGAAAGTCGGCGAGAAAAGGAGTATGTGGAAAAACTTAAAGAAGAGAAGAGATAGAATGGTAGGCCACTTGCTGAGACATGGGGGAATAGTCCGCGATATTTTGGAGGCAGAAATAGGAGTGAAGAAAGGCAGAGGTAGGCCTAGATTAGACTACTGCTCGCAAATAGTAAGGGATGTAGGTTGTAGCACAATTAGCGAAATGCGTAGGTTAGCACAAGATAGGAGAAGCTGGAGGTTAGCGTCCAACCAGTCTTAGGACTGATGACCTAATGATGATGAATACACTGTTTGTATATTATTTATGTATTAGATAGTTTTTCATAATTATTTTAGTATTAACACACTTTATTTAAAGTGTTCGCTATTGATGCTTATTTTCAATAAACCTACTTGTTGAAGTAAATATCGATGTTTATTTCACGGTCCTTGGAGCAATAACAACAGATATGGTGTAGCAGTACGCCGCGCCGTAGTGATAACAAACAAGATTACAATTAAAAACAGTAATTTTATGTAAAATTTTAAGAAAATATATTGGATTAAGGCCTTTCTGCAACCATCGTTATTTTGTTAATTATATAGCTGGAAAATGTATCAAGCAACAAGTTGGTACAAACAAAATTAGTAAAGTGGCTGAAATTGTCGAAGTTCAACTAGGTAAAATTGTCGAGTGCAACGGGGAGCAAACAGGTCATTCATTCAGAAAGATATCGGCAACTTTATTGGTTAATGCAGGCGGTGATAAAGCGATAACCCTAAAACACCACGGGGGTTGAAAATGTACGCAAGTTGCCGAAGGATATATTGGAAATTCTATTCAAAGTAAAATGACTATTGCTAAACCAATTTGAAGAGAAAAAAAAAAAAACAGGAGACAATTAAGAAAATATTCAATATTTGATTTAGGCTCGTTTCGGAAAGAGATTCAGCTGACCATGTTGACCTTAGTGACCATGCTGACCAACATGGAATGGCATTCCATCCTGAAAACATCCGCTCCACGCAGGCGCGCATAAAAGTCGCCTTAAAAACACCATACCTCCCTGGCGGACCCTGTATATGTGAGTGTAAGTGTAGTATATATTCACGAAGAGTTGAGTAACCCTATATTTACGTGCGTGACAAACAATTTTTTTTAAATGATATTAATTATAATAACAGTCTCATTCACAAGCTTTATAAGACTTAAATATTTGTTAAAACGGAATTGGTTTCGTAAGATGTACGTGAAATGTGCTGCAATTATCACTTATTAATTGTGCATATAATTTACGATTGATTAAAATAAAACTCGACAAATGATGCCATAAGGTTCATAAGTATTTTATATAACATACTCTAGATTAGACAACATGCTCTATGATTGAAGCTTGATTATTTGCGCGGACATTTAAAAATTAAAGTAATCACATGGAGATTGCTAGAATTATACCATTTTAATTTTGCGTAGATTTTTGTAAATGAGCTTTTCCTTTCATTTTCTAGTACAATTTCTAATCAAAATTCCTTTTTTAGTATAACGATAGAACGTTTTAAATACCATTTATCAATAGTTAATATACCTTTACAATGTAAATATTTGTTAGCTAGAATAAACATTTAATTGCTGATAATTAACAACTATTTATTTATCAACACGTATGTATATTGCGGATATATATCTACATATGTACGTATGATATTTATCTAAATATTTAGCTTCATACAGATTTAGCCAAATTATGGCAACATCAATATCTACCTAAATTATTATTTGAAAATATATACTAAGGTTATATGATTTTTGTAGGCCGTTTAGTCTAATCACCAACATATTTTGATTATCAGTAGTTTGTTGGAATTAATAAAGTTGTTACAATTTGTATGAAATATTAGAAAACGACAATCGAATGGTAGGGGTTGCTAGATACCTTTTTTATTTTTTAAATATTTTTTATTAAAATGTAGATTTTATACTATGTAAATAGAAGTGTAGAGAGTCAGATGTCTATTACTAGTATGCAAATTTATTAAAAAATGTTTTGATAATAGTGACAAGACAGCATAATATTATATTTCAAAAAGTTGGGAAATTCATCAATGAAAGACAGAGTGGAGTAAATGTCCTCCTTTTTTCGTAATGCGGTCTTCTAAGAGCCTAACAAAATTATTCATTACATTTTGCAACGTTTGCCCTGGTACTCTCTGAATTTCATACTTACTATATATTGCTCTCGATGTCATTAATAGTTTAAAGTTTATTCATATTACACCATATGCTTAAAGTACCTCCAAAGAAAAAAAATCTGGTATGGTAAAGATCGGGCGATCTCATCAGCCATGGCAAATCACTACAACGTGAAGTTAATCGTCGAGGGAAAAGTTATCGGAGTACTTCCATGGACATTCTTGCCGTACGGTTGGTAGCGCCATTCTGCTGGAACAGATACGTTCTAGGTAACCGTTTCAGTTGAGGAATAAGAAAAGTCTGTAACTTTTCTCTATAACTTTGCAAAGTTACAGTCACAGAATGACTATTTTCTTCCAAGATATAGGGTTTAATAATTCTAAACATGAAACGGTTCACCATACCGTTACTTTAGACGAATGCAGTGGTCTTTTGTGAATCTTACATGGCTGTTCTTTTGACAACTAACGTTGTAATAAGTTTTGTCTGTTTACATGAGCATTCAGATAAAAATGGTTCTCACTACCCATATAGACGCCCTATGACATTCATATGCTCCCTCAAAAAAGTATATACACATAAAGTTGAAGACGATTAAGTTTATCGTTCTTAGTCAACTCCTGGACAAGGGGGCCATTTGTAGGAATGATACTTCATTTTATGGAGTATTTGCTTGACACTTGATTCGGAAAAACCAAGAATTGTTGTATGCTGCTGTATCGGTCGCTGTGGACTTCAGATAATAAATAGAGTGTTAAATTTGTTGTTGGTTTTCAGCAGTACACACAATTTTAGGAGCTCCCGCTCGTTTTCCATCGCGGACAGGTCCACTGGTACGTCATCTTTCCCGCTACTTTCTTACTGTTAACTGAGAACAATTACGAATATTAAAATTTTCGGTGAGTTTGAATAACTGCTTTAGTCTTTGCAAAACTAAAAACTGAACACAAAACATTCGTTGTTGTGAATACATTCACTTCTGACAATTACTTACACTTTGATAGTAATGTTTGGTTGATACTAAACGAATTTCCAAAGTCTTTTCGTTACTTAAGCCAAACGAAAATGATGCAGTTTTCGGTTAACATTTGTATCATCGATTAAAAATGATAATAGACATCTCACGGCGTCTGTCTGTGCGAGCAGGTGTCTAAACTGCCTCGGCGCCCACATTATCGATATTATACCCTACACCTATCATTAACCTATTTTACTTCAATATTAATGAATGGAACTGCAGAAATCTATTAAACATTGTGTACATATATTGATGTGTACATTCTAAAGATGTATCACTCAAAAATAATGTAATGGGACACTTTTGACACGCTTCCCTGAAACATAGGCAACACTGAATTAATTTTAGTTATGCTCTTATGCTCTAAAATCATTAAAACCATATTCGAAAAAATTAATAGTAAATTAAATATGAACTAATTTTGGTTACATTAAAATTTAAAAAGTTTACCTCACACAATAGTCTTTATTTAATGCTTCCTTTGTTCTATTGCAAGCAAACAAAATCGAATTACTTCAATTTTATGAACTCGTATTTGAACAAAAACTATTAAATGAATTTTGTCGAAGAAGAAAATATTGCAATTGAATTATGCATATCCAGATGTGTTAGATTAATTTTGTTCAGTGAGGGTAATTAGAATGTTACCTATGTAATGCAAAGTTTTTAATGTTTTTATGATAATAATAATGTTTTAGTATAATAATGTTATAGCATGAACACCGAACAGAAAGTTTCTATTCGGTGGTACGAACTTTAGGATTGTCAAGAGATTGGTTAAATAAATATAATTGTTATAATCTTGTTCGATTATAAATAAAATATTGTTGAAACTTTTTTTGTGAAGAATTTATTTCAAATATCAGAATTTTATTCATGGGTTTTTAATTATCATTGGTTCTCAAGAAATGTTGGCATGTACTGTTCGATATATTAAAATTTGTTAGTATTTCCCTTAATATTTTTAAACTTATTGTTGCATCTTTATTGAATTGTTGTATAAAAAATCTTGTAATAGATTTTGTAATATTGGACTGTCTAATACTGTGTCTAATAATGATTTTTTGAGCAGTAATACTATCAGGACATGTACGATATGTATCACACGATAGTGGTATAATCTAATTACTCGCATTAGAAATACAATGTTTGTATTGTTAGTTTCTTTTATACTGTTTGAACTACATCTCTTCTGTTAAAGGTCTTAATCGGATGAAGTTATGCGGAATCTCGTATAGTCAAGAAACTACAATTTCGATAATAACTTCTACAGATGTTCTCGCAGAAGTCACATAAACTTAGGCAAGGTTTATGTAGAAGATGTACCGTCCCTTGGATAGGACGGAAAATCGTAAGTACTTTGCCTGTTATGTGTTAGGAAACTAAAAGACATTTCCACGCTGGGGCAGCTTGCCTCCTGGCACCTGTGATAAGTTTTGGTAGTGGAAATATGTTGACGTTAAATTCCGATGTAAAAAATAGACTCAAGTAATTTAAAGGTAAATAAAAGTGTACTCAGAACTCAGAATAAATATCAATTCATTCAGATAACAGTTCATTTGGTTAATGGACTGGAATACGGAACGGAATAATGTTAATGATGAATGAAAAATAGTTCTAAGTTTACTTTCTAATGATTTGCTAAGTCTGAACGAAAATAATGTATAAATGGATTTTCCTATTATAATGTCAAGTTATTTGGCGAAACGCCAGTCAAATGCAGTATATTAGTGAATATTTGTAGTGTTTTGTGAAAAACTGATCTCTCGCAGAGAGAAACATTTTTTTAATCTATATTGTGAGTTTATCATTCAGTTAAAAAAGGATATTCTTTATTCAAATAAAAATGGATTTGTTGTCTGACAAAATAGTTTTTATTAAATTTATGAATTATATTTCTGTATTTTTAAGAAAAACTTTTACAATATACCTATACTATTCATTTCATCACTATTTGACAAATAAAAAACTCTCTTATCTTGCCGATAAACGGAACAGTCTACCTGAGTCTAGCCATAAAAACAAGCCACGGTATGAGATAAGAGCCATTTGGGATTTTCTATTTGATAAATAGAGATGAAATAAACTATACATTTATAGTCAAGACTAATAGAAAATAAATTATATATTACTCAATAGAGTACCTTTGATCTAAAAAAAAAAAAAAATAACAAGAGGCCCTGTCGACTGAAATGAGCAAATAAAGGGCCGTAGTTCTTTTGGGCCTTTATCCTTCCAATTTAAAGGCCACCATGCCTGCCAGAATATTGGTATATCGGAAACGACAAGAGTTATTTGACACTTAAAAATGAAGAATAGAAAATAATCACAAACAACAAACCTTTTTTGAATGTTGTCAAACTTTGGTTCTCCGTAGATGCCGTTTCTTCCAACTCCGTAAGCGTTCCGTAGCCTACAGACCAAGAGCACACTGCCCTCCGCCTTTCTCTTCTGCTGATGGGCGGATCGGCCCATGCAGCACTCAGGCAAGTTGGTCTTCTTCTTCCTACTCCACTGCTACGAAGTGGCAAGGATAGCTTATCGTTGCACAGCGGTTGAATTGGCAGAGTCATTTCTTTTGTGTAGGAATTTATCGAGGTATAAACCAGGCGGCTGGTGTTTGTAAGCCTGAAACAGTATGTATTCTGTCATCTAATTATTCTATACTGTTTGTTGTAAAAAATAAAGGGTGTTACAATAAGAGCGCAATATTTGAATTATGCGCCATTTTGGCTGTCATGATTCGATAGATCAATAATTGTGACAGGTCGATAGGAGACAGGTAGGAGTTAGTAAACATGGAGCGCTACATGATACAACAATGCGTTCTTATTGTTAAATATTACTATCAAAATGGTGAAAATTGGGCTGCTATGATTCGTAAAGTGCGTTTAATTTTCGGTAGAAATAATGTTATTTATCAACTGTGAAAAGATTAATCGAAAAATACGGTTTCAGTTATTGATGTTGTAACACACGACACAAGTTCGTAGTGGTCGTTCAGAACGAAATATCATGGCAATTCGCGAGAATGTGGCCGGGAGTCCAGAGCACTCTTCATCGTATACTCGCTAAATATTTTCATCTCCATGCTTACAAAGTCCAATTGACTCAACAACTTCTGTCAACAGACCGCGAACAGCGAAAAGAGTTCACCAATTGGGTCATTGAATAACAAGAAGTGAATGCCGATTTTGAGGACAAAATCAGCTTCAGCAATGAGGCCCATTTTCACCTTGATGGCTTCATTAATGGGTAAAATTGCCGCGTTTGGGGCTCAGAAAATCCACGAATGATATGAGAAACAAATGCATCCCTAACGTGCCACTGTTTGGTGTGTATTGTGGTCTGAAGGAATCATTGAACCTTTTTTCTATTAAAACGAGGCAGGTAATGTATTAGTGAATGATAAATGGCGAAAGCAGTCGTGACCCAGTTCTTTGTGCTCAGTTGGAAGATATTGAAGACTTATGGTTTCAGCAGGACGGTGCCACTTGCCATACTACCCGCGAAGAATTGACGGTCTTGTACGAAACTTTTTCTGGTCATGTCATCTCCTGTTTTGGTGACCAGAATTCGCCGCCACGATCTTGCGATTTTATGGATTTTTTTCTGTGGATTTTTCTGAAGTCTCAGGTTTACGTCAACCTACGATTACCCAAGCATTAAAGGCCGAAATTGAACGCTGTATCACCGAAATACCGCCAAATTTATGCAAAACCGTTATTTCGCCACAGTATACTCCTGTGACAAAGCCGTGGCTGCCATTTACTAGATGTGTTGTTTCATACATAATCCCCAAATGTCTACATTATAAATCAATAAATGTTTCAATACTTTGCTACAGAAAACCATGTTTTATTTCAAATTCACATCTTGTGCTCTTATTGTAACATCTTTTATAAGAATAAAACAGTTTATTAATGTTAATGAACATCAGCGCCGGCCTTAGGGTAGAGCGAGAGGACTGAGAGGAGCGGTCGCTCTAGGCGCCAGATGGCAAGAGGCGCCAAAAAGCCAAATGCGAAAAACAATTTCCAGCGCAATTTAATTTAAATTCAATAAGTGATTATAATAAGTTGATTTTTGAAAATTCGGGAATTATTATTTATTTAACATAAAACCGAAGTAGAATTTACGTGAAGTGAATGCGTCAACCAAAGGGCGCCGAAAGACAATCTCTCTCTACCTTGATCAAGGGCTAGGATCGGTGCTGATAAACATAGTTGTATTCCACGGTAAATCGTAATTATCTACTCTAAAAAAATATTAAACTATACACAATTTCATGAGTTAAAATATGACGGATCTCCAATAATATGTTTGGTTTATTGTTGGCCTTTAAGACTTTTTTATGCATAATGCATATAAAATAAAAAAAAATCATATACCTAATTTGTCTTCGAGTTCATTTTTGTGGTGTGTATTTATATTGAATAAAGAAGTACTTCGGAAGTTTGGGAATAAATATAATTCTACATAGAGATTGCTCAGCCGAAATCTGCTGTAAAGACATTTACCATCTGTCCAGAGAGACAGCAATGAAAACAATAATAAATGCCAAATACGTAATAAAAAACCGTGGTTAGTCGCGGATGACAAAGTTATTCTCAGAAATATTTTGTGGCCAATGATATATTATGTATATTTGATTCGCTTCGACCGTGATCTGCAAATTTACTAGCTAGTAAATAAATGATTAATGAAAATTAAAGATTGTACTAGCGAAGCAATGCATTCTGATATTAACTATATTAAAATGTGCACACTTCTTACAGCAGAAATGATTTGAAAGTGTTAATAATTTTCCATTAATAGTCCACACTCAAGTATTTTACTGGTATTTTATTTATTTTATAGTATTTGGTATTTTAGAATATGGTTAGCGGTAAAAGATTTTAATTTTTCTGTTCAGTGCTAAAGAATCAGCTGCTATTAGAGTCAAGGTACTCAGACGAAACCAGATGCAATTCTGCAGATGTTCAGCCGAGCCAATCCGGATTTTAATGCTAATTTGGGAAGTTTTATATATAAAATTGTGGGGCTAAAAATGTATTTGTTTATAGACATTTTAGGCCGGGACATACAGTTAAGGCGACACAATCTAAATGAATATAAAAAATAATTTTAATAGGCGACTCAGAAGTTACAATTGATAAATTTGAGACAATATTAAATTAAGTGTAAAATCCAATAGGTGGAAATAAATTTTATACATTTTTTAGCACAATTTGGTCTTTCTTAATTAAATGTTTCTGATACAGTAGGAGACAAATATAAAAATGTTTTGTTTATAATTTGAAGCCGTTTGCAGTGTGAAATGGATTGCATAATTTTTTTTTTCTTTAATGAATAATTGAAAGTAGATGAGTGTATCATAGAATGGAGTTAATAGACAAGTCTAGTAATTATTAGATACTTGATTAATTAAGCTTAAGCTTGAACCTAACAAACATTATTGAAACATAAATTTAACAATACTGAAAAACATACTAAAGAAATACGTATACACGAAAGCTTACAACTGTATTTATATAACGCAGAACATGTAATATAGTACAAGTATATGCAGATCATACGAGTATACGTATAAGTAAAACGGTAAACCGCATAGCAAACTGTATCGAATAACTTTATATTACTGATTCCTACTATTTTTATTGGTTTTCTTAAAAGTAGTTTAATAAATGAGGTCTGCCTTACATTTGCCCTAAGATCTGATCATATATAATATAATCGGAATAAGTGTATATGTAAAATATATGATTAAATTGTTTTTTAGCTCTATGAGAGAGGTGATAAATACACTACTCAAAAAAATGAAGGGAAAAAATTTTCAGTAATTTTTGAGATGCTGTAAGTTTATGAAAAATGGTCGTATCCAGATGAAAAATTAACCATTTTGAAGCTTGAAGTTTTTAGTTTTGAAATACTTTGGCAAAAAAAATTCTGAATTACGGTTACTTCGCAATCCAAATACCGCAAAAATACCGTGAGACAAACATTTTTCAATTCATTTTTAGAGCGTCCCCGGGCTTAGGAATTTTTTTTGGACTAAATAAATACAAAGCCCGGTTAGTTGGTTTATTCAGCTTTGATTTGATTTTTTAAAGAACTTTATACGACCACTTGTTGCTGAGATATCGGTGATTGAATGAAAAATCACGCTTTTCTTTTTGATCATCGATATCTCAGGAACTAATGATGGAACAGCGAATCAAAGGACGGTTTTGAGAAGTTCAATAAAACCTCTGTACATGACGAATAGGCTGGACGTAGGAATGACTTGTTTTTGAGCACAAAAATTTTTTTACTCTCTATTAATTTAAAAAAAAAGTAGAAAATGTCATTTTCTGACTTTTTAAAAAATCTACTACCACTTTGCAAATAATGAGGAAAAGATTAATGTTATCAGGTTTCTTTAGCTTCCTAATATCTCCTATTAGGAAGCTAAATAGATTAGATAGTATTGTACACACACTTTGTACACCGCGTAATTCAAAAATTGAAAGAACATTTTTAAAGTTCTCTGATTGGCAGAGAACATGAGATGAGTTTTCTTTCAAGCACTTAAATTCAATGAAATGTGATAGCACGGTGCACTGGTTTGGACCAGTGGTTAGAAGATCGTTTATAATCATTAAGCTCTAGAGTTCTCCTTTCAGTCAAGCTGTAATCGAAGTGTGATAACTGATAAGAAGGTAATTTCTTAATGGGAGGCCTGTGTGTTTAAAATAAACAGAATTTTGTAAATGGAGTTTTGATTTCGAGGGTTCAACGCTTAGCTCTGTGACAGTGGGCTATTATTGATTAAATAATACTATAATAATACATTATACTATATTTATATTATATATTGAATACGCAACCCCGGAAAGGCGAATACTACTAACCTAATAAAATGCAAAAAAAAATAAATAAATGAATTATTCCAATTCGAAACAAGATTTGACAAGCGTACAATATCTGTTGTTTTTGGAAAATTAAAAAAACAATAGGTATTGGTATGCTGGTCAAATACGAGAATAAAAGAAACTTGCCGCTATTCACAGAAGTGTTGTATGTATTCGTAAAGGTATGTATGTACTTTTAAGTCTGTCCCACATATACATATAATTCGTTTCAATTGAATTACTGCTTACTTTAATACGTACTTGTTACTATACGAAAATATATAGTATATTTGTGTTTTAGTTTAAAACATGATCTTACCTCGATATTTACAATCACATCAGGATACATGAAAGAGAACTACTGCCGCGATAATTCTGGTAAAACGAACAGATATTATTTTTTCATTTTAAACAATAACGGCGAAAGATAACCTTATCAGAACAAAGCATTTCGTGATAGCGCACTTAACATTCCATGACATATTTATTACTACTCCGTAAATTAGATGGTTTTATAAATCGAAGAGGGAACGATACGATAAAGGACTAAATTTGGAATATACAGTTTTGATTCCATTACAGTGGGAAACAAACATTTTAGAGCATTTATTATAGCATTTGTTCTTACCTAATTTGAAGGGGTTGATCTCTAGGTAGTTTTACTCTGCGAGCTCTAGATTTTCTGCAATTCGATATTTTCATTTTCGCGAAATTTGACATCTGGTATGACATGATAAAAATCAGTTGCGCAAAATAATATACATATTACATTCAAATATGGACAGGTGCAAAATTTTTCTTTAAATTAAAATATATATACATATTTTAACATTTCAATGTAAATGCGATAGATAGTAGGTGATCGTAACAATTGATATGGATGAAAATTTACGTACTCCTGTTCGGGAATATGAACATTTACGCTTGTAGCTCTTGCTCTTCTCAGGACAATCTCGTTTGATGCTCCAGCAGTAGTCTTCCATCATATGCTTGTCCCAACGCCCTTGGTAGGGTTCTTGTCAAGAGGTCTTGAGGGAAACGTTCCCTATTCGTCACTCACAGCGCCAAGGTTTCTTGGGAACTGATCGAGGTGACTATATAGGAAACGGAGCTTGACATTCATATTGCAACCAAGATCTCACAAAACCAACAGCATTGTTGTAACCAGAACTCCATAGTTAGGAAATTTTTTTATTGCCACGGGAGTTTTGTATAACTGCCATGAAAGATAGCCATGATGCATTCTCCTTGCCGTTCACTTCCTGACAAAATCTTCGTCAGGACAAGGTCCGTTTAAGGTCTATTAAATACACCTGCTTTGATCTTCTCAAAAGTTATTGCAGGGAAAGTAGAAACTATGCGGCGAAAACATCCACCTTCAGCATTCAGTGCCTTGACAAACTAAGGCACTGAAGGCTGTTAGTACAAAAAGTATGTCAATAAATAAACGAAGAATTCCTAAGGGCACAATACCTTGTACAAAAAAATCAGTAGTATAGGATACGTGGTGCATCATAGGGTTAATATATTAAGTTAAGATGATACGTTTAATATTCAACATAAAATTATATGGAAACCAGAGCATTTAACGAAAAAACTATTTTGAAATCAGATTTGAAATCGACGTTGAAAATCTTACTAATATGAGTTAAAAAATTTCTTGCAACAACGAATGATAACAAAATTGTTTCCCAGTGTTATCAATGGATCATTTATGACTCCCACATTATGAGTAACAATATTTTTGTTTCGTTACTAATTATGGATTATCACTTAAACTGTGTTATAATGGCACTGCTGATTATTTAAATCAGCAGTGCCATTATAACACAGAACAAATGCAAATTAAGAACACCAAACAACATGAAATAATTTGCGGCGAGGGTTATCATTAATTTTAGTAATAGGTGTAACCTCATGTATACTTTTAGATACTGGCCTGAGGTATATCTTCCCAGGCAGTAAGAATCCGTTCCGATTGGTTTATGTCTTCAGGCATATGTCGGTATTGATGGACTCTTCGTTTAATCACATTCTCCACACATTTTTTATTGCGTGGAGAATAAAAAACAACAAAATAAAGCAGTACTCACTCGAAACGGTAAAAAATATATTCCTTTCTATTAGGTCCTCTATACTTCCATTCTAGCATTATCTTGCTGAAAGATAGCTCTTGAAATTGTTTGTATATATGGGAGTATCATTGGGAGTATCAAGATCTTATGTTTAATGATCCTATATCATAATTCCAGCTGTTTGAGTAGAATGTCTCGAATGTTATATATACAGTCGATTGAACTTCACATTAAAATCCTCCACTATATATGGCAAAGCCATATAGTACATAGTACGATCTGGCATTTCTATGCCTTCAGCCTCTTCTATATATATACGAGGGTGGATCAAATATAAATGGGATTTTTGATCCTGAGCGTCTACGGTTGTTAGGATCGGGTCCGAGGTTGTACTATGCTTGTGTGGGGTCATTACGAATGGCAAGAGCTGCCCATTACCAACTCTCAACCAGTTCGTCAGTAGCTCTCACGATGTTAGAGGGAGAGGAGCACCTCGCTGTTGCGCAACGCATTATCATAAAATTTCTTGTTCATGAAGTTCAAGCGGCTGAAATTTTCTGTAGATTAATTGCACAGTTCAGAGACCAAATACTGTCAAGAACTCGTGTGTTTGCCTGGCATAGAGTTCAAGGAAGGGCGAGAACGAGTGAAAAATCAGGAACACGATCGCCGTCCTCGAACCAGCACTACGGATGAAAAAATTCGCGCGGTTCGAGACATTCTTGAAGAAGATCGACGGGCGACAGTATCCGAAATTGCAGAAAAAGTCAAAATAAGCTATGGGAGCTGCAAATCGCTGCAAAAGACGAAACCAACCGATTTGAGAGGCAATAATCCGTTTTCACGACAACGCCAGGCCCCATACTGCAGCCCGAACGGTCGAAAAACTGAAAGAAATGCATTGATCTTCACTTGAATATCCTCCCTACAGCCCGGAATTATCGCACTGCGATTTTCATTTGTTTGGTCTGCTTAATGAAGCTCTAGGAGGGCAACGATTTGAAAATGACCAGGGCGTAGCGGGATTCGTGCGCAATTGGCTCCTGACGCGACCAGCTTCATTCTACGATACTGGAATAAAAAACCTTCCTTTTCGCTGGGAAATAGGTATTTGAAAAGCAGGAGACTATGTAGAAAAATAAAATATCTTTTCTTTTTCTTTTTCAATCAATATATATATTTTTAAATAAAGTCCCGTTTATATTTGATCCGCCCTCGTACAAATTTTATTCCAGATCAATCTTTGAAGATGGCTAATATCACGTTGATTTTTTTTCTGCATACTATCCAGAAGATCCTCACAGTGAATGTTTGTCTTCTTCGAATCACTTTCTACGAATCTTTGTACTACATTTATATTACCAACACAACCAGTTTCTTAACACAATTGGCGATATGAAAAAATTGTCTCCCACATTTTACTAATACATTACTAGATTACATACTTTCAGAATCCCAATCTTGATGGTAACTGTGCATATATACATACATATCTGTGTACTGGTGAATTAATACTGATACTGAGTGGAACATAAATATTCAACGTTTAATCAAGATTATGAGTATACAGAGATACTACTAATAATAGTAGTAAATTAATAAAATATCACGTGTAAATTATATTTTCATACGTTTGTTAAGGGGTTTCCTTTCTTCCAGATAAACTGACTACAGTGTAAAAATGGGTTATATTAATATAATCCATAATAATTATAATATTCTATTATAAGTTATAATATTCTACTATTTTACATTTATATTCTTAATAATATAAATGTAAAATATTATATATTTTATATTTAAATTTAATATTTACAATATTATAAATAATAGTAATTACTAATTAGTTTGTCGGTTTGCTGAATTTAACACCAGCGAAGTGAATAATACCAAATTAAGAGATAATCGAGGCGACATTTAAACTAAAATGAATTATTTGGAAAATGAATTTATTTTCACCCCGATTTCATTGGGTCTGATTTCTCTGATAACATAACTAGAGCTAATTTTACCAAATATTTACATTATTTATATCTTACCATAAGTAACTAATAGTTATAAGTACAATAATGAGTAATAGGAATTTTTTCTACCTTTATTACTTTTCACTTTTTTAAAGGTTTAATAAACAATTTAATAGTAATATCATTTGATTAATTAAGGCTCTCCCACCATATGTCTTATTTATTTATTTATTTAATTGTACGGTATAGTTTAATACTAAAGTAGCTTAGTATTAGTGTTTTTATGATTAGCAATTAGTTGCAGTTAACGCAGAATATTAATTTAATAAATTAATAAAATATATTTTTATTGTTGCATTAACAATGCAACAAATATAGAATAATTATAGTGAACAGAAAAAGTAAAAACAAATACGCGTGTCAAGAAAGCAGAAGTAAATGAAAACTATGCATTTGACAAACATTTATATAAACTATAATCATTTTATCTGTGTTTTTAAGGAGTTCTTAAATCTAGGTAATGATAAATTAAAAATATCGATTTTCTTACATTCGTGTAAATGTTTATTTAATCTGGTTATTGAACTGAGTTGACTATAATTAGGCTTAAATGGAGTAGACATTACTTCAGGAGATCTGGTTATATAATTGGGTGTATTTAAAGAAAATAAACTTAACAAATAAGAACACTCAATTATATTATTAAATAATTTAAACATAAATATATTGTCTTCATTTGCTCTACGTATTTCTAGCGAAGCAATACGTATTAAGTATTGAGGAATAAGGAATAAGAAGATCCTATATTCCACAATATTAAGCCTGAACGCCAGGAATGGTGAAAAGCTGTGCGCAAGATGGGTGTTGCGATTACTCAAAATGGGACAAAAACAGCGCCGTGACGACGTTTCAATCGAGTGTTTGGCGAAGTTTCACAGAAGTAAAGCAAGTTTTTGCGTCGATTCATAACCATGGATGAAACATGGGTTCATTACTTCACACCTGAGACTACCCTCGTATATGGTAATTATATCTTATTATACTTTTCTTATTACTCTTCAATCAATACTCCTCTATCAATTTTGCATTTCGAGATATTCATGTCAAGAAAATTTTCATCATCATTCTGTATTATGTGATAATTATTACATGGATTTAAACAGTTTAAGTTTGTCTGTAAAAAGTAATATATTACTACTTGTAATTAATAATAAGAAGAAGAGAATAGGTCTCAGGTATGATCCTTGGGTCACACCAGATTTCACATTCAAGTTCTTAAATTTCTATCCTTGAATTACAATGGTTTATTTATGATTCAGAAAGTAAGTTTTAATAATAATAACTAATGATCTACAGTATCTATACAATCGCCTATTGAAAACCCGTATAAACAGAGCCTATTTGGGAGCCATTATCCAAAGCATTTAAGATGAAATGGGAATAACAAAGTAAATTAGTTACAGTGGAGATTTATAATTACTTTTAATTTTAATAGTAATCATCAGCTATCAGAATTCTGGGAATTTCCAAATATATTTCAATACGTACATTCACAATATGTTTAAAACATACATACATATATTCAAAAAATATTATTCTCAGGCATTAATGTTTTATCTCTATATTGAATCTCGGTGAAAATTAAACTATTTAAATTCACTTTTAATTAAAGTCGCATTACAAAAGTTTGTAATGGGCTTATTTAATTTTTGTTTTGAATGAGACCATAATTCACATATTTGAGTAATTTAATTTTTACGTTACTTAAATGCTATTAACATATAATAAGATATGTCACTGTAAATGTAATTCTAAATGTAATAAAGTAACAGGTGATAATGAAATGTAATTCAAATGTAATAAATTGAACACCTGTTAAGACAGGAATGAAAATTGATGTCACGGTAAGATACAGTTCCACCAAGTTCATACCATTTTACAATTACAGAAAAAAAAACAAGGATATTATGTTATATATATTGCCATTTAAAATTGGCCTTCACTGGGTAGCATTCAACGATTTGCAATTTTATTTTCCAAGTATATTGTTCAAAGAATTAGTACTTTTCCTTAAACAACTTTGATAAAATTGTCATTGTTGCAATGCTACAGAACACGGAATATTTTTTTTATAAGTATTATCTACATAATACAACTTGCAAACGACTGAAATATTGAGAATAATGATTATAAACGGATAAAACAGCCTTGAAACTCGCTGCTCCTCTGTTTTGACAATTTTCCAAGTCAGGATGATTAAACACAATTCAAAATCGGTATGTTTCGCTGAAATATGGACCCATAATGAATTAATTTTAAAGTTGTTCTTGGTCAATATATGGAATTATTTAAAGCGTGATTAACTCTACAATTCATTAATTATTGGCTATACTTCAAGGTGAAAGTATGGAAAGTGTCTCATTACTTTCTTTTTCTATGGTACCTAGGAACTACATTTATCTGTAGAACTTTGAACTAGGTTGGCCTTTCACTTTCACATATTCTTACAATAGTATGTAAGGATATAGTTTTTTGTAATGCGTGGTAAATATTTGAGGTCCATTTTCGAAATGTTTCGATGATGTTTGAAAATTAATATCATCGAAACTAACTTCTTACAATTTCGGTGGTGGCCTTATTAATCTTACAGTTTTAAAGTTTCTTCAGGTTATTTAATATCTTGTTCTGCGTGCACAATTTTCTTCCTTGCATACAGACTTTTTCATTAAGGTTTGCTTTTTCCTTTAAACCAATAGCTACATCGACTATTTTTATCAGTGGATAGTGATTTAGATTTTCATTATGATCTAGCAAACGTCAGAATCACATTTTTGAAAGTTTCTTACTCTCTAAACACAATTTTACCATATCCGCAGATTCTTGCCTAACTAGTAGACCTGTACAATACATCGGGCTACGACGATGTATCGATCGATCAACTAGTTTCTCGCTGATATGAAGTGGATAGATGTAGTAATATACAGTAATAATCCTGTGAAATATACATTTTACAATAGAGAGTTGAAGTTTTATAGTGAACAGCACAAGCTGAGGCTGACTGATAGTCCGGCCTGCAGATACTGTAAAGAAGACGAGGAAACCTCAATTCATCTTCTTTACACCCGGAGAAGAGGTATCTTATACTAGGGACCCCTGTTATCCTAGAGGAGGCGAGGCTTAAGGCGGGGGACGTGCCTAAATTGCTCCTTTTATGGGATAGCATTTTTGGATAATGACACGGCTAAGAGGGGATCGCCAAGGGACTACCCATGCGATCAGTGGCTGATGAGGCCCAAACCTATATAATATAATAATAATAATAATAACATGGGAAATATGAGGCATAAAGAAAATATAAAAGACATACCGTACTGACGCAGGTCAGATGGTAGTAGATACTATTAAAAAGAAGCATTCAGGGGTAGTAGACCCACTCATAGTCACAAAACACACACAAGGGCATTGTCAAATCCCCTAAATGGACTCGGGTATTCCAGGTATGTTCTCCAGGACTTCCATTACCACCTGAGCGGATATTAACTAGATGGGATACCTAACTTGATGTAGTCACATCTTATAGTAAGAACTTTCAAACCATGAAATATTTTATTGTGAAACTGAAGACGCATGAGTCTGAAGTAAAAATCCAGGTTTACAGAAACTGATTTATAATCTCATGTACAAATAATCAACCACAGGGTGCGCAGAAATATTTTAAATTCGCAAATATAACTTCGTTGGATGTCTTTTCACTATCTCGCAGAAGTTTAAGGCAATCTTCAATGGAAGCAATACTACTGCCATACAGCGTACGCCCTTACTTTACAGTATTATTTTCTTTCCTCAGCATCTATACTTCAACAGTAAAAGGTAAGTACATTTAAACCATTTCTATGTATATATCTTATCTGTCCTTATATGAAGGTTGTACGCTACTGAGGCACGACGAAATGTACATGCCCAGTAATTAGGCATACATTTGTAAAATCCCCACCAGTAATTAGTTCAATTATATATCCATGATATAAAATAGATTAGTATTCCTCTTGTTTCATTCAGTGGTTTGAATCGTCTTAAAGACGATACTTAGAGTATCGAAACTATATTAGAAAACTATGATATAAGTAGAGTGTTTTAATACATCACTAATTTCCTGAAAATAAATATTTCTATTCGTTTTCAAGCTTTTATATCATGTTATATCATGACTCTAATGTTATAACATAAAAATGCATTAAAAAGTGTGGATCATTTTGAATTTTTTTGATTTCTTATTTCGAGCTGATGGTGTTAGAATATTAAAAAATACGTTGTTATGATTGACATCCTAACACCTCATATTTTTCGTAGTTTTAGTAATACCAAGTCGAGGAGCTTATATACTGCTTAAAAAGTTTTAGTAAGTTGTAGATAGGCAAGCAAGTTGGACGTTATACCAAATAACTCCATAAGATCGTTATGTATCAGATAATCCTCATAATCCGCTGATGAAGAGCTTGCTGTCAGTACATCACCAGAGAGCTCAGTGAATTCCTCGAGACCAGATGACGATCGAAAGATTATATCAAAAGAATTTGA
This sequence comes from Rosalia funebris, assembly GCA_037954035.1. Lineage (NCBI taxonomy): Eukaryota > Metazoa > Arthropoda > Insecta > Coleoptera > Cerambycidae > Rosalia > Rosalia funebris. Next base: position 27,595,267 of record JAZFAV010000009.1, on the reverse strand, counting down.
TGGTCTGCTGAGATTTTTGATTACTAATGGTCAAGGTTGCTACGAGAATGTACCTTTACTTGGTTTTAATATCGCTTTTATTTTACATTTATAAATGTATTTGCCTTTTCTTATCTAACGCCAACGGTAAAAAACGAGTGGTTGTGAATTCTAACGAGGATAAATGAGAGGTCCTTATATTATATTATAACCTCCTTATATTAGTTTAGCAGACCGCAGGACGATAGAATCTCCATTTTAATTACAGTTTTGCATTTGTCTCAACCCAAAGAGACGTTTTAAAAAATTTAGTGACGTGAAAAATCAGGTTATCCCCATACGGTTGAAGTAAGTGATTATTTTATCTATAATTTTGCCGGTTTCTACTAAAAAAAGTTGGCAATAAATAATGTTCAATAAGTAACTGTAGTGTTAGCGCACTTTTAACATAATTTTCGTTTAGTCGTCTTTCGTACAATGATAAATTATATAAAGACTCGAGTATTCCAGGCTTTGATTCAAGTAAATCTTTAATAAGCAATAATTATGGAAACAGTGTATCCTCTAGCCGTCGCTTTATTAATATGGGGTATACGGAGTATTCGTGGCTGATGGGGATGAAGTTCAAAATAAATTATATTGGTGGTAGTTGTCGGTTACTTTTAGATCAAAATATTTTGTCGAAATAGGTGTATGTTCCAATTAAATAATTAAGTAATTATGTGTAAATTTATCTTGAATAACGAAATTATTTTCTAAATGTTAAATTTAGTTTCGATTGCTTAAATTATATATTTTAAGAAAACAGTGCAGAAGCGCAACAGTATATATAGACAAAACAGTTATATAGACAAAAAAAATTCAGTGAATATTTTGATGAAGTTTTTTGTTAACGTTTTTTATTCTTATTCTACTTCAGGCTTCAGTCAGGAGTTTGTCAAATTATAAATGTCATCTTGCAATCGTCATCTGACTTCGAGAAATCTACACATGGTTATTTGGATAAGACACTATGCAGAATGGCAAATGTTTGGAATAATAATGTGCATAACAATGCGGAAATATAATCACTTATTTCGGTATGACAGAGTTCTGGCAGCATTACATTTTTTCCTGAATCTTAATAGAACTCGTGAATTTAATTTCGCGTATAATAACGTGTTTTTCACTTCGTGAAGTTTTCAAACTGTGATGTAAAACTATTAGAATTGGATAAAGCAAACATTTTTATTTACATATTAAAATTTTAGAATTTAGTCTTGGTAGAGGGTGAAGTTGTGGGGGAATTACTATCAAGAATATACATATATTATCATCATACTATATAAAATAAATAAATGAATACAAGTTAAATTCATTTGTTTGTCTGATTTGAATGGTTAACAACATAATATAAGTATATTGATTAATATTGTTATGTGTAGAAGTGTAACCTTCGAAAAATTCAAATTTCGTAGACGTCCTTGAACCGAGATATTTTATGTACATTTTGATTCATACGTTTTTGGGTTATCCGATAGTTTATATTTATTGGTAGAGATGCGTGCTACCTTTTGATTTAATAAGGAAATTAGTATTCAAAGAGGGTTTGTAACGGATGAAGTAGCTTAGCGATATTGTTTATAAAATTAGTTGTCAATATTTGCGATGACATGACACGATAATTAAAATTTACGTTTTAGTTAGATCTTGTGGGTAAACAAATAAATATTTCGCATTTAAACTATTTCTGTAAACAGCACTATAAAATATACACAAAATTTCCATTTCCGGTATAATAGGTATCATGAACGTTTTCTTGTTACACTATTCGATCAATTAAATGCTTATTTCTAATTTTTGACGTAGTGATACTGACAATAATAATACAATGGACTATGCATACGTCTTTAATTTAGTAAAAGTTCGTAATGGAAAATAAAATGCGAATATGTAAAATAGAAGCAAGTGTGTCTTCAAATTTCAGTTGAGGCATTGTTGTTTTAGTGATAGTTTTCATTTCATAAGTATTACATATTAGAGTTTAAAAAAATAATGAATAGAAATACATTTAAAATACGCGAAATTCTGGAAAAATACTTGGAAATTTTTTCCTACATTTCATAATATCTTTTAAGAAAACAAAAGATGAAATAAAGTACTTCAATGAAGAAAATCGTTTTTCTTAATTTTTTTTATCTAACCTATACTCACGTTAATATAATTATTGCCGTAGCATATGTAAAAAAAACATGCTCTTTCATATTCTCTAATAAAAAAGGGGGTTGTCATTAAAAAACTATCTACGACGTCATACCTCCTATACGAATCACCCTGTATGTATTAACTATATTTTAAAAAATGTGCAACTGAAAATAAAATTTAACGGATTCCAGAGTTTTTCTCAAAAGTTATTCTTTTAGTTTTTAACAAGTTTATTCATTACTTTACGAAAACAATGTACGTTTATATAATTTTATTTACTTAATTTTAAAGAATGACTTTAAATTATCTTTATTACTTGTATGATTTTCAACTACAGTAGTACAGTACAGTACAACTACCTACTACTACTATAGTATGATAAGCACAAAATTCAACTAGTACAAGAGCAAAATGATGTTCATTTCTCACCCACCGGTTTTATGAAACCATAATAGATCTGGATGAAGCAGATATTCAATATTCAATAAAAAATGCGCAGATAGGAAGTAGCAATAAATTAGGTCTTCTTGAGTATTTATCAAATTATATTTAAAATATTTATGAAGCAACTACATATGTATTTACACAGGCAAAAATGTTATATCTGAAGGCCCCCATTTTATGTGTTCTGGGCGATTCTTTGGATAAAAGCTTTTGGATAACAGAGATTTTGGCTTTATTTGACATTAGAATTCGGTGCTATGATTCATTTACCAAAAGCAAGAAAAAATAGTGAGGTACTATTTAAAAATCTATCTTGGTGTCTTTACTCGAAAACATTTGATTGAAAGAGATCAAATAAAATATATACATTGCTATAAAATAAAATCAACCATTTTTATTTTTCTATTTTATATTTACTTGTTACCAACAATAGGATATACAGTTTAATCAATCAGATTGAACTGTATTTATTGTTTTAGCAAATAACGAAACGACAAAATTAACTTAAAACTTAAGATATATAGGATATAACTTGGTTATAATTTTTTTAAATTGTTAAGTCAGTTTCAGGTTTCAAAAAAAAAAAGAAATAACACATCTATTACTGAAAACAGTTATTAACAAAACGTCCAATACATTTTAAATCATATACATTTTATAAATGCAACATGTAAATTCAGAATGTTATTTTATTTGTATGCATTCTTCTTTAAATAATCTGTCGCTCCCTGCTTTTAACTTTTCGTTGGGCGCAACCGATCTGTGAGATCCGACAGTCACTTTTTTTTCCCTTTTGTGTGTATTACGAATATTAACTCGAACTCCCTCATAGCTTCCTAGCTCCAAACCACTCTTTTCAATATGGTGTCGATTTTTTTTAGGGCATTCCCTGGCCTTTTATGGGCCGCCCCGATCTGTCAGATGCATTGCGCCTGACGTTATTATTTTCACTTTTATATTTTGTTAAATTTCTTTTATTTAATTTAATAATATTTTTCGAGATCTCTACACTTACTTATTCTGGCTTTCTATGGTATTATTATTCAAAATTAACACCTTTGGGTGTTAACTTATTGGTTTATACTAAATATCAAAAAGTGTGACGTTTATTTTTGTTTGGAATATGCTAAAATGATGAAGAGGATTTATAATTCTTTACACTTAAAATAGGCAGTTACTTACAACTTTTCTTCGTAATTCACGTCCGATATTTTTTTATATATAACTTTATGACTTTTACATAAAAAATAGGTGGTTTGTTTTGTGTATTCAAAATACTGTTCAGTACTAATTTATGTTTGTGTTTTGTTCTTAATACATAAAAAACTTGTCAATAGCTGGTTGCCCTGTAAAAATATTCCAAATTTGTTGTTCTACAACATTCAGCGAGTTTCATTATGTAAATTTAATTATTCCGATTAAAAACTAGTGTGAAATATTTATTATTGTATTGTAGTAATTAAAATAAGCGTTTAATTAAGTCTCCACCTGATTAAAATCTAAATTGTGTAAGATTTCATTATGAGATCTCTCAGATGTATTGCGCCCGAATGTGTTTGGATTCATAGTGCGCCCGATGGAAGGTTTTAAATATAAATCATATTTACTAAAAAATATTGATAATATTTACCATAAATCTGACAAATAAAACAATAAACAATTTCTTACTATAATGTTTTATCAACCCATTAGTTTATGTCCTAATACCAAATAGGAAAGGACATTTTTTGACATTCTGTACATGCAATAAATCACATCAGAAATACAAGATATAAAAATATTCGCCCACCATTCATTTTAGAGGGAAATTTATTACTATAACTTAGACAAATGTTATTTTTTTAATTTCTTGTTGCTCATTCGGCATTTCAACAAAATGTTAGTAGTTTTATGTGACTGAAATTGTTTAACATATGTGCCAAGTTGCCTAGTAATAAAAATAACATTTTATAATTCATTTTAATAGTTGAATAACCACGATTATTAACATTATTAGTTACGACTAGATTACACCAAACTTAAGCTCGCTAAATATTGTAATATAACCTCATATAGGTCACCTTGACTTTTCGGGAATACAAAATATTGGAACGAAATCCATGAGAAATGAGCTGCTAGTTAGTTTGATGTAAACAAAGCTATATAGGAACGGGTTAAGATTATTATTATTTTATTACTATTCATTTATACTTATATCACTATACTTATTGATTTTCTGTTCGCCATTGTCGATTTGGCGTTTTTTTGTTTACTGAATTAATTCTGATAATGAGCCCTCTTCTAAAATGATACACCCCATAATTTGTAATGTGTTACTACATTTAATTGAAACTGTTTTTTTTTTTGTTAATTTAGATACTGTTATTCCCCTCTTATAATTAAGAGATTTCTAATTATATTACTTTTCCGCACTCCACTATAAGCGGAAAAGTAATGTAATCGTGTAAAGTGAAAAAATAAATTTTTTTTTGGGTCTATTTTTCGTTTTTCGGCCTAAAAACAAAAAAAAATGGTTTTTAATTTTTTTTACTGTGTGTGTGTCGTCGTTGTCGTCGGCATTTATTCTTGTTAGCACGATAACTCAACTAAATTGTGTCAGATCGAAAGGGTTTTGACTGATTCTGACCGAGGACGTCTCCCAGACGACACCTATTGATTTTGAGGTGGATAGCACACACCACCCTCTCCCTTGGGCCTATTTGAGATTTTTTTTTTTGTTAGCACGATAACTCAACTAAACGGTTTTTAATTTTTTTTATTGTGTGTGTGTCGTCGTTGTCGTCGGCATTTATTCTTGTTAGCACGATAACTCAACTAAATCGTGTCGGATCGATCGGGTCTTGACTAATTCTGATCGGGGACGTCTCCCAGATGACACCTATTGATTTTGAGGTGGATAGGACACACCCCACCCTGTCCATGGGTCATGAGAAAGGACGATGGTGGACTATTTGAGAAATTTGTCTTGTTAATACGATAATTCAGCTAAATCGTGTCGCATCGATCGGGTTTTGACTGATTCTGATCGGGAACGTCTCCCAGATGACACCTGTTGATTTTGATGTGGATAGGACACATCCCACTTTGTCTATGGGTCATGAAAAAGCACGACGGTGGACTATTTGATAAATTTTTTTTGTTAACACGATAACTCAACTAAGTCATGTTGGATCGATCGGGGTTTGACTGATTTGGATCGGGGACGTCTCCCAGACGACACTTTTTGAAATTGAGGTGGATAGAACACACTCTACCATGTTCATGGCTCATGAGAAAGCACAATGGTGGACTAATTGAGAAATTTGTTTGTTAGCACGATGCCTCAATTAAATCGTGTCGGATCGATCGGGTTTCGACTGATTCTGATTAGGAACGTCTACCAGACGACATCTATTGATTTTGAAGTGGATAAGATATACCCCACCCTGTTCATGGGTCATGAGAAAGCACGAGAGTGAACTATTTGAAAAAAGTAAAACTGTCGCATAAAACACATATTCTGCATTTATGTGTTGGTTTATTTTTTCTCGGCCACTCAATTTCGAGATAAGAGTTGTTCTACGTGCGGAAAAGTCCGTTTTAAGGTTTTAAAACTGTTTATATTTAATCTGTAATAGTGTTTTTTTACCTAAAAGGGGTATAATATATAAAAGTGATTTTGCTTATAGAGCGCAGACTAATAGGTTTGTAATATACGAGAAACATTTTATTCGAATACAAATTCATTGGATTCTGGAAAAATTGTTTCCGCCCAAAATTCCTACATGTATGAAAACCATAAATCATTGTGGACCTTTCATGTGGACATTAATTGACGGAAAGTTAAAAAAAATATATAACCAAACTAGAGGTAAAAATATAAAAAAATGTTTTTTCGGCGGGTACCTTAATGTTACAGTGCCTCCACATATTGATAACAAATAACGAAGGATTTCTTTACCATTTATAATAGTGAATACATTTTCGAAATAAACAGTTTTAAAACCTTAAAACGAACTTTTCCGCACGTAGAACATCTCTATCTCGAAATTGAGTGTCCGAGAAAAAAATATACCAACACACAAATGCAGAATATGTATTTTATGCGACAGTTTTACTTTTTTCAAAGTCCACCATCGTGCTTTCTCATGACCCATGGACAGGGTGGGGTGTGTCCTATCCATTTCAAAATCAATAGGTGTTATCTGGTAGACGTCCCTAATCAGAATCAGTCAAAACCCGATTGATCCGACACGATTTAATTGAGTGATCGTGCTAACAAAAAAAAAATCTCAAATGGTCCACCATTGTGCTTTTTCATGACCCATGTACATGGTAGAGTGTGTTCTATCCACCTCAAAATCAATAGATGTCGTCTGGGAGACCTCCCCGATCAGAATCAGTCAAAACCCGATCGATCCGACACGATTTAGTTGAGTTATTGTGCTAACAAAAATAAATGCCGACGACAACGACACACACACAGCAAACACTTTTTAAAAACCTTTTTTCTTGGTTTTTAGGCCGAAACACGAAAAAAGAAAAACCGAAAAAAATCCGTTTTTTCCATTTTTTTAACACGATTACATTACTTTTTCGCGTATAGTCGAGTGCGGAAAAGTGAAAACACCGGACCGATCCGGGTGGCATTACGCCTATGTTACTTCTCTTGACGAATATTATTCGTGGTCAAAATTTCAATAACGATCAGATGACGGGTTCAGGAGCCTATTATTAACATAGAAACAGACAAACATTCGCTTTTATATACATAGATTGATTCGTTGCAAAGAGGATATCTGAATAAACCCCATATACAGAATTGTTATAATTCCTAATTTTTCCCCTACGTCGTAACTTGTAAACTGTTTGGCCCACCTTGTATATACATATCTAAAAGGCCATCTTTTATAAATGACAAAGATCACATAATTATACATATTACTTATTAGTTACTACTTATTACTCTGCATTATAAATGTACGAATTGGATCGTAAATCTTATTTAATTATTTGTCGTAATCGTAAATGTTGCTTGCTTACACGCCCGGATCATATCGAATGATATACCTATGTATATGCCGGTTTTTTTTTAAAGGAATATACTATCTGTATTAACATTGAATTTACGCTTTTTTAAAGTAACAAAAATAAGAGATAATAGAGTGCTAAATGAAGAATTTTAAGCCATTGAACATTTCTACAAGACAATTGTCTAGTTTATATAGGGTTTCTTATTCAAGCCCCAATAATGGTGTATTTAATCGGTATAACCATCAAAAGATTATTATTTATATAAAGCAATCCGTTTTCAGAAATCTTGGAAATCCTATGTATGGGTTGGTTTAATAAATAACCTCAATGTGTCCATATTTTTATGACCGAAATATAAATGGAATATTTAAATATACTTCGTCAAAGGGAAGACGAATTTTTGGAGACCAGTTTTTCATGTTGACATAATCCGGAAATGATTAAAAATGAGTTTACTCATCTAATTTAAAACTGACGATTAAAATTTTAATCATCTCCTAATGATGCCAACTTGATTGGTTAAACGCGCGTCCAGAAACGTGTAATCTTTCAGTGGACAACTGGTCTTTTGTTTCTTAATGTATATATTTATTAAATGGCTGTTTTATTATTATTATGTTTTGTGGGTTTGGGCCTCATCAGCCACTGATCGCATGGGTAGTCTCTTGGCGATCCCCTCTTATCTGGGTCATTATCTAAAAATGCTATCCCATAAAAGAAGCAATTTGGGCACGTCCCTCGCCTTAAGCCTCGCCTCTTCTAGGATAACAGGGGTCCCTAATATAAGGCACCTCCTTTCCTCCAGTGCGGGGCAGGTGTAAAGAAGATGAATCGAGGTTTCCTCGTCTTCTCTGCAATATCTGCATGCCGGGCTGTCAGTCAGTCTCAGCTTGTGCTTATATGCATTCAGGCTACTATGGTGGCCCGTTATGATTCCTACCAGGATTCTGGCTTTTTGCCTGTTCAATTTAATGAATTCTTGGGCCCATTTCTCAATCTCTGAGTATTCGATGAAGAGTTTGGTTATTCGACAACCCGTTATTCCTCTCCATCTTTCCCTATGGTGGTCTCTTGCCCAGTCATTGATGTGGTCTTTGATCAGATTCTGACTTATTCCCACTGTAGGTTCTGGTCCATAGAGGTTTTCCCTGGTCCCTAGTTTGGCAAGGTCATCTGCAATTAGATTTCCCTTAATGCCATTATGCCCAGGTATCCATAAGAGTTTCACCGGTCCCTTCCCTGCCAAGTGGTTCAATGCTTCATAGCAATTATAGACCAGCTTTGACTTTGTCGTTGTTGAATTCAGGGCTATCAACGCCGCCCTACTATACGAGCAGATGCATACCCTCTCCTGGGTCCGATTTTGGTCAGCCCCCAGCTTCCCCAGGGGGAAGGTTTTACCTATGCTATCACGTCGCCTATACACCCCCGCACCCGCTCTGTTCTCACTCTTGACTCCATCCGTGTACCAGATGTCTCCATTGAGCGGTAATCCAGCTCCTCCTCTATCCAGTCGGTCTTACTGGTGAGGGTGATCTTATATTTCTTGTCAAACAGGAAGTGGACACCCGTACTGTCAGAGGGCATCCATAGGAGCCCCTCCTCAGCTAGCTCTCTTGAGAGTCTATTCAGGTTCCCTATCTTCCTGTTCAAGTTTCCCACCCTGTGAATTGCCTTTGCAGCTTCCGCTTTCAGGGTGACATCAAGAGGTGGTATTCCCGTTAGTATCCCCATCGCCTCGATCGGTATCGATCTTGAGGCTCCGGTTACTTCTTAGAATCAATCCTCTTAGCTCGTTAAGTCGTTTAACTTCCGACTTTAGACAGGCTCTCTCCCACCAGACCAGTGCTCCATATGTTTTGGTTTGTCACAAATGGCTGTTTTCGTGTGTCACGAAATTTTTAGGTCGATGTACGAAATACTTTTCGTTCGAATTTCGGCATTTTGACAAAATCAATAGAGTAAATCAACCCTCGCAAACAACGTGGTAACTTTTATTTTTTGATCCGAAGCCTCTAGATGCATGCTCCGGACATGCCTTCGATATGAGCGAGGAGGCAGCGCAGTATTATTGCGATTTGCTTACTTGTTTAGTATTAAATCGCGATAATAACATTTAAAATGTTGTCTTGATATGGAGGTTTTGTCCTGATATGGAGGTTTATATGAATATAAATGTCCTGATATGGAGGTTGACTGATGTTGTATTGGGTGGTTAAAAGATAAGTTTTATCTCTCGTGAGTTCTAACTCACGAGAGATAAAACTCTCTCTCATCCTCGTGAGTTCTAACTCACGAGGATGAGATTCCTGTGTTGCCCAAGAATAATAATATTTGTTGTTTTTGAATGATTTTTTTTTAACCTTCCAAGTCGCCGGTAAATATTTCATTGCAAGATTCTTGGCCGGGCTTATTTTCCAATCACTAGCAAATATTCTCCTCTTTGCATTGTCAGATTAGCGCAAAATTTAAAAACAAGATTTCATCACGAAAAAAGGGCCATACATCATTGGCATTGAACACATCCTCTGGCTGATAACCAAGAAATAATGATGGGAGATTGACTTTAAATTGGTTTACATATTCTCGATTGAGATTAGCTGGTTGACCAGAGATACACTTGCTTTCTACGCCATTTTACTAAACACCCATTAGATGCTCGAAAGTTGGCAAGATTAAGTTTTTCGGTGATTTCTTGAGTTTCAGCCTTCACTACTGGTCTTGATATGGGAATGTTTTGGTTTCTGGAACAAGGAAACCACTGAAAACACAAACTGTTAACATCAAGTTTCTTATTTCTTAAAAAACGTCTTTTTTTATCTATATCGCTTTCTGACTCCCAATTAACCTTGTTTTTATCAATATCTGCAGTTCGATTTTCCCGATATTAAATTTTTGAGCGAGATTCTGAACTGATTTTTTTTCTGAAGAATTAATACATTTTTTACACAACTTACATACATTAATACACAACGCTCTTTTCAAAACCTAACATAGTTCTATAATACCACCACATTAAAACTGCTTAAATTTTAAATTCTTATTTTAATTAAAAATCCCTCTGTTATTAGAGGAATTATTAGTAGGTTTATAAATGTTTATATTAAGCAAATATTTTTTAAACTTGCACCACTCCATACAAATATTCCGATATTTCATTTGTTCAATATATGTAGGTATGTATTACAAAATGAAAAAAAATTTAAGTGAATTCCATTTCAAAGGTGTTTAAATTTTCTGTGTTAAACAGTGTATGGTTGGTAAAATGGATACCGTATATTGAGTTAAAGTTTATACCAAAGGGTGGTGGAGTGTACACAGACGTGTTAATTTTAAGTTAATTAATTAATACTAGCGCGCTAATATGAACATTCACACCAGAGTGTAGTAAAATTCTGGTATTTATTTCACTATCAAACTGGTATGTCTCTATATATACCCTATTTGGGGTGATATTTTATATCACGTTTTAGATATGTACAAAATCTAGTCCACACTGTATTTTGCTCCAGTAAGAACATATGATAAATAATTATAATGACAAATAATAACAGCTTCATTAGATACCTTTCTTATATGCACATCTACGAGCGCAAAACTATCCTTGATCATTAATGTTTCATACATAGTTTTACTACTACAACGATTGGTTACCTTATTCGTGTCCCAGGCTTATTGTAATGAGATATTTTCTCTATTTCTGTATTAATTATTGAATTAATTTGCAATGCGAACCTGCGTACAGTTTCTTTCAGAATCGAACGTTAATATGACTAAACAATGGGATTATTGCAAGTAACAGTAATTGTTACAGATCTTCTCAAAATTCTCATAAAATGTATCGCAACAGTAGACAGTGCAAGGTGTTACTATACCTCTATATCTTTCAGAAAATGTATGTGGAGTCTATAGTAGAATAATGGAGAATGTATGTGTGTCTTCTGACGTCATAATTTAAAATGTATCACGAGATGTTTACGTTTGCTTTGGGTTTTGCATTAAGATAAGAATACTGGTTTCGTCATATCTTAATCCAAATAATACCACCTCTAACAATATATATCAATATACGAGTATCATAATTTACATAAAACCATATACTTTCAACGTTTATTCGTTGAAATTCGAGGAGATATATTTCTCAACGCTTGTCCTAAACGTACAATTTGTATATAAATGATTTGTTTTATCTACACATACGTGTATATATGAATGTATACATATACAAGTGTAATATGAAGAAAGGTAAAAATAAACAGTTTTAAAACCTTAAAAGAGACTTTTCTGCACGTAGAACATCTCTATCTCGAAATTGAGTAACCGAAAAAATAAATCAACACATAAATACAGAATATCTGTTTTATGCGATAGTTTTAATTTTTTCAATTTTTCTCGAATTGTCCACCATTGTGCTTCCTCATGACCCACGGACATAGTGGGGTGTGTTCTATCCACCTCAAAATCAATAGATGTCGTCTGGTAGACGTCCCTAATCAGAATCCCGATCGATTCGACACGATTTAATTGAGTGATCGTGCTAACAAAAAAAATCTCAAATAGTCCACCACTGTGCTTTCTCATGACCCACGTACATGGTAGAGTGTGTTCTATCTACCTCAAAATCAATAGGTGTCGCCTGGGAGACGTCCCCGATCAGAATCGGTCAAAACCCGATCGATCCGACACGATTTAGTTGAGTTATCGTGCTAACAAGAAATGTTATTAATGCCGACGACAACGACACGCACAAAATGGTTTAAAAGCCATTTTTTTTTTGGCTTTTAGGCCGAGAAACGAAAAATAAACCCAAAAAAATTTTGTTTTTCATTTTTTTCTTTACACAATTACATTACTTTTCTGGAGTGCGGAAAAGACAAAAAGTAGGACAATAGGTTTATTTATACCTATACGCATAACTATGCGCGCCTAGGTATCTTTTACACTGCAGCCTGTGATTTATTGCGATGTCCTACTTCCCAATTCTGTGCAAACAACTCAGTCTTTGGATTCATTCCAGAAGTATTCCTGCTGTTTCCTTGATTGCGCTCTGTCAAGTGATGGGGTTATTATATGGTTACGACATCAGCGATATAATTTTACATTCGAAGATAATATGGGAGTTATTTCTTCCTCTTTATGCAATCTATCAATGGGGTCTCGTTTGAATACTATCCCGTGTAGATGCTTTCTTAAACGGCAGTGACCGATTAACAGTCCAGTCACAAGCCTAATTTTATTTTGATTTAAACGCACGATTTCATCTGTTAATAACTGGAATATTTTACTATTCATTGTTATTTTATTATGTGTGTGTCCTGTTAGTTTGGCCCAATGTTGGTGTACACTCCTTATCGAAATATGGACTTCTGGATGGAAGCTTTAGTGATGTCAAACACCGATTCAGGTTTTGTAAAACATCCTGTACCGCCTTTCCTGACAAAAGTACCCGCTTTTTCACCACGTGTGCTGTGTCCAAATACCCAAATTATGTTAACTTGTAGTTCCCCTTTTAATATTCTCTTTGGTTCTTTGACTTCTTTGGCAGGCAGCAAAAATGAACACTTTTGTCTAAAATACCGAAGACAATTTGGTTGGCATGTTGTCACACCTCATTTCAGCAGGCGATTTGTGATCATATTTATTATTCCGGTTTATGGTCATGCTTTGCATGGTTCTCCAGTTTTGAATATTTTTCAAGAGATATGCCTTCACCCTAGCGTCGCCGTTGATAATGATATCTATAGGTTAGGTAACTTTCAGAGTTATATGAAGTACTGTCAGACTGGAATTTTGTTCCGTGATACATATACATATGTTATCAAAACAACTTGCTCGATTTAAAGGAGAAACTAACTGATAATTTGTCGCTAATTTGCCGTAAGTTAAATGTGAATAAAAAAATTTGCCATTCTTTATTTTTTGCTAACTTTATATAAAGTTAGCAAAACTGATAACACATAATTATTATTAAAAATTATTTTAAACAACCATGTGTGTCAGTAATTTGCCGTTATTTGTTGTGACAGAATAGCTATGCTCAAAGTTCATCTGCGCTTTTTCTTCCCGAGTTAATGGCAATTATTCATTAACAAATACCGAAAATATACAGAATAATTCACGAAATTCTGCCACGGCAAAATCTGCAATATCACAACTAATTCATTTTGGCCACACGGAAAGTTCTCATTACGAATTTGAATTCAAAATATGCAACCCTACCCCACAATCGGGGGTATTTTCCCCGAAGTTATTGAAAACGTCCATCTTCGCGAATAATTCGTGAAATTTTGCCACGGCAAATTCCCATAACGAATTCGAATTCAAAATATACAACCCTACCCTACAACTGGGGGTGTTTTGCCATATATCAAGAAAAATCTACATATTCGCGAATAATTCGCGAAATTCTGCCAACTTAACTCGGGAAGGAAAAAGCGCAGATGAATTTTGAGCATAGCTATTCTGTCACGGCAAATTCCTAACATGTACATGGTTGCGTAAAATAATTTTTAACAACAATTATGTTAGTTGTTTTGCTAACTATATAAAGTTAGCAAAACACAATATTTTTTTTAAAAATAAAGAACGGTAATTTTTTTTATTCACATTTAATTTACGGCAAATTAGCGGCAAATTATCAGTTAGTTACTCCTTTGATTCGAGCAAGTTGTTTTGCTAACTTTATGTACATCCGTTATACCGACAAACATGTGTCATAAAGTAATTATAAATCAGACCAATATATTTCTTAGTTAGATATATGTCATGTCGTTACAACAATATTTTCTGTTTGAATGTGGAATATTCGTGTAACAACATTTATCGATGGTTTGTTGATTCACCTGTTGCTCATTTATACTAATCTCCTATATTATAAGTTATATGATCCTATAATTAAGTCACCGCCATGTTTAACGCAATAGAAAAAGACTAATTTTAGACAAATAGTGTGTTTTCTTCTATATATGTCAAAGAAAACTGTACAAATTAGTCAATAAAAAATAATCGGACTTGTTTCACATTTAACTTCAATTCCCCATACACCGTCACGGCTTCTACAAGTTTAATATAACATATGTATGTATATACATATGTTTATTCTAAAAGGATATTCACAAAAGCGTATAGTTGTTTTTGTTATTTTTTTTAAGTGATATTCAGGTGGAATTTGCGTTTGCAACTACTATTAATTTACTCTATTTACCATATGAACAGTATATTTCCTAGGCAGAATTATACCTTGCCCCCACCTAGACTATTTTTAACATAAACGTATCATACAATAACATTCTATTAACGATAAATTATAAGACACTAATAATGCAGTGTGTTTAAAATTGACGAACGAGTTTATTTACTGATTGGTTTAAAATAGAAAACCCTTATATTATATACCGTACTTTGTCAGTTTTAAATTTAGTCTGTGTGGCGTAAATTTGTTTACATTAATGTTATA
Organism: Rosalia funebris; assembly: GCA_037954035.1. NCBI lineage: Eukaryota > Metazoa > Arthropoda > Insecta > Coleoptera > Cerambycidae > Rosalia > Rosalia funebris. The sequence goes on along the minus strand of JAZFAV010000009.1, from coordinate 27,580,191 downwards.
TTAATTTCCATAAAAATTTTATACTCGAATGTCAGAATATATAAACAGGTCAGGCAGTAGATATATTCACTATTTTTAATTATACAGTGAGTACGTAACAGAACAAATTCGATGCGATACAGCAAATAACAGTTTGTAGTGCCACTTGCGGCACTGCATCTATATTATGAAAATCCTATAGCATCTAAATAATGAAAAATTAGAACAATCAACTATATTCATGAATTGTGCGTGATTAATGAAGTGGATTGGTAGAAGGGGAGCTATTCAGCGGCCAGCTATATCTCCAGATCAAACTCCGATGGACAATTTTTTGTGAGGTTATCTTAAATCAAAGGTATATTTTAACAGACCAAATAATATTCAAGTAGAAGATAGAATTCGGAATTCGGTCTGGTGGGAGAGAGCCTGTTTAAAGTCGGAATCCAACCGACTTAACAAGTTAAGAGGATTGATTCTTAGAAGTATAACCGGAGCCCCAAGATCAACACCGATCGAGGCGATGGGGATACTGACGGGTATACCACCTCTTGATGTCATCCTGAAAGCGGAAGCCGCAAAGGCAATGCACAGGGTGGGAAACATGAATAGGAAGGTAAGGGACCTGAATAGACTCTCAAGAGAGCTAGCTGAGGAGGGACTCCTATGGATACCCTCTGACAGTACGGGTGTCCAGTTCCTGTTTGACAAGAAATATAAGATCACCCTCACCAGTACGACCGACTGGATGGAGGGTCGAGCTGAATTGCTGCTCAATGGAGACATCTGGTACACGGATGGAGCCAAGAGTGGGAACAGAGCGGGTGCGGGGATGTATAGGCGACGCGACGGGATAGGTAAAACCTTCCCCTTGGGCAAATACACTACCGCACTCCAGGCCGAGCTAGTTGGAATTACATACGGTGTTTTGGGGGCCGACCAAAATCGGACCCAGGAGAAGGTATGTATCTGCTCGGATAGCAGGGCGGCGTTGGTAGCCCTGAATTCAGCAACGACAAAGTCGAAGCTGGTCTATAATAGCTATGAAGAATTGAACGACTTGGCAGGGAAGGGACCGGTGGAACTCTTATGGATACCTGGGCATAATGGCATTAAGGGAAATCTAATTGCAGATGACCTTGCCAGACTAGGGACCAGGGAAAACCTCTATGGACCATAACCTGCTGTGGGAATAAGTCGGAATCTGATCAGAGACCGCATCAATGGCTGGGCAAGAGACCAGCACAATAAAAGATGGAGAGGAGTGGCGGGTTGTCGAATAACCAAACTCTTCATCGAATACTCAGAGATTGAGAAATGGGCCCAAGAATTCATTAAATTGAATAGGCACAAAGCCAGAACCCTGGTGGGAATCATAACGGGCCACCATAGTAGCCTGAATGCATATAAGCACAAGCTGAGGCTGATTGATAGCCCGGCCTGCAGACACTGTAAAGAAGACGAGGAAACCTCGATTCATCTTCTTTACACCTGCCCTGCACTGGAGGAGAAGAGGTATCTTATATTAGGGACCCCTGTTATCCTAAGGCGGGGGACGTGCCTAAATTGCTCCTTTTATGGGATAGCATTTTTGGATAATGACCCAGATAAGAGGGAATCGCTGAGGGACTATCCATGCGATCAGTGGCTGATGAGGCCCAAACCTATATAATATAATATTAAATAGAATTCGGAATGAAACAAGACTAATTAAGGGTGTAACGCTAAATTTCAGCTAAAGTAAACGTTTTACAAAATTTCAGTTTTGACTTGCGCAATATCAAGAGAGGTAAATGACAGACAATGTGAACAAGAAAACTGTCGATTACGTCATAATTTCAACAGTCAACGTCAAAAAATGTACGTATACAAAAAATGCGCATCTAAAAAAATTATATCGTTGTGTCCAAACATTGTTTTCCTACTTCCCCGGTAATGATTTTTATCGAATTTGTTCCACCTTTTAAGTGCCCAATGTATGTGCATAACTATTTCGAATAAATTGTGTTATATATTATAAAATAAATGATTTTCCACATATTTAATTAATAAGATTTTGTTTTAATTAAAGATTTATGCATTTTATTTGGATTTTAATATGCAGAACCGAGTGTGGAGCGGAACAGAAGTAATTTTCTACGAGGTCACTCATAAAGTTACTAACGATGGATAAGTATTTTTTTTTTTACACAAGAACTAATGATTTAGAGATTGCATATAATTTATATAGGTGTATAAGATGTTACATTATCTACTCGTAGTTACGAGGATAGATTTTTGTGTAATCTACCTAGTCTTGAAAATGGCGACAATTTTTTGCTCTTAAGTTATTATGATTTGTATTATGATGTAATAAAGTTTTATTAAATGATTTTTCTTAAAACCAAAAAATGTGTTAAATTATGCCGGAACATAACTTATTATAGATTTCTTGATTAAAGAAGGCATGCACCAAAAATTATCCACGATAGAATACTTGAAGTCTATGTATATACGCTGTCCTATTTTAAGGTAAAATGTTGGTTCAAGCAGTGAATCGATTACGGATGATCAAAAATGTCCCGTGGAAGCAAAATCGAAGTAACTCATCAAGATGGTGGAAGATTGTGCCTTCACTGATAAAAGGTTGATTATTTATGTTATTGTACATATTAAAAAAACACCGCTTCAAAAAATTCACGTAAAGACTTCGATTCGAGAAGTTTCAGAAACATATATAGCTCGTATAGTCGTATTTTGCAAAATCTTTTAGTTGTATTTCTAAAATTACAACTGACGATGAGATATGGATGTTTTATTGTTACCCCTCAATAAATCAATAATTAATGCCGTAGACGGACAAGGGATGTCCACGATGAAAAGACGCAGACACAACCTTTAGTAGGAAAGATTATGACTAGTATTTTGGGTTTCTAAAGGAAATAACAAATTTAAAAGCCAACATTAGAGAGAAACGACCCCAGAATTAAGGACAAGCATTCATGTTGTTCCACAACAGATGCAATTCATTGAATTCACCCAACGAATGATTTTTCGCGTACAAAAATAATGAAATACTAAATCCTAACGTTATATTACCAATAGTATGCGAAATAATTTGTAAAAAGTCAGTTTAAAAGTCCTATTTTAAAAGAATGTAGATCGTCTGGTATTTCTGGACTTACGTTGGATAGGCATTTTTCTTCTTATCTCTAGCTCTGGAATCGCCTCCAGAAATATATAAGCCTCATTTTCGGATACCCTAAATGTCTAATTGTAAGAGGTGAAATAACATCTCACCTCTAAGTGTGTTTCATCATGGTTAGGTAGATTATACAAAACATCTTCCTTCGTATTACAGATTGTGGAGGTTTTAAAATCCAACAAATTCTCGAATAATATAGGAAAGTTTATACTGAGATATTCTACAAAAGAATTATTCATCGAAAGGAACATCCGTGTTAATCGCGGTTTCTTTCTTACTAGGGTCTGTGCAGCGTACTTGATGCCTGATGTTCTGAGAAAATTAGATGGGCGGGTGCCTCTTGATATCCTCCGCAATGAAAATTGCTTTGCTGCTTTGATGGGCAGGTAGATGCCCATAGTGTTATTATATTGAGACGCTAATGCGAAGTAACCCATAATTTTTCAGGGTAACGTTCTCGATGTTCCTCTAAACAAAAAAGGAGCCACCCTAAATATTTCGGAACAACAATGTTAAATAACCTTTCCCATTCTTCTTGTAAGTGTGATTTTAACTGATATATTTTTACTCCTGTTTTGCTTTTGAAAGTGACTACACGTTTTTAATGGGCGTAAGATCTGGTAATTAGCAGGCCAGTTGTATTTAGTTTTTTATATACCAGTTACTTTGTCGTTGTCTGTTTGTTTTGTAGGTAAATTATTACTCGTTAATGTCCCATATCTTACTAACTGATTTATTTACATTGCTCAAACCTGCTTTAATAATGACTGCTAATGGTTCCTTTTATATTTTCGTATATAGTATATTTTAAAAACTATTTCCGGATTTCCTCATATATGTGCTGTTCTTTATTTTACTTACGTTGATATTTGATTATCTACGTTATCTTAATTAAGTACGATAATCAGTAACGACATACAATAACGATATGATATACGGAGACGTTTTGCGTTTTCATTTAATGCAAAGGCGATTTATATTCAACTCACTTGTAAAAACGACACAAACGAACCGTATTATTAATCAATTTAAACTAGAAATAAAAATTAGGAAATATAATTTAACCGACAAGCTCTTTGTCTCGGTACCATTGTTCACGCTTACTTATGGTATTATTATAGTAGAAAACCCCTTCTTTTTTAGGTTGTGTTGAAACTATTCTGGTTTCAATCTAATCATTTGCGAATATACCTCATTTTTTTTTAATAAATAAGAGTTAATTTGTTGATTCACGAATAAACAATAATAATTACGAGTAGTTTATACTAGTGATTCATAACAGGAATCGTGATTTTATCATGAGCTAATGTTAACTATAGGCAACATTAAATATGTATCTAAAATACAAAATAGTCATTAACAAATACTTGAGAAATATAATTATTTTTGGAATTATATTATGAATATATATAGGAGAGTAGTACACAATCTATACAAAGAGCAAACTGCTGTTATAGAAGTAGAAGCGGAAAAAAGGGAATTAGGTATTAGGAAAGGAGTAAGACAAGGATGTACGCTATCACCACTAATTTTTAATCTGTACATCGAAGAGGCGATTAATGTGGTAAAAGATAGAGTGGATTTCGGGATTAAAGTACAGGGACAGAAACTAAAAATGCTGAGATTCGCGGATGATATAGCAGTATTAGCATCTAGTAAAGAGGAATTAGAATCAGCATTGAACGAAATGGAGGCAGTGTTGACAGAGGAATACGGAATGAGGGTGAATAAAAACAAAACTAAAATGTTAGTGTGCAGAGGGCGCGAGAGCAGAGCAAAAACGAAAGTACAAATTAATAATGAAATATTGGAGGAAGTTAAAGACTTCACCTATTTAGGAAGTAAAATAAATTGGGATGGAAGAAGCGATAAAGACATAAAACAAAGAATAGCGCAGGGTCGAGTAGCTTTTAACAAAAAGAAAGCACTTTTATGCTCGGGGGTAATAAACTTAGAAACAAGGAAGAGATTTTTGAAAACATATGTATGGAGCACGGAACTATACGGTTGCGAAACCTGGACGGTAGGGGAGGCAAGTAGGAAGAAATTAGAAGCTTTTGAGATGTGGTGTTACCGAGGAATGATGAAAATACCATGGACTGATAGGGTTAGAAACGAAGAAGTATTGGAGAAAGTCGGCGAGAAAAGAAGTATGTGGAAAAACATAAAGAAGGAGATAGAATGGTAGGCCACTTGCTGAGACATGGGGGAATAGTCTGTGATATTTTGGAGGCAGAAATAGGAGTGAAGAAAGGTAGAGGTAGGCCTAGATTAGACTACTGCTCGCAAATAGCAAGGGATGTAGGTTGTAGCACAATTAGCGAAATGCGTAGGTTAGCACAAGATAGAAGAAGCTAGAGGTTAGCGTCCAACCAGTCTTAGGACTGATGACCTCATGATGATGATTATGAATATATATAGAACGTAGAAGAAACGTTAACTACGTTAACGAATTGAAACATGTAGGGTGATTAATGTTAGTGCAATACAAGAGAGACGCTTTTTAAAACCAGGTACTCTATATATTTTCATATTATTGAATTCCCTTTGATTATGGTTTTATCCCTCATTAATAATTTGTCAGGTAATCACATTCGTTACCAAAAAGTAAATTAGGGACACTGGACATTTATTATGGTTTTACAATTGGTTTTAGAATGTTATTTGGTCATAATTGTTATTAAATTTTTATTTTCCTTCTTCAAAACATAACACTTGCTGTTGAAATATACTGGGTACACTGAAAAAGTTTAATCAAATAGCCATTTTCGATGAAAAAAAAATGAATTATTTTATTTTTGATCATACTTGCATACAGGGTATATTACGGTGAGTGCTATGAGAACATTTGTTGATAGGGGTTCTCAGAGGTACTCTATTTGATGAAAATATTGCGACGTATGTGACACTTATATCGGTTGTATCGAAAAATGACATCTACTTCATTGTCATACTGTATTTTTTATATTCCTACATTTAAATTCCATTCACTATTTTAATGTAATTTTCAATATTATTCCTTATCTTTAAAACTAGGATTAAACTAATCTAAAATGTATACCCAGAAAAGGAGGTTGAACTTCCACAACTTTTACCGCAATTAAATACTTTATTTCAAATAGAACACACTGTATTAACTACTCTCTCTGTCTCGTCCATCGATATCATATTATTCGTAAATATGGGTATACCCTAGTGTCCTTGAGTTATTCAGTGTTATTAAGAACAAATTTAAATTAGCATTAAATATATTGTGCCATGGAGTCATGGAGAAGTAATTGTGCCAAGAGACATTGTGCCATGAGAAAAGTTTGCTCTCGAAGTCTTATAAATTCAATTACTATTGAATTTTGATGTTTTGTATTCTCGAAAAATAAAAAAAGGGTATTATAAAAGGTCCTAAAATATTAGAACCAGCTATTGCTGGGAAAACATCATATGATTTCACAATTTCCAATCAGGAGGGAGCCATAAAAGTATGTAGAGAAAAGTACATAATCTTAGACAATTCTTTTTCTCGTTTTGGTGCAAAAAATCATTTTGAGTGAGTTATTATTGAATACAATATATTACTTTTCCGCACTCCACTATACGCGGAAAAGTAATGTAATCGTGTAAAGAAGAAGTGAAAAAATAAAATTTCTTTTGGGTTTATTTTTCGTTCTTCGGCTTAAAAATAAAAAAAAATGGTTTTTAAAAAATGTTTGCTGCGTGTGTGTCGTTGTCGTCGGCATTTATTCTTGTTAGCACGATAACGCAACTAAATCGTGTCGGATCGATCGGGTTTTGACCGACTCTGATTGGGTATGTTTCAAAGACAACACCTATTGATTTTGATGTGGATATAACACACTCTACCATGTACATGGGTCATGAGAAAGTACAATGGTGGACTATTTGAGAAATATTTTTTGTTAGCACGATCACTCAATTAAATCGTGCCGGATCGATCGGGTTTCGACTGATTCTGATTAGGGACGTTTACTAGACGACGTCTATTGATTATGGGATGGATAGGACACACCCCACCCTGTCCATGGGTCATGAGAATGCACGATGGTGGACCATTTGAAAAAAGTAAAACTGTCACATAAAACACATATTCTGCATTTATGTGTTGGTTTATTTTTTCTCGTTCACTCAATGTCGATATAGAGATGTTCTACGTGCGGAAAAGTCCGTTTTAAGGTTTTAAAACTATTTATTTGTATGTTTTGCCTACAATAAATAACAACAGTAACCAAATACAATGAATAAAATAATTTAAGACAACATTGGGAACTTTAATTAAAATGACAAAGAATTATATTATTGACTTACTTTTATTTAAAATAAGAAGATAATTTCCTTTTATTTAAATTGAAATACTAATACTTTTATTTACAACAACAAAAATGTTAACGATATTAGTTCACAACCGATAAAACAATCACATTCTACAATTTTCTAACTGCTCGAAATCTGTTCTAAATAACGTTAAATAACTCAAGACTCTACTTACAAGAATACATATTAACTATAGGGAATCCCCATATGGATTGAAAGGAAATAAAAAAGGAAATAGAATTAAAAAATACATTATGTTTCATTTGAAATAAGCGATTAATTAAAATATAATTTCTCGAAATTCGACCTCTTCTTCTGGATACCCTGTACATTTGTAGTATTGTATATACAGTACATAATAACATTTGTAGTACATACTTATGGGACAACCGAAAGGATAACTTTCGTGGCATTATTTTTCATCACCTAGAGCATCTCCGAAATCCCCGATGGACAAATTTAGTTTCATATTTTTGTAGTTTTCCAAAAACGTCTATGGCTACTCATTGTGATGTAGCCTGTATAAATATATACGTGCCAAATAGTACGTATGTATGTACATGCTACAAAGATAATGGGTCGTTGACGTCATATAGTTTTATGTGTATATCTTATATCAGTCAAGTAATTAACAGATAATTTAGTTTCTCACATTTCGATTTTTTCACTCTCTCAAGAGATTAACAGAAAATATTATTTTTTGTACAGCACAGATATATTTATGAAATATGTATTTATACAACGAATATACAGATTGAAATTTTTAAGTTTTATGGAATTTATTTCAAAAATATTAAAATTTATTCGAATTATATTTGATATGCCTGAACTGATTATTTTGACGCAATTGAGATTGATATATATATATATATATATATATATATATATATATATATATATATATATATATATATATATATATATATATATATTATACTGCCTGGTGTGGTTGGTTTTGTTTATGTTACATCCTTATTAACGGTATAATTTATGTATCTATTGAATTTGATGTTTTCGTTAAGCGAATGATACAAACTATTTCGAAGACGAACTGTGTGGATAATTTAATTTTATTTATTTGTGGAAATGACGGAAAGATATATTTTTAGTATTCTTGTTTTGCTTCTTTTTTTAATTAGTATCAAATTAATGCTATGCCATTTCATATGATTTTCACATATCGTGAATAAACTTAGTATCGTGTAGACTTTAGATATTTGAATCGATGTAGGTACAAATAATTCAGTTTAGCTTTGCCGTCATGTTTGGTCATCTGTTTGCGGCTGAGTGTACAACAGCAATTTATATTGAATAAAAAAGCAGTAAGCATTAGTGTACGCCGTAAAAATAATATTAAGTTTCAAATACATCGATAAAACACTGTGGTTAATAGTAAACGAGACAATTGACTCTAGAAGCAATTCAGCATCTCATATTACAATAACTACATTACAAAAACCTTCGATTTTCAATATATCAAATGTTATAATTTCTTGGCGATATAGCCGCCGTTATGTGTTCTATGGGCCATACTCTTAAGAATATGTGACCTAATTAAATACTCGTACATATTACATGTATATTTACACGTTACATCTTACAGCCAAAATGATTCAAAAATATTATCAGAATGTAGATGCGTTAATAACCCATACTGAAGCAATTTTTCTTAAATCTCCCATGTAATTACGACTATTTAAACCCAAAATGACTTGTAAAAAAGTTTGTTTCACACAGACTTTATGTCTTGCATAAAGTATGCAAAGTCTGTCTTATGTCTTGCAAAAAAATTGCATTCTTATATCTTGCAAAAAATTGTATATGCAATATTATTTTCTAGTCTAGATTATTCAATCTTGGTTTGAGATCTAAATGTATTCGTTTGATTAGAAATATATACAATACGGCAAATTTTATGGTTAAACTTGAAAGCAGTATTCCCAACGAATTTCAAATTACCAAGGGCGTTCTTTAAGGAGAATCTTTGAGTCTTCTGTTTTTTTTCATTGCTTGTCTCTGACATATTTTTTTTAAATCCAGAGATATTTCCGGGGTTAACATAGATGGAAAAAATAATTTACTTTTATTAATGTATGCAGATAACTCAGTTATATTAAGTGACGCAGAAATTGATGTTACCAGGAAATAAAAAATTTTGGAGGACTATTTTTCAGTGGTCAGTTATGGTCAGTTAAATTAAGCTGAATGTAAATTGAAATTAAATTATAATATTTTCTAAAGGTGGATTTAAAACATCAAAAACTATAATTTCTGTTTGGAAAATAGTTGGTAGAAGTGAAAAACAAATATATACTCATACGAGTATATATTTGTTTTTCACGAGTACTTGGTATGTATATACGAGTACTTGGTGGTTCCATTCTGAGCATCCTCATTATTTTATTAAATGGCTGTTGCTGCCAGTACTAAAGCTAAGCAATCCTTTGATGTTGTTATGACGTTTTTCTCTCACTCAAAAATAAATTCGTAGGAAACGAGAATGGAACTTTACAACTCCATAATTGTTAATTTTCTTGATTTACACAATCAAGAAAATTAACAATTTTCACTTTAAGCCGTTTGGGGCTTAAAATATATAAAAGTTATTGAGAGAGTTCATGTTGGGTTTTTCAAATAATACTTCTACCAAAGTACACAATACATCACTTAGTTAGGTTAGAGATGGGTACAATAAAACTAGAATATCTGGTTTTGAAGTAGACTGCCAAAAATACGAGTGTAATCATAGACAACTAGGCCCCAAAAAAGAGTATTAGGTATAACTGGGTCATTCAAAATATATAATTTTTTGATAATATTAGTTGTTTGCATATATTATGGAATAATATTTCATTGGCATCACTAAAATTTAATAAGAAATCGTTATTTCTGAAATGGGTTCATTAGTAAAGCAGAAATTAGCTATAAAACAAAAATGTCAATTTATAAAACTATATATTTGCCGACGCTACTGTATGGATGCGAAACATGGGTGTTGACAGAGAGGCAACTTAAAAAGATACAGGTATTAGAAATGAAGTATCTCAGAAAAGTAGCAAATATTATGATAATGGATAAAATAAGAAATGAAGAAATAAGGAAAAGATTGGATAGCGAAAGTATCGAGAAGGTCATAGAGAGGGCTCAGCTGAGGTGGTGGGGGTACATGAAAAGATTGAGCGAAGAAAGACAAGTAAGAAAAATATGGGAAGCAAAAGCCATTGGAAAGAGAAAGAAAGGCAGACCAAGGATGACGTGGGACGGAGAAGTGGCGAAGATAATGAAGACAAGAGGAATCACATGGAAGCAGGCTGAAATTACAGCAAGGGACAGGGTTAGATGGAGATTAATGATAAAATAGTGAAGAAAACCGTGAAAGTGGGGAAGCAAATGTGAGTGAAGGGAAGTCAGGTGTTCATCATACATGATAGGTTTGAGATGAGAAAGAGGAGTGCATGAGGGAAGCGGTAGTGACGTGACAAATGATATCACAAACAGAGTGGAGTTAGATATAGGGATAGAGTAAGATAGGGTGGGATGAAATTGTAGAAGTTCTTTTAAGTTGTTTAACACGGAATAGGGTATTTAGTTAAGTAACTGTAATTGTAGTATTTAGATTAATTGTTTAAAGAAATGTGAAATTTAGCCTCTACACCTAACGGTAAGAGAGGTATAGATTATATTATATTATTATTATTATTATTTCTGAAATATAAAATTTGTACGAACATGATATGCAAAAGGCAGTTGAGTGTTTATTCCATGATTACCTCTTCTTTTCAAATAACACAACATATCTACTTGCCCATGTATATTACACGATTGTGTCCACAGGTCAGAATGTCTTCCAAATGAAGACCTTTTACTGCAATAGAAACTATCATACCATCGACCAAATCGTTAAAAGTGGTCGGTGTGATTTGTTCGAATCTGAATCGACAACTAAAAGAATGCTATAACCCTTAAAGACATTGTGTCCTTATCTGAAGGTTCAGATATTTTAAACTGTTGTAAAATTTTATCATCGGTTTTCTGAAAAGCCCGTCATTTATTTCTAATGAGTAATCACTGCCTTTTATGCTGTTACAGCAATTTAGTTTCACTTTTCAATGTTTATAAAGGTATATGTAGCATCATTATACATGTAAATTAAAACATATATTCTGATCTATGATGTTGATGTTCTGTAAACGAAATTTTGCATTATAACTAATGTTTTGTTTTTTTTTCTTCATTCTATTTGTTAATTTTTATCACAAACTCTTGCTCTATGATCTTTTGTTGTATCATGATAAACAATAAAGTTATAATAAAATATTATTTTAATAAATGTGTATTAATATTACTTTTGGTTTCAAAAAATAAAACCCGCCACAGGTAGGATTCGACATTTGTCCCGGATTGGAACCGAACGACATATAGCTGTTTCGAACTTATTAGTTTTCATCAGCGCCGTATACGGTACGCCGATTCAGGACAAATACCGAATGAAATTTGTGGGGTATACATCTTTATCGATACGATCTATGTCAGTAATTTTCGACTTATATGTTACTGATTATTTTTGGTGTAGTTGTCTAATGATGGTAAAATTAAATTAATAGAATATAATTGAAAACAGAAAATATTAGATATCTTTAGTGATTAACACGAAAACAATTCACTTCAGTTTCTAATTATTTTTAATGTTACAGCTGGTAAACTACTTGTGTTTACTGTTTATGTGTACCATAAAGTTAATCCCATCAGGTTAGGTATTTCAAACTTCGTCTTTTAATAATCTTTCAATAAAAGAAATTAATAATTAATTAAATAGTAGATGTAATTTTATTAATAGTTTATTTCTAGCCACAAAACCGCAGGAATTTATGTTACATTACCATAAATTTTAAAGGACGAATAAAGGTTCTACGATATAAATTTAAACAATGGTTTCTTATATAACTATAAGAGGTATGAATAGAACTGTATACAACCACGAAGTGAATGTAATCGGACTATTTTAATACTTTGTTGCACGTTCTGCGGTTCACTTTTTTGCAATACACATTGTACAATAATGTGCAATTATGCTTTATGCACGAATAGGTGTAAAGGTCAAATTTTTTCAGATAAAAAATATTTTCCTTATGTAATTTCAATTTTAAAAAATGAATCACCGTTAAACTTGAAAACCGTTCTTATTAGTTATTACTGTTCAAACATAATCAGAATATTAGTTCATGGCACATTAGACACAACTACCGTGAAATAACTGGATATAAGTGTTCCATTAGATTTGTATTCTATAGAAAAGAACGCCAATTTATGTTGTAATGGATGCATGACAAGGGGGTAGATTTAACATGCGCAAAGAGGAGAAAACCCGAAAAGGTTGAATCAAAGGAAAAAATAAGATAACACCTCTATCATCTACTAAAATAATAGGGGATGGTCGGTGAATTAAATCAGAATGGATATTGATTTCAGAGTAAGCTGCTATTAAAAACAAAGGCTTAGTGGACACTACCGATATATTTACTAATAAATGGAGAAGGCGGTGGGCATTCAGCGTATTTATTGGACTCGTTGCGGAGCTAATAAAAGTGCAGCGCTTTGTTCGCATTCATATTACATTATCTATCTATATGCTAAATATTAATCATCTATCTCATATAGGCTGTTAGTTGTTTAAGAGTAAACCTTCGGTTGTACATTTCGGGAATTAAGGACTATGTGCAGAATTAAAAAACGAGAGTACCATTACCGTATTATTTACAGAATATCCTTAATGATGCAACAACGAAAGCAGAAAACTGGTTAACTGTATCACAGCAATTGTTACAACTTTACTACGTTTGTAACAAAACAGGTGGAGTTTGATATTGAAGTTGCCCTTATTCGGATATCGTAGTCTGAGATTTGAACGGATAAGATTCAATTTGTTTATAAAAAACCAATTATTTTCCTACCAGTGCAATAAGGATAAGATATGACGTATTAGTGCAATAATGCGATACATTTTTATTGCAGTTATCGGTTGTGATAAAAATTTACAAATGTTAATATAATATTTTTATAGCTTTGTTTCCCATTCATCTAATATTATTAAAATTTGTTATTTAATCATAAACTTAAAAAGGTTTTGCTGATTAAATCATTAGGACAAATACATTTTTCTTCTAATTTATCGATTTCTAATATATGAAATCATTACCCAACCTTACAGATTTTTTAACGTAAAAAATTAAATAATATTACTGAATTGATTTTTTAATTAACTAATTGAATGCATTGGTGGACCTCCTGGTATTCGAGAGGCGTGGTTCGGAGTCCACGTAAAGCTGTGGGTAAATAAAAAAGGCTAGTATTTGGATTATATTATTCGTTTATCTCGTCAGAATAGTAACACAGTATTAACATCGATTAAATTAATCTCAGATTAAAACAGTTCCGCAAGGTCCAACATACAAAACCTAAACCAATTTTAAACATGATTGTTTAAATCAGTAATCAGTGTCAGTAATCTGAAGCTGACAGTCTGAAGTTTGTGTTTTAAAATGGGATAGGAAATGCTTTTTCTTCTCATAAAAAAAATAAATAAATAAAACGCGAAAATATATGTCGTGTGTAATTCGTTCTAATGTAGCTGCTTTAACTGGGTACTGTCAAAATAAGACACTCGTTGAAGTTCCACTTTCCCCATGCCAAAAAAAAAGCTGTCGCGATTAGTGAAAGAGGGAGATAGATTAATGTAAAGCAATAGTCGACAATAGTCGGTGATGTTCTGGGTTTCCAATTCATTGGATTGTCTTACAATTTAAGTGTTTTAGGTCTCTGATAGTGGGGTCACTACCTTGTTAAAGTTATGCCAGAAAGTATCCTGAATCTCTGTATATGCAACATGGCACAGAATACTAAAGACAACAAAGCCATTACTAAAATTGAACAAAGAACCTCTTCCCAAACTGCGGATGGAAGTAATGTACCGATTAAAATGTAGTTAGTTGTGAATATCACATTGGACAAAAAAAATTGAAGAGAGATTGGGCATTGAGGATATGTCAGTACTTGTATTTCATGTAAAGCAACACAGCCATAATATTAATGTTAGAGGAAATGGAGGTATTATACAAAGATTGCCAGAGAATTAATCGAAACTGACAATGCGGCAACCATGGAAAAACCCGGATGTAAAACTTCGTCCGGGTTCTGCATTGTTTATTTATGTTAATATGTATATTCTTGTTTATTTTTACAGATTCCAAAGTTTCTTTGTACATTGCAATAAGTATAATTGTGTATTAAAACAAATACACAATAATATTAATATTAAAACAAATTGTGTATACACAATTGTGTATTAAAAAAAATGTTACCTCATACATTACAACTTAAAAAATGGATAATACAAGTAACAGCAAAAATAAGTAAATAATATAGAAGTAAATAGTATGATAATGTCGATAATAGATGCAACATTCTAATAATATGCTAATGTCATTAATTGATTCAGCATAATGAAGGCAGGACAAATATTTAACATATACGTTAGAAGAAGAATGTAATAAGACACTTTCGATACATGCCCCTGAAACATAAGCATTAATGAGATATATACTCTTGGTCAATAGAGGGTGCCAGTTTGAGGAATTGTTTCGAGGTCAAGAGCCTAATTAACTTTAAAAAATAATTTATTATTACTTATATTGTAGAGAAACGTATCGAAAGTGTATCATTATATTATTTCTTGATGGTATGATATGACAGAGGGAATTTGTAATTATTATCTAGTGGTTCAATATTCAATTGGATACATGAAATATATGTTAGTAAAAGCAAGTGCGTGAAAATAGGAACTAAAGAAATATATTGCTAATTCGCTTTTATTTCCCCAGCCTGTTGGTGTATGATGGGGTCTACGGATTTAAATTGCAGTTTACGTTTTTAAGACATTTATTTTATAGTTCGATTCTAGTGGGTTACCTTGTACAAGATGAAGTCAGTGAATATTTTAGGAATCAAATATTACAGATTTATGTGACATAGCGGAAGATTTTGAAATAAAATGTGGGACCGTTTTGGATTGGCAGTTTCCTCTTTCTGTTCTGTATATTAATGCATAATATCATCGATACTGTCACTATTTGATTTTATTTCATGCTGTACTTCAGCAACGAGACATTAGCTATCTATTTGAGTCAAATAAAGTAATAGTTATCTCATTTGATGCTTTTTAAGTACACTTGAGTTTATTATCGAAGTTGGTGTAAGTAATTGTGCGAATGTTCCGCATTGCAATAGATTGTGAATGGAGTTGCAAAATTGTAATTCCTTCCAACTGAAGAAGAACCCTTCGTATCCGTTTTAAAGTTCGTAATATCTTGCGCTAGATACGTATTTGGCTTATTCCTTAATCTTCAAACTGACTTCCCTATTCTCCAGATATGAGACCCCCAGGATTATGGTCTTTGTGGCTGGGTTTCTGCGCTAAATTAAAAACGGCTGAATGACGTTTTAGGGATCAAATTGAGGGAAAAATGACAAGCTGTTCTTAATCTTCTTTGGCACTTTTTTTTTCTACACACATGTTCGCTTGAGATGACCTATTATATACAAATGGTAAGTTGATTGAAGCTCTAGACTCTAGACTTTCGTTATGAGTTCCTCATTCATAAATTATATTTTTTTAGAAGGCTATTATTAAGCCAACGATTAACATTCTATGATAAACAGATAGAGGCTGGTAAATAAGCTATTAGCAGGACTATAAAATAAATGCTATTATGAAGGAGGAGCTGCTATTAGTTGGATACACGCTTATAGTGGTAGCACTAAAATCTTTAAGTGCCTTAATCTTTAAGAAAATAGGAGATTGGTAATGGTGACAACATAGAATTAAAAGTATATTTATACGATATGTACCTTTATTACTAAATATAAAAGAATACATAATGTATACAGGTAATAAAAAATAGGAATGACGTAATTTTTCTTATACTGCGATTCTAATACGATATATTACATGTTGTATATTTGATTTTCTAATTAAAAAGAAAATTATATAGTCTTGACTACGCAGTAATTACGCACTTAATGTATGTCGTGAGTTTATTTATAATCAATATCAATAATGAGATCAGATAAAATAAGGAATAAACGCAAAAGCTCATCGACATTTGATTTTACATCTAAACGCCGAAAGAACAACTGTAGTGTACCAGTCGATGTAAGAAAAGGAAAATTCGGAAAACATTGACTGAAATTTGTATATCAGAGAGGTCGGTCGGTGTGTAGCAGCAGGGTAGTGGAATCTCGCCCACAACAAAATGTTCCACTTGCAATGTTTTTCTTTGTTGCAATGGAATCAAAAATGTTTTGCTGATAATCATGAAATTTCACTATAATGTACATAATTTCATGATACTTATAAATAAAATAAATAAATATTAATAAATGCACTATTTCATGCCCATACCTTTTTTAATCCCGAAGGGAGTTGCTCGTCCCGGTTACAATAAAATTAGTAACAATTAAAGTATTTAAAAAATATATATATACTATAAATTCTTTCAATTTATTGTAATGCATACAAAGAATAATAGCTTTTTTTTAATTCGGGTGTTGGACATTAAAGGGTTAATTATATCGTTTATAAAAATCGCGTATAGATATATGTATTTGTTCTCTCTCGCTATCGCTGCCGAGGTTTGGGTTCTAGCAGGAATACTATATATAGCTTCTTTATCCTCTACATTTGTTATTTACATCATAGATATTTATCAAGGGCCGTTCTACATCAATACGCCGCGCGACGCCTCAATTGTTTGTGTACTAGTATATTAAAAATGAAAAGTAAACCAAGATTTATTAAGCAACCTATCAAAAATATTAAATAGTCTATTTTTTACGTATATACATAGGTATATACGTGACTTTAACAATAAATAATTAATAAGCTGACTCGACCTTTACTTTTACATTTTATGTGAAAACAATAGAGAATTAAGTGCCTATATCATTTCTATGGCTCCTGTATCGTAAATATTATGCAACAAATATAAGGAACGTATAAAACGTAAATAATATTAAGTTTGCATTATATCGAGCTCATTAACATTTCACATTATTTTATATATTTACTCTTAAACATAAATCTGATATTTTCAAAATGATTATAAAAATAATTATAATCAATGCTTATCGCTTATTACACTTACCATTGCACAGAAGTCGACCATTTAACAATCCAAGGTAATCCTGAAACAAGAAGTTATTTATTAACATACAGTGGCGTAGTGAAAATTGACTATTGACAACGTTCTCGACGTTTTATTCGCGGAGAAATACAACTTATATGATATTTGAGCGAAAACTAGTTTCATACCAATTTAACCTTCTACGACTTTCTGAAAATCTGTTAATATATTGTTTTGCTATCGGCAATTTTAAACTTATGAGAGTCGATGAATATGCATGAAAACGAAAAAAAAATAATAAAATGTTATTAATAAATATGTCGTATAAATAAATTAAGTGCTCTTTTTATTTACTGCTTTTAATAAATGGAATTTGCAAAATAAAGTAAATTATTTACTTATCTAATTTTCAAGTTAAAAAATAGATATTCAATAACAATAAAAGCCTAATAGATTAAGTTGTGTGTCCTTTACTTAATAAAAGATATATCTACTTAAAATAGAACCAGCATTCTATTTATAAGTTAAATTTGAATTTACTGTGACCTGCGCAAAATAAATATAAATAAGTAAAACAAAAACACTCGTCGAAACAGCACCTGGTCTGTTTGTTTCTTAAAGTTTTAGTTAACGCGATGTTGTTCTGTGGAAAGTTTTTATTTGATGTATGTGTGCTCTTTTTCAGGACAAATTGAATTACATTTTGTTATATTTCCAGCTGTACTATCTGTAGTGCACAATGTGGTTCAATTTCGTCTATTTTCAGCGGTTCTTGGTGTCCGAAAGGGTTAGAACAAATCTGACTGATAAATCTAAATCTAACTCAGAACTACTAGATTGTTATCAATATTTAAGAAATCGAATGTGGGTGTTCTACATTCCCATTTTTTTTTCTACCAAAATCAGAGCTGAGAATGGCAAGCAAGGAAACAGGTCCCGTCACTCACAGTAATGGAATGTCTTCCATCATATATGGAACAACTATATCAAAGAAAACGGGACTGTTGCATTGGTGACTACTCTTGGTTTTTGTATGGAGAAAAGAATTCATAGAAGAAAAAATTACAAGTAAAAAACCTCTTAAAGAACTCAGAACTCAATATTTACGTAATGGATTCTCGCTTATGTACAACTCATTCACTGCACTGCGTTACAAGGTTTTGAGCAACGTTAATGACGGCGGATGTAACTGTTTCTTTATACAGATGTATGATATTTACAAACATGTAATTGCCCCATCATGTCATCTTTTTAGTTATTGTCGTGTTTGTTGACGTTGTTTCATAAATTAAAAAAAACTTTTAGGCTATTAGGCATGCTTCGACAAGGAAAATATAACAATTGGACAAATATTTATATTAAGGCAATTTTTGAAAAAAAAAAGACTCGAATAGAATTAACACTCTCTGCTCACTGACTTCAAAAGTGCTTATGTATAAAGAAATGCGTTTGGTAAAACTGATTCGGAATACTAAGATCGGAAGTGTCAAGATAGAGAGTCATCCGTTCCTTGCTCTTATACACTGGATCGAGCCAAGATGATGCCTTGTGGTGTACCCGATTTAATATTGCCGTGGAAAAAATCGTCCGTGATGTTAACATCAATAAAAGACAATCATGAATAAATGTATGGAGTTGGTAGCTTATGCTGATGGTACTGATATTAGTACGTATAGAATACCGGAGCTTGGTTCTCATGTATGCGTAGAAGAAAGAGTGAGGTAGCATTCGGAGGGAAAAGGATGCACTTTACGTACAGCCAGATCGAACTCTGTGTACATTCACATTCAATATATATTCATCGATATTCACTCTGCAAAGGTCTCAATTCGACTGAGTAAAAACCAGGCTATTTACTGTGCACCTCGTGGGCGGTCCGATATCGCAGTTTTGAGATTGTTTCTATTCTTGATGAGCTGTACACTTGATATTTACCCTGTAAAGGTCTCAAATCGACTGAGTAAAGATCAGGCTATTTACTGCGCACCTCGTGGGCGGTCTGGTACCTCAGTTTTGACACTTGTTCCTATTATTGATGAGCTGTACATTTTATTTTAAAATCCATAATATTTGTCATGGGTGGCCTTATGATGGACCTTTTGTGGTTAAATTAATTTACATAAATATTTAGATTGATTCTCAAGATTGCCTATTGAATAATAATGCCAAGTAGATACGACACGTAGTGTTTATTGTATAGGGTGGTATTTTTAAAATTTAACAGGGCTTGAGGCCTTACTTACAGGATGGTCTTTCTAAACATAAACTGCAATCGATTTACATTTAAATGAATAAATGAATATTTTTTATAATAGGTGTTTTGTATTAGGATGAAATATCTTGATGCGGGTATGGTATTTTAAAATGTTTATGGTATTAGATTGACATTAATATTAGTATTTTATGGCTGAATAATCCTTTGAAGAAAATGGAATAGAAATATTGAAAAAGTGAATATTGAATATTTTAATAATATTTACGAATACAATATTAATAACGATTATTATAAAATTAATAAAAAAAGATTAATAAAAAAAATGTGTGAATAGAATATTTTGGTAATATATGTTCGATAGAATAGGGTATTTATTTTATATTACAAATATTGTTTACAAAAAGTTCGTTGGGTTTTCCGAGTTAACCAATTACGTCACGGCCTATGATGTCACAGCTGCAGCCTTGAAACCTTTCTCCCTATTTAACCCTGATACTTAACTGTTGTTTACTGCCAATATACTCGTGAATTTTGTTTTATTATTGTTGTGTGTGAGCTTAATTGAAAATGAGTGAAACCGAGCATTTTAGGCACGTGATGATTTTTATTTTAAGAAAGGCAAGCCGCTGAATTTTGCCGCAAATTGTGTTCTGTGTACGGTAAAAATATTATTCAAGATCGAACGTGTCAAAAGTGGTTCAAGAGATTTCGATCTGACGATTTTTCCCTCACGGACGTCCCAAATTCAGGCCGACCTAAGGAAGTCGTTCCCGAGCACTTGCGAGTCTTAGTTGAGAAAAATCCTCGTCAACATACATGAGCTTGCAGAAAAATCGGGACGTCAAAATCTAGTGTACAGAATCACCTTATACAACTTGGAGTTGTCAGTAGACTCGATGTTTGGGTTCCTCACGAACTCAGCGATCCCTTTTTGAGAAATATGGTTACCTACTGAAGATGAAAAGTGAATCAATTACGACAACGTCAGTCGAAAAAGATCGTGGAGAAAGTCTGGTGAACATTCTCAATTCACACCAAAGGCAGGGCTCCGCTCTAGGAAAGTTTTGTCCGTCTGGTGGGATTTCAAAGCAATCATTTTATTTTGAGCTACTCCCGAGGAACGAAACAATAAATTTGGACGTTTATTGCGAACAACTACAAACATTGAGCCAAGCCATGCAGGAAAAGCGCCCAGGACTTGTGAATCGTAAGAAGGTCGTCTTCTATCACGACAACGCTCGACCTCACACTTCTCTGCACACCCGGAGAAAATTATTGTTTGATGTTTTACCCCACCCACCGTATTCTCCAGACTTCGCGCCCTCGGATTTTCACCTATTCTCCATGGATAACAGTTTACGAAACTTAACATTTGCCAAGGTTTTTTGCGAGCAAACGGCAAAGTTTTTATGAAAATGGTATTATGAAGCTTACTGAAAGATGGGAGAAAGTTACTGAAAATGGGGGAACGTACATTATTGATTAAAATAATTTATAATAACTATAATATTAATAATAAATAGTTATAAAAAAAAAACGAACGAACTTTTTGGACAATGGACGATATATATGAACAATACTTAAGCGTACCCTAATTTGTCCATATTATAAAACCTGAAACCCATCAAATAAATTAGACAACTACGAAATCTAAATCCGAAGCGGTCCTAGAAGGAATTACAAATTAATAAAAAACTCATTCAAAAAGTTATTCCCTCCGAGATTGCCACTGCCGGAGTTGGGATTCAAATCCAAATCCCGCTAACATTAATTCGACAGCATGTAGACTTTTAGTTCTTATTATGCCTTTTGTATAAAATTGGCAGATGTCATCTACAAAAGCCTGTCTAATATTTGATTGACTGATGATTCCTAATCAGGATGAAATCGCGATATGCAGTTCCGAAACGGCCTGGTGTTCTCAACTGAGAATCAATTAAATGGTAATAATTATTTTTAAATTATGTCTCTTGTTCAATTATGCGAGATGTTAACTTTGCTCATTTTTCCGGTTGAATAGCCGTTCTACACGCCAACTTTATGAAACCTAACGTATGTAAGGCTGTAGGAGAGCAGCCCTAAGGTTGATCCTTGAGATGCTATAGGATATAGGAAACATCATGGAAAAAAGGCTTTCTCTTACGTGAATCGTAAATAAAATGCTTATTATAGACACGTATTCTATCGGAAATTCGGACACAAATTAAGTATACTTATACTATCTAAGCTAATCTTGAACTCGGTTAATTAGCCCTTGAAAATCATATTATAGAAGTACTTCCATTTAATGGAATATATGATTCTAATCCTTTTCGTCTATGACTATAATCCTTTTAATCTTCTTAGACGACCCCTTGAGATCATACGAAAAACAAATACGTACATATTTTATACAATTTTCGGTCAAGCTACATATTGCTATTAAGTTCATCTTAAGTCAAGACATTCTGATGTCTTGGTTTAAGCCTCTTGGTTTAATGAAGTTTTAAAGGCATTTTTGAAACTAAACTATATACTTCATACATTTACTATTTTTCTTCGTTAATCTATTTATTATATTAGATATACAACTTATATTGAACATGTAATATATAAATATATAATAATATAATAATAATATTATTATATTATATATATAATAGTATATATAATATAATAATAATATTATTATATTATTATATATTTATATATTACATGTTCAATATAAGTTACTAGGTAGTATACTATATATTCTCTCTGTAACTGTATTCGAAATTTGCTCCACTTGCAGAAAATATATTTTTAAAAACAATTATTTGATAAAAAAACACTCTAAGCCTCGAACGTAAAATACCGAGACACGTTTCCACCTAAATTATACTTCATCATCATGAGGTCATCAGTCCTAAGACTAGTTGGACGCTAACCTCCAGCTTCTCCTATTTTGTGCTAACCTACGCATTTCGCTAATTGTGCTACAACCTACATCCCTTACTATTTGCGAGCAGTAGTCTAATCTAGGCCTACCTCTGCCTTTCTTCCCTCCTATTTCTGCCTCCAAAATATCGCGGACTATTCCCCCATGTCTCAGCAAGTGGCCTACCATTCTATCTCTTCTCTTCTTTATGTTTTTCCACATACTTCTTTTCTCGCCGACTTTCTCCAATATTTCTTCGTTTCTAACCCTATCAGTCTATTTTCATCATTATTCGGTAACACCACATCTCAAAAGCTTGTAATTTCTTCTTACTTGTTTCCCCTACCGTCCAGGTTTCGCAACCGTATAGTGCCATGCTCCATATATATGTTTTCAAAAATCTCTTCCTTGTTTCCAAGTTTATTACCCCCGAGCATAAAAGTGCTTTCTTTTTGTTAAAAGCTACTCGACCCTGCGTTATTCTTTGTTTTATGTCTTTATCGCTTCTTCCATCCCAATTTATTTTACTTCCTAAATAAGTGAAGTCTTTAACTTCCTCCAATATTTCATTATTAATTTGTACTTTCGTTTTTGCTCTGCTCTCGCGCCCTCTGCACACTAACACTTTAGTTTTGTTTTTATTCACCTTCATTCTGTATTCCTCTGTCAACACTGCCTCCATTTCACTCAATGCTGATTCTAATTCCTCCTTACCAGATGCTAATACTGCTATATCATCCGCGAATCTCAGCATTTTTAGTTTCTGTCCCTGTACTTTAATCCCGAAATCCACTCTATCTTTTACCACATTAATCGCCTCTTCGATGTACAGATTAAAAATTAGTGGTGATAGCGTACATCCTTGTCTTACTCCTTTTCTAATATCTACTTCCCTTTTTTCCCCTTCTACTTCTATAACAGCAGTTTGCTCTTTGTATAGATTGTTATCTTTGTTATGATTTGTTAAATTATACTTATAATATATAAAATAATTTGCCTGGCATTGAGGTAAAAAAATCTCACGTTTATATTGTAAGCCCCACGGCAACCGATAACAGTTTATTAAGATCTTCCGTTATCCCTTTTTTCGTGGATATGAAAAAGATATCACCTCATGTTACTTTATATGTACAAAAAAAGAGAACGTTAAGATTTGCCGGGCATTTTATTGAGCAGTCATTAAAAGATGAGGACTTGGTGAAGGAGAAAGTGAAGTGCGGTAGTGATTTTTCTTTGTTTCTTGAAAATGTGTGCAGTGTAAATATATAGTGGGTGCGCGTAAACAATTTTGTGGACATATTTTGTGATTTGTGTGTGATGGCAACTGGTCTAGACGACTGGCATTAGGGAAGGAGTTAAATAGGTAAGCTGAGGATTTAAGTACTTTAGTTTTAATTAAAATACAAAATAGGTCTTGAAGAAAATATTAGCAGTCGAACGGGATTATTCTTTTTAAAATTAGGGATAATCCGTATATCTATACATATACGTATAAAATTTAATGGAGAATAAATGTAATGACTTTCTTTCTTAATAAAATGTCATAACTGATTTTGTTATAAGTAAAAAATACTTTGATTTAGTTAGACATAATACCAATATATGAATAAAATAAAGCCAACAACCCGAACAATAAATTGTATCGGTGGTATTATATTGTCTATGAAATAATAATCACATACAGATGTATGTATTTAATTAAGTAAAAATATGTGTTTCATTGCAGGTAGGTTCCGAACGAGCTGGACACCGTTTTTTGTACAAGGTAAGATTTTTTCCTGTAATAGGTAGTGTAACAGAATAAATAATAAAGAACTGCATAGAAAAACTACTGCGGCTATAGTAATCAATGTACTCTTTGTCAGTTAAGTTAGTACGAATATGTGGGAGACGCAGGGTATAAACATGAAAACAAAAAATACATCTTATATTTAATAGCCACCAACATAAGATGTGGGTTGTGATCTCTATAAGAATAATTTTCGCAGTTTTACGTTATTACGTTAAAACGTCATTCTACGACTCAACGATGTGTGTGTTTAAAAATATATGGATAAATATGAAAAACAACAAAAACATAATTTATGTATATGTGAGTTATTAATATGACCAAGCTATCTAGTTCTAGTCTAGTCTCATATATTGAAATCAACTTTATTGTTACTATAAATCACTTAAATGCTATAAAGGGCGTATATATGAGCTAAGGTTACAATAAACTTTCATAGCCACAGGTATAATATAATAGGATAAGATCAAACGTAGTATTTTGGTTAGGGAAGGGATTTATTGTTGACTCGAAATAGGTAATATGATAAATACGAAGGTGATTCTACGACGTCTAAAATTAATTTCATATCAATTCAGTCCTGGTTATTTAAAAGTGTTTACATTTTTACCATACATTCTCACCTGCAAGTAACTATGGAGTACAAGGTAAATATTCTACATACATACAGTTCTTTGTATGTAAAGTCTGTGTTAGTGGTATTATATTGCTAATACCTTTTACATAAACAGGACTGAATATTCTTATATGAAATTAATTTTAGACGTAATAAAATATAAGCACTCCAACTGAAAAGTTCATGCTGCCTTAAAAGTGGTATTATATCACTAAGATAAAACACAGGATGGAACAAAATACTGTTACTTATTTTGTATACAGGGCAGTCAAGTTATAGAGTGGTAGAGATAAATACTATTTGGTTAAAGAGAGCGTGAAATATTTATGATTGCTTCATAAAATGCTTTTCCTCTTTTACACTAAACTTGTTTTTTTTTGCTATGGATTTTTTTTTGGGTTCTGGAAGAATGTATTTAGATATGATGTGCGCAAAACAAAATGTATGGATACAAATACTGAATGGATTTTTATATTTAAAACCTATGTTTTCAAAATTAAGTTATGCTACCACTAAAATGGTAGCAACTTAATGTCAGTGGTTGCAGTAATAAGACACTAATATTGACTTACGTACTATTAAATGTAAAATAATTAGTAGCAATAATTATATTTTTTGGTTTATTCTCTTCGTGTATAACATACGAGTAGATGACTTCTAATATGACTTCTAGTCACTTCATTACGTAAAAAAATTACGTATATATTCCCAGATTTTGTACTCCTTTATTACTAGGATCGATTTAGTCAAACATCACCCCGTGTTGTCACTATGACAAATAACAAAAAATGAATATTAGTTGATTAATCCCTGCCAAATTGAATGCCATTAGTGCAAAAACTGATATACAGCGTGACGATAAAGTGAAGTAATTTTTTTTTATTAAATGACCTTTTTGATACCTTGAATTACAATACGTTAACCTTATTTTTAAACACAAAATCAAAAAACGCCAGTCAATACACGAAAAAAAGGTTGGCGTGTTTTTCAGAAGTGATACGAATTTTGAAAAAAATAATGTAATAACAAAATTATGAATATTACGCGAAACTTCGTCACTACGCTTCATTCTATGCTAAACACAACGCGAAATACCACTTAAAAATTCCTATTGAAACGCCCATGAAAGGCAAATAGTCCAGTCAATAGGAGCCAATCTCGGATTGAGAGTCAGAAAACCAAATATTTGCATAAACCTTTGTTTTGATGTTCTAAAGACTTGTTCAAAAGTCTCATATAATCTAGTGTCTGTGAGTCAAGATATTAAAGGTCAAAGGACACCAAAATGTATTTTTTTTTAATATCTCGTCTCCTATACATCATACCACTTTAGATCATAAATGGTTATTATAAAACTTGTAGATCTATAAATTTGGTCTCATTTATTTTTTTATACGACCAACCGTTCTCGAGATATAGCGCGAACAGACGGAGGTGCGTAAGGGTATATATAGTAATAGTAGATCTGCTACTCTTTTAATATCTTATGAAGTTCACTTTTATGAAATAATGATTGTACCGATCAACTAAGAAAGTTCTTATAGAATTGATGTAATAAAAAAACTTAATAAATGCTTATTATAAAATTAAAAACTATTTATTAACATCGCTACAAAACAAGCTAGAGATAATGTCAACGTCCTTATCATCGATACAGCCATTAAAGAATCTGAACAGCAAAATACCGCCATTATCGTTGGATAAGATATTGATCTGTTGGTTCTTTTAATAGATCGAAGCCAATCGCAATATCATGAAATTTTCTAGAAAAATATTGGCAAAGGAAATGTGGAGACACGAATGTATTCATCTAAAAGTTTCGATAAATATCCTTGTTCTACAGAATATATTTTATTTTTGCACGCCTTCAGTCGGCGTGACACAACATCTGCCTTATTTAGTAAAGAAAAACTCCAAATTATAAACATAACATTGGCTCAGTTTTCCACAAAACACCAAAACACTATACACTACACTCGATGCGCGTTTCGCCAACAAAGTTTGCATCATCTGGAGATGATTAAAAACTTTTTTATGATCTACAAGTTCTATAATAACATCTAAAGTCATATCATACCTAGGAAACAAGATATTAAAATAAAAATATTCTTGCGACCTTTGATGTCTTGACTCGCATACACGAGATTATGAAACTTTTGAGCACGTCTTTGGAACGTCAAAACAAAGGTTTATGCAAATATTTAATTTTCTGACTCTCATTCCGAGGGTTAGGACCCAGTATTTCACCTTATATGACTGTACTCAAAGTAATAAACTTCAGTGTGCTGGTTTCTTTACTGCATTGGAAGGAAATATTAATATACAACTCTGTTTACGTACGCGGTACATGATTTACACACGTGCAGTGAAATATTTTATTTAAATAACTGTCATACCGAATACCCACTAATGCACCGTGTATATCCTGTTCAACTTTTGGGGTCAATCGAGGGAGTTACGACGGCGACGCGACGTAGCGAGAGGTTTTGAAAGAATACAGTATCGGTCGAATACAATATAATTATATCACTGAATAATCAGATCAATGAGTAGGGAATGGCAATACTTTTATTGACAGGACCTACAAGATGAGGTCATCAATATCAAATTAATCAGTTAATGGAACACGATCATGTCTTTGAATGTCCTCGTATTTCATTCGCTATTTGGTACATTTTTGCGAACCTTACATAAATCATACATTTATCAACTTGATTTGTATACCTTAAGGTTTTAATAAATTTATATGAGCTTATAAAATAAAATTTCCAATACGCCTCAATTAACAAGTTCACTTCACTATGATCAGAATGTTAACATATGTATACATAAATGATGTTAAATAATAGATAATTATTAAATAATAAACTAATTATTTGTATTAGTACTATATATTATCCATAGGAGTAATGAAATGAAGTATCACATTCAGTAACAATAGAAAAAAAAATTAACTGAAAACTTAAAAGTAAAAACAGATTTTTCCTTTGATCACTATAATATTAACTGGACATGTATTACCGTTCACCGTTTTTTGCTTTATTCCATATTAAAAATTATATTATTTTAAAGACAAACCGAGACGCATCTGTAATTTTTTTTGCTCGTGTTTCCAGTTTCATAAAGAAAACGTAATTTGATCTGTGCCACTGCCTATTTCATCTTGACATACATATACTCAAAAATACAATATAATAAAGGTTAGGAAACAACGTTGTTTCTTGACGTCTGACGTATTTGGGACATCTAGCAACGTCACGTGTTTTTTAATTTAAACGCAGTATTCATATACCGATGTATTTAACGGAAAATCATAGATCTGCATAGAATCATAGGTATACTGGGTAACACAGGAGGCATGTAACACCCTGTAGCATACTTAGTTAAAAATATATTATTTTGGAATTTGGTAGACTTGTATAATGCATTTTATTTAGTTCAAAGGAATGTATTTTCACTACCGGATTGACCTTTAGTTTATTATTTTAAGGGCAGTTGTACAAATAGTATGAAACACAGAATTGTGTAGAAGAGTTCTATCGATATCGCAGTACAATAAACATGAATTACAGTCACATGTGTACTATAGCCATCTAGACTTGATACAATAAAATAGTTTTCAGTAGCCATTTTAAAAACGAATGCCATTTTGCTATACATTAGTTGATAAGATAACGGGAAAGGGAATTAGATAAGAAAATATACAGGGTATCCAAAAGTGGGAAAAACATTCGTTTGGACTAAAAACAGGACACATGTATACTACAGGACATACCAATCACGCATTATAGAAGTACTATAATGCGTTTACTAAATAATTACTAAATTTAAAAATAATATATTTTTAACTAATCATGCTACGGGGTGTTGCATATCTCCTACGCCACCGGGTATATTTGCGTCATTGCAATGTGACCTTATTAGCTACCGCAGAGTCTGAGACTACTTATAATATTCTCAAAACTGGTATAATGGATATTGGTTGGAAAAAAAAAAATAGAAAACGTTCATTTTTTCATAGTCTATTAAATATATATTGAATTAATGGAGAACTCCAAATTTCGATGCTTTTTTTATATCGATAACTAAATATATCAAAAAATTAACGGCATTTGAAAATTTTATGGGAAATTATACATGTTCACATGCATTATGCGTACAATATACATATTCAATTTGGTTTCTGTTAGTTTGCGAATAATGTTCTTGTTTGTGAATAATAAACTCTTTTAACCATTCGTCTATTCAATTAATTAAGCGGCGAGTGAGATTTACAATAAACCATATTTTGAGAACAATTTTTAACTATATCAGCCTTCTTGTTATATTATAAAGTCCTTCAGAAAGTCAAAGCATACGACTAAGTAGACAATTTCAGAAATTAAAGGTGCTTGCGAACTTTGGATGAAACATTGGCTTGGGTATTATCAGAGATCAGTTAACGACAAGAAGTTAAATGTAATACAACTGTAACATGAAAAAGAACAAGGAGGTTTTAATATTCCACTTCCTGAGTAAAGATTGTTAAATAAATATTTTAAATTAACTACCAAAATGTGTCTCCTTTTTAAGATTTGATCCCATAAAATATTTCCCAATTTACTTTTTGCAAATTAATAAAACTCATTACACCTTCATGAAATGAAATTAGTTCTTCCTGTATAAAGCTTTCTAGACTCCGAATAATAATTTCGAGATCTGTGATAGTTTTTGATTGATTTGTAGTGTGAAGATTTTTATGAGTTTTAAATATGACACTTGCCAAAAATGACAATTATTTACAAATATATTATTGCATATTAATTAAAAATTAACTATATCAACTAAACCTTAAAAATGCAAGACATATGTTTTCTATGCTTTTTAAACATGAGGCGTATGTATTCCAATTATTTAATAGATTCTTTTAACTTATTATCATTTGCAATCAAAAATATAAAAAATTCTCAGATGTTAAAACATTTCAATTCAATCAGTTATTTGTTAATGAAGTGTACGTACCTCGTAATTTGATCACATGTGGACTTAATGCTTCATGGAAGTTATATATTTTTAGTTTTGCAAATTGTATCACAGGGTCTTGAACAGCCAGTCAGCGTTTTTGTTCCTCAAATTGTCACAACAATTTTGTATAGACGACATGAGTGATTTTAATAAATCTAGACTACTACGTATCGTTAAAAAAGAATGTAATGAGACACTTTCGATATGTTCTCTCTTGAAATATAGGCAACATTTAATCATACACTTAGTTAAGCATAAGAGGGCGCGATAACTTTAAAGGAAGAGTATAATTAACTTCTAAAATTAATTAATTTTTGCCTATATTTCAGTACAAAGTATCTAATGTGTATTCATATACTTTTTTAACATTGTATAATATACACCAATGTTTCCAACCTTTTATTTGTTGTTTCTGTACTTTCCAATATTAATTCTTATTAATTATTCTTATCTTAATAATTAACTATCCAATATTAATTCTTATAAATTATTGATCATTCTTATTAATTAAATGTGAAAAATAACTGTACCGGGCCCACGCACTGTTCTATTCACGCACACATTTAGTCCGCTTGTGTATGAATAGACTCGGATGAAGATATTAGAAATATGTATGAGATAATACGGTAATGCTCATATGGAAGAAGTTAAAATATAAAAGATTTAGTAAACGAGATAAAAGAAGGAAAACGTTTTGTATATCACTGACCAAGGATAAACTGAGGGCAAACGTCCGCTTTAATTAGGTCGAAGTAATCTTATTAGGTGTTCTAAGTTCTTTGAGTCTTACAATGGAAATCGATAACGCAGCGGACTTCGATGCGATAGTATACTCGATAGTCATTTTAAGAAGGAAGGAATTAAATATGGTTTCACACCTTACAAGTAGTAAAATACGTAAACTGATCGCATGAAATAGTTATGGAATTATAATATACTATGTAGATGTGATTCCTTTTATTATAACTGAAATTAGAAAAATATTTATGGTTAATTATGAATTATTTGAGCTTAAGGGGGTCACTACATGTCTTTATTCATATGTGAAAACTGCCATCACATTATAAGTTCCTTTTTCTCTGAAAGTCCTTTACCAATCCCACTCGAATTTTGTACATACCTAATCGAGTATGGTATTATCATTTTAAATGAACAATTTTATTTATTATCCAAAGAGAAATGTTTTATTCGTTTTCATCGTATTCAAAATCGGAACTTTTTCAGTCACCTTATATATATTTCACTTTTTTTTTATACGAACAAAAAGCCTTTCACTCAGTGTGTTATTTATTTTATCCTACATCTTTCAAAAAAAACAGTCGTCACGATACTTGACATGACCTTTCAGGAGACCCGATTATTAAAAAAAAACCTTTTTACCGCTAATCACTCTCCTAAGTGATTCTACTTGATTTCCAATGAGCACTTTTCGCAATTTTAAAAAGATTATTTTGACCACTTCTATTCATCAGATTTTCATGAAACGCTAAAAGATGCAGAAAGGTATCTTTTTTCAGAAAAAAAAATTAAATTTTTTGACCCAAAAAATGTAGCGACTCTCTTAAAACGGTTTTATATAAAAAGTAATAAGCAAAGAAAAAGAGTTTACAGTCCCAGCTGGCGTTATTGTATTGCGTTATATCTTGAAAATATGTACCATCAAGTAAGAAAGTAATGTAACATTTTCCATACATTTTTCTGAAATAAATACAATCTTTATTTTTTGAGTTCACTTTTTTTTATAATAGAATGCGTGATTATATTAATATTAAGAATGTAAATAACTCTAAATGTCTATAATAATGGAATAAATAAATTATTTCATTATTATAGACATTTTAGGGAAATGTAGATACTGAAAGTAAATTCGCAGGTATTTAACGTTTTGAGAATGTTTTTCGAGCATATGTCATTCAAAACTCTTTTTACAATTATTCTATTAATTCATATTTTACTTCACAATTAATTAAAATGGTCAGTAATCCATTTATTTTGGGATTTATAAATATGTTAGAAAGGTCTCAACAGTTTTAAATTTTAAACTTTCACAAGAAAATAAATTATGCCATCTTTGGTTAAATATATTAAGAGGAACAGAAAACTGTTATGCCTGAGTGCTGTTATATATCTACATTACAAAAAAAAAACAATGACAGCTACGTATACAATTTTCAGAAAAGTATAGATTCATAAACTATTTGGACTTGAGATCAAAGACTTATATATTCCGTATAAAACGTATATGATACTACAGACCGCTTCATTAGAGCTAGAGAATGTAAGACGCAATATCTGTATTCAAATGTATTGTAAATTAGAAAGAAATAAATTGTAAAAGTAAAAATATCAAATTTTACACAATATTTGATAAATAATTACTGTCGTTGTTATCCAATTGCTCCAATGATCATAACATATTCTGTATACTCTTTTTGAATATGTTTCTCATGTAGAGGAATTGAGCATTTTAGTGCCATAAATGACGACACACTAGTGCTTTGAAGCCATGTGAATACATAGCATGGTGACAACACACCACTCTGAAGTTTTTTATCACTATTCCGCGTACTAAAATTCATTCTACTCTAAATTCTATAGCGCATTTTGATAGCATCTTTGACCTCTTTACCAAAGTTTACAGAATAAATAATTATTTATTAATAATTATTATAATAATTATTAATTAATTATTTATTCTGTAAACTTTGTCTTTACTAACGATCTGGTTAGTAACGGGTGATAAGTATCTGTCACCGTCAACTACAGTTAGAAATGCAAATGCAGTTATGCGCATTATATTACATAATTTTATCCATGTACGTCTAATTTCAAATGAGTTCTAGATAAATTTGACACTTCGATTAACGTATCGAATGTAAGTAAAAGGAATGTTATTTTATTCATAAGCAGCAAGTAACTGTTAAACTAATAGAGACAATATTTATAAAATAACGGGGAAAGTTTTATGACATTTTGAAGACAGTATTATCAACAGGCCACCAGAATAAGTTTTAATATATCATATATTTGACTTCACACCAAGAATCAAACTTGACTGCAATAAAATGAGTTAAAACAGTTAATCAGTAAGTTAATCTTATTGAAATGTCTAGGTAAACAAATAGTAAATCTAGACTTTAAATACATATTTGGTTTTCCAAAGAATACGGGATATCCATGTAGAGTAGCAGAGGAAGGTTTGGTAATGGTGTATGTTGTTTAAAACACATTGTGTGAGTCACCTTGTTAAATTTTAAGCCATAAAAACAGCATTACTCTACACAAAGAACATGTTACCATATTTAAGTTCGCAATAATCATTCATGACTCATACAAAATTGTAATATTTGTAACGTAACTAAAAACATTGTTTTATAAAAATGTTTTTTTTATAGCAGATTTCATTGTTCAATTAAACGTGTTCATGAAAACTACATATAATGCAGAAAATATTTTTTAATCGCAACTACTAAAAATACTTGTAGTCTAATTATAACCGACAATCAATGTTTTTAATTTAATCGCAATATTGCTTGGGGGTTAGTGATTCATGCAAAATAAATCTGATGTTGATATTGAACTGGAGTGCAATTTTAGTATATACATAAATAGGTACATTATCTCAAAGTAAAAGACATATCAAAACGAGTATCAATACATCAAAATATTTTCTTTAGTATTTGCTTGTTTTGATAAGTTTTTAATTTATGACGTTATATATACTTGGAATTTGATCAACGTTAATAGAATAGCAATATCACTCCATGTGTGTAATAGTCATTCAATATATTACATTTTTTATATATAAATATTTATTAACTTATCTTAGATATCTTTATTTAGAATTTGATGTTGGTTCCTGCAATCGTCGAAATGAATCATTTTTTAATGTTATTTTGAACGAATTATGAATTTAAGAATAAAAAAGGTGTTCAAAACCTGTGACGAATTTGTTTAATTAATGTTCCTTCACGGTAATAAATTTTGACGAATTTCGTGGCGACTAATACAGATCGCTTCCATTCTTATACATTACTTAGATTTTGGAAATCTAAGTAATGTATATGAATGGTCGGTGCTGAAAAAATAGTCGGTACTTTTTAAACAAAATTTAGATAACTGAAGCCTATTTCTCAATTGATGTGTTAAATAATCAAATAGTAATAATGTATTATCCATTAGGAAAGATTACATGAAAAAATAATTAAAAAGAAAACTGTAAAAATTCATCAAACTGCAGTAACTAAGCAACGCTTTTCTAAGTAGTTCATATTTATATAAAATTTTTATGCTATCAATTTATTTATATTTCAAGAAATTGATCGAGGAAGCCGGTACTCTGTGGTAGTTCATAATTTAAATGCAATTGAGTAAACACTACTATGTTTTATAACACTATATTTGCACAAAAATCGTGACCGCAGTTTGAAACGGTGATTCAACTAAGAATAAAATACAAAAGTTCGATTACTATGCTAATATATGCTATCCAACTAAACAGAATAAAAGGTTATGACAATAAACAGGCAATTAAGGTTTACAGGAAAACGTGTTTACAATATGGTGGAATCCCGACCATCAAATACTAGGAGGTCTGAAACTATTTGGGGTAAATAATTTATAAAAAGCAAGAACAGTAACAGCTCCAAAATAGAGCTCTGGGAGACCTCACGTGAGATACTTAATTTGTTTGCTCGTACTGTGAAATTTGTACCAACTGCGAATGATTTATCAAATAATATTCAATCCACTGACCTATTTTCCTCTGGAACCATAATAATTAAGTTTATCTAAAAAAATCGTAAGTCAAAGGCTTTACCTTAAATTCCATAAATTATTCATATAATCGATGACCGTATTCCCATTGACAGTATTCCCAAATTGATTGAATTTGGTAATAAGGTCAGTGTTTATGTTCAGACAATTTACGAGAATACTCCCTAGGCTCAGCAGTGATACTAAAGGATTTTTATGCGCATCTTAAAAACTGTATTGATGTATTTCGTAGAAGTGGCTCTGTAACCTATAAGAAAGGCGCTGTAAAGGTGCGTATGCACTATGTTCGCGCTCCGTTATAGATGCGCGGAGCACAGTGGATACGGACCTTAAAACCAACCGTTCGTACAGAAGCAGTTGTTAATGACGCTAGATAATTTATGGAACAAGGGTCTGCTAAAATAAAAATAGATTTACTTTACTACTATTTGAAAATTTCCATGTAGAGCGGTACACAAACAATATTTTCACTGAATTTGTTCAACAATTACATGATGAAACTTCCTTCAGTGTGGCTAATTTAGCAACAGTACAATAGCACAGACGAAACAAGAGACTATAGCTTTTCTCCTCGAATTTTCTTATGACCGGTCGATAAGATTGCATGTATAAGTTGATTTTCTTCCGAGTTCTCCTTGTTTGACCACTAAGGTTTATTTTAAGTTCGCTTATTTAAAATAGTAGACATACACAGTCGGAAAGTACATAAGTGTGAGACATGCAATAAGTTAATACACCAGTAACGACAGAAAAAGAAAGTTCAATTTTATATTGTTTTGTGATCTTGCATGTGCATCTTCACACCTGTGAAGATGCACATGCAAGCACAGCTAATGTAAGATATGTAAGCAATCTCTGTATAAACTGAAAAAAACAATATCTAAACCTTGGCCACAATGGATACGTTATTTTATTGTATAACTGCCTTACCAAGAGTTTATTCTGTTCTTTCGTATTACACAAAACCATGGAACACTTGGACTACCCGATTGTGTACTATTCATGTCATCGCTATTTACCAAATAAAAAATTCTCTTCTCTCATCTTATCGATAAACAGTCTACCTGAACCTAGCCATAAAAACAAGCCACGGTATATTTTGAAATTTTTTATTTGGCAAATAGCGATGAAATAAACTATACATACATATATGTGCATTAATAATAATTAGTTAATAATTTATTAATATTTGCACAAATTAAAAAAATATATATACAGCGTGTTAGGAAGATGGTTTCTCATAACAGCTTAAAATAATGTTTATTATCTTCTGAAATGTATAATTGTTATAACAAAATCATATATAAGAGACCCTGATAATAAAGACAAAAATAATTATGAGCTAACAATGTCCCTAGAATTGGTAGAGAGAATTTTAAAGTTCAACTTTTCTTTGCATTTACAAAAAAAAAACGAAAAGTGATCAAATGTTCAAAAGCGTTAAGATACTTCTCTCTTTAATGCCATTTTTAACCATATGTCACACGCAATAAAAACTTTTAAAACAACATAAGAAAATTGGTGATAATTTGCCTACAAGGATATCCGAGGCACGCTCACAATAACAAATAATGATGAAAGTTTTTGGAAGCTATTTTAGTCGAGAGTTGACTATTTCAGCTATTGAATGTGTCTATTTGCGACAACCTTTTTTGATAAACGAAAATGAAAAAGGTTCTCGCGTTACGAGAAAATATTCTTTTTACAAATTCTGGGGATTTTGTTATAAAAAAATATACATTGCGGAAATTAACAAAAATTATTTTGAGCTGTTACAGCCATTAAAAATAGTTATAGATGCTAAAAGGGATTTGATTTGAGGGAAATTTTCAAAAACAATAAAAAAATAATAGTTCAAAAACAGTGAGATTTGGGATACAGGTTATTAAGGCTAAATACCTTCTAAATGGCCCCACCTATCCGCCATTCTCGTTTGGCCTGCCTAACACTCTAACACCCTGTATATATACACCGACACTATCAATGTTTGTTTGCTAACATCAGTATTGAGAAGCTAATAATTTTAATATGACTGTCTAAGTTTAGTCATAAAACAAAACTGAAATTTTGCACCTTAGAGCAAAGTTTATCATTATAGTCTCCCTAAGGCGCGACACCTATTGAAATTTAGAAACTTCTCAATAATAATCAAGGCGGCAGAATTATTTTAATTGGCTTCAGTTATAAGACTTTAGGTTACAAGGGTTAGTAAATAATGAGAAAAATATGTACATATATACCATTATACTGTATATTACATTACAAGATAAATCGAAACTATTTTTATATGTAACCACAAATTAGATATTTTCGACATTCTTTTTAACAATTTTTTTTTCTAAAAGTCCGTTACGAATAGTTGTCCACTAATTTGATTAATTTATACGTTCACATAGTATATTGAGTAATATACAATATTTTATAAATGCGACGATAAAATTGTGTCATTTCTCTGGCAAAATACTAAGTTTATTTGTGTACTATATCTATGGTATAACAAGATGTGTAGGGTTAAATGATGTAAGTCAATTTCTCGTCGTTTACAAGAACTTGGTCTTTCTGTGACCTCAACTTGGGGAATTTTTCGTTGAGACTTGGGTCTGCACCCGTATAAAATCCAACTAACCAAGAAGAACTTAAAATAAACGACCATAGACAACGCTTTGTGTTTGCTGATTCGGCTCTGCGACGAGACCCATTTTTCGATGAATGGATATGTGAACAAGTAAAAATGTCGGATTTGGGACGATACCAATCCAAACGAGATACACCAGCACCAAATGCATCCTGAGAAAGTCACTGTTTAGTGCGGATTTTGGTCTGGCGGAATCATCGGTCCGTACTTCTTCGAAAACGAAACTGCCATTGCCATAACCGTCAATGGCGAGTGCTACAGATAGATGATAAGCAACTTTTTGTGGCCTAAACAGGATGATATGGATACCGACGAAATGTGGTTGTAACAGGACGGCGCTACGTGCCACACAACGCATGCCACGTATAGACATTCTGCACGAGCGATTTGAGGGCATGGTTATCTCGCACAGCGGTGACGAGATAAACCATGAACTGGCCACCGAGAGCATGCGATATAACGCTTTTAGACTTCTTCCTTTGGGGCTATCTTAAATATCAGGTATATCCGAATACACGGCAAACAATTGATGTCCTCAAAGTCAACATAACGAACGCCATCCAGCAAATTCCATTTAATGCCACAACATATTTTTTCAAATACAAAAAAAAAGTGGATATCTCACACACCAACTTGTTTTATTTACATTTAAAAATCGAGCGTCCTTATTGAAAGGCGCTAAATAAAATAAATAATTTTGCACATGTTTACTACGTATCTAATATTAAATATTTAGCTCCCATTTAATACTGAAATTATATGGTAATGGAGGCTAATGGTAGTTTCATATTATAATCAAATTATTTGTAATCGAAGCAAAATTATATTTAGAAACTAGAATATTTATAAATAGAATACACGAAATAACATACGGATTCTTTAAATCAATAAATTGTTACAGACAGCTCTGCTGAAATATGTACATTTACTTTTGAACGAACGGTAGTAACTAAGGATATAATAATTATTAATAAATAGAAAATTGTATATAAATCATTATATTTACAAATAGCGTGATATAGAACAATCAAAAGAATAGGTAGAATAAACAATCAAATCAAGATATCCCTAAACAGTAAAAATCAATATGGAATTCAGAGCTGCTCAGGCGTTGACGTTGGCAAACTATAAATCTCGGTATAATCGGTCTCTAAGAAAGGCTACAGGTATCTGGAATATCGTATATAATTGCAATTTATAGTTGTAAATTGCAAGACTTAGCTGAAAGAAGAGATGTAGCAAACGTCGATTTTTTTTATCTCTAAACCAAATGCGAAAAACAATTTTTATAGTTAATTACAAAATCAATATTTTATGGATGTAGCGAATGAAGTAGAAACCTACTGGCGAAGTGAATCAATCATACCTCATGTTTGGTGTGTTCTAAAGTATACTATTTCTATTTTATTTTATTTAGTTAAAACAAACGCAAAAATGAGCTATTTACAAATATAAATTATTTTTACTTATTATTGGGAATATTATGAATGTACGTATTGTTGAGCCTTGTTAGTGCTTATTTTGAATGTTACGGGTAACATCTACTCTGAGAGGTGCATTAGTGGTATTATACTTCGGTAACTCCGCGGCAGCCGATATGCCATCTGCTGGATTGGAGATATTTGAATCGATAACAAGATTTCCGGACATAAATTTTCCGAATATATAGGGTTTCGGGATAGTTTCTAGCATAATATTGTATATCTATGTTTTAAATGTGGGAGGAAGTGGTTCTCTTTTCACAAAAAAAGTATTATTAAAATAAGACACTAGTTTAAAATTGCATTTTCCATATACCAAAAAAAGGCAAGATATTTTAAAATTTGTTGAAATTGAATTTCTTTTACACTCTAAGTTTTAGGTCTTTGGTAGCGGGGTCACTACCCTACTAAAGTTATGACAGAAACTATCTTGAAATCCTGTATATGTAAGGTAATTTTCTGGAACACTGTATGTTGCACATACAACTTTTATAAGCAGATATTTTACCATATTTTTATCTATACCGTTTATAATAGACTATTGTTTTTATAAAGTTTCAAATCTACGAATATACATTTTACAATTAACTATTTACTATGTCTCTACTTATATTTTATAGTTATTATTTCATAAAGTGGTAATAAAATTAGAAGTTTTGACAAAGGATTGTATCATATTTTTGACTGAATTTCCTGAGGGTTAATTTTTATTATGAATATTGTATTTCTCTATGATGTTTGAACTTTCGCGTTGACTATTTAGTCTAGCAATAAATTATGTAGAATCTGGGCTTATTAGTATAGGTAACATTAAATATCTGTAAATACTGTCCAAAAGTAATTATGTCATTTCGGTAATGTCAAGGCAATTGTAAGATAATTTCAAAAAACGTGAAGAAACTTTCAGGAGTGGGGTCATTAATGAAGCTCCAATACATGGCTTCAGTAATCGATCTCATGTTCACGTGTCAATTTCTTTATATTTCTCGATGTTTTCTCATGTTTACTAAAATAAGCTTATTATCTCTTGGATTCTGAATAACAGTCTCCTTTGCAAATAATTGCTTTGTTTATATAAATAAGATAAATAAACAATAAATAAAGTGAAACTAAAATATATCTCAAGACAAATATAGCCAATAGTTAGTATGACCCAGGTCGAGCCGTATAGCACCCTTAGTACTTAGTACCCGACACGTACTCTTACATATTTAATTTGGGTACACGAGTTATAGTGGTACTTATTGTACGCGAATGTTTATACAACCTCGCATGTAGTCTTATGCATCATTGTAATTTAATGTACTTACATAACTATGCATAAAACTAGGTACAAAATATTCCTCGTGCATTGATAAACACTCGCACAAACAATATTATTTATTTACTATTTGCTTGATAACAAACTATAAATAAATTATAATGGTTATTTTTCACTACTCTATTTCTCTTCATTTTTATTTATAGTTTGGCATAATGATAATTCGAAATGATAGTTAATTAGTAGTATAAAAAAGTAATTTAGTGGCGAACAATACAATGACACGACAAATAAGAATTTATTGTTTTTTATTTAAGTTTTTATATCATCAATGTCATTTTTTGACAAAAATGGAGGAAGGTTTATTCGGATTCGGGTATACATTTTGTTCTCAAATATTATTTCTCGGATAGCTTTTATATATAAAGGGATAATATATTTTATCTTATCTAATAGCAAATGATAATTTTATATAGTGATTATATCGGAAGAAAAATATTGGACATAAAATCCATGGTAAAATTCCATTATTGGAGTAATTTAAGAATCTCAGATTTCACAGAAACACGTGCAAAAATACTTTATAAG
Organism: Rosalia funebris; assembly: GCA_037954035.1. Classification (NCBI taxonomy): domain Eukaryota; kingdom Metazoa; phylum Arthropoda; class Insecta; order Coleoptera; family Cerambycidae; genus Rosalia; species Rosalia funebris. Next base: position 27,539,263 of record JAZFAV010000009.1, on the reverse strand, counting down.
CCTCGTGCGATGTTTCTTTATCCGTAAGGTCATCCACGCGAGTGGGTCGTTAATATTCTACACGCTGCAGTTCATATAAAATTCGGAATCTCTGGTGTCTAATGGACGTTAAATACACAAAGTAATTGCGATAAACAAATTTATTTTCAAGGTCATCACACTTTGGATTACACCTAAAGTTATATGGAACACCCTGTGCATTGTTACATAACGGATTATTTTACAGAAATTGCAAACTAATCCAAATGTGATATTTTCTAAACAACAAAAAATGGTTACATTTTTAATATTGCATTAATCTAGAATAAGGTATTCGCTCGTCCTATAAAAAATATTTTTTATATACGGTGATAAAAGGACCTTACCATTACTGTAACTTATAAAATAAATAAACACTGATAAACCATTATTTAATGGAATCGTATATTCTTTATTACCATCTTATTCTTCAATTTGTATTAAGTTGCTTAATCGTACTTTTACACGTATCGTTATCTACTATTAATACGTTTTGTTATTTACTGTTAACAAATCATTAAATGTACAATTTTTAATGAATCAACTGCGCCCTCTAGGTCTACGTCTACGCGATCTGTTTGGGGTCTATTGTGGGTGCACCTGCTGTCTCATACTAGAGTGCATTATCAATGTTGTCTTTTGTAGAAGAAGATATCCATGATACATAATAAGGGCTCCTTCATGCAACTGCCAACTGTCTTTAGTTGCTCTTCGTCATAGAGGAACTCTGGCACTTTACACATGTTAAGGCCCGACACTGGCATAGCACGTGTACTGGGGTCTCCTCTTTTGTTTGCAAAAACCTACATATTCATTATCTGCCAGTCCCATCCGAGTCGATCAGAGTCATATGTCCTTTGAATTGAGTATCCAGTTAGATTATCTACTACTACTATTGTGATGACCTTTCCTGTTTGACGTAATATGTCTGCCATAAATTTAGGCGTTCGTTCGTTTAAGAACTGTTTGTGTATTTCTGTTAAGGGAAGCTCGTTTATGATTTCAGTAATTTATTTTCTGTCAGTCCATTTGTGGACATCCTAGTGCGTGACTTGGACACGCCACAAAAGGACCTAGGTCTTATTAAAGCCATAGATGCGCTTTTCCTGGCGAGTTCATCGCCCATTACCCATATGCCTCATGTCCTGGTACTCAAAACGGGGTCACTTTACTATCTTTGAAAAAATTCTATATTAGTGCTCGCGTGGTGCTGTTAGAAGCGTTGTGACCGTATTTATAGATTTACCACCGTATTACTACTTGAAATATCGTTGTGTGTCTTCTTCTTAGACCTAATGGGATATCGGTGTTTGGCCTTTTCCCGTAAATCTTCGGAAGCGATTCCCTATTCGATATTGGGGCTAGCTATATACCAGATACTGTAAACCTTTCTAGGCGGACCATTTTTCCAGATTTCCTGTTAGGTGATGTTATAATTTCTTTGTATGTTATATATGGGGATCATTGCCCATCCGTAGGTACTTTTAGTACTGGATCTACATACTTTCAGTTCTGTGTAAACTTTCTGGTGCCCTAATCCGTGCTTCTGCCTGATTACATAAAATATAACGCCCTGATGCACTGACTCATCATGGTAGACATGAGAATAAAAAGCCAATAATGTATCTATTAAAAGTTACCTTTTGTTACATTATTGTAATTATTGCCTCATTGAAAAATATTGATATTGTCAAATATTAAAAATGATACTAGTTTATTTGTTTTTTTTTTTTTTTGTAAAAATATTATCATTAGTCTGATGTCGATCACATAGGGTGGTGATGTCTGGATTTAATGCTTCTTGAGACATTCTGCTGTCTGCTGGTTTACTTGTAGTAAATTTGTAAACCAATTTATAGATTAAATCATTTATTTAATATAATTTCTCTTTCGAGTTTGCGTTTTTTTTTAACGTAAGGTCAGTCACTTTACAGCCTGTTTACAGCTCTCATAACATTTCACACTTGCGACATAACACGCTTTTATTACCTGCATTAAGAATAAAGAATAACTGAGAAAAATACACGTTATGAATTTTATGAAATTCCGATAGAGTAATAATATTGTTTTTTTGAGGAGTAATTTAAAAAAAAAGAGCTTTCAGAATATTCAACATTTTATTAGAACTCAAAAAATGGGTGACAATTGCTTTCTGCGATTATTTATAGGTGAATATTTGTATTCGTATTCTAGGCATGTATTAATTCATGTTTTATATTCATTCCGCATAAGATAGACAGATACATAGTCAACAATGTGGATAACGTTTAGCATACTTAAGTAGCAACCTTAAGTAGAAAGTGGGTATAATAAGAAAAAAAAAAAAAATACTGTTATTGTCGTTGTACTTATATACCTGCATACTAGTTCTTATTGAAAAGTTGGGCGAACGACGATACGTAATATCATATTATTTATTATTTTAGGTACATATGTATGTATAACGATGAAAAATGAGCCACAACGGGTAAAATTACTACTTCGTATCTAACTACTAAATATATTTATGATTTTATGGGAACGTTAGGTCTACTAGCATACCAATGAAAGTATACCCTTCACATTTCACAAGTCCTAGTCCTAGGGCTACGAAGATCACGATTAGTGATCAATAAATGAAAATAAAAATTGGTAAAAGTCGCAAAAATATATATACACTAGTATTTATTTATTGTTAGAGTAAATACAGACGTGTACAATAAAAAATGAAACTCACAGAGATAAATAAAGGTCACACTTTTCGTTGGCAAATTTGTCACAAAACTTTGTTTACCTACCTAATGTGAAAACGTCAGCTAACCTGAAGTTTCACTCGTCCGCTCACTTGAAATAAATCTTTTTTAAAATATTGTACACTATTACTATACACACTAATCTAATCACTAATTAAATTAAAATTAAATTTGTAGTTACAAACTGCAGAATTCACTTTGTTTATCGTTATTTATTAAATACTTGCACGAAGATTATAATACAGCAGACTTTCTGCCACGTTATAACCGCTACTAAGCTCGTAAACTCACTGAAGTCACTTTCAACTAAACACCGAGCTAGCCTTACGACTTAATGAAATGATTACAAAAGCAGCACTTTACTGTGAGGCTGAATAAATTCACCGAATCGTTATCATAATTCGGCACAGCTGATCTACACAACACTCAATACATGTATGCTCAACGTTTTGTAGCATGAATGTGAATGAACACTGAACAGAGTTATAGTACGGTGGCAAAATAAATAAGCGTGAATAATATGTTGATCGCCAACATGCGGACCAGGTTAGAAGGGGATGATAAGGTGTAACATATCAGAGAGCATCGAATACAAAACAATCTATGACAAGCCAAAACCCAATTTATTCTAAAATATTTTTAAATTATTTTATAACAGTTTCATGATCGTGGAAAGAAACTGGAAATTTCGACGTAACAACAAAAACAGGAGATCCATTTTTTACGAACATTGAAAGATTATACGTGCCTCCATACATGTTTCGCCAATCACATTGTTAACATCAGTAGGTGATTAAAATTGGAGATAATCACAAAGATTTAATAGTCTCCTGCTAATACCAACTTGTTAGTCAAATGCGTATCGTGTATCCTCTTGGTATTTATGGAGAATTCGCCTCCTGTTCATTTTTACAGTTTCGTAGCTTTCGTCAGATGTTACTGTCACTTTCTGAATAATAATCAGATACTCATTGTCACTGGGATCACTATCACCTGGAGTTATAATAATTAAATTGCTCAAAATCTCAGATTTTCTGTTGACATTACACATCCGCTGTTTTTTTTTTGTACATACAAAATGCACCTGGTCCATGTTTCTGCAATAACATGGTTAATATTCTTGTTTAATAATAACTTTGCTACCAATTTAACAGTGGTGTTATTTCGTACTACATTGCTAGCTACATATTGGTTGCCTGATTTTTTCATAGTGATTTGGTGGTAAACAAAGTATTGTTATACTATGAGCTCTAAGTACATACTTCATCTACTACATACTTTTCATCCATGTTTTTTTTTTTGCATAATATTTAATAATTATATTTTCCAGTCTATGATTTATCCTTTTCGCTGTTCTAATGTTCGCAATATTTCTATTCGTTGATTGTAATTATTCGTACTTCATCATCATATTCTGCGTAAAACGACATTTTATACAAACCGCACAAGTTATTCTTTATGATTATATTCCGTTAGTCGCGATTCGAATATATTTAAGTAAATTTCCAGAAAAGCCAGAATTACTTCCTATAGCACTATTATTAACCACCGTCCTTTTAGTATCTCTTTATCATATGATGTCTCTTCTACATCTTTTAATATTTTGGTACATTTTCAATAAAAATATTTGTCGCCTACTCTGGATACTGCAATTTTGCCACACTTTTAAATCTTTTTTCAAACCTTTATTCATCCACTCTTCATCCAAATAATATATTTTTGTATCGGAATTACGAAATCCTGTGAGCATTTATAAATAATGTATTTGCGACAACACAAGTCTAAGGCAATACAACTAACTCAATAACAACAAAATAGTGATAGATTGCGTTAAGGTAGGTAGATTTTTATCTGCATGAAAATTTTTTTCGGTGCTGGAAGCTCATTTTAAAAATAATACATTCAGTCATACATTTTTCTATAGATCGTGTATTTTACATCGTAGCCAACTTTAACTTCCTTTCTACTACAGGTTTTCGGGTTATTTCTTTCTTAAATTTGTCTCATCGTCATATTGAATTGCACGATACATTATTTATCACCATCACACATCACCGTTACTTCCCGAAATCCTTCATATATGGTTATTTTCATGTGAACATTTTCATTTAAATGACGTCGTTTACGATTACACCTGTTATTCTTAGAACTACCATAACACCCAGCCTGCTATTTTTTAAAAAGATAAAGTAATTTTGGCAAATTAGTAGTAGTGGCAAATAGTTTTTATAACAATTATAAAACTATTTGTGGTAAAAAAATATACTTTTAATCGTTCATCACTGGACAATACTGATTAAATTTGTTTAATTTGTAGAGCGCATTTTTTATCAAACGAGATATCAAAATAAAAGTTATCATCCCAGTATTTTTTATTATTATTTATGAATAAATACATACTGAATTTATGAAATACTATACTTTATTATTTATAAAGGCATTCACGAACATTACAATATGATCACAAAGATCTATAAGTAAATATTTTTTAACATATAACACTAAAGAATTTAGAACTAAGGTCGTCCTCAACAGTATCCTTAGATTTATAATAAAGTAGGTACACTAAAAAAACTAACGTATATATGAAGGTGTACAATGCTCTGCTTTGTCATATCACCGAATTAACTCCAATGGTTTCATTCTCTTGAGTCTTATTGTCAATCCTACGTTGTCAAGGAGCTGGATCGCTTCGACGTTGACATATCCTAGTTGTTACATTTTGTTTACCTTTCCTTGTATTTATGCTTTTGAACATGTTAATGGTAGACGGAAGTCATCCGGAGATATCTACTTATCGATCAATGTACCGATTACGTTGCCTATAAAGCGGTACATAACATTTGTACCATAAAAAAGTACGTATCAGTTAGAGATATTTACAACGCTGAATACCGATAGTGGCTTCATATCATATAGGAATCACTTAATTATTTTGGCACTGAACTATTATGAATGTAAATATAACTGGTTCGTTAAAACCTATCATGTAAAATTAATGTTAATTTTCTTGAGCCTATTAACAGGTTTGCCAAGATTAAATAGGAATATTCAATAGGTTTACTACGAACATTTTGAATGTCGATTTGTCTGCTAGTACTAATATAATTCGCTGATACTGCGTTTACAAGGGGCCCACAGACCATCAATAAGATTGTCAATAATATTGACGGTCTGTATTGAACAGCGTGTAAATGAGTTTCAATGAATACGTCATTCACAGCCATCAATACTAGGTGTAGGCATTTGGAGTGTGAACGGTCCCTTTTATAGTTTTATAATTCAGATTTGGGGTTTCTTGCTTTGTGGTAGGGTGATCGCGATGTAAAACAATCAGTATCGTAGTAAATTTGTGTTCGAAGAGGGTTCGTCCTGCAAATGGACTGGGGAGCATTGGATACCTCCACTATGATGTCCAACGAGTAACTGACGGAAGTATTGACAATTATGTTCGTTGACGTTCAATACGTTCTCTCAATTGCGCCTGTTAATGTGCGCCAATCAAAATTTCTTATTAATCTTCGACAATTATTGACAATCCGTGTCAATCTCCTCCTAAACGGCCAGTCCTTGCTTCAATCGGCATCTGTCAATATTTTTGACGAAAATGTTGATAATCTTATTGATCGTCTAAGGGCCTCTTTCAGGATATTCTGTCCAGAGGACACTCAGTTTTTAATTGCACACTATATATGTACATATGTACATAAACTTCAAGACAAAATGAATACATCAGTGAACCGTTACATTGTTACTTATATTTTTTAGAAAAATTAAATCATAGTACCTACGTGATATTATAATTAAATTATTTCAACTAATGTTTAACAAATTAGAATGGTAATATTGGGAAAAAAGCACGAATAAATAACAGAAAGAAACAGTAATGTCAAATCCAATTAAAACGGTGTTAATGAAAAACTTTAGAACACAAATTGGAGGTGAAATTAAATCGTAAGAATTTGAATTCGGTAGTATGTAGATCCCCTTCTAACTCTCATTACTGCTTCTATTCATCTGGGCATACTATTGGTCAAGTGGTGAATCGTTTCCTTAGGAATATTCGCTCATTCGACAAGAACGGCTTATTCGAGTTCCCTAAGGGTCATAGCAGGTATGTGGCGCCTGACTCATCGTTTTATTGTTAGTGCATCCCATATATACTTTATTGAGTTCATATCTGGGCTTCTTGGTCAGTCCATAGTTGGAATATTCACAAATCGAAGGTAGTTCAGTATCTCTCTAGCAACGTGGAGCCGAGCACGTTACCGATCTGCATAACAATGAAATTGTCCCCGACAAACAGGGCAAATGGCATCACATGTTCTTCTATGATGGTCTCTACGTAAAAATGTGCAATCATGATCCTCCCATATAGGAACTAAATCTGTGCGACCATTGAAACAAATTCCTCTCTAGAAATTGTTGATACATAAAAAAATAGGATCCTCAGAGATATTGCAGACAGAAAACCTCTCCCCTGGTCTCCGCCAAACTCTTTGACACCCATCTGGTGAATTAAGACTTCTCTTGTTTCGTTTGCAAAGAAAACTCGCTTCCTGTTTTCGATGGTCCGATTTACGTGTTATATTGCAAGATACAGTTTAGTAACTATGTTCTCTGGTGAGCAGTGGTGTAATAGCTAGTTTTCTACTGTCAAATCCTTCTTTATTAAGATTTCTCTTGACCGTTTGTTCAGAAATTGCTACATTTTGACCTGCTATGAGGGCTATGTTTAGCTCTAAACTGGTAGAATGTATGTTTGTTAAGGCGACAGTTATTAGATAAGATATCGCTCTCCTTGTGCATCTGTAAACTTCTTACTACCTTGTGCTGGGGTTCTACAGTAACTTCCAAGTTCATTCAAATGTTTAACTGTTCGACTATTTGTTGATTGTCTAACACCTAACAAATTAGCCATATATCGCTGGCTACGTCTCTCCATAGTTAACCATAGTTACCGCTTTCAAAGTATTTAAAACTTCGAATAATTATAAGCAATAATGAAATATTTTGCTGATGTGTTAATTTTGTCCAGGAGTGTATATGAGTATATCGACCACAGTACATTAGACATTGTTGAAAGGATTTAAGGAGGTACTGTATGTTAGCATGTCGCATAATAAAGCCATCGTCAAGTCGTCAACGATAATGATGGTATAACTTGAGATCTTAATAGTGGGTATTTTGTGAAACTATTCATCAGTCAATTAGTCATTGTCAATTGTCTTTTGGAGATGAATCATCTGTATACGATTTGCTTGACAATATATGTATGAGAGCATGACTGATCAATTGAATATAACATAATAGAACAAGTTTTACAAGATAGTTTCGTTTTTATTATGAACTTGTTTGCATTTGAATAAATTTTAAGTATATATTTTTATATATTTGAATCGTACTAAAATAAACGTTGCTAAAATAAATAATACACAGGCGTTTCTAATGGCATATTTATAGTTCTTATTTTTACTTTTCGGAGGTTCTGTTTTGCATGCAACATTTGACATTTTGTCAAAGTTGTTACAACATAGATTTGTTTTATCTATTACAGAATAGATAGAAATTATAAATCCCTTAAGTTATTTATTTGTGTAATTAGTGGTTATATCTGTTGCTGACGAGAAATGTCCTATTATATGGTGGGTAAAAAGTACACTAGACACAAAAATTAAGAGATGTAAAAAAATCCTATAATTTTAGGTGATTTTCAAAGGGCTGTAACAAAGGGTGAAAAAATAGTCGCAAAGCAATTTAAAGAAAAGCAAATTGAAGTTCTAAGTTTCTAATTTTCAGATCTTCAATTTTTTTACCATCAGCAGTTTTTGAATAAGAAAACCATCGGAAACATTTATTTTCAAATTTTTACCTTCTTTTCAAAAGGTCCATGGAATTTTTTTTCAGTGGCTTCATCAAAAAGCTTTTTAGATAGTTTTATTCTCTTTAATTTAAGCGATCTAAGAGTCTTGTTCTTTTCGCTAGTTACCATCTTTTAAAGCAAGGAAACCAGTTGACTTTCTTTTTTGGAAAAAAATTTTTGTTTTCATATTTTTTTCTTACACTAATAAACACTTCTTGATAAAAAATATGGATTATTGCTAAAAAAGATATTTGAACCTCAAAAAACGAATAAAAAATGAAAAATTCATCCTTTTCCAAAAAAGGATGAAAGAGGATAAAATTATCTAAAAAAACTTTATGATGAAATCACTGCAAAAAATGTATTCCGTGGAAAAAATAAGTCCGTGGACCTTTTGAAAGGCAAGCAAAAATTTGGAAAAATTGTTTTCTGATTATTCCCGTATGATTACTCAAAAACTGCCGATGGTAAAAAATTTGGATCTCAAGATCTGAAAACTAAAAACTTCGAATATTAATTCGCTTTTTTTAAAATTGTTCTGCGACTATGTTTCCTCAAATTACAGTCCCTTGAAAATCACCTAAAAATCTAAGATTATTTTATATCCCTTAATATTTGTGCCTAGTGTATCTGGGGGAACATAATCAAGAATCATAATCACTTTGCCAAATCATATTACAAAATTGAAAATGAGTTCCTTGTCCATATCTATCCAGTCTCTTTTAAATATCTATTAGAATTGTTTTGAATTAGAACTAACCATATAACATACTCGAATTAACATTAATATAGTTTAAGATAATGGTATATCATAGATCGTGTAAAATTTTCTAAAAAGATGTCTCATTACATTATGTATTATTCAATACTTATTACTCATTACACTTATGATTCTCATTACAAAGATGTCTCATAAAATTTCCTTGAAATGTCTATTTATTTAGAACGGTAATACATTTGAAATAACAATCACTCTGCGACATTTTTAACTAGAAATAATTAAAACGTTAGGATTTTGATAAAACGAAATTTGTAGGTATCGCATATACGAGTATATTATATTTTTTTACATGGGTAATAGGAAGAAATACACTGTGTAATACATGTAGGGAAAAATAAATAACAATACATATAGCATATGGCATAACAAATTAAGTTAAAAAAATACATGCTTATAGTAACAAAAACATAATTTTGATATTTACATAGTAGTGGACTTTTAATTGTTTTTAAACATAATTATTTACTATATTTATTATGTATATTTATTAATATATATTCAAGCGTTGTTTTTATTTTGACATGTCTTGATTTTTGAAAAAAATCGATTATATTCAAAAAAGTCGCTTGGCACATTTTACACATTCAAATTTTGTTTTGTATTTACATTTAGAAATGTGCTTTAACTGTGACTTTAAATGTGATTTATTCTAATGATATGGCACGCACTTTGGAAGAAAAAGTTAATGCGATTCTAAATATTGACGAAACTAGAAGAAATCTATATACATACAAAACCAATTTCAATGGGAGATATTTCGGTCACCCTATCTCTAAGAGCATAATTACTGCAGAGCACTGCACACTGCAGATACAGATACCGCAAAAGTTTCAGAACATACCGTAAACCAGGGTTACATTGACTTTGCGGGTAATTTGATTGACAGTTTTTGGGGCTACATTGACATAGAACGTTTTTGTGTGTTTGACTTTCAATTTCGCGGGAGACAAGAACTCAGGGAAGGCGGGAGGGGCAATAGCCTCTTACTTTGCGCCCGAAGTCATGAAAGTTGCACTAGCTAATAACATTTATTTCACAACTGTTGCACTAAATTTAACTCATATACTACAGGCCCTAGATGTCGGGGTATTCGCTCCCATGAAAAAACAATGGTGTAAAGAAGAAAGGGGTTGATACCAAAAGAACAGTGTCCATTGTTATTGAAAAAGTTAATAAGTAGATGCTATTATGTCGTCGGAGCAGACACAAGAATCAGGAAGAGTTCTCGACAATAGCTTACTCGAATTCCTCAAAGAAACGAGGGGCTACAATTCAGAGAGGCTGTGTCACAGAAGAGGTAAAAAAATCCTCCATAGACCAGGAACTCAATTAATTAATGTTGAAGCATAGTCTTTTGAGGCAACAGAAGCTGAAGCGACTATTGTCAAGATCAAGAGGGAGCAGTTTCTGAGTAAAACGAGGAGGAATCCACTTTGGTGCAACATAAAGAGGAAGCTATTATTGAGCAAAATAAAGAGAATATTCCAATAACTCTGAACTTTCATCAACATCAATTTCTGGACTTTCCCAAAGATCTGCTGGATCTGTACCAAATTCAAAGAAAAGAATAAGATACAAGGCGAAAAAGATACTGCTGCGCCACCTGTCTTCAGTCGGTATGTGGCATTTGTAACAGAGGGTCTAAAAAATTGACTTCATTGATTGATTTGAAATTGATTCAGGTCAATTTTCTACTTTTTATTTTTTATTCTTGTAAACGCTGATTATGTTTAAATATTTCTAAGCGATTGTTAATAATAATAATAAGATTGTCAATTATTTGTAATGACTGATTTTGACAGAAGACTGATTATAAGGTTGTAATGAAAGTCCTATTAATGAGTAAGAAATTGTTTAAATAAATATTTGATTTTTCTTATTCAAAGACTTTTTTTATTATGTTTTGCCCTTTAAATAATTATAAAAACGTGAAATCATATATATATTTTTTTGGTTAAAAGGTGTCAAATAAATCCGTACTATTTTTAACTTTGACTTCTATTCAAAAATAATGCTATGTCAAACTAACCCCGGACTAGAGGTTACTTTGACACCTTTTTAAATAAATATTGCCATTGAAACAGTTAAACAAAAAATTCACCTATAAATTACAAATCGTTTAAAACCCCATAGAAGATGATTCCGATCGCTGACTTCAATTTTGTGAAATAATATCAGAAGAAATAGCTGCGAGCCTGAGTATTAAAAAAAGTATTTGCTTTACTGATGAATGTGAATACTCAGAATGTAAAGTATGTACTGGAGTTATACGAATCCTCATATCTTTCGTGAAAGTCGTACACAATTTCTAGAAAAACGAGTGTGTAGGAATATTAAATAATATAATCACATAGATGGACCTCTGTTTTTAAACTCAAGGAACATTGATTTTAGAGGAACATTCTAATGAATTTCGACATGTAGAAATATCTTGTTATGGAGCAATACGAGTGTACTTCAATGAAGTAGTACCCTAATAAGTGGATTGGAAGCCGGGGTACAATAGAATGGCTTGCTTGGTCTCCAGATAAAATTCTTTAAAAATATCTGATTCTACCTTTTACATTTATCGTTTTGTTATGTGTGAATTAAATTTATTGTTTTTAATTAACTTAGAATTTATTTTTTAATGTAAAACAAAAATAAAATTCCGATATATAAAGTGACTTTTTGCGTGATTTGTATTAGAAAAAACCTGACACTTAGCTTTTACATGCAGACACCGCCCAAAAAGTTTGATGGTATGCCAATATTGAATTTAATCGATTTTTCCAAAAATCAAAGGACAGATGCCAAAATAAAAACAAGTTTAAATAGATATTTGAAGCAGCTTCAAAATTAGGTACTACTCGCACAAAAAAATATTTTATTGTTATGTCGCTATTTATTAATGAAAACATAATTTTTACACTTTAATGTATGTACATATGTATGCCAATTTTCATTCATTTAGGTCACTTAGTTCCAAAAAGTTTAAGGGGGGGGGGGGCGAGAGTTTTAGACTTTAGACGCGTACTGTATGTAATTATATTGATATATAATTAAATAATATAGATAAAATCAGTTTTTATTTAAAGTATTTAATTCATACAGCGAGAATTTATAAAAGACACAAGAATACCAAAACAATTGTTTTATTAAAAGTTTTCTATTTGCCTATTGATTTGCTCATTGGACTATGAAAAATTGAGCACATAATTCTTATTAGATTTCAGGGATGCTTTTCATGAATTTTTTGTGGTGATTAAAACAAACGATGTTATATTATCAGTTTTCAGTTTTTGTTTATTGAATTGTATACTCATGTTTATTTTTTAATGTTTATTAAGTAGAAAAGAAAACCAAACATTTATTAATTTTAATATTTAATGTCAGTGATTTCCGAAGTGCACTTATTTAAAGAGTTACAAATTAGTTGTTAAAGTAATCATTTATTTGTTCTTGAATTTCCTTGATATAATTAGTAATAATAAGGCATGCATAAGCATGATTCATCCCCACTTGAGTACTATTTTTAGTGGATAATAGGACATATATCCTAGAGCAGCGCCATCGTTGGTCCGTGACATAATTTTAATGGTCCGCAAAGAAATTCAAATGTAATTTAAATTCGTTAAGCTTGTTTAATAAAATTTTTAAGTAAAACATAAATTTTAGGCTGTATTATTATATGAAAAATAGAACAAGAACATTATATTGCAAATTGATCTGTTATAAAATATTACTGCAATTTGCAAATCATCTACCCCAAAGGCGTTTAATTAACCCCTTACTCTATCAGCGGCATATAAAAAATAAAAAAATAAGAACACCGAAATTCTCTACAATTGACTATGCATCAAATCGGACTACGACGCATCCCTGGTTCTACTTCTAATGTCTTGTAAATCTTTAAATTTTAATCACCTGTGGTTTCTTACAAGTTTCAGATATTGGCCATTTCTTGATTGTAAAAAACGCGAGATAATCAAAACACGAGAAACTTTTATGTGACAGGATATTTGAACTCAATAACAACACATTGTTATTGAGCCCAAATATTTGTAATTATTATTTATAATCGTTAATAATGAAAATTTTGTATGAGGTACGTGAATATAGGGGGCTATGAGGAGGTATGAGAAGATATATCTAAATATATTTCACATTAAGGAAATTTTCATTCTCTTTGTTAAGATAACCGATATTCGGGATCAAGATAAACTAAATTTGAAGTTATAAACAATATAAAATCGAGTTTTTCAGATAAAAAGGATCTATGCTGAATATCTCGGAAACTAAATCGACAATAAAAGTCCCCAAAACTCATCAATTTCGATTACTTTTGTGCCTTTGCAACAATAGATCATAACTCAGTAATATATTTTTTATACAGTTATTCTTTTGCGATGTAAAAGCCTAATGTGTAATATATTCTTGCAGTGCAAGAAAGCCCAAAGAAATATGATGATAGTCAAAATAGAGCTAATTTAATATTCGTTACAACTTGCTACGTAATGACTTCAAATATGATTAATAATTAATAATTAATATTTAAAATTTACGGGCCAGGTGTAAGCAAAACACAAGTTTATAGTTTATTTCATCGCTATTTGCTAAATAAAAAATTTCAAAACATACCGTGGCTTGTTTGTATGGCTAGGCTCAGGTAGACTGTTCCATTTATCGGCAAGATAAGAGAGTTTTTTATTTGGCAAATAGCGATGAAATGAATAGTACATATGCATCTGATAATAGAAATTGTCACGGCATGACATTTTTTTAAAATTATATTTATATGCGATTATTTATAACGATTTATATGTGATTAAATGAATGCTTCTTCTAAAAACAAAATAATAATAATACTAACCCCTTATGGAATTTTGGGTTTTATTTGATTTTATTCTACATTTTCTCAGGGAAGGAAAACATGCATTTTACTCTAAAATCTAAATGTAAAATATATAGGAGTTTTCATGTAACCGATTTATTCAGTTTATAAGTTTTTATGTACCCTTTGAGATTAAATTTCGAAAATTTTGTAGGGGATGACGCTTAGAAAATCTGCCCAATCAAGTATTATTTATCACAGTTATATTGAAAGTCCTCATTAATTTCATTATCGTAAATGGAATAAAAAAATTATGTTTACCACCTTATAAATTGTTATTAGGTTCGCCATCATATTACTGTTAAATTATGAATACTGTAAGTATATTTTCGACTATATAGAACAACAGATTGTGAAAAATATATATGATATTTATTGATACTATATAACATCTAAAAATTCAAAGTTTTAAACGTGGTTTTGTAATATCAAAATTTACTGAAAAATCCAAATGAAAAAAGTCCTCGGGTAAAACTATAACATTAATAAAATAACTCAAAATGTTACATTTTTATTGCATTCGAAAATGCAATAAAAATATCATTCAATTTAGAATATGAAGATGACGACTTAAAAACATTTTTCAAAAAGATCCAAAGCAATTACCTCCGGTAGAAAATTTTCAAAATTTAATCTTCATAATGAAACGAGAAAAGCCTTGTAATCTGACTGGTATTATATGGGTTCAGGCGTATAATATGAAAAGTAGGTATGCAAAATAAAGTATCAACTTCTAATTGTAGGCCAGATATTTACGTTATTGCTATATACATGTTATATAAAGTCCTACCCTTTGTCATTTTGGATTTAGGATAGTATTATTCTGTATATAGTTATAATTCAAGTCATTCACTCATATAGAATATTATGTCTAAGAAAAAGTACATTTAAAGTCGTTATGATTATCATTAAATAATTAAATCGTTTTGTGCTTTATCATAAATTGTTTTCTAATATTCATCACGGTCATTATGAGTTGCAAAAATTTAGAGAGAAAACACTTCTTGGAACCTTTCTGCTACCTCAGCGACAGCAACGTTTTAAATAGAGAAAACCACAAAGGAAACACCAGTAATCATCGAGTAATTGCTCAGTTAGAGGTTACTCATTTTTCGACATAAACAAAAGTCAAGATTATAAATTGATAAAAAGTATAATAAATAAAAGTGATATAAAATACATATGTATAGTGGATATTCCAATATTATTGAATACCTACATTAAAGAAATTATATGCTATATAATTTTAGTTACTACTACTAGTAGAAATATTAGTAGTATATGAACAACAGTTTCAGTCAAATGTCAAAATGTATTCCTTAAGAAAAAAAATAAAATTTACTGACAAAGAAAAACTATTTTGGTCTGTTGATTATAAGAAAATAATGAAATTTTAATTTATAATAAAGTAAGCCATTGAGACAAGAGATTGAGGTTGAATCCTTAAAATTCACTGGGTATTATTCCTATTCATCTAATATTTCTGATTTATTTTCACATACTAAAGAAATGTTAGCCCCCTATAATATATTTCAATATGATTTTATAAGAAAAATAATAATTGGAAATTACTGATATTATTGAGCAAAACCAGAAGACATGATTATATGTATACCGCGTTCAAATAAAGCATATTCATATTTAACGAAAAACTAATAGAACGATAGACCATAATAATATATAATAAAATAATGATCAATTTTAAATATCATCAAAATGTCAAATCGTTAAATTACTTAATGTTTATCTTAACGCAATATATATTTACGTATTAGAGAATGACATGATATTGGTTTTTATGGATCGGAGTAAATATGTCGACTTGTAGATTATTTGCATACGAAATAGTGGCATCACAATGCCAAATTATGTGTTCTAAAATTAAATTACTCACAGTCACTGGAACTACTCGCATATTAATATCCATCTTGTAACATAAGTTTGTCAATGACCGATATATGAATGTATTGTTACATATTTCACGATTGCGACGCTAGTATAAGGGTACTGAATTTGCCCACGCTGTGTTGTTTTTCTGTAAAACGACGTTCTGGCGCCGCGACGCACGTTACTGGCAACTTTGCCGCACTGATCGATATGATTGCGTTGGCGATAGTTTACCATGCTGTCCAATTATTTAATATATTTTGTCCCTTGCATTAAATTATTATTTTAACTTTAACAAGTGACAATACATTACATTAAACATATATGTACGTTCAGAGACCAAATTATACAGAGTTCACATTAAATTTAAAATATCCGTCATAACATCAGTTAACTGTTAAATAGTTTGTTAACTGAGCACAGGCTGATATAAATAAATATGAAGCCCAGTGACAGATATATTACAATGAATTATAATAGGTCATCTCATGCATAATATACGTGCAGAATAAAATATGTTACGAAAAACAGCGGGCCAACAGTAATGAAACTTACACGTAATTGCAAGTTTTGGCCCTGGTTGTCGAAGAATAGTTTGTTACCCCTCCTTCAATTTACGCATCCCGTGAAACATCCCCTGGTCATTTTCATCTTGAATTTTAACTTCTAATATGGCACAAAAATCGCCCTGATAAACCAGACGCTAATAGGGCCTATGATGGAACATTGATGTTATGATAACATACGGCTCTTTATAGTCTTAGCCAATCCGAAGCAAATATTTTACAAAAAGCTTACCCCTGATTGGACAGTACTCTTAACAGCCGCATATAATAACATAAATGTTTCATGAGTTTCGATGAGAATAAGGGGATTGGATCTAAGTCAAAATACGGTTCTGAAGTAATAAATTTGACACAATGCACGATTTATAGAACATAGCACTGCCATGGGAAAGAAGGGCGTTGCTGATGTTCTTATGTGTTCCTAAATCCTGTACCATGTCAGCTAGAAACTAAAGATATCGCTTCTCTGTAACACCTTTCCTTGCATCGTATAGATGTCAGTATACCACGTTATCAGCTCAGATCGCGAAGATTAATGATGCTTTTTGTGTTGTACTCCTTGTCGATAAAGAATTTATGGCGATTGCTTTCTGACTGTTAGTCAAAGTCGGGCGTTGTCTCGTTCGTACGAATGAGTTTACCTGTTGCACAGCTTATGAATATCGGATGCAATTCTTACTGAGCAGCACACCAATTTATATATAATTACGTTGTTCAATGTTATTAATTAAATGTAACTCTTGTCGAATCATATTTCTCTATGCCGAGATAATACAGAGTTTACTGTAATGCGGAAGCTCGCACTGCTACCCACCTCAACGTCAATAGTATACTGGTATGTAATTAATAAGACAGATACTTTACGCTATTGATTTTATAAAAAAAAAAAAAAACGTAGGGTTTTTGGGTATATACTTTCCGTGTATTAAGTAAAAAATGTTTAATCATTTATAGGCACAGAACATTTTGATTTTCTGTTTTGGATTGAATGCATAAATCACTTGCGAAAGTTTTAGTAATTTACGTCAAGTACCTGCTTTTTGTTTTTCCCTCTATTTCGGACATTATTGTCTTTACGATACAAACCCTTTAGAATTTAAAATGATAGGAATAATGATATTATCATACATTATTGTTTTGAAGGTTAAGTGTACAGAAAACCATTATTTTTATTAACGTTATAGTACGTACATATATAACATTAATTATATACGCTATTTACGCTTAAATTATACTTATAATTTAAGCGTAAATGGATTAAATTTACAAAAGCGGTGTTTATCTCAAATCTCTTAAACGTATTCGAGAATTTTACAGACAGTATCTAGACATCCTTCAACCAACACAGTCTATTCTTAATCGCTGGGGAACATGGTTACGGGCAGCATTTTATTATTGTGGGTATTTTCATAAATTGAAGAATGTAGGGTAGCAAATTTAATCGTAAAGAGCTAGTTGATATCAAGGGAATTCAAACGACATTTCGAGTTACAAACTATCCATAAAATTTACAAGGGACTAGTGCAAACAATAAAAAAATAACAAAATCCTTACTTGTCATTAATGGAGTCACTGCAAATAGTGGATGCTGTACATATACAGATACATTGATTAAGTTATAGCAAAGTTTGACACTTAAAAAAAAGATTAAAGATTTTGACAGATTAAAATAAATGTGTAGTTTCTGTATCTATAAATCCATTACATACTAGCAACGATTATTTTAACTATGCCAATATTACATTATTAGATGCTTAACGGTCGGTTCTCTTCATACAATAACATTTTTTTTCACCACGGGGCACATCGCTCGCTGCAATAACTAGAAATATTTGTAATGCTGCTGATGCTTAACCGAGCTAATCCAGCTGACAACGCTGCTTAGGAGGGTGCTTATTATTTTATTAATTAGCATTACTTGTTTTATTTTGTTTACATTATTAGGAATACATGAGGTGACGCCTCTGGTACGCTGATGAAACGAGCGGCTCTAATTATTTCGTTTATTTGCATTATAAAGCAAATGTAATGAGGCATTTATATTATCTCCTTAAAATATACGGAACAATACGGAATTAATTTCAAAGTAAATCTGTTAAATAATAAAAATGCCTTTGATGAATAGGGGCATAAATGTTTTTTAGTGGTTTATTGATGACATGATGACTATTATCACCCTCCAAGTTATTTAATTTAAAAAGAAATTTATGTAGAGTAATTATTGAAATATAATTTTCTTTGAGTAGACCTATGTATGTATATAAAACAAATGGACAAAATTATAGTTTACTGAAGAATGATATCTTTGACAATGAAAATGTTTTAGAATTTCAATGGATTAGTAACCGCTTTGATTGTCTGATTTCAACCAATTTGATATTTTCTTTATGACTTTATCTTATGAAATACTGATTGAAAATGAATGGTTTTTCAAAAATAGAGATGTTATAATAATGATTAGATGTTTATAAAAATGTATAACAGGATTAAATATTCCTATTTTTCTATCTATAAGTATGAATTTTTTTTATTTAAGAATGATACATCCAAAAGTAATGTGGCAGAGAAAGACATAATTTTCAAATTTCTGAGATATGAGTATCTCAGAAGTAGTGAGAGTAAAAATGGATTGAAAAACCATGTATTCACATTTTACTCAGTTTTATAGAATAATCTTGGACAAATATTTGCTGTTGCTCTTATCTTCACTTAAATTTGCAGATATGCTGTGGTAGAGTGTTACAGTATCTATCAATTTGATCAACGCTTTTCTCAGTGTATTGGGAGAGTTTACTTGAAGTGTTACGATGGCGATTTTCATATTTAAAATATATGCGACTTTGTTGTATTAGCCCAGACTTTCTATGAAGAACATCAATGCTGAATGAAACAAAAAAAGGCACACATTTCATTCACCAATATCTATTTAGTGAAGCTTCATTTAATATGATGGAGGAATGCAAAAACATGCAATGCGAGGTGCAGATTATGAATATTGAAATCAGAACAACACTGCAAAATTATTTGACATGAAAGAAATAAAAAGAAAATTAAACATGAAGTATGCAAAAAACTAACCTAATCCTCAACAATTCTAACTATATAATTCAACGTTTCCAATACAGAAATATTAACTCAATGAATGTATTAGGTATATTTATTGATCATCATTAATGCCATATTCCATTAATTTATTTATTGTATTGTATGTTGTGCGTAACTCTTATTTCACAAATGAAGATTCTGTTATGACTCCCTTTTTATAGTTTTGCCTAATCAGTATCAATAAAATACTATTCTACCATTCCATGCATAAATTAAATGGTAACATACTTATTTTTCATCGCTTCCCTTTATCTTTAGTTAGGCCAGATCGGTCTTCTATCATACCAAATATTTACAATGTTACAGGAATAAAAATACACAAAAAAATTATATTATGTATTTACAATATGTACATTAGTTCAAATTAATTAGTAATAAACATAATAAAAGTTGTTTGTTCTATTTGAATCAGAAGTAGCCAATGACTTTCCTGAACTGGAAAACACAATAGAAACACCGGAAAGCACATTCAAATTTTTGGAAACAATTAGTTTAGATGAATAGTCTAGGCAACATCGGTTACACTTTCTTGGGTGAAAAAGAGACTTGAATGTGTAAAAATTATGCAAAATTGTGATATCCTTAAATTGTAATATAATGTATGCCCAATAAAGAGGATGGACCACACTCACAGCAGCCTTAGAAGTTGCTCTTACATTGCGCGTGAGAGTTCTACAAGAAATGAGATAGGCATGCGTCCTGGAGAAGGCAAGTAAGCAACTCTCTTCTCTGGAGGTAAGTGTTGATTGGGTCTCATCCATTTTAAAAGGAACTATTTGATTGGACTGAATTTCGATCACTCCCTAAAGTCAGACATTTCAGTCTGCACCGATGGTTTAAAAATGCTCTGGATAAAAGGATCTAAACCTCCGAATTAATGAGTCACTGGGCACCCATGCCATAGTATTTTAAGGTGAGGTTATGAGAGTACTAAATCTATTGCGACCATAGATATCACTAATTCGGGGATTAGTGATATCCATCTATACCATCAGCATATTCACAGATAGCAAAACAGTTCCTTAATGGCCATAAACAATTGCAGGACCAATTCCGGACTGATTTTGCACTATAAGTCATTGAATGTGCTAGGGCATATGAATGATGTCAGTTTGTTGGGTGAAGAGGACACATATGGAATCTTGGAAATGAAGAAGTGGATACTTTGGCATGTCGAGGTTATAGGGGCTTTTTGCCGGGACCGGAACCAGCAATAACGCTTAGCGAAGCTACTCCAAATTCCATCATAAAGGACTACATGCTGAAGGGCCACAAAGATAGGTGCTTTCAAACTAACACTTGCAGGCAAGCAAAAATACTGTTAACTACACCTTGCAGCAAACTAGCAAGGTATTTTTCTAATCTATGCCATACAAACCTACAAATCCTAATAGGATTGTTGATGTGATGTTGCAGGCTAAACAAGCATCCATGTTACAGACAGTACTCATAGTTCTATCTGTAAAGGATGCAATCTCAAGGACGAGAATGTGGAATATATGCTAAGAAGCTACCCTACTCTTCACAAAATGAGGAGCTATATTGGGGACCTTTTGACTTGAAACGGTCGATTTTCGCTTTTTAATACTTCTTTAATATTCACATAGTGGCATGTCCGATGGAGAGCGGTGTTTGGCGACAAATTGGCGTCTCTGATGGAGGTAGCACAGTGATGACCTGAGTGTATGTGAACTTTGTTTACCCTCCCCCTTTTAGAATCTGAATCCTGTTCAGTAAAGATTTGTACCATTAATTAATTAGTTAATATATTGTTTATTGTAATTTATTTTTATTTGGTAATAAAGCACTCCAACTAGCGGGATTTTTGTATATACATAAATCCATAAAGCTAACAACTAACATTAAAGCTTGACCTAATAATTCCTTATGAGCAGGAGATTGATTGACAAATGCATCTCTTAATAGTTGTTCCAATCTAATTGGTGTACAGGGCAGGGAGAAATTGTCCATTTTACTTTCAACCAACTCAGATACTACTCGTAAACCTGATACCCGTTCTGTACCAACTAAAGTTCTGAATAACCTAAAACATTATAAATGGGTCATAAAATAACTATATAAAATATATATATATATATATATATATATATATATATATATATATATATATATATATATATATATATATTTAGTATTTTATATGAATATGTAATACTCATTTACCTTGCTGACGTTTTTGATCTGAGATGGAAAACTCTATTTTCTAATTTGTCTTGCATCTCAGGTTCTATTTTCTTTGCCCCTATGTTATGTTGCGGGCTTGTGTTAATAAGAGCGATTAACATTGAAGCTAGTTCTAATTGTTGCATATAGGAGGTTATGGCAGTTGTCTGAGTAACACTTTGAGGACTTATCGATGGGTTTGTTTCAAAAATGTATACATCAGCGGGTGGTAATTTATGAACTATATTCATTGCCTGAAAAAAAAAAAAAAAATTAATTACAGTATCAAAGTCAAAAATGTGAGTTTCCTACAACATTACACAAAGATAAATTAAATGTATGTCCAGTAAATGTATCTGAACTTTTTTTTTTTGGTAAAATGTAAACTGTCATTTACAGTTTTCATTCTTTATATAGGAATTTGTTTAATACTTACTAACTCAAAACTATCAGTGGGTAGCATTTTCTTTGGTAGTGCACTAAAATCTTCAAAATTCCAGTCAGTTAATTTATTTTGGTCACGTATCAGTTTTGCCCAACTCATACCCATAGAAACTATGTGTATACCCACTGCAGATTGAAGATTCTATAAAAAAAAGTGTAAATGTTTGCATACAACTTTTTACTTATATAACCTCTTATACTTTTCATTTATATGCAACTTTTTACGTTGCACTCTTGTAACAATTATTGCGTTGTCATGTTCCCAGAAATTAGATGTCTTTTTTAAGTAAAAGTAAATATTTAAAGCATCATTTGAAATTCTTTAAGATAAATAAACGTTTGTATTTTAGAAATCAAATTAAGTATAGGTTCAATAAAGACATTAAAGAGTACTAGAACTACTAGATCTATTTAAATCAGATTTATTTGAAACTCTGTGTTCTAGAACCTACTTGTCCATTTTTTGGATAAATAGTTTAGTCGTTTAGTCTATTATAGACATTTTCACTTCTGGAGGTTTAATTTTGAAAAATTTTAAAAATATGATGAGTTACACGATGCTTAATTTAAATTGACTGAGAAATGTTGTTTGTTAACTATACTGCTTTTTTATTCAACAAAAGTTTGAAAATGGTAAGCTTATAAAATAATAATTTAATATGTATATATCTTTTTTCACAGAGACCTTAGTGGACATTAGAGTTAAAGGTGTAATAGAAATAATTTTTTCTGATTTCTCTATGCTAGCACCAAGTTAGCAATATAGGTTAGAGTCGCAATAAGATTACTTTCTGCCTAGATACTCACATTGGCCATATTCTCATTAAGAGATGGATTAACCACTTGTTTAAGTCGTTTGCTTCCTACTTTATTCGCTTTACATATTCCCGTCCCACATAGTTTGTTATCACTTTCAGTAATAATTTGTTGGCAAATTTTTTCCAACAGTTTTTCGCCAAGACCATCAACTTCTAATACATCATTTAGTGTTCTAAATGGACCTTTCTTGCTTTTCCAATTAACTAAATTCTTGATCCGATTTTGCGATATACTAAATCTATGGATGACATTATTATATATCATTTAAAAGTGTACGTGTAAAAATTACCTAGTAAGCTGATCAGGATTAGAACCATTTAATATGTTGAGTACTTTCGCCTGTTCTTCTGTTGTAAAATTACACTTAAAGATGAGTGCATCTGTTTGATTTGTAATATTTACTGAATAATTGGCCTGAAAAATAAAATAAAGAATAAACCGTATGCAAAGCTATAACTTTTATTGTATTTTAATAAAAAACCAATAAAAAATATAAATGCCTTGTTAGACTTAGGGCACGTGATAACCTATAAAAATACAAAAATATTATACAGCAAATACTTACCGCTTGTCGCAAACTACGAGGTATTCGAGAAAATGATTTGATTAATATTGACATAATATCACATTATTTTTTGTAAAGCTGCATGAAATAAAAAAATAAAATAATGGTAATTTAAAATGTAGTAATCACAGAGTGAAATAACATGTCTAAACCATAGATTACTGAATATATGAGATGAGATGTCTAAAATAGAGATGGGCGGACCCGGTCCGACCTGTTCCAATACTCTAAAATGGAGGTGAGGAATTTTGATGATATCTGTGTAAAAAGAGATCTATTTTCAATCTATTTTCGTTAGATGGCATCCTGCAACTTTATATAATATCGGTAGTTAATGCAAGGCCGGCATGAAATTTTTGTAATAATTTTTTGATCTGAATCCCAGGGGATTTAATCAAGGGAACTAACCAGAACAGAAACCGCTTTTGGTTATTCATTACACAATATATAAATATTACTTACAATTAAGCAATGTTGAGCTTTGTAATATAGGTATCAAGAAAAAAAATATATGAGATAGTTTCAACAAGTAGTAATCAGTAGTCAGTACATACAAAGATAAGTAATAATAAATACATTTTTAGAGTTAATTATGTTCAGGAAACATATCTTCGCTCTTAATACATAAACAGCTATTCGTATTTGTATATTATGAATGTTATTTTGTTAACACATTTATTGATACATATCTATAAAATCCAGAGTAAAAAAACATATATCTTAATATACTGTTCATCATCATGAGGTCATCAGTCCTAAGACTGGTTGAACGCTAATCTCCAGCTTCTCCTATCTTGTGCTAACCTACGCATTTCGCTAATTGTGCTACAACCTACATCCCTTACAATTTGCGAGCAGTAGTCTAATCTAGGCCTACCTCTGCCTTTCTTCACTGCTATTTCTGCCTCCAAAATATCGCGGACTATTCCCCCATGTCTCAGGAAGTGGCCTACCATTCTATCTCTTCTCTTCTTTATGTTTTTCCACATACTTCTTTTTCTCGTCGACTTTCTCCAATACTTCTTCGTTTTTAACCCTATCAGTCCATGGTATTTTCATCATTCTTCGGTAACACCAGATCTCAAAAGCTTCTAATTTCTTCCTACTTGCTTCCCCTACCGTCCAGGTTTCGCAACCGTATAGTGCCGTGCTCCATACATATGTTTTCAAAAATATCTTTCTTGTTTCTAAGTTTATTACCCCCGAGCATAAAAGTGCTTTCTTTTTGTTAAAAGCTACTCGACCCTGCGCTATTCTTTGTTTTATGTCTTTATCGCTTCTTCCATCCCAATTTATTTTACTATACCCAATTTATTTTAATATACTGTTATTTTGCTATATTCATATATACTATCCAGGATACTAATTAATTACTATCATTTATAATTTTTAACACAGCTTGCCCTATTTAAGTTTCAAAAATATATATGATTTTATTTTATAAACTCTGATAATTTCCAATTAATTTATTTTAATTAAATTTTTTGCTGCTAGATTATCTGTAGAAAATTGTTTTTAAGTTTTCCGCATTCAATTCATATGGTTCGATCAAAACAATCAGTACCTTTATTTTTATTTCGAAATAACTCGCTTCTGTAACTCGCCTTCGATAAAATTATGTATATATTATTAATGTTCATTAATCTATTTATTCTCTTTCTCTCCACGACGACATAGAAAAATATTTGCTAAAGTCTTCAGAAAAACGTACTTTTTCCGAAATTTGTTTATAAAGATAACCGAAAGTAAAAAGTTCTTCTGTACCATGTTGTGTAAAATGTGCCATATTATAAAAAATATTTTATAATATGAAATATACTGTATTGGAAATACAGCGAATGGAAGAGAAATGGAAAAATGAAAATATTTTTTAATAATAAATACAAATTGTGAAATATTTAATAACAAAACTTTATTAAAATTTTTTAATTTCTAAGTAAATATTCATGCATTCGAAATCGTTTTCTATAATATATTTTTCTACACTGTTTTAATTTTTTTTTATCAGAACATACATGTAAACATATAAAGGAAATAGTATTACAAAAACTGTCCGGCACTCCTCGGGTAAGGTAATAAGTAGTCTAACAAAAAAAAAACACCTTTGATGTGTGACGAACGATATATAACAATTTATTTTATTTATTTTGTATAATAAAATTAGATTTTCAATCACAATATCGAATATAATGTATGAAATATACGTCATATGCCAAAAACAAAATTATTGGTATTGGTATATAAGGTAATTGATTTAAATGTTATTTTGTATAAAGAGAAAAATATAGTTTTTAACTTCCGAATTTATTTATATATCACAATTTCTTTTATTGCGAAAAGAACACACGTTAATGTACAAAGGGTACGATCTCAAATGCAGTCATTGCATACAAGTGTATAATAATACAACTTAATTATAATATTCTAATAATAATAAATAATACACTTAAGTATTCACAAGGGTATTAATATTGTAATAAGTCTTATGGCAGTGCACTACTGACAGTAGTCGCAAGAAAATTAAAGATAAAATAATTTTACAATAACAGTCAATATCAAAAATCGCATTTAAATTATTTAGAAACACTTGCGGTGGACAATTCCAGGGCCGGACTCGTCGTATTCTTGCTTGGAGATCCACATCTGTTGGAAAGTGGAGAGAGAAGCCAAGATGGATCCACCGATCCATACGGAGTATTTTCTTTCTGGAGGAGCGATGATCTTGATTTTGATCGTGGATGGGGCAAGCGCGGTTATTTCTTTTTGCATTCTGTCAGCAATACCTGAAATAAAAATACAAAAATATGGTTACATCTGAACTGTTTTGGTTTTCCTTTATCATTTAATATTGCAAATACCATTGCTTGGTATTAAACATTCGCTGACTACGATGAAAGTCAAATATTCACAAATTAAGTTATTTTTATTAATTTATTGTCTAAATAATTAAATTAATCTAGAATAGTTAGAAACTTAAATCGCGTATTAAATGACTTACAACTTATTTACTATACATTTCATCGCTATTTGCCAAATAAAAAACTCTCTTATCTTGCCGATAAACGCAACAGTCTACTTGAGCCTAGCCATAAAAACAAGCCACGTATGTTTTGGGATTTTTTATTTGGAAAATAGCGATGAAATAAACTATACAAGTATTATACTCTATAGGATGAAGGCTCTAAATTGTGATTACATCATACTGTATTTTTCAAAGTTTTAATAGAGTTATAATTTCGCGTAATTTGATATATTCAATTCTATTAGACCGTTACCAGTGCTCTCCACATTACGCATTCTGTAGATTTGAAAGTTTAGTTTACAATTTACCAACACTATTTTGTTATATAGCATACTGTAAAGGTGTAGAATATGTTATTTTATAAACAGCTAGTTATAAAGGATACTATTGAAACGGCAATAGTTTTCTACTTTCAAAACTATATTATCTGCCTTTGCTTGTCAATAAGTCATTAATTGAGATATACAGGATTCGCACAAAATATTTAGACGTACAACTAACACAAGAAAGAAACGAGAACCACTTAATGAGTTATTCATACAACTTCCAGTCTAACGTATTCTTTTTAACATTTATGGTCTATTCATGTAGACTTTCCTCTACAAATAAATAAAATATATTCATAGAAATCCACCAATTGCGACAAATTTTATACAATAACCTTCATAGCTGATTATTTTGACATTTCATTTCATTACATTTTGTATATCACACCTCAAAGAAATTGTAAATTTGAAGGATCTATTAGATTCTTCTTAAGAAGCTATGGTTTAATTTTATTGTGCAAAATTCTGGGTCTGAATGTTTTAACTTTGATTTGGGTGTTTTTTAACATTCCATCTATTTTTTTTTTGTTTACCAGATGCCTCTTTTTTCTTAGGGACTACTCATATTGGTGAGTTTCATGGGGATAATGAGGGTTCAATTATTTTGTCATTCAATATATTTAAAATTCGGTTTTCCATTTCTGGCTTATGTATATGATACAGATGTGCCTTACTATGTCCGCGATATTAATTTTATTTTACTTGGTTGGTACGTTTCGTATTTTCATACAAGAAATTATTAATATAAAGTTTTATTATAAATTTTAATTATAAATTGTTTCAGGAAAATATTTTTGAGTTATCGTTGGATCTAATAGTGATTTAGTTGTACCTCTGTCCAATAATAATTTTTAAGATGATTTATTTATTTGAATATATGAAAGTTTTTTCATATCATTAAAATAATTGGTTTCGACTACATTTTTTCAACTAGAGGTTTTATAAAGATATTTTTTATTAGTTATGTCTGTTCGTTTTATTGTTCACAAATTTGAAAATCGTTATAATTATTTTTGAATAGGCTATCTAGGTTTGGTTCCTCATAATAGGGTTCTACGTAATAAGATTCATTGATGTAGTTATAAAATCATTCCGAGTTGGATATTCTTCAGGATTTTCGATATGTAATTCTTCAAAAGTAGTATGTTTGGGCCAAAGCAGTGTTGGAAATTTTCCCTAAAATTTGGATTTTGTGCAGCATTTTCTAGTACTTGTACTCATTGGAGTAGAGGTGCTAGGTTGATTATTTGCTGTTAGACGAGGTTTCTAAACATTAGTGTTAACATTTCTGTCAAAAACTTGTCCATTGCTTGGGTACCTTCCAGGGGATAAATTTCGTGGTTGGATATTAATTGGTAAGAAATGTATTAATGGAGGATGATGGTAGAGCATTTTGTATTTGATAATATCCTAATTGTAATTGAAATTTGCAGTGTTACGGGTCTATACATATTTGAAGATGTATTATGTGGAAATTGTGATTGATTTCGATTTAGTAGTTTGCAATTTTGAAAATTTTGAATATTATTTTTTTGGACATGTATCTAATATTAGCATCCTCTGTGAGACATTAAAGTGGTTTTGCTAAATTATTAGGTTTTAGAACGAATCGTTGACTATACAGGTTCTTTCAAGCCCACAATTAGAGTAGAGCTTGACAATTTTGAAGTCAATAATAAATTTTAAAGTATAACCTTGTTTATAGTTCGGTCATTTTATTTTCAGGATCACTCAGGGTCACTATAAGAATAATGCTAATTTAAATAAGATACATTTTGATATTTAAGTATGTATTTTTAGCATTGTTGTTAACTATTATATATTATTATTACGTATTTTAATATTTTAATATTTTTCTATTAGCTGTATGCTACTTCATATTCATACATATGTATTTATTACTATTATTATTTAAATTTAAGTAAATTCAAATTAAGCTCCTGAAATCCTAAGTAATTATTATCTTGAATGTCATTGTTTTATGTATCTCCAAACATTGAAGACACATTTTAATATTCAAAGCTGGCTTATTATTTAATATTTTATATTTTTATATCATATTGCGTGTATACACAAATGTGGCATTAGTAAACAATTTATATGTAGAGGCAGAATTAGTTACCGAGACCATTAATGAAATAGTTCCACTATTTACTTAAAACCTTTTAAATTCGAGGAAGATTTGTTAAAACAAAGTGGTCAAAGTTTTATAGTTAATCAGAATATTTGATGCTATTATGATAGTCGCTAATCGGCAAATTAATTTCCAAAAAACTGGAGGCTAGTTAATTTATAATAAATTTCATATTACAGTTCAGGCGAAGGCCATGACGCACGACATATATTGAGTTAAAATGTAAAATAAATTTATGTATATATCCATAACTATTAATTCATAAATTATTCCAAAGAATTTCGAGCAAAAGGTTATTTGATAAGTTAAAAATCTTGATCCTGACTTCACCAGTTGAACTTGATCGTTGTTGATATTATTATTATGCGAAACATATTTTTAACTAGTCTTTTACAAATCTAAAGAACACATTTTTATTTCTCTATTCAATTTTAATTACGGTAAAATTTATATTTATGGTGGCTAAAGCTATATAGTTATAATCCTTTTTATTTTTTTAAGACTTTGCGCAATAATATTGCTATCCTTCTCTAAAATATAATTAATTTTAAGAAAATTTTGTAATAAAATGAAACAATAGATAATGCAATTATATGTTAATAAATATCCAGTAAAAATTGTTGACCTTGATCTACAATTAGTATTCTGGCACATTTACAAAATTCCTAACTCATGAAAATCAAGAAATATTCATTCTAACCTTCACGTTTTACTAAAGAATGTTGGATGGTTTCCAAATCAATATTTACATTTATGAATTACTTAACACTGAAAGTGAGTCAAATATACTATATTTCAGTCAAATGTTTTCTTTTTGATGTCAATAAACTTTTCGGAATTTCATTCAATATTTGGTCAGCAAAAACGTATCCGTAAATGTTGTATGTATTTTACCCTAATTTGAATAACTTTTACTGATCTTCCAAGAGGGCTAATTCATTATATTATTTATCACTTATTACTTGCGATACTTGACTATCTAAGGAATTCGCAATTATTGATATAATTTATGTGCAATTCCCATTTAATTGTACAAGACTATAATTTTCAATAACCCTATTATATAATTTTAGTTAAGGTAGTATAACTGGTTACATCTAGATAAATATAACTGTAGTCATAATGTTTACATAATTAACAGTAAATATCGGTGTATCTCAGTATCAGTGAACATTTATCATTACTTGACATTATGGAAGTATTAAAAACCAAAAATAATAGAAATGATATATGCCTGCAGAAAAGGAATGACTATTTGAATTGCGGGACATTCTTGGACAACCATAACAACAGTAATGTTTATTTAAAGATAAAGTTTTCTTCTATGGAGCAATGTAGATAAGGGTATTATGGAGGTTTTACTTCTGTGTTTAAAATGCGGGAGGATTCGTTTGCAAAAATGAGGATTCATTTTCAGTATAAAAAAGTAGCGATGCAATCTTAAGAAAGAAGTCGGGAGTGGTTTCATAAGAAGTGAAAAAAAAAAGGAAGCATGTCTTAAGTTTGTATTCAGCAAGGTATTTTGATACGAAGATATTGACTGTAAAAGACATTCTGGGACACCTTATATATCACCATAGTTTAGTAAAATGCGTTTAGTAAAAGTAATGCATTATGTTGGCGGTATTTTGTGAAAAAATTTTTGTTTTTTATGACGAATTGGCCATTCATTTGTTTACATAAGGCGCAAGAAACTCAAAATTTAATTTCTATACGTACCAGGATACATGGTGGTACCTCCAGATAGTACCGTGTTAGCATACAAATCCTTACGAATGTCGACGTCGCACTTCATGATGGAGTTGTAGACGGTTTCATGGATTCCGCAGGATTCCATGCCCAAGAATGACGGTTGAAACAGGGCTTCGGGACAACGGAATCTTTCGTTGCCAATAGTGATAACTTGGCCATCGGGCAGTTCATAACTCTTTTCCAGAGAGGTAGAGTTGGCAGCTGTTGCCATTTCCTGTTCAAAATCGAGAGCCACATAACAAAGTTTTTCCTTTATGTCTCTAACTATTTCTCGCTCGGCCGTGGTGGTGAATGAATAACCTCTTTCGGTCAAAATTTTCATGAGGTAGTCTGTCAAGTCTCGGCCAGCCAAGTCCAAACGGAGAATGGCATGAGGAAGAGCGTAACCTTCGTAGATGGGTACAGTATGAGACACACCATCTCCGGAGTCTAACACAATACCAGTGGTACGACCAGAGGCGTAGAGTGATAGAACGGCCTGGATGGCCACATACATAGCGGGAGTATTAAAGGTTTCGAACATAATTTGAGTCATCTTCTCACGGTTAGCTTTTGGATTGAGCGGGGCTTCGGTGAGTAGGATGGGATGTTCTTCCGGAGCTACACGGAGCTCATTATAGAAGGTGTGATGCCAAATCTTTTCCATGTCGTCCCAGTTGGTGATAATACCGTGTTCGATTGGGTATTTCAAGGTGAGGATACCTCTCTTACTTTGGGCTTCATCTCCCACGTATGAGTCCTTTTGTCCCATACCCACCATGACACCCTGGTGCCTTGGACGGCCTACAATGGATGGAAAGACGGCACGGGGAGCGTCGTCTCCAGCGAAACCGGCCTTACACATGCCGGAGCCGTTGTCAACGACAAGAGCCGCAACATCGTCGTCACACATGTTTCTGGATGTAGATGGTTATTGCAGCTGTAAATGAAACAAAAACACATTCAGTAAAATGACACTAATTTACATTTTACTTAAATGCATAAAATTTACTTAAATCTATTTCTCATTGAGAATTGTTTATTACAAATAAACAATTCTCAAATGACTGTATACCTTCTATAATATAATAATAATCATATAGTTGATCTGGAACTAAAAATAAATTTCACTTTGACAAATTTTGCGTCAATCATGATTTGCTTCTGTGTAATATGTACGAGTATAGTATTCAGTGTAGTATTTAATGTTATAATGTTTTTATAGCTTTATATATAAGAAGTTAAAAAAAATCGTAATAGTTGACCGTAAACCTAGTATCTCTTATTTCTTTACTAGATCGTCTTTTGTCCATAAGTTTGTTATTTAATACTGATCAATAATTAATACTACCACACAAGAGGGTGGTTTTTAGTACTTTATACTACATAATTTTTATAAAGTACTAAAACGTGAATGTTTGAGATTTCATAAGAAAGACACCACATTCCAGATGTGATAAAATGATATGACAAGAATTCAGTCTACATGAACAATATAGTTCTAATTCATATCCATGTTTGAAAAAAAATATATGACATAAGTCAGTAAATGAAATATAAAGAATCAGTTAAAATGTAGCAAAAGAATTTATAAAAAATGATTATCTACCAATTAACTTCTTATTTTGTAAAACTAGACTGCGAGGCTTTATATAATATAAGCTGACAATTAACTGAAAAGGTTTAAATTTTATTAAACGGCTACATTTATATATATGATATATTTAAAAATGCATTCCAAATTTATTGAAACAATAAACTGCAGATATTATGCAATATTTTTCATGAGATTATTTGTTCATATACATACGTCGTTATAAAAATTAATAAAATATGTAATTTCCATCATAACTATAAGAAAAATGAGAACATAAAATAATATAATAAGTTTCATAAGACTATGTTATAGGGCATAGACAAATTGGAGGTGTATATTCATGCGCCATGATTGAAAAAACTTATTTGTACCGAAGAAAAATATTTAAAAAGTTCAATATACACCTACGATATAAATTGCATTGCAAAATAAATTAAAGAACTATGCTTTATTATTTCAAATATTTAAAATTTCTAATTTAGTACACACGTACATAATTACCAATAAATACATAGTTAGTTAAACAATATTTCAGTTATATATTGAATAAATATTGATATTATTATATTATGCATTTTACCCTTGCAAATGATAAATTGTTTGAGCTGTTGATATTTAACAACATTCACTTAAAACAAATCACTATAGCAGCATACAAATTCACTATAAGAAATTCACATTAATTTCACTATTTAAAGCACTTTAGATATCAATTATAGGTACAGAACACATTACAAGTTCAATTCTGAATTGAAATAATTTTCGTTAATTATTAAACAAATACACTTGGAATATTTATGGGTTTCCCCCATAACCAAAAAAGACGTGGACAAAAACACGAATAACACAAATACACCGAACACTTATACCAACCTCTGACAACAGAAAAGACTTGACGTTGAGGGGTTTAAGGAAAGAGTGTCCAGCAGACGCCTTACGTCGTTTTTATAGGGAACGCCGAGTGTACTTAAAAATAACGTACTAGCGCCCATTTATGGCTAGGAGGCGCCGCGACGCATACTGTTTGCGTCGCCCATATAAGGCAACCCTGTGATGTCATGACGGAATTCTGAACTGAGACAAGGTGTATTTGTATTTGCCCCCCCTGTAAGTGCCAATCATGCTGCATTTCACTTTCTTACATGTGCATAATGTTTTATAAATAAATTAGACGACTCTCAGGCGAAGCGCTTCGCGTTGAGGCTTGACACTTTTCTGAAAACTCACATGTATGAGCTAAATATACATTCGATGACAAGGTTAAGTACGTGCACCTCTTTAAGTTTTTATTAATGATGCGTTTTCTACCCATTCTGAGCTAGAAGTTTAAAAATAAAAATAAAAATGTTACTGAGATGTCTGAAGCTATTCTGTCATAATATAGTTACATAATTATAATTAGTTACAATTGTATAAAAGAGATAATAAAATACGAGCCCATGCTCATAATAGTTCGGCCAGGCATAATTTTACAACTAATATATAATAAAAGTAATAACACTCTCAAAACTTTTTTACTAAAGAAAAATATTGGTAACAGAAACAAAGTATAAACTTTTAACTTAAATACGATGAAATATTACTACGTTATGATGTGTCAATGACAAGTTTGTTAGTAAAAACATTAAGATTCGCGATTCAGAATAGTTCGGCCAGTTGCTGAAATGCATAATTGGCTAAACGTTTGCAGCGTTTTAAAACGAAATAGAATCTCAATTGTTGTCAAAGTGGAAAAGATATTATAATGTGTGTTTGTGATTTTTATTTTCTAAAATAAAAAATAAATGGCACGTGGCATGGCATTAAGTGACGATATGGAAAGGAATTTTGGCTCGAAAAATATCTGCTAAGTATTCGCTGTTTAAATCTACAGTGCAAGACATTATCAACTTGTATAAGAAAACTGGATGCACAGCCCAAAGAAAGAAAACTGGTTGGCTATCCCTAACTTCACACTTAAATCAATATGCTGTGAAGAGGATTATAACAACAATCCGACGCGCGATACAGTGCAAAAGAAAGATATGCTCATATCCACAACTAAACGATCAATAAAGAAAATAGGATAAATTCTACAAGGTAAAGTTTTTGTTCTTTACATTTTACTTTTCAACTTACCGGTTTCTCCTTCAGGCAAAAGAAAAGCCGTTATTAACTAAACGACAGAAAATAAATCGGTTTCGGTGGGCCAGAGAACATAGGCACTGAACTTTACAACAATGACACCAGGTAATTTGGTGTAACGAATCCAAATTTGAAATCTGTTTGGGTGATACCAGAAAACGTGTGCTAAGAACCCCATACGAAATTTATCATCCTGACTGTTTGGTTAGGAAAGTGAAGTTCCCTGTATCCCTTATGATCTGGGGGTGTATGAGTGGTATGGGAGTAGGAAACTTGCATTTCGTAGATGGTAGTGACAGCAGAAAAATAAAAAACCAATTTTGATAGACAGTTTATTGCCGTCAATACCAATATGTCAAGGCACTGACGCGCAGTACATTTTCCAGCAAGTCGGTGCTACTTGTCACAGCAAAAGCTGTCAAAGCTTGGCTTACAGAACATAATGTCCCTGTTATGGAATCGCCCTTTAGTAGTCCAGACCTCTCGCCAATAGAAACATTGTGGCATAAAATGGGTGGAAAAAACTGTTGCGCAAACAGCTCGTTCAGCTAACGATCTACGCACCAAATTTCAAGCAATTTGAGATAGAACGCTTCCTGAAGAATGCTCTAAGCTGGTAGATATAATGCCTGTCAGAATTAAAGCTGTTATTGTTAATGAAGGTGATGTAACATAGTTTTTATGAAGTGGGCGAAGTATTCTGAACCGCGAATCTTAATGTTTTTTATTAACAAACTTGTCGTTGACACATCACAGCGTAATAATATTTCATCGTATTTTAAGTTAAAAGTTTATGCTTTGTTTCTGCTACCAATATTTTTCTTTAATAAAACTCTTTTGAGAGCGTTAGTACTTTTATTTAAATATATTAGTTGTACAATTATGTCTGGCCTAACTACTATGAGCTTGAGCTAGTATATCGAAACTAAGCTAAATTTTATTTTTTAAGTCACAATACGAAATGTCAAAATTTTTTAAACAACCAGTATCATCAAAATAATT
This sequence comes from Rosalia funebris, assembly GCA_037954035.1. Lineage (NCBI taxonomy): Eukaryota > Metazoa > Arthropoda > Insecta > Coleoptera > Cerambycidae > Rosalia > Rosalia funebris. The sequence continues at coordinate 27,503,490 of JAZFAV010000009.1, read as the reverse complement.
TTAAAACGAATTTTTAATATTTCGAATGACTCATCATACAGCATTATAAGTGTAGTAAGGGGGATACTTTTTGAAAATAATAACCTGTATATCTTTATATGTATTATTTAGCTTTCCTTGGTGAGCTACATATAACACTTGTGATCGATTAGTTAATTAAGGGCATTAATCTATGATATTGTTGAAATGCATTCTTTGTTGTTGTGTTATTCTTTGTTTAAATGTAATAAATTAAAATAAATTTAACGCGTTTTCCATTAATTTGTTAGCACTAACATGGCCTGTAGTCAAACTCGTATCTTACTTACTCAAACATTTTCTAAAAATTTGAGATGACATGGTATTGTATGACACATTTATATTCCTTCTTTGGGATTATCGATACTATATGGTTTTAACTCATAGAAAAAAGAACACTACCATCCATCTATATCGACGAAGGTCTGATTATCAGGGCGGTAACTCAGTAGCACCTTTTCGTCCAATCCATTTATTAAAAGAGGCTAAGAGATTCTTACAATTACAGAATAATGGGGTGTGTGCCATGTCTTGTTGAAACCAAACAGTTTCACGCGGTCGAGTCATATCTAGTACATTTGTTTGTTTGTCAGAACAAGACAGAACTTCCATAACTCCTCTAATAAGATTTAAATATATGTCAGCTGTAAAGTTCCCTTCAACAAAATTTGATCTAATAATATGGTTACTGATAATCTGCCCAAATGTTAATGTGAGGATACTCAGTTCAGGACAGCCGGCTGAGGTTATTTTCTTAGATACTTTGGCATGAATCTCAAGCATTTGATAAAATATCAACTTTTAAATTATTTTCTATGAAATGAGGTTTTATTTTTAATTCCCCTGAACAATGTATAAATTAGATACGGTCCTTTGTGATATATTGGATATATAAGGATACTTGTGATTAAAAACGTTAGTAACTTCCATTTAACTCCTACACTATAACTTACTAAAATGGCACTATCTCTAGTGTTTTTGTAGGAATATACTTAATGGTTTTTTTTATTATTTGTTGTTGCTGAGACTATTTATTTTTAAAGACAAATAGTTTATATAGAAACCGTTATAATAAACGCTTTACATTCAGTTTATTAATAGCATGTACTTAAATAGGACGATAAGCACTGTAGATATATATTTTGGTTTTAAAATCTTCATTATATTCGTACCTTCGTTTAAGTTTTTACATAAAGTTCACCTCTTATTTATTCAATTAAGCCATAAGCATTATAGGTAGTTGAAATTAGTTCACCAAGGTGAATTTAATAATTGAAATATTTAGATTTATTAAAAAAATCATTTGTATTGCACTAACATGAATACTCTGTATATTTACAATTCGTACACACTAAATAAAAAAAAAAAAATTAGCAATAGTTCCGTTGTGGCTTTTCGATGGTTCCACAAACAAAAAAAATACGTTTCTTTTTGTAAAGCTTTTGTCTCATTCATAGATAATCAATACATATGTATATATAATCTCAATGGTTTAAGGGGGGATTCTCATTTAGGAGGCCTAAAAAAGCGTTTTCGGGGGAATTTTTTTAGGACCGAAAAAAAAAAGCAAGTCTAGCGAACTTTTTACACTGTTTTATTACATATTTAAACATGGGAAATTTTTTTCAGTGACAAATATTGCAAAACCATAGATTTGTATGCACATTTGTGCAACGCCTTGCAATTGCAGTTTCCAATCGGCGGGAAAGATGGAGCTCGTAATTTTCGTCTGAAACCAAAAAACCAAACAACATTTCAATTGGCATATATTTTTCTTCTATATGAACTAAGAAAAACCCAAAAAATTGTAAAATTGGAAATTTTTCTCAGGTTTTAACACAATAATCACTTTAATTCGCTAAATAAATCATTTCAACTCGCTAAAAAAGTTGTTTAAAATTTTTTTTCATGAACTTTTTTAGTTCAAATAGAAGAGGATACAAAACTGAAGCTAACAAGCCTTGGATCGTGTTGATTGGTCGACTAGTTTTCTTGCAATCACGCCCGCCAATTTGGAAAAAATCGAAAAACGAAAATTCGAGAAAACTCGCTTTAAGAAAATCGCAAAATATGATTCCACATCTACGTTTCTTTTTTAACGGGGCGTTTTCCATAATATGTAAAATTACGTAAATGATAATCTCAACTATACAATTTGGCACACTATACAATACCGATTGTTTTTATTTTTCAGGATGCGTATGAATCATCGAAGTTATATGTGTTACTTTAACAATAATAACACTTTATTTTAGTGGAAACTTATTATATATGCTAAAATTAAATTGTAAACTTATTATATGCTAAAGCTTTATATGATTTTCTACAATTCCTTTTATACATCCGCTGATGTGTGTATAAAAGGAATTATACTCGTAGATGAGCATGTCAAGTTTATAGCAAACACTGTAAAAAACTGCACGATTTTGTGGCAAGCGAAATTAAATGAAAATTTATATATTTATGTTATATTATTTTTGATGTTGTTAGATGTCCTGTTGCGTTTATCCTGAATATACAAAGCAAAATAGTTATTTGACTTTGTGTAGAGAAAAAGAATGGCCACAAGAATGACTTACCTCGATCACAATTAATCTTATATTTGAAATTATCAAATCCATTGATTTGCTGTACGAGTATATATGTTTGCTGTGTTTTTATACAGTATTGAAGGAAACTGGAACATATGAAATATCTATTGAGACGAGTATTTTTGAAAAATTTTATTTTGTTTAGAAGAAGGAATACTTATTCCTACTAATTATGTTCAGTTACCTTTAAATTAAATCTCAAAAATATTCGGCTTGAGGTTCACCACGCACGAATAAGGACCATATTCCTTAATATTAAAATTAACAGCACATTATTTAATGTTCTGTGTAAAGCCTGTTTTTTAATAAAGCCATTTTTTATTTTTAGAAAATGTGACAATTATCGAGATAATTTGCGATTTACCGAGAGCTGGTTGCAAATGAAGATACAAAACTTTATACTGTACTAACATTTGATAAGAAACCACATTCGACATACTGTCTGATTAGTTAGATACAAATTTAAGTTATCCTACGGAACCCATTGTACACAGCTTGGTGATAAAGACTCGTACAATATTCATAATTCTGTTATTAAATGATTTTTTGAAAAACCCTCAAAAATTATTCCTTATCAACCTTAAGACAACCTTATTTTTTAAAAATATATTAGAATGAAGGAATACAATGTTTTTTCAGTAACATAAATTTCGAAATTAGCTAGAAGAACGCAGGACCTAGACAAATAAATTGATAATCAAACTTATCAACTCCATGGATATTATATGCCCTAAATATTATCATAATTATTATGTTGTAATGGAAATTTTGCAAAAAATATAAAGCAACAGTAATCCATATATTACAATGTATACTAGACCTAGTCAATGAGTTACTCCATCGCCCCTCACACACAATAATCCCAATATCGGCTTTTTGTAAAGAAAACTTCGAGTTCTCATTTAGGACTGCAGGAGTTATATAAACCACTCTCTATAGGAGATATTATAAATAAACTCAACTTAGCATTATATAATTTATATATAGACGTGCTTGCCATTGTTCTAATTACTCATTCATAACATATATTATATATGGATTTGTAATAATAATTAGGTTCTCGTTAAATTTGGGTATTAAAAATTTTGTGATTTAAATTATTATTTTTAAATCAAACCCGCTTGGCCCTAAATTTAACTCAGGCTATTTTTTTATGAGAGTATTTCACAAAATTGACGGCTGCAGTCGAGATTATCTTCTGCGAGCTGGTGAACCAATTTTAATTTATTGGTGTAAAATTTTTGCTTGTTTAAACTCTTTTGCATAGTTTTTGCAGGTACTTAATAAACTGATGCAGTTTGATACTGCAGATTAAACTATAGATAGATTGTGTGGAATTCACGATAGTTTTAGGGACAATATTTATTTGTTGGTTTGCAACAATGCCCGGGCCAGCTGCATGTACATAGATCTCGTTCAGTATCGCCAATTATTAAATAAATTAAAAACAAAACTGCCACTTAGCTTTTACAGGGCTAAGTTTGTTTCGACTTTTTACAAAAACTAAAGTACAAATGTCAAAATAAAAACAATAGGCGAATATATATTTGAAGCACCTTCCACCAGGTTACTCGCAAACTGTTGCCATTTAAAAATAATTTACAAGATGGTGCTGCAACGCCTTATTTGATGATTATATCACTACTTACTAAATAAAACATTAATTTTAACATACATATGTATGCAAATTATGCACATTAATTATGCACATTAACGTACATATGTATGCAAATTTTCGTTCTTTTAGTTTTCTCAGGAAAAGATTCTAGATGCGCACCATATAGAAAATTGAACAATTTTTCATATTAAGTAACATAATACTATTTATCTAAATGGATATTTGTGTATACTATCTTATTTATATATTTTGGATACTTAAATTACTTAAAATACTACATATGATTACAGGGACAGAAATAAAATATGTCAAGGTGGAGTATTTAGAATAATAATTCGATATTGTTCATATAGATTCATACAATTGTTCTATAAATACATAATTCATATTATGATACAGCTGTATGTTGAAGTTAAATTTCAAAATAAATTTTTTTAATTTCAATTTCAATTACTACAGATAACAATTTTAATTCTAATAAATATTTAATTTTAATAGAATTAATTTTAATAGATAATTAAGATAGAGGAAATTTTTAAATGCTACTTTTAGTTTTTTTATAACAGTCGTATATCTACAGATGTTTATTGATATTATGACGTTAAATAATATTATTTCATACAAAAATTATATCAAATATTCCAAGAGTATCAGCACTCTTCTGGTTGTGGACAACAATCTGGATATGGTTTGGAAAAATCATACTCAGTTTCTCCACATAACGAAACCGATACTCCGCACCTAAAACAGCAATATATTTATTACATAATTTTTTTTATTAGAATCTTCAATTTTATTGTTAAAAGTATACTTCTTAATGTATATTGACTGCAAGAATAGCTGTCAAGAACCTTTTTTCTGGTTTAATTCTGAAAATTAGAAACTACAATAAATCGAAAACCTTGACTGGAACTGGAAGTTTATATATGAAGGACGTTCTAACAGATATTAAGATTTATAGTTAGATAAAGATGTGCTACTGTGCTACAAAATGTTGTGTAATAATGTTCAGCTGGTACATATATAAATATGTAGTTAAAAGCAAGAAACGAATTTTGAAATATATACAGTCTCTTATTCGTGTTTATACATTTTTCAATTTGTTAATTTGTTTATGCGTAAATTGTTGTTACTGGTGTTATTGAATTGAAAGTATTACTCTCCATATTATTTACTTATATAAATATGTTGTTATATATTAATATAAATATTTAGTACATACATATGAATTTTTTGCACCTAATTGCACCCGTATAATTCATTTTTTGTATATAATTATATCAAGTACTCTAAGGTAATGTTAAATAATATAATAATACTGTTGGAATATGAATCAGTAGCTAGTATGTATTAAATTTATTTGTACTGTTGAAAATTTGGATTCGTTTTCGAAAAATACATTCAAACAGGTATATTTGAGAATATGAAAGCTGGTGAAAACTAATTTTGTGGACAGGCACTAAATTTTATTATTAAGATTATTTATAATTTTTGATTAATTTTGACTACTGACTATTTGATTGATTGTTTCATTCATTATCAATACAGTCAATACAAAGATATAAACATATTAACATAAACACAATTTAAAAAAGATAAGTACATTAGGTAATAAAGTTAAAATATTAATAAAATTATTTCAGTTTTGTTGAAAATTTCTCAACAATCTTATCCAAATTCAAGCTTTTAGCAATTTTTCATTTCATTTTATTTCTTAAATAGTTTTTTAACCTTTGGGACATGAAAAGGTCCTTTCACATGCCGCACTCGAAACAGGAATTGTGATACATATTGAACATAATTTATAAATCTCATTGAATGTCAATCTGTATCTATTCAGCATGTCGGATAGCTGTAAAATATTGTCAATTTTAACACTTTGTTCGTTTTCAAATTTTGAAATAGTAGTAGTCAAAATTTTATATTTATATTTTTCTCTGTTTACTAAGCGGCTGCTTTCGTGTGTGTGTCACGAAATTTTTAGGTCGATGTACGAAATGCTTTCCGTTCGAATTTCGGCATTTTGACAAAATCAATACAGTAAATCGATCCTTGCGAACAACGTGGTAACTTTTGTTTTTCGAATAATTTTTTGGGTGGACACTTGGATGGGCACTGTTACTGATTGGGTGGGCATCGAATAACATATTCCCAATATGGCAAGTTTAGCACAACGAAGATAATTTAAAATGTTCAGGACTGTGATCAAATTATTTTTATCCTAAATGTCTTAATGTGGCAGGTAGATGGTTTGATACAATTATTAATTGTAACGGCGTTAAATGATTTTGTGAATATTGCGTAGTTTATATTGATTTTGCTACTAGGATTGTCGGAGATTTTGAAAATCTACAATCATATGTCGTAAGAGAAATATTTTAAAAATATTATTCCGTTTAATAATAACGCTGTACCTGAATGATGAACACGTAAAACTTTTTACCAATGCTGTTGCTGAGGAAGTAGCGATCATATAACCGAAGGCTAAGAAAGTAAAAAGACTAAAGAAAAGTTTATAAGAAAAGCTATACAGAATAGTTTGAAACCAGCGAACTTAGAAGTCGGATTAAAAGAGCTAAAGAATATTAAACAAGGAGGAGTTGTGATAAAATGTAAAACTGACAAAGAAAAAGAAATTATAAAAAAAGCTGCAGAAAGGAAACTGTATGAAAATCATGAAATCAAAATCCTTGTATTAAAGTCGTAGACATAGGGAACAATATGAATGGTGATGAATTACTTAACTTAATAAGAAAGCATAATACTTCAACTTTACATGTTGAATGTGAACTATAAGTAATAGTTATTATGCAAAGTTATTATATAAAAAGTAAAAGAGTATTATGCAACAAAATTCTCTTTTTATTGACTGGGCTAAGTGTAGAGTCTTCGAATACGTAGGCGTTTTCAGTTGTTCAAATGTGGTAGTTTTGACCATCACGCTGATAATTGTGAAAATCCAAGTAAATGTTTAAAGTGTAACGCATCAGACCATTCTATCGAATCCTTCGTAGAGAATAATTTTAAATGTTTAAACTGTATTGAGGTTAAACAAATATTAAAACTAGATATTGATGTAAATCATTTTATATATGATAATAAATGGCCCCAGTTTATTTAAAGAAAACTGAGAACCAGAGAAAGAAAATTAAGTATACATCATCTGATCCTTAGTACTCCATTATTACTCCATTATTTATTCATGTTTAAAGTTACAGTAGTACTCCATTATTCATTATTTATTTATGTTTAAAGTTATTGAGAGGTATTTTTTGTTTTTAGTTATACATATTTTATTTATTTTTATAAATATGTTTATAATTAGTTATTTAATTTTTTAGTTATACATGTATTTATAAACATATAAATGGATTCTTCTGTTGAACAATAAAACATTATTATTATTATTATTTAATACAAACCAGTCACGGCTTTCTGTGGCTCCGACTTACACAGAAGGTGCGTTGGGTGATACCAGTAATCATTCTTACTCATGCCTTCCGCATGTGACCGGCTAGAATTTCTACCGAGTTTCGGAATGTCGGTATGCCCTTTAGTTCTGAAAGCAGTGTATCTCGCATCAGTACACTATCATCAGTACCTTAAGTTTAACAGACTGGTCTGGATAAAGTCTACGGAGTTCAATGATTAAATCACGATATTTTGTTTGTTTCTCCTCCTTTTTCAAAACAATGCTACCGTCATCGAGTGCCGAGAACTCGATGATGAACATTGTTCGTAGTTGATGGTCGAGGAGGACTACGTCAGGCTTGTTGGCTTGTATTTGCCTGATGGTGGGAAACGAATTGTTCCAATATATTAGGCACTTCTTGTTTTCCACAACGGACTCAATATCCCCCGGAGCATAAGGCAGCATTGGTGTTTCGTTTATCTGAGTCCACGGCTTCCGCGATCGTGTTGATATAACCGTGGAGCGGACGATCTGGTATGCATACTCCTACTGAGATGCATCCTTTCCGGGTTACTACGTCGAGGTGTCGCAGCTCCTCTTGTGTCCATTTGACTACTCCGAAGTAGTAGACAAGGATCGTAACGGCAAGCATGTTAGTTGCAGACATCTTGTTCTTCTCCGACAGTTCTGAGGTCCAGATCTGTCGGAGGCGGTGCTGATACTTGCCGTGTAGAGCGTTTTTTACGACACCTACTTCTTGGGTGGAGCGTTGCTCCCAACACCCAAGTAGGTGTACGACTTTCCGGGATCTTAAGTGGTATATGATCCTTTAATCTATGAGCTACGAATCCTCTGCGTATTCCCGGCTTCATCCTCTCTTGAGATGAACTAGTGCACATGTGTCCAATCCGAACTCCATCTCGGTAGCCTGCGTGTACTCCTACCACCTTTAGGGACTGGCATAATTTTCATTCTCCGGAGGCATAAAGTCAGGTCAGTTTAGGTCATCCATGTAAAATAGAAGGGTTACTTTATGCCTCCGATCGACGGGGGTGCCGCAGTTATAGCCACGGGTTTTCCTGAGGGACACGGACAACAGCAGCAGTGAGATGCAAAACAGAAGGGGGCTAAGGGAGTCTCCCTGAAACACGTCCCTTCTGAATGATATCGGTTCTGTTCGGACTCTAGTATTCTATTACCTGATGTTATGGTAAACCGAGTCTTCCAGAGTGGCATCAGCTCTTGAATACATCTCACTACAGGACCGGGAACCGCAAGGCATTGGATCAAGTAAATTATTAGCTCATGCGATGTCATGTCGAATGCCTTGCGGTAGTCGATGCAGGCTATGGAAAGGTTTCGATTGTACTGCATGGAGTCCTGCGTGACACATCTGTCAATTAACAGATTCTCCTTGCAGCCTAGACACCCTTCTTATACCTTCGTTGTTCGTATACCCCCTCGAAAACCGACTCAACTTCTAGGAGTATTCGCATGTACAAGATGCGTGTACACACCTTGTAACATGCGTTTAAGCAGGTTATCCGTCGGTAGGTCTTTGGGTTGGATAAATCATCGGTCTTCGAGATTAGCACGGTTCGCCTCTGGACAACCCAAGAAGGAATTTGCTGCTCCCTATTTATTCAAGTGGTAAACATTGTTGCTAAAAGGTGATGGGTACTGGTTAATTTTTTCCACCAGAAGTTATTTATCCCGTCGAGACCTGGAGTAGCAAAGTTCTTAGAAGCCCTCAAAACCTCTTCGAACCTCTTCAGGGGTTATCGGATCGCACACTTGTTCTGGTCGCTGAAGATCTTCGCAAAAGGCTTCAAAGTATGTTAGGGCTGGAGTATCTCTTTGAAGTGGGGGCTTCCTTTTGTCCTATAAATGGATTATTCTGTTTAATAATAATAATAATTACTATTATAATAACAAACAATAATAATAGCCCAGGAATCACTAACCAAACGGATGTGAGGAGTGATTACTGGTATCACCAGCGCACCTTCTATGTGAGTCGGAGCCAAGAGTTGACTGGTTTTTAACAAAAAAAAAAAAAAACAATTATATATTATTAATAAAAGACATTTTGGACGAGTGAGACAAAAAGTCGACTATTTGTCAAAACAGATGAATAATCTGGAAAACTTAATTCGATCCGATTATTTATTTATATAATAATATTCATATAATTTAGCTCTTATTACACCTTGGAAAATAAGAACACTTAACATTATTTCACTCTAACCCTATTGTGTTACACTGCAAACAAGTGTATGTATATTTGTCAAGAATATGAAGTTTCCAAAATTTTATCTTTATGCCATGATTCTGTTTTAAATTATAAATGTATCTGTTAGAATACTTACGTTGCTAACCGGATAGTTCCATTGTCCAAACAAAAGGCGCTATAACAATCCTCTAAATATTTTGTTTCTCCATTATTTAGAGGACCTATTATGTTTGAGTTGCAGTGTCCTGGGTGACCTACAATAGAGAATATTGATGCTTTAGAACATTTATCGCATAATTGCATTGTACCGATTAGACATGTATAATACTAAATATTTTAAGTTCCCGTATAACTAAATGGCATTGAAGGGGAACGTGAAGGAAGATCCTTTATTACACTTCCGCACTCAACTATACTAGCGCAATAGTAATGTAATCGTGTAAAGAAAAATGGAAATTTTTTTTCGTTTATTTTTCGTTTTTCGGTCTAAAAACAAAAAAAAATGGTTTTAAAAAATTTGTGTGTGTGTGTGTGTGTCGTTGTCGTCAGCATTAAAATTTCTTGTTAGCACGATAACTCAACTAAATCGTATCGGATCGATCGGGTTTTGACTGATTCTGATTGGAGACGTCTCCCAGATGACATCTATTGATTTTGAGGTGGATAGGACACACCCCACCCTGTCCATGGGTCATGAGAAAGCACGATGGTGGACTATTTGAGAAATTTTCTTTGTTGGCACAATAACTCAACTAAATCGGATCGATCGGGTTTAGACTTATTCTGATTAGGGACGTCCTACCAGACGATATCTATTAATTTTGATGTGCATAGGACACACCCCACTCTGTCCATGGGTCTATTTGAGACATTTTTTTTGTTAGCACGATTGAGTTATCGTGCTAACAAAAAAAATCGTGTCGGATCGGGTTTTGACTAATTCTGATCAGGGACGTCTCCCAAACGACACCTATTGATTTTGAGGTGGATAGGATACATCCCACCCTGTTCATGGGTCATAAGAAAGCATGACGGTGGACTATTTGAGAATTCTTTTTGTTAACATGATAATTCAAGTAAATCATGTCGGATCGATCGGGTCTTGACTGATTCTGATCGGGGACGTCTCCCAGACGGCATTTATTGATTTTGAGGTGGATAGAACACACTCTACCATGTTCATGGGTCATGAAAAAGCACAATGGTGGACTATTTGAGAATTTTTTTTTGTTAGCACGATCACTCAATTAAATCGTGTCGGATCGATCGGGTTTCGACTGATTCTGATTAGGGACGTCTACCAGACGACATTTATTGATTTTGATGTGGATAGGACACACCCCACTTTGTTCATGGGTCATGAGAAAACACGATGGTGGACTATTTGAAAAAAGTAAAACTGTCACATAAAACACATATTTTGCATTTATGTGTTGGTTTATTTTTTCTCGGCCACTCAATTTCGAGATAGAGATATTATACGTGCGGGAAATTCCGTTTTAAGGTTTTATTGGTTGGTTCATTCATTATCAATACAAAGATATAAATCGTCTGAAAAGGTCCTTTCATATACCGCACTTGATACAGGAATTGTGATAGTAAATTTTTTGGGTGGGCACTGTTACTGACTGGGTGGGCACGTGCCTACCCAGGCCCCCCTGACGCCACCACTGTTCCTTGTATTTTTTAGTTTTACACCTGGAGAACAATTTATTTACCGTTAATGAATTATGTTTTTGGCAAATAAATGTTCATATTGTATATGGAAAAATAAATATGTTTTCCTTAAATAAATAATAATTTATCAATGTAACCCGATCAATGTAAACGTATTACATGAGATTAATATTCTTATGTATTACTCATATATTGTTGAAATAACAAAGTTAGTATTTAGCATACCAAATATTATACCTACTATATATAAATTAGTTTAAGTGAAACCATATGCCATATAGTTAATATATAATATTTATATTGGTGTTAAATAATTGAAATATTACCATGTACTATATTAATACCATATACCTATTTCAGTTCAACTTATGGAATATATTTTACAATATTATGAATATATGTATTTCATAAATTATATTTCAGTGACATGCAATAAATTATTTTATCTACGACCGTGCTGTAATATGGGGTTCATTGAACTATTTTGAGTTATGTAATGAGGTCTATTACATCACCGTTATGTAATGAACTCATCACATAAATCATTTTGATTTTTAAAAATTATAAACGAAGAAGTAAAAATTTATTGAAACTAAAAACAATACAATAATTATTTGTTATTATAAATATTAATATTATTTTCGTCAGATTTTAGTAAGATTTTCGACATAGATAACGCACAACGCGACGAGAAAATCACAAAACTAAGCGTTATTTAAAACAACTGGACTGTTCCTAGGTTTTAACAAATTTCATGCATCATGTTACTTTGATTTGGTATGAAAATGATTAAGTGGCTTTTAACGGATGTCATAATTATTTAAATGTCAAATCTGAATTTTTTGTAAAAAATCGGTTTTTAATTTCTTTTTCTTATCCAAGCGGTAGTAGATAAAATGTTGTACATCACACGTGGGCTAGAGCACATTACATCACTCGTGTGATTACCATGACTCGGTCTACGATCTCGTCATGGCAATATTCCCAGTCGTGGTGTAATGATGCCTCGATCCCACTAATAATGTAAATAACTATTAAATTCATTTTATTCATAATTGTATTAAGATATGGTAACATTTACGTACTATAAAATGCGGACTGAGTCCAGTTATGTCATCCCTTTGCCACCTGGATTCATGGAATAGTTGGCGACTGTCAGATACTTATGTAGTGTTAGCAACGCTGACATTCAATAAATAACATCACGAGAGTTCAGTACATACGCATATACTCGTACTAGTTAATATATTCTCTATTATTGTTTTATTAACTTTAATTGAGTATTTACCCCAGTAAGACTACAAAAAGCAAATCAGTATTTCAATATATAATTGAATGAATTTGAAAGTAACATAGTATATCAGGTATCAGATTCTGAATTTAATTGATTTCAGGATCTTATTTTCGGCTGCTGAGTGTCTTCGTCATAATATATTTCAATTATATGACGAGTACTCAGAGCAATGGAAATGATCATTTCAATTATATAAGGGGGAGACAAAAGATGTAAAATGTTATGCTCTCAATTAAAGATTTGATCATAGGAATAGATGGTAACACTATACAAAACTAATAATTAATTTTTTTTGTACATTGTCATATAATCAAAAAGTCTCTCCATAAAATTAAAATCACAACAATGAAGACAATGTTTGGTTTAGTTACGCGGACTACGAACCATTTACTTGTGTATAACCTGACGTTTTATTATTTAAAGGGTGTTTAGTTTTTATCATCGCCAATAGTTTAGAATACTTGCGGAATTCATCAAATTAAGACAATAAATTATTTCTTTTTACACTCGGCGTGTGTTTAATGACATTTATATATTTACTGTTTATTCTGGATAAAATTATGATGTGTTCTGTATTGTTCTACTTTCAAACCGTTTGAAATGTTCTGTTCTTTTTAAATGTAAGCTTCCAGAATAATAGAAATTTAAATTTTAAAAATATATAATAGGACATTTTAAACGGTTTGAAAATAAATGAGTAACGGAGCACAGGTTCTTATTCAGGTATTTGGTCTTCATACAGCAAGTTTTAGCGAAATAGAGAATATATCCATTTTGTACTGTAAATGTCCAAATCTTCTACCCAAGTAACGAGAAGTCGCTATTCGCAAAATGTTTCATTAAAAATCTGAGATCTAAATTTTTTGAGGAAAATCATTTAAGAAGTATAATGAAAATTTATACACTTCAAAATAAAGTTTCTTAGTTCTTAATTTAAATTCTAAGAGGGATTGTGTAAAATATTCTGGAGAAATGTCACCTGATTTTTTTAAATATATGCTGGTATCAAATAAATGCGACTCCAATACATTATATCTATGAAATTTACTGCTAACTGATTAATGTCTGAAGATCACTGATTTACACCCTTCTATGATGAATAACTTAATTTTTTCGTGATTTCCACCGGAGAGAATAATCTCCAGGATGATTTACATCCTGTGATTTTTCATATTATTTGACGTAATAATGTCCCTTGATTTTTTTTGGACCTATCTCAAGGATAAAATTACTTATTTTACATTAGGTAAGAGATGTCTTAGAATATTTATGTATAAAATGATTGGAAAATGTTAGTGAGCTGATTTTAATAAATTAATTGGTGGTTTATTTGCATTATAAAAACAATAAGCGAGAGGGAACAGTTTTAAAACATTTTATGATTACCATTAGTCTTTGCCTTTTGTATAAAAATACACATCATCATGTAGTAAAATTTTGCCATGTAGAACAGACGGTATTTTATAGAGGTGCATCGTCTCTAAAAAATCGTTTGGTGCGATATTTTATATTGACTTTTTTACTCCTTAACCCTTAGCAAACAAAATATTGTATTGCTTGTATTGTAAAATTTACTTAGATTTTTTTTAAACCAACAATCTCTTACAGCCACAAAATATATTGGCAAAATTACAACATGAAAACTGCACCACAAAAAAGTTAAAGGTGAAAAAGGTGTAATATCACTCAGTAATACGTTTTAAATAGAGAGTGTGGACATGCACGTAAAATATTGTTAACTACAAAAATACATTTTACAAAAAAATCATGTATGCCCATTGTTCCAATTTAAAGAACAGTATGCCTGAAATCCTACTCGCATTAAAAAATATTGCAACTAAACCATTTCATTTTATTAGTAAGTCCTTGAAATATGTTATTAATTCTAATATTTTATAAGAGAATTATTGTATATTAACAACTACTTTGTAGACAATATTTTGTATGTCAATGGTTACATTTTACAAAGTAGTAAATTCCGAGTATTTAAAACATTTGTCCAGTAAATACTTTCCGCATGTGATGGCACTGGTTTTATATAACTTGATATTACTTTTTATAATCTAATTATAATATAAATTATAGTATTTGTAAACTTTTTCTCAAAAAGGAAAGGGGAGAATATACATTTTTTACCTGGCGTTTTATCTGCTGGTATTGTAGCCACAGATCCGTAAACTATCGTGACAATTGTCAATACAACAAAAGTAAGTGACCAGAAATGCATCTTGGTCATTCTTGATGCACAATCAATAATCAACTAATTGAAAAAAGTTTAAATATTTTTCGTAGGTCAGAATGTTTATATAACCTTCGTCATATTCCAAGAATTAAAAATTACATAAATGCTAATGAATGTATCATCATTTATTTCTCTAAATAAATATTATCTAAATTCGAAAGCGCTTCAATTATATACAGTGGCGGCGCTAGCATTATTTTGCGGTTGGGCGAAAATAGGCAGAAAATATCTAGGGTGCGCGAGGGCGTTAAATATATTATTTTATGTGCGAATGTAATATAGTGGTGTTATAAGAGGTTGGGTGACTGGTTGGGCGAAAAGGATTTTACCTGGGCGTTCGCCCACCCGTGCCAACCCTTGTCGCCGCCACTGTATATACAATACGCGTTAAAGCCGCAACCCCTTTTACTTGTCGAACTGAGTGGCTTAAAAGAACGACAATTGGCATACACTAAAGTATAAAAATAATGTTTTAATTAACAATGATATAATCATCAGGTATAGCGTCGCCGCACCATTTTGAAAATTATTTTTAAATGGCAATAGTGCGCAAGATCTCATTTTAAAGCTGCTTCAAATATATATTCAAACGTTGTTTTTGTATTGATATATCTTCTGCTTTTTGAAAAACAATCGATTAAATTTAATACTGACATACTATCAAACATTTTCAGCAGTGCCTCCCTGTGCAAGCTAGGTGTCAGGTTTTCTTGACAAAAATTACAAAAAAAAAATCGCTTAGACATTTTTACATATTCGAATTTTATTTTATGTTTACACAATAAGTTTAATCCACGAATAACAAATTGAGAAAAGTAAAAAGTACTATTATAGTAATAGATATATTTAAAGAATTTAAAATAAATGTTCAAAATGTGCACTTCTCTCCTTCTGACCGTGCAACATCCTCCTTTCTCACTCAAGTGTTTCCGGGGAAATTAACTTACACTACTTCTTCAGTAATTCTCCGCTTTAAAATTTCTGCTAAGGGCGTTAGATCTGGGGGGCGCTCTGTTGTACTTTGGCGACGAATCCACCTATTGGGACTGCTCACTGATATAATCTCTTACTCGCCATAATAATGTGGAGAAGTTAGTTATTTTTCGTATCTTCAAACTCATCAAGATTCACCTGTAGAATCTCCATTAGTGGCTCAATAGCATTCTGAAACATGTATAAAATACGAGTACACTTCTCTAGTTAAATTTCGATTTAAGAACACAGGCCCAACTATGTGGTTGCCTAAGATTCCTGTCCACACGTTCATTTTTTCAGAAAATTGTGAGTGGCTCTCATGAAAGATATAAAGATTTGTATCATTTCGGTACCTTACATTCTGAGTATTACCATTTAGAAAAAAAAAGAACGTAGATTCATCCATAAAACAAATTATGTTTGAATATCCAGGTTCGATTTTTCCGATATCATTTCCGGTCAAGTGCTACTACATAAATAAGATTTAAATTTGTTTGAGTGAAACAGCATTATTTGATTGTAGTTTTAATAATCCATAATCAAATGTCTTGATTGTCGATGGAATTTTACATTTTGTTTACATTATGTTTATGTAATTTGTGAATACCTTCAAAATATTTGTTGAACTAGAAAATTGTGATGTACAATTTATGAAAAATAAAATATCATACACTCTATTTTTCACACACACTTATATACATACGCCTTTAACTTTTACACTCTGTGCTTCTTACATTCCCATTAGTAGTGATCATCTATATTTACTAAACGGCTGTTTTCGTGTGGGTGTCACGAAATTTTTAGGCCGATGTACGAAATGCTTTTCGTTCGAATTTCGGCACTTTGACACAATCAATATAGTAAATCGACCCTTGCGAACAACGTGGTAACTTTGTTTTTTGATCCGAAGCCTCTAGAGACATGATCCGGAGGTGCCTTCTCAATATGATCGAGGGGGCGGCGCAATATTATTGTGATTTGCTTACTCGTTTACAATTATAGCGTTTTCATAAAATACTTATCTCAATACATTTCATATTGTACTTCGTCACGTAGAGATAAATAACATATGATATAATACATACTGTTTACAACTTATAGTATTTTAACCGTTGCGGAGGTTTAATTATGCGTCTGTGTCTGGTTTTGATTGTATTACTCTCGTTGTCCGTATTATGACCTGAAGTATCAGCAGGCGAATTTGTTATATTTACAATTTCTGTTTCGTCGTGCCTTGTCGAATCAACACTTTGTATTATCTCTTTATTTGGTAAAAATGATTAATAAATAAATACATTTATAATAACATACATTTATAAATACATAAATAAACTCGATTCTGATCATGCCTCCAAATCACGTTTGATAGTTACTTTCACTAAATATGTATTTCAATCACATCGCAATCAAATTGTCAGAATTGTATGAAAGAAAATTTTTGGAAAATTCACCAGAAGAGTCGGAAAGGATGGTATTTTTGTATGAAAATCTCAATAAAAAAGTGACGTTCAGTTTGACAGTTTTGCTGTGACATGTTTTCATCACAATCATTTTCGCCAAATGCTGCCAGTCATTCCAAGATCAACAGCTGCTAATGAAATAAACTGTCATCGAATTTGTGCATATACGTGAAAACTCTCAAGTTAACGACAAATCTGGGAGACGCGTTACAAAATGACGAATCGGCGGAAGTGCTTTCCAAGCATTTATTAGACATTGGCAATGGAAAAATTCCGGTTGACGCTTCCACTGACCTCATTTCGCTTCCACCTAATTTTTGTGAATTCATAATATAGAAAGAAGAATTGATCACGAAAGTGTACCCGAATATTGGTGAAAATTACAAAAACCATGATAGGTTGAGCGAACGAGCCATATTGGCAGCGAGAAATAAGGACGTAGACGATTTGAACATGAAAATTCAAGGTAAAATCGCTGGTCAATTGCATTCATTTAAGTCGATTGATTCAATTACCGATCCAGATGAGGTCGTCAATTATCCAATTGAATTCCTGAATTCATTGGATTTGCCAGGAATGCCGCCGCACAGTTTGCAGCTCAAGGTCGGCTCGGTGATAATCATGTTACACAATCTGAACCAACCGAAACTATGCAATGGAACAAGACTCGCTGTTAAGAAGCTGATGAACAACGTGATTGAAGCAACGATAATCATAGAAAAGTTCTTCTTCTTCCAAGAAAAGGATCTTCTGATTCCAAGAATACCACTGATTCCAATCGTGTTGCCGTTTCAATTTCAACGTGTCCAGTTTCCAGTTCACCTTGCATTCGCAGTGATGATTAATAAATTGCAACGTCAATTGTTGTCGAAAGCATGTGGAACAAACCTTGAATTGCCGTGTTTTTCCCATGGGCAGTTGTACGTGGCGTGCTCGAGAGTCGGTAAACCATCGGCACTATTCGTTTTCTCTCCGGACGGAAAGACGACAAATATCGATCATCACCAAGCGTTGAGATGAACGCATTAAGAACACCAACAAATGATTGTCAAAACAATGAATTCCGATATTTTTTATTTCAATAAATTCATGATCATACTGAAATTGTTTTGTTTCAATTCACACAAATTCAAGGGAAGATTCGGTTGGATGAATAAAACTAATTGACTGACCACATCCACATCCAACATCCAGACTGACTGACTGACAGAAAAAGCACAGCCTAAACCACTGGAGATAGAGACATGTTATAAAATAAACATACTTAATATTTTTTTGCTAAGCGCGCTTCTCATTTTCTTCATTAGTAAATTGCACCCGTGCGAAGCCGAGGCAGGTCGCTAGTTAGCTATAAAAATTAATTTAGAAGCAACTATAATTTCGGAGAATCTACTATAATTAATATCACATATATCTGAGATCTTATTGAAATTATTGCACATAACATGTATTGGCGATTTGAAAAGGACGTTAGTCCTAGGCATTTTACAATAAAAGGTACGCGTTTATTAACTTTAGTCCTTAATCCACGCACGTTTTTGTAATAACATGTGAATTCTGTGGTCGCTGTTTTTTGATTGTTGGACTCTTTTAGTTTAAAGCAATAATTTTTAGAACACGACGTATGTATTTAATTTTTAAGTTGGTTTCACCAGCTGCCACAAGTTGCCTCTTAATTGTCCGGTAAAGATTGATTTGTCTGGGAGTGCGGTCCAATGAGATACTGATGTTTTTATAGTTCCTTGACTTTATTAGATTTTTTACCTTATGGATAATGTCATAAACAATAGACTCATCGCTAACCTTAACATTAAGTGGACGTGGAACCTCTTTTAGTCGGTCAGACTTTCATATGCGGATTGCCTTGATATTTCCATGTTCGGAAATAGACACTGAATTAAATATGTCAGTTACCAGTTGTTTCTCATTTTATATTCGTGTTTGGCTCCTTGAGTTAGGTTCCTCACTGATGCCAAAGATAATGACGTTGCGTTTTCTTTTTCTCGCTCATGCAATTCCTGCACAATTTCATCAAACTGGTTGTCTTCTGTTTCAACCGGTAAAATTTTTGTTACTTGTTGTTCCAGGCCATTTAGCTTGTATTTTAATTGCCTATTTTCTCTACACAGACTTTTATTTTCCTCCTCTATGGTCTATGCTATTTCTTAAAGTATTTAATTGTTTGCTCACTTTGTCGAACTCATCCCGTAGATTTTTTACAACCGTAGCCGATATTTGTAATGCAAAGATCTCCATAAAGTCCCTGTTGATAAGACTTGATTACTCGAGCGTTTGATTACTTCTTGCGATATTTTTCTAATATCGATTTCTTGCGCCTTAGATAAAACCGTGCTGGGATTTCTTATACTCTGAATATGCAAGAATATTAAAACATAATCGAATATTTATAAGTAAGTAAACTAAATCCTATTGAAATATACACCAAAAATTATATAAAGAGCTGACAAGTTATTCACCAAACATCAAAAGAGTCTCCAGCTCTATCAAACAAAACTACATATGTTGTTACTGAATAATATTATAATACCGAAGTCGTCGCGTGTGCTCGCTACTTATAGTGCTCTCTACACTATCTATGTACATACTACATACTATAACATTTTAAATACAAAATTTCTGATTAAAAAACAAACACATTTGTCCAGAGATTAAGTTAAACTGCTTATATTAATAATAATATAATTTATCTAAAACATTGTCTAATCTCCGCAAATATTCAGCTCGGTTACGACTCATAATTGAAATATCTAAAAATCTAAAATAATAACTCTCGATATGTAATCCAAAAGTGATCCCATCCTCGTCGTGACTGTGATCTAGTAGAATTTTTTACGTGCATAGTATTTAGTAAATAATAAAATATACACTCTATTTTTCGACATACATAGATATATTCCCTTTACCTTGTAGTTTTATATCCTCTATTTGTTACATATCTTGCTAGTAGCGCTAGTGTTTACAATTACAGCGTTCTTACAAAATATATTACCTCAATATTTTACAAAAACAGTAAAACAACAAAATCAAAAGGCATTTCAACCTCAAAAAACCCCGCTGGCGCAAATATTGTCGTTGAGTTAGTTATTGAGCTCTATGTCTGAGCCGAAGGTTCTCTCTTTTTGCATATGGGTTCGCGCACTATCCTTGCAACTGTAAATATTTAATAACTATGAGTTATATTCATGTAGTAAAATTTTAATACATTGTTAAAAAGGTCGAAGGAATTACCAATGCCTAGTAGTGCTAAATCTGGTGCTGACGTTGATAACGCGCAAACATTCAGGATAAATGAACCCGTGAACTTCTTTAGAAGAAATTCGCATTTACATGGAAAACTAATTAAAACTACAACTAATTAAAAATACACATTACTACCAGGTTATTGAATTGTTCAGATTCACGTTGTTATAAACCAATAGCAGTAGCCACATACAATCGTTATACCAGCAGCTTTGAAGTATACAAGTTCGTATGTATGCGACAGAAAAATTCTTCACTTTAAGTGTTGATAGTTTTTTTTAGACTTTTTAGATTATAGAGCAGTCTACAACGTTTTTCAATAGTCATCATATACAGGGTTTTTCAATAGGGACTCTCAAAATTTATTAGGCTACAGCGGTCATGTTGTTAAAGCAACATTTTTCAAATAGCGTTCAACAACATGTGCAAATCATCAAATTTTATTTCCAAAATTAGTGCTCCGTTCGAGAAATGTTCCGCCCATTACGTGATTTTTATCCTCGCCACAGCCGTCCCGCCGAGTCGACTAGTCGACATTTGGCTTAACTCAGACGTACCACTTTACAACGACATTGAAACCACAGAAAAGTCGTCGCTAGTGGAGAGTAGCAAATTAATATGGAAACGCAGGTTAGCAACGACTGTTTTGTGGTTCCAATGTCGTTGTAACGTGGTACGCCTGAGTTAAGCCTTTGGTGGCCAAATTCGAGTCAACTGGTTTGATTAACTGCGACTTCAACTTGGCAAATTTCGCGTCGGGACTTAGGTCTGCACCCGTATAAAATCTAACTGACACAGGAACTTAAGATAAACGACCATAGACAATGAAGTGTGTTAGCTGATTGGGTTCTGGAGTAGTTAAAAGTCGATCCAAATTTCGCCAAAAAAATCATCTTTAGCGACGAGGCCCATTTTTGGATGAATGGATATGCGAACAAGCAAAATTGTCGGATTTGGGACGATACCAATTCACACCAGATATACCAGCACCAAATGCATCCGGAGAACGTCCTGTTTTGTTGACACAAAACAGGACGTTCCCATATCATCCAGTTTGTGAAAACTGGATGATATGGATACGGACATGTGGTTCCAACAGGACGGCGCTACGTGCCATACAGCGCATGTCATGATGACATTCTGCACGAGCGATTTGTAGGCATGGTTATCTCGAGCACCGGCGCGGCGACGTGAACTGGTCACCGATATAGTGTGATTTAACGTCTTTAGATACTTCTTCTTTTGGGATATCTTAAATCGCACGTCTATGCGAATAAACCGGAAATAATGTATGCCCTCAAAGTAACATAACGAACGCCATCAAGCCAAATCAGCCAGATTTATGCGACAAAGTCATCGGAAATTGGACCTCCCGAATACGTACCACCAAGCAAAGCCGCGGTGGATATTTGAACAACGTCATATTCCGTCCATAGTTAATGTCATAAAGTATTAAAAAAAATTGAGTGGATATCTCACACAACTTGTTCTATGTACGTTCAAAAAATAGAGTGTCTTTACTGTCCTTATTGAAAGAACATTTATTTACTTTATTGGTTTAAATGAATCTTGTATATTTGTGAATACTGATACTGATATACTATATAATTGTAGTAAATTTTTCGTTTTGATTTTACGTTATTGTTGTTAATTTTAAATGAGTGGGCTAAACTTGCAGTAGTTATATAAACATATACTTATGAAAATACATTTACGAAGAGTATATAAAACACAATTAAACAAATATAAATAGGTCTTTTGATAGCATCATCTTAGATGAAAGTAATGTTATTTTACATGGATTATTGTCACGCTTTTTATAATGTAGTTTGCTCATATCTGAAAAAGTGATCTTAAAATGAGGTTAGCATAAATAAAAATATTTAAAATTGTGTGTAGAATTAAAATGTAACTGATATGAATTTGGGATTAATAAATACAAATTTATATGTATATGATTGCATACATATATACAGAGTGATAATAATTTCACGTTTAACGTAATGTTCATAATATTGTTAAAATTTTTTTGTGTTTGAGCTGTAACCTCATAATATTTCTTTTAAATTGTAACCTCATTTTTTAACAAAAATGTATTTTTTAAAAGTATAAAGGTAGCCATTAGGCGTATATAGGTATTACAGGTATTACTGCTTACTCGTGTAAAATAGGGGGTGTTTTTTGAAAAAAATATAAATAAACCAAATACTATTACAAAGTACACAAGTTCTTCAAAATGTTTTTCATTATAATTTGAGATTTGCCTGTGCCTAGAACATTTTGTATTGATCTTTCGATAACATCTGGTTGATATAATATTGTCGATTTCAATTCGATTTCGTTGCTTCAGATTGTCGAAATTATTTGGTCTATTAAAATAGATTTGTAATCTTAATTCGCGATTTTAAATAATCCTAGAGAATTGACAAGAGTATCTGCTAATGTCCGATTTGTACATTTTAAACAAAGAGCATTTCTCATAAATAAGAAAACTTCAGGAGTTCATATTTGATAAAAAAAGAGGGAGTTGCAGTTTAAGAAATATGATGCTGTCGCAACTCAAATACAAAATCTGAAAGAAATTAAAATTTATATTTCATTAATGTGTTTAAATAATAAAGTTGATGTGTTCAAAAAACTTTGTATTAACAAATTTATGAATTTTGTGCAAAATCTCGGATCTAATCGTTTTTAATAACCTAGTTTTCCACAGAGGAGTCTGTTAATCAACTATTAGCCAACAAAGTCTTTGCGGATGATCATGCTAAGACCGATTTTGACTCCAAAATAAGACATTTTAATGTTACACACAGATCAGTAGAATGGATGTCCGGATTTAGGCTTTTCTATTTTTTTAGGACGTCCGAGTCCGTTAAATTTTTTCTGAAGTTTTGTACTCTAACTTTTATATACTTTGTTAGACCGAATAATATTAATAAATGACATAATTAATAACGAGATTAATTTAATCAAAAAGTAAATTTACTGATTGATCATATATATTATTCAATTCAATCATATTTACCAACAACTATGTGGTAACTAAGGTATCACACATCGTAATGTTATGGTTACGGACGACATACTTTTGGTTAACCAACTTAATAGCAACTTTTCGTCGAATCTATTTATTAAAAGAGGCTTCATTTAAGTACCCACTTACAATTACAGGATGATGAAGTGTGCCTCGTCTTGTTGAAACTAAACAGTTTCACGCTGTAGAGTCGTATTTAGAACAATTGTTTGTTTATTAAAACAAGAGCAACTTCAACTTTAATGAGATTTAAATATATTTCAACTGTAAAGTTTCCTTCAATAAAAATGGTCAGGGGCGGTTGGTGTATAGGTGCTGAAGAGCTGCAGAACTGCCAAAAAAATTATATTTGTATATTTTCGCGACATAATAATTACTAAAATTTATTAATAAAATAATTTGGTTAGTTGGTGCAGCTAATCAAATTATTGCGTTAAAGTCGCATTCTGCCCGCCGTCCTCTATTGAGTAGTAGGCCAGATGAATTATCTGGGTCTCTACGCGAGCGCGTCGCGGTACATTGAACTGGGCCACACGAGGTAGTTCTCAGCACGGCTCGGCACACCCGTCCTCCCCCTCAACTCTCGCGACAATCCACACTTGGCGCTCGTAAATGCGCGAATTTACACGGTCAGTGAGCTGTATTTTTTCCAGCTAAGGCAACATCAGTGAATGTTTACTCCTTCCTACTCCTCGTACAGTTAGCGAGCGTAAATTTGTGTAGTGATTTATTGTACTAATTATTAATATTTATATACTGTGATAGTGACAATGGATTTAGTTTATAATTTAGTTCATGTGAAGCGATTTTTTACTCTTATGAAGAAAAAATTGATTTAAAAAACAATGGTAGGCCATTGCTCGATATTGTTATTGAGACTGCAGGTGTTAGCCGCGGAAAAGCATATAAACGTCAATTTAATAGAGACATTTATTCGAAGAGCAATTGGATTTGTGGGTGCAACAAAAAAATGCGTTATTTTGTTTTCCTTGTTTACTTTTTGGTGGCGATAAAGCATGGATGGAGGTAAGGGTGACAGATTTGGTGCACTTAACTGAAAACATAAAAAAGCACGACAACTCCAAAAGCCATCTACATAATACAATGAAATTAGCTTTATTAGGAACAACTAATATTAAAGCGCAGCTAGATTCAGCTTATTGGATAAATGTGCAAAAGCATAATGATAATGTGACAAAAAAGAGATACGTTTTGTCAAAAATTATAAACTGCATAAAGTTTTGTGGGGCCTTTGAACTGGCGCTGCGAGGACATGACGAAGCTGAAACCTCTCAAAACCCGGGGATATTTCGTGGTTTGATAAATTTTTCTGCTGAGCTTGATGTAACTTTAAGCGAGCATCTACAAAATGCTTCAGTATTTAAAGGAACCTCTAAAGAAATACAAAATGATCTTTTAGACTGTATATTAAAAGTATGTCATGAAGAAATAATTAAAGAAATTAACAAACCTTCATATTTGGCAGTTATGGCAGACGAAACAACTGATGTATCTACAAAAACTCAGTTAGTGGTAGTTTTAAGATATATTCTCGATGGTGAACCGATTGAACGTTTTTGGACATACCTGAAACCTACAAAACGTGACGCTGAAACTCTTTCAGAAAATATTTTAAGTGTTATAGACCCTCTAGTAGAAAATTCACCTTACAAGCCTTTTCTATTAACCAAAGAATATGACGGCAAACATGAATGTTCTTCAAAAAGGTATTAAATTTCAAAAATTTTTCTTGTGAAAGTCTATATTTTTGTATAAACGGATTTTATATAAAAATTCTGAAGTATCAGGAAAACGTGTGACCTTGAAACTTTTAAAAATTTTCGCCGCAATTTTGGCGGATAGTTCATAAAGTTCATTCGGCATAAAAATGCATAAAGTTCATTCGGCATTTGTCCTAAATCGGCGTACCGTGTACGACACTGATGAGAACTAATAATTTCGAAACAGCTGTATGTCGTTCGGTTCCGATCCTGGATAAATGTCGAATCCTACCTGTGGCGGGTTTCATTTTTTGAAACCTTATCTGATCGTGCAGAAACACGAGAAAGGGATCGAGGATCGCTTCTGGGTATAATTCAATGCCTGGCGGGGCTTTAGCCCGAGGAGTACTTGTTTCCTAGAGCGATTATGTAATAGCTTTGCTATTCGGGAAATACTTTGATAACCGCTTGGCGGTTTGGTAGTTCCTTTCTCGATTTCCGACTTATATGTTACTGACAGAGATCGTATCGATAAAGATGTATACGCCATAAAGTTCATTCGGCATTTGTCCTGAATCGGCATACCGTGTACGGCACTGATGAGAACTAATAAGTTCGAAACAGCTGTATATCGTTCGGTTCCGATCCGGGATAAATGTCGAATCCTACCTGTGGCTGGTTTTATCTTTTGAAACCTTATCTGATCGTGCAGAAATACGAGAAAGGGGTCGAGGATCGCTTCTGGGTATAATTCAATGCCTGGCGGGGCTTTAGCCCGAGGAGTAGTTGTTTCCTAGAGCGATTATGTAATAGCTTTGCTATTCGGGAACTACTTTGATAACCGCTTGGCGGTTTGGTATATATATATATTCCCGTAGGGTAACCGATCACCATAAACATTTATCTCTAGCATCTCTGTAGACATATACTTAATGACTTGATGAGCTAAACAATAAGCTCATCAAGTCATAAGCCAGCAGCTGATGGGGTTGTTTGTATTTTATGGCCAAGGGTTTTTAAAAACTTATAATAAATACCTTAAATTCACTCTATTAATGGTGTGGTATGTATTTAAATAAATACGACGAGCACTATCGACATATTTTGGTCTCACGAATCGTCATTATATTCCTACTTATGTCTACGTTACATAATTTTCACCTTTTATTTATTCAATTACGTCATAAGTGTCGTTGAAATTATTTCATTAAGGAAAATTTAATAGTATAAAATATATAGTGCTTTATTAAAAAAAATCATATCATTTATATATGAATACCTTGGATATTTTGAACCTGTACAAACTATAAAAAAAAACACCAAGGGCCGACTAGCAGTTGGTTTCATTGCCTATAAATAATCTCATGGTTTAAGACAATCATCTCAATGGTTTAGGACAATTGCAAAATGGAATGTTATATACGTTTTCCATAACGCAGTAAATTATTTATTTTTTAGAACCGAAAGCTTTCCATAATTTCCAAATTATGTGAACGATAATAACAACTGTACAATTTGGCAGGCTGTGTACGCCTTGGAATAGCAGTTATATTTTTCAGGGTGAAACTTATTTTAATGGAAACTTATTATATGCCAAAACTTGTTCTTTTATAATTCCTTTTATACACCCGATGACGCGTGTATAGAAAGAAATTATAGAATGTTTATAAAGTTTATAGCAAAGGCTATAAGAAATTGTACGATTTTGAGGCAAGTGAAATAGTTTGAAATTGTATGTTTATTTTATATTATTTCTGATGTTGCCATATGTCCTGTTGCGTTGATCCTGAATATACAAAATAAAATAGTGTTTTGACTTCGTGTTGAGCATAAACAATGGCCACACGAACGACATGTTTTCTTAACTTACTTCATTCATAATTAATTCTATTTTTAAAATTACTAAATCCATTGATTTGCAGTATACGAGTATATTTCTATACAGTATCGGAAACACTCTTGAACCTATGAAATATCTTCTTATGTTCAGTTGCCTTTAAATTAAATCTCAAACATATTTCATTTGAGGCCCATCACGCATGCATAACGACCATATTCCTTAATGATGGAAAAATATGATGAAGGAACATTATTATATTATTTAATGATATATTTAAAGAAACATTCAAAATTTTCTGGGTAAAGTTTGTATTTTAATAAAGGCATTATCTTGAACTTTTTTCGGAAATATGAGACTTATAGAGATCATTTGTGATTTACTCAGAGTTAGTTGCAATAGAACAAATGAAGATACGAATCTTAATTCTGTACCAACATTTGATAATAAGCCATATTCGATTTAATGCCTGATTGGTTCAAATATTAATTTAAGTTCTCCTACGGAACCCAGTGTACACATCTTAGTGATAAGGATTCGCACAATATTGACAATTTTGTTTGAAAATGTCAATCTTATTTTTAAAGAAGATACTAGAATGATGATAAAACAATTTTCCGTCAAACTTTAGCATTTAGCGAATATTTTAATTAGTGGAACGCAGGACTTAATTGTGTAAGAACAAATAAATAGATAATTAATTATCCACTCCATGAATATTATATACCCTATAATTTTTATCATAGTAATTATTGTGTTGTAAGGCATTTGGAAATTTTGCAAAAAATATAAACCAAGAGGAATCAACATATTACAGATGTACCTATACTAAACCCAGTCAAGATGGTTTACCCCACACACAGAGGATAATGCTAACATGGGCTCTTTCTAAAGAAAACCTGGAGTTCTTAATTAGATCTGGAGGAATTATATAAACCACTCTGTATAGGACTTATTATAAATAAGTGCACGCTTAACATTATATAATTTATATACAGATGTGCTTAAAATTGTTCTAGTTAATTCGCAGTTACTCATGCATTACATATCTTTGTAATAGTCATTAGTAATTACGTTCTAGATCAATTTAGGCATTAAATTTCTTGTAATTTAAATCATTATTTTTAAATCAAACCCGCTTGGCCGAAAATTTATTTCTTCTGAGAATATTTCATAAAATTGATGTCGTTTGCGATCGGGATCGTCTTCTGCAAGCTGGTGAGCCACTTCTAATTTGTTTGGGTTAAATTTTTATTTGTTTAAACCCCATTACATAGTTTTAGTAAATACTCAATAAGCTGCTGTAGTTTGAGATGTAGAGTGTATAAAATTCACTACAGTTTTAGCGACAATATTTATTTGTTGGTTTTCTGCAATGCCTGGGCGTTCAGTTCTCTTTTATTATTTTTATCTGTTCGTTGCAACTTCCGTAGTATCTGTCGTAAGATACTCTCTAGACCTGGGGCGATCGACATATCTCTCTCAAAATTCTTTCAGCTGGATATAAATTTCGTCTAGCCAATAATTAGAATCGCATTAACTTTTTTTTCCTAAAGTACGTGGTAATGATGTAATGATATTAGAGTCAATCATTCTAACTGCAGACCGGTTTCGACTTTGTCTTGAGTTTCGTCAATGCAGTGTAAGTGAGTATACCTTTGACAATCGAGGCGGAGGCTCGTATCTTGTAGACGCCGATAAGTTCTACCCCAGTAGAGCATAACAAGCGCCATTTCTCGACAGTTTTGAAAACAATCCAAATCGAAATAAAACTTGATATCATCAATACAATGCAAAGTTTTACTTGGCAGCAGGTCAAAAGCGGTCTGCAGTTAGTGATATCCTGAGGTAGAGGACGCTTTCCATCTTCCTTGTGGTTTTCGACCAATCTGAATCACTGTATTTTAATGCTAACTCTGTTAGATAAAATACGGCAAATTACGCCATATAATTCAGCGCTGGTCGTTGGCGTGTAGCCAGGAAAATACCTGTTTTGGCCTAATTTGTTTAGTCCTTATTATATAAGGTATTTGCAGATGGTGTGGAGATATCTCCCCACTTCAGTAGTTTGTATACTATTTTATTTATAATTTTGTGGATACTAAAATTTGTTAAAATACTATGATCACAGCGGCAAGAGTAAAATATGTCAAGGTGGAGTATTTAGAATAGTAATTCGATATGGTCCATATAGATTTATAGAATTTTTCTATAAATATATAATTTATATTAGTCGTATCGTTTTGATGTACGTTGAAGTTAAATATCAAAATATACATATTTAATTTCAATTTTAATTACTAGAGATAACAATTTTAATAATCCAAATCAATATTTTTTATTTTAGTAGAAAATTATCGTATTACTAAAGTGGCTTGCCATCATACTACAGACGATGTAGATGATCATGCTCATAAGGAAAGATAAAGGAAGTTTTTAAATGCTACTTTTAGTATTTTTATTAATTGCATAACAGCTGTATATCTACAGATGTTTATTGATATACCATGATATCAAATGATATTATTTCAAACAAAAATCATATCATATCTTCCAAAACGATATATATTAGCAGTGTTTTGGTTGCGGACAACAATCTGGATATGGTTTGGAAAAGTCCGACTCAGTTTCTCCACATGGCGAAGAAAATACTCCGCACCTATAACAGCAATTTATATATTAAATGCATATTTCCATTATAATTTTGAATGTTATTGATAATAGTATACTTTTTAATGTACATTGCCTGCAAAAACGGCTTTCAAGAACCTTCTTTTTGTTCAATTTTGCAAATTAGAAAACTGTCTTCCCATAAATCGAAAACCTCGACTGGACCTGAAGTTTACGTATAAAGGAGCATTCTGACAAACCTTAAGATTTACAATTAGATAATGATGTCTAATGTTGTGTAATAATTTTCGAAAGGTATATAAATATGTAGCTAAAAGCAATAAACGAATTTGAAATATTTACAGTTTTCGATTTACGTTAATTTTCCTTAATTCAATTATGTATAAACACATTTAGTTTATACATATTTCAATTTGTTAATTTGTTTATGCGTAAATTGTTGCTACCGATGTTATTGAACTAAATACATTATTTTTCATATTATTTACTTATATTACTTATATAAATATTTAGTGCATACGTATTAATTCTTTTTTTTTGTTGCTTAATTGCAGCCTTATAATTTATTTTTCTTATATAACTACATATATTAAATAGTCTAAAGTAATATTAAATAATATAATAATACTATTGGAATGAAAATCAGTAACTAGTATTAAATTTCTTTGTGCTGTTGAAAATTTGGATTTGTTTTCGAAAATTGTATTCAAACAAGTATTTGCCATTTGATAATACGAGTGCTAGTTAAAACCAATTTTGTAGAAGCACACTAAGTACTTAAATTTTATTATTAAGATTTTTGATAATGTTTTACTAAAACATTTTGGACAAGCAAGACAAAAAGTCGACTATTCCTGGAAACAAACGAAGAATCTGGAAATCTTAATTCGATTATTTATTTATATAATCAAATTTATTCAAGTTAGTGCTTATTATTCTTTGTATAATAAGAACACTTAACATTATTTCACTCTAATCTTATTGTATTACATTACAAACAAGTGTACGTATATTTGTCAAGAATGTGAAGTTCGCAAATTTTATCTTTGTGATTATTGTACTATGATTATGTTTTTAAATTATAAATTTCTGTATCAACTAAAATATTTACGTTGCCAACTGAATAGTTCCATCGTCCGAACAAGAAGCTCTAACACAATCCTCTATAGTTTTTGTTTCTCCATTCTTTAGAGGACCTGTTGTGTCTGAGTTGCAGTGTCCTGGGTGACCTACAATAGAGAGTATTAGTGTCTTAGAACATTTGTCGCAGAATTATATTGTATCGATTTGATGTGTATGATAAACAGTTTTAAAACCTTAAAACGGACTTTTCCGCACGTAGAACATCTCTATCTCGAAATTGAGTGGCCGAGAGAAAATAAACCAACACATAAATGCAGAATATGTGTTTTATGCGACAGTTTTACTGTTTTCAAATAGTCCACCATCGTGCTTTCTCATGACACATGGACAGGGTGGGGTGTGTTCTATCCACCTCAAAATCAATAGATGTCGTCTGGTAGACGTCCCTAATCAGAATCAGTTGAAACCCGATCGATCCGACACGATTTAATTGAGTGATCGTGATAACAAAAAAAAAGTTCTCAAATAGTCCACCATTGTACTTCCTCATGACCCATGTACATGGTAGAGTGTGTTCTATCCACCTCAAAATCAATAGGTGTCGTCTGGGAGACGTCCCCAACCAGAATCAGTCAAAACCCGATCGATCCGACACGATTTAGTTGAGTTATCGTTCTAACAAGAATAAATGCCGACGACAACGACAACGACAACGACAACGACAACGACAACGACAACGACAACGACAACGACAACGACATAACAAAAAATTTTAGTTTTTTCAATTTTTCTTTACACGATTACTTTCCCGCGTATAGTGGAGTGCGGAAAAAGTAATACTTTATTTTAAGTTCTCGAAGAACTAAATGCCATTGACGGACAACGTCAAGGAAAAGGGAAAGTAGAAGAAGATCCTTTATTATAAAATGTTACTGTGTTTCTATATTAACTTATGTTGACTAAATAGGTGTTTTTTTCACACTTTTAGGATATAAGCTAATATTATCCCTACTTTTCAACTATTTTCAAAATAAACGTAGATGCTTATTATGCACATTTATATGGTTTCGATAACTTGTTCATTAAAATTTCCATGGAGTATTCATTGGAATATTTTGTTGAAAGTTTAGATTTAGCGATTTGGATGTTTTCCTGTTAAATTCAAAATATTTATGTATTCCTAGCACTTCCACTTGTACTGGCGGCTGTTATGGACTGGAGTAAGACATGTATTTCCTGCATCTTTTAATTCTACACCTAGAGAACAATTTATTTATTGTTAATGACTTGAATGTTTTTGGCAAATAAATCCTGATTTTGGATATGGCGAAATAAATATGAGTATATCTTAAAGAAATAATAAACTTATCGATTCCCGATCAATGTAAAGATATTACATGGGATTTAATATTCTCACTTACTGCTTTTATATGATGAAAATAAAAAAGTGAATATTTAGCATATCCAGTAGTGATGGTCATAAATTAATTTCAGTGAAATTGTGCTTTTGTTAGGATAGAATATTTATATTGTTAGTTAAAGAAATCAAATGTTTTCATAGTACTAAAGTAATACCATATACCTATTTTAGTTCAACTTATGGAATATATTTTACGGTATTCCTTTTTCACACATTAAATTCCACTAACATCACACAATGAATTTTTAAATTCGTTTTTTTACATAATTGTATTAAAATTTATAACAATGTCAGTAACTAGTATTTACGTTCTATAAAAGCATATTAGCATAAAGTACACATTATTCAAATACACAACTGAATGAATTTAAGAGCAACAAGCATGTCAGGTAATCTAGGTGATATCTAATTTCAGATCCTGAAGTTAATTGAATTAAGGATTTGATTTTTAGCTGTTTCATATGACGTCCCCCATAAGGTATTCCAATTATCTGATGAGTACTCAGAGCAATGGAAATGATCATTTTAATGAGTAAGAGTAGGGGAGGATGGGGGAATTCCGCGCACGGGGTAATTCTGTGCATAGTAATTTTTGCATCACAGCTTATTATTTCAAGTTTTGAATATAGCGGGCCATCTCGTAATAGCTTTGCGAACATCTGCTCATAATTTAACGGCATTCGTAGTGTTAGCTTAGACGAGGTCGTCACTTTTTTGTTTTCCGGCACGCTGATGTAATCTCAAGTAAATTTGGAAAAGTGGTAAGTGCCTTTCGTTATTTGTTTTCAGTAAAACTATTTCAGGAGTATTATGCTTTATATGTACATATAATTTTCCGCACACGAACAATTAATTATGTTTTGTCATTAACTACCAGTGATAGGTTAAGTCAGGTGACACATGACGGGGAAATACCGCGCATCTGTGGAGGGGCAATTTCGCGCTGCGCGGTATTACCCAAACCATATTTCTGCATTCAATAAGCCTGAAGTTGAACGATTTTTTAACAATCTGCTCACTGTTATTGAAAAATTTAAATTTTCTGAGAGTCGAATTTATAATGTGGATGAAACGGGTATCTCCACGGTCCAAAAGCCAGCAATAATTTTTATGTATGCGCTGTAAGTGCTTCGGGTCAGTTCGTCTCCCCTATGTTTATATTCCCGAGAACACGTATGAATCCACGATTAATGAGAGATGGACCAATTGGAGCGGTATATGGATGTTCAAAGAATGGTTGGATAAATGAAGAGTTGTTTTTCGACTGGATCAAATATTTTCATCAGCATGAAGGCTTCGGAAGAAGATCCAGTGCTCCTCATATTAGATAATCATGGGAGCCACATTTCTTTGGAGATTTATACATACTGTAGATCACACGGAATTGTTATGGTGTCACTTCCCCCGCACACCTCTCACAAGCTCCAACCTCTTGACTTGACTTTTTTTGGGCCACTAAAGACTGCTTTAAATCGTGAGTGCGATTTGTATCTAAGAAATCACGCTCACGAAAAGATCCCACATTATGAATTTGCTTCCATTTTTAACAAAGCCTACCTATTATGGGCAAAGGAATATCTGGGTTCCGCACTGCTGGAATATGGCCCACAAACCCTAATAAATTCTCTGATGACAGATCACCCAGAAGTTCCAGATATACAAATCGAAATTAATTTAAATGAAACCGGCGTTAATAATCCAGATAATATTTTCGAGCAGTCAATTGTAACTGTTGAAGTTGGACAGAAGACTAAACCCCCAACTGGAACCATCGTGATGTAGTGAAACCATGCACAGGACTCCGCCCAAGAAAAGCAGATGGCAGTCAAACCAGGAAGCTGAACCGCAACCTGGAACGTCAGGAAGTGTCGAAGCATAGTTTACATCATCCTGTTCCACCAATGACCTGTCTTCATTAAAAGTCCCTATTGAAAAGCTAGCACCGTTTCCTGGCCCAATTGAAAACAAAAGTTCAAAATCACGTGCAAAACAACACTTAGAAATTTTCACGTCCACGCCACTAAAAACTAAATAAAACAAGAAAAGAGGAATTAAAAGAAAAAAGATGAAGAGTTAACAAAATCTGGAACTAAGAAAAGAAAGGCGGAAAAAGTGGGAAAACTGGTTACCAAAGCAAAGAAAAGACTTTTGAGCAAGAAACCTGGCTTAAGAATTTTGATGATTATGACTCTGAATGCTATGATGAAAGTCAGTTATGCCACGATGTTGAGTTAGATGATGTAGATTTAACTGGAGATAATGAGAAGTTCTTGGTGTGCGGTGAATTCGGACGAGACAAAGAAATTTAGTACCGTTGTGTAGTGTGTTCAAACTGGACACATTCAGAATATAGTGGTTGGGATTCAGCAGTTAATTATCCATGCGATCTGTGTGTCAAGGTTGAAAAGAAGAAAATCAGAAAATAAAACCCTTTTTATAATTAGTTTTTTTATAAAGCGCTTGTGAGAATTTGTTTTATTTAGAGTTTATTTGTTCCTACGCAACAATAAAATTTTCTTTATTATAATTTCGAATTTTCAGCTTTATTTAATTATTGCGCAGAATTACTCCATTGCATGCGCGATATTACCCAGTTCATGGGGAAATACCGCGCAATGACAGTATTCTAATTTTCATTTTTTTTCATATCGGTTCTTCGAAGAACCTTTTTTTTTTGTAGTAATAAAATGCCCAATAGGTGTAAGATTCCATTATGAAATTATTAAAGTTTATGTGTATATAGGGAGGTTTTATTTGAGGTTTTCCCTTAGGTGCGTGGAATTCCTCCAATCTCCCCTGAATGGCAGGACTATACTAAAATGTTTATATTTTTTTAGTACTAAGTAGGCCTGCATTTTTGTATACTTAAAAACTCTCTCCATAGAGTTAAAATCAATAGTTTTTTATTTATACAGAATGCTAGGAAATCGTTAACAAAACTTGCAGTGTGTCTGTATATTTTTTCCTTCCAAACCGTTTGAAATGTTCTTTTTTTTTTTAATGTAAGTTTCCAATATAACAAACTTATATTTGAAAGAATATAATATTTCAAACGGTTTGAAAATAATATTAATTATTTTTTATACTTATTCTCCATATAGATAACTTTATTAAAATAGAGAATGTATTCTTTTTCTACTGTAAATATATAATTTTTCTTCCTAGGTAACGAGAAGCCGTTATTAGTTAATGTGTTTTATTAAAACTTTGGGAAGATCCTAGTTTATTGAGAAAAATTTCAAAAGATAACAATTTATCTTAAAGTGTATAATAAAAATTAAATCTGAATATTTTAAATATGTATATGTTGGTACTAAATAGGTGCAGCTTTAATACATTCTATCCATGAAATTTACTACGAATAGACTAGTCTCTGAAGATTACTGGTTTACACTCTGTGGTCTCTCATATTGTTTGATCTAATAAAATCCCTTGATACAACTTACGCCTATCCATATTAAGAATAACTTATTACATTAGATTAGAATTGTCTTACAAGATTTAAGTATAAATAATCTGAAAATATTAGTCAGCTGATTTTAATGAAGTGATTGGTGATTTATTTGCGTTATAAAAACAATAAAGGAGAGGAAACAGCTAGTTATTATAGGTACCTATATGGTTATTACGTTGCGCTTTAAATAATTTAAATTTAGATTTTATCCTCTTTAATATTTCGCAGTTTTCTTCGCTGTTTTTAAATTCATATGTTATTTTCTTCAAAATGATAAATTATTTCAATAATTTTATAGTATTCGCCATGAATAAAAAGTAAATTTAACATGCTTTCCCTAATCTTGTTTATTAATTTTATTATATGTGATATAATATCTACAAATTTTTACTTTGATGTTTACAGGAAATTATTAGCATACTTTTAACTTATCATGGTGCACAATATTAATAAGAATTAAAAAATTCAGAGATCAGATTTCCATTGAAACAGAGTTTTAATCATCTCCTGATGATGCGGATTTGGGTGGAAATGGTTGTCGAGAATAATGAATTTTGGAGAGTTAAATTAGTTTGATTTAGTAGCTGCATTTCTTAGATATCTTGAAAATAAGAACATTTTAAATTTTACATAATCTAAAAGTTTTTTTTATTTGGCTTTAAAAATTATTGCAATTGATTTCGTCTTCTTCTTCTGATTCTTCTTCTTCTTCTTCTTCTTCTTGACTTAATTCATGGGTTAAAAAAATAATAATATACCGGGCATAGATATGAAAGATGAAATTCGACGGAACTAGTTCCCGTGATTATTAGAAGTTAGGAAATCTCCTGAAATACCCATAACTAGAAAACAACTTTTATAAGTTCATAAATTTTAACGAAATAGAATATCACATATAAGAGTTTTACTTGAGTCCTTAATTAAATAGGGAAGTTCAAGATCTCGACTAATTTTTTTAGTGCTAAATATAATGAATCATAACCTTGAAATAATGGTCGTTTATTTATGCAACGTATAAGAATAATTAAAACAGTTCAACTCAAGTCACCAAGATGGTTATTTACATACCTACTCTTCTTCAACCTAAATTACATTTATTGGAGAAAGTTGTAAGTTTTGGCATATTTGAAAACATCTGGATTTTTTTAATTGATATGGATTAATGGATCATTTTCTTTCTTGTAAACATTGCAAATAGTTTTCATAGGTTTGGTGGAAAATAAGGAAAATTTTTATTATAGGGGGGACTAATTCTACATCTACTATTAACTTATTCAAAACGATTGTCTACGTTGGTGGCATTTATTTTGAAAAAGATTATTTTTAGCATTTCTATAATGAAATGTTACAGTCAAAATGTTACTGTGTTAAAATTTTACAATTTTAGTGGTGCGGTGACATAAGTTTATATTTCTGAGTTACAATAATGAGTACATAACTAGGCATGAACGTAATATTATTGACGAGAAATACGTTTTTGAAAAAAATATAATATAGTGTATATAGAACCATAACGTCCTTGTAATAATATACGTCATGGAGGGCGATGTTTTTATATCCCGTTAATGTAACCAATCCGGATATTGGTGTAGACATGACTAACAAAATAAGTGGGTGCTATGTAATTCAAATAATCTAAAGGTCTATTATTGCAAATTATAAAGGTTACTTCATCTAAACTTTGTAGTTCTTATTCTTTTTTGGTTTAACGTACGATGAAACTATAAATATTTGTTGTACTACAAATATTTGTTACATATTACTTTTATTTATTATATATATATATATATATATATATATATATATATATATATATATATATATATATATATATATATATATATATATATATTTGTTATATATATTGCTGATGTACTACAAATATTTGTTATATATTAATGATACAATTTGGATATACTGGAATCGACTTCCTTCCTAAAGCCTTAAGCTGTAGGGAGGGAGGTTATACACAAAGATAAGAACAAACATATTCATGTTCAGGGAGGGGATAGGATTCTAATCGTGGATTAGAATTGAAGCATACACTGCAGCCTGCAGACTACAGTGAGAATGAGGAGCAAAGTGCTGCTATTCTATTTAGTAGTCCTGCGCCAGGCAATTGATGTAGATAATCAAAAGTAACTTGTTACAACAAGAGATATTATGAAATGAGGTGGATATTTTGAAACGTTAGGTCACGCCATTGGTATACAAAATGTTTTTTCTTATCTAGAAGCAGATATGGGAACTGAAATTCAATATGTTTAATATCTTCTTCTTAATAGTGAAATATTAATTATAATTAATATTTCACTATTTAATATAGTCTTCTTCTTTGAAAGTATAATTTATTATGAATACACAAAAAATTGAGAAGAATATTATCATCTGTTCTTAAGGCCGAACATGCTCAACTCAGTAAGTGTTACTGAAGGTACCCAATGGCAGCATAAGAGTATATTCCCTGTGACTTAAGATATAACAATTTTAGAAATCTTCGCTTAAGATTTAAGATTCGTTTAACTTAGAAAATCTTGCCAAACTCACGAGAAATCTAAAATGTTTTAAGGCTCTATTGGTAATGTTTTCAATGCGAGCATTAAATGTTGGTTTAGGATTAATTAATAAAACCTAGATTTCGAAAAGTTTTAGGTTTACTTCAAATATTATTTTCAATACGATCTTTAAATGTAGAAGACGTGCATTTGCGCGTAAATGACATAATAATATGTTTATTGACATTTAATGATAACTTCAAATTCTATCATGGTATTGGGGTGTACATTTTAGAGCAGATGGTATTTTACAGAAACCCATCATCTCTAACCGTTTGGTGCGATATTTTACATTACCTTTTGTACTGTTTAACCCTTTTCAAATTCAAAGTATTGTATTGTATATCGTAGCGTACAGCTACACTGTATAACTATAAAGTAAAACTGTAATAAGTAAATAATTAAGTACGAAAAAGGTGTAATATCACCCAGTAATACGTTTTTAAATTAAATATTTCATTTTAACCAGCAGCTGCTCTTGATTATGAATAACACGTGCATGATAACACAGAATAATGCATATTATATTTCTCAGCTAAAACAAAGAGTGTGTGGGTATGCACGTAATATTAATAACAATGATAATTACGAAAATATGTATATTTTACATAAAAATTATGTGTACCCATTGTTTTCCAATTGAAAGAACAGTATGTCTCAAAACCTACTCGCATTAAAAAAAAATATAGCAAGTAAACCATTTTATTTTGTTAATATCTCCTTGAAATCTGCTATTAATTTTAATATTTTATAAGAGAACTAGCTGGCACCTCGCGGGTTGATACGTCCCAAAAATGCAGTAAAACATCGGATCCGGGTGGAATTACGCTTTTGTTGCTTCTCTAGACGAATATTATTTGTGGTCAAAATTTAATAACG
Organism: Rosalia funebris; assembly: GCA_037954035.1. Lineage (NCBI taxonomy): Eukaryota > Metazoa > Arthropoda > Insecta > Coleoptera > Cerambycidae > Rosalia > Rosalia funebris. Next base: position 27,464,095 of record JAZFAV010000009.1, on the reverse strand, counting down.
ATCAGTTGACCAGTGTAGGAGCTTATTATAGAAATAGATAAACATTCGCTTTTATATATACAGAGGATTCTTATATACATATATTTTGACATCTTTATATATTGATGATATGATGACTATTTTGTAGATGATATTTTGTACAATATGCCAATGGTTACATTTTACAAAGTAGTAAATTTCGGATATTTAAAACATTTGTCCAGTAAATATTTTACGCATGTGATGGCATTGGCATTATATAACTCGATATTAATTATTATAATCTAATCATAATATAAACTATAGTATTTATAAACTTTTTCTCAAAAAGGAAATGTGAGAATATACATTTTTTTACCTGGCGTTTTATCTGCTGGTATTATTGCCACAGCTCCGTAAACTATCGTGACAGTTACCAATACAACAAAAGTAAGTGACCAGAAATGCATCTTGGTTATTGTTGACGCTACCACAATCAATAATCAACTAACTGAAAACGGGTTTAAATATTCTTCGTAGGTCAGAATGTTTATATAACCTTCGTCATATTAAAAGAATTAAAAATTACATAAATGCTAATCAATGTATCACCATTTGTTTCTCTAAATAAATATTATCCAAATTCTAAAGCGTCTCATACATATATACAGTGCGCGTTAAAAGTCCCTACCTCCTCTTTTACTATTGGAACTGAGCGACTTAAAAGAACGTCATTTGTTATAGATATTCATACATTAAAGCATAAAAGTAATGTTTTTGTTAATTAATAGTGATATTATCATCAAATATAGCGTTGCGGCACCATTTTGAAAATTTATTTTAAATGGCAATAGTGTGCGATATCTCATTTTAAAGCTGTTTCAAAGATGTATTCAAACGTTGTTCCTATATTTATATATCTTTTGATTTATGAAAACAATTGATTGAATATAATACTGGCACACCATTAAATTTTTTATGTAGTGCCTCCCTGTGCTGTTTTTTTGACAGAAATCATGAAAAAAGCCACTTAGACTTTTTCATATCCGAATTTTGTATTATGTTTATACAATAAATTTAACTCACAAATAACAAATTGATAAAAGTAAAGAGTACCAGATATCTTTAAAGAATTTTAAAATAAATGTTCAAAATGTGCATTTCTCTCTTGACAGTACAGCATCTTGATTGTGCTGACAGTACAGCATCCTGTTATAACACTATTTTCTCACTTAAATGTTTCTGGAGAAATTAACCTACACTATTTCTTTAGTAATTCTTTGCTTCAAAATTTCGAGTTATGTAGTGTGTATCTCAGATTTCAAGTTGCCCCATCATCATCATGAGGTCATCAGTCCTAAGACTGGTTGGATGCTAACCTCCAGCTTCTCCTATCTTGTGCTAACCTACGTATTTCGGTAATTGTGCTACAACCTACATCCCTTACTATTTGCGAGCAGTAGTGTAATCTAGGCCTACTTCACTCTGCTTTTTTTCACTCCTACTTCTGCCTCCAAAATATCGCAGACTATTCCCTCATGTCTCAGCAAGTGGCCTACCATTCTATCTCTTCTCTTCTTTATGTTTTTCCACGTACTTCTTTTCTCGCCGACTTACTCTAATACTACTTCGTTTCTAACTCTATCAGTCCACGGTATTTTCATCATTCTTCGGTAACACCACATCTCAAAAGCTTCTAATTTCTTCCTATTTGCGTCCCCTACCGTCCAGGTTTCGCAAACGTATAGTGCTGTGCTCCATACATACGTTCTCAAAAATCTCTTCCTTGTTTCTAAGTTTATTACCCCTGAGCATAAAAGTGCTTTCTTTTTGTTAAAAGCTACTCGACCCTGCGCTATTCTTTGTTTTATATTTTTATCGCTTCTTCCATCCCAATTTATTTTATTTCCTAAAAAAGTGAAGCCTTTAACTTTATCCAATCTTTCATTAATAATTTGTACTTTCGTTTTTGTTCTGCTGTCGCGCCCTATGCACACTAATACTTTAGTTTTGTTTTTATTCACCCTCATTCCGTATTCCTCTGTCAACACTGCCTCCATTTCATTCAACGCTGATTCTAATTCCTCCTTACAAGATGCTAATACTGCTATATCATCCGCGAATCTCAGCATTTTTAGTTTCTGTCCCCGTACTTTAATCCCGAAATCCACTCTTCTTCCCGAAATCTGTTACCACATTAATCGCCTCTTCGATGTACAGATTAAAAATTAGTGGTGATAGCGTAAATCCTTGTCTTACTCCTTTCCCAATACCTACTTCCCTTCTTTCCCCTTCTACTTCTATAACAGCAGTTTGCTCTTTGTATAGATTGTGTACTACTCTCCTATCTCTATACTTCATTCCCGCGCTCTTTAGTATCTGGAACATTTTTTCCCATCTTACATTATCTACAATTATCAAAAGCTTTTTCTAAATCTACAAATCCTATATAAGCGTTCTTTCCTTTTTCTATTGTTTTCTCTAACATTACTCTTAGCGCCAGAATAGCTTCGCGAGTTCTCTTATTTCGCCTAAACCCGAATTGGTCTTCTCCTAGTATTTCCTCCGCTCGATTTTCCATCCTCTTCTGCACTATTCTGGTTAAGATTTTTGACGCGTGGGAAGTTAGGCTAATCATTCTAGTTCTCGCATTTGTCGGCTCCTCTCTTTTTCGGTATAGTAACGATAATGTTCCTCTTATAATCCTCCGGCATCTCGCCCGTTTCATATATGCATTTTACCAGTTCAAACATCCCATTTACTACTTTCTGTCCCGCACATTTCAAAATTTCCGCCTGTATTTTATCTACACCCGGCGCTTTATTGTTCTTTAGTCCCTTTAGTGTTGTTTCAAATTCCTCTCTCAATATAGGTTTTCCTACATCTTTCCTATCGATGCTAGATTCTTCCTCTAATATCTCTCCTAATTCCTGACCCTCGTATAAATTTCCTAAGTACTGCTTCCATCTATCCGCTTTCTCCTCTCTTCCGATCAGTATGCCCCCCGATTGACTCTTAACGTTTCTACTTATTGGTCCTATATCCCTGAAGTTCCTCTTAATTATTTTGTAAGCCTCATCGATCTTACCCACTTGGAGCTTATCTTCTACTTCTTTGCATTTATCCTCTATCCATTGTTATTTCGCTTTTCTACACTTTCTAATGATATCCCACTTTATTGACTTATAAGTTTTCAGTCCTTCCTCGTCTCGTCTGTTTTTGTAGCCTCGTCTCTTTTGTATTAAGTTGCCCCATAAAAATAAATTTAAGAGCGTTGGATCTGGAGGTCAATATATTGTACTCTGGAGTCAAATGCATATATTGGGATACTGTTCAATGAGATAAACTTACTTCGCCATAATAATTTTGAGATGTACTATGCTGTTGAAAACTGAATTAGTTTTCATATCTTGAAATTCATCAGGATTTCCCTATCGACTCTTCAAAATTAGTGGCTCAATAGCATTCCGAAACATGTACCAAATACACTTCTGTTAAATTTTCAATTAAAAACAAAGGTCCAAGTATGTGATTGTCTAAGATCCCTGTCCACATGTTCACATTTTCTGGAAATTGTATGTGGCTCTCACGAAAGATATGAGGATTCGTATCACTCCAGTACCTTACATTCTTAGTATTCACATTACTATTAAAAAAAAACGTGGATTCATAGATAATACAAATTGTATTTGAATATCCAGGTTTGTGGGCTATTTTTTCTGATATGATTTCACAAAATTGAAGCCTGCCATCGGGCATCGGCTTCTGTGAGCCGGTGAACCATTTGTAATTCGTAGGGGTGAAATTGTTCTTTTTTTGTTTAAAACTCCTAAAGTTTTTGCAGATACTCCACAAACAGCTATATTTTGAGATCTAGATTTTAGATACGCACTGTATATGTGTATAAGTACTATTTATTTCATCGTTATTTGCCAAATAAAAAACTCTCTTATCTTGCCGATAAACGGAACAGTCTACCTGAGCCTAGCCATAAAGACAAGCCACGGTATGAGATAAGAGCCGTTTGGGATCTTTTATTTGGTAAATAGAGATGAAATAAACTATAAATATGTTGATTTACCATACTTACCGAATACATGTACAAATTAATGTATATGTACCGATAAAGTATACATTATCGACAATGTACACTTGCAATAACAATGCAAGACTTCGTATCATTGTCAAGAATCAGTGATACTGCAAGAAATCTGAACTGGTAAAAAATTGGTAAATTTACACATTGTAATCAATAATTTTTACCGGGTGTTTTCTATTATATGTCTTATGAATATGTTAAGGGAGTCTTAAGTTGCAATCAAAAACAATTTCTACAAATAGAGAATCCTGTAAACCTTTACATTTAGAAAAAGTATATAACTTCGAAATGTATAACTTTATTTTATGGTTTAAAAATAATTCCTCCTAATGAAAATGTAAGGAGGTTATTTAAAATTTACAAATACAAGATGTGTGTCTACGTAGCGGAAATGTAAACATTTATGTAGTAATCTGGCTATACTCTTAACTATAATTAATAATTTGCGTTATAGAAATTATACAGAAATGTCTGTTATTTTAAATTCAACATCCTGTGATGTTCCAAATGTATTTTATTAATAAAGATACGTTTTCAGTTATAAATAGTATTTACAGAAACATGTGACTGAAATATTTACTTTAATTTACATTACTAACATACATAGGTAATGTTTAATAAATTTTGAGTTTTGTTAAATCTAATTCTAAGTAAAATTGAAGTGTTATATACCTAATCTAATATTTTAAAACTGTATTTAACAAAAAAAAAAAATACACTTTCGATACGTTCTATTATATGGACAATAATTGTGTTTTTATTCTTAAAATGGTTACGTTATCTAATGATCAAGATTAGATCTAACTTTAAAAATAAACAGTTTTAAAACCTTAAAACGGACTTTTCCGTGCGTAGAACATCTCTATCTCTAAATTGAGTGGCCGATAAAAACTAAATCAACACATAAATGCAGAATATGTGTTTTATGTGACAGTTTTACTTTTTTTTAATAGTCCACCATCGTGCTTTCTCATGACCCATGGACAAGGTGGAGTGTGCCAAATTATCTACCTCAAAATCAATAGATGTCATCTGGTAGACTTTCCTAATCAGAATCAGTCGAAATCCGATCGATCCGACACGATTTAATTGAGTGATCGTGCTAACAAAAAGAAATCTCAAATAGTCCACCATTGTGCTTTCTCATGACCCATGGACAGGGTGGGGTGTATCCTATTCACCTCAAAATCAATAGGTGTCGTCTGGGAGACGTTGCCCGATCAGAATCAGTCAAAACCCAATCGACCATATATGATTTAGTTGAGTTATCGTATTAACAAAAAAAAACTCACACACACACACAGACACACACACAGACACACACACAGACACACACACAGACACACACACAGACACAGACACACACACAGACACACACAGACACACACAGACACACACAGACACACACACAGAGACACACACAGACACACACACAGACACACACACACAGACACACACACAGACACACACACACAGAAACACACAGACACACACAGACACACACAGACACGCACAGGCACATACACAGACACACACACAGACACACACACAGACACACACACAGACACACACAGATACACACACAGACACACACAGACACACACACAGACACACACACAGACACACACAGACACACACAGACACACACACAGACACACACACAGACACGCACACAGACACACACACAGACACACACACAGACACACACACAGACACACACACAGACACACACACACAGACACACACATACACACACACAGACACACACAGACACATACAGACACACACAGACACACACATACACACACACACAGACACACACAGACACACACAGACACACACAGACACACACAGACACACACAGACACACACACAGACACACACAGACACACACACAGACACACACAGACACACACAGACACACACATACACACACATACACACACACAGACACACAGACACACACATAGACACACACATAGACACACACACAGACACACACACAGACACACACACATACACACACAGACACAAACACAGACACACACACAGACACACACACAGACACACACAGACACACACAGACACACACAGACACACACACAGACACACACACAGACACACACACAGACACACACACAGACACACACAGACACACACAGATACACACAGATACACACAGACACACACAGACACACACACACACATATATACACACAGACACACACAGACACATACAGACACACACAGACACACACACAGACACACACACACACAAACACACACACAGACACACACACACAAACACACACACAGACACACACACAGACACACACACAGACATACACAGACACACACACAGACACACACACAGACACACACACAGATACACGCACAGACACACACACAGACACACACACAGACACACACACAGATACACACACAGACACACACACAGACACACACACACACAGACACAGACACACACAGATACACACAGACACACACAGACACACTCAGGCACACACAGACACACTCAGGCACACACAGACACACACAGACAACCACAGACACACACAGACACACACAGACACACATAGACACACATAGACACACACAGACACACATACACACAGACACACAGACACACAGACACAGACACACACACACACACACACACACACAGAAACAGACAGACACACACACAGACACAGACAGACACACACATAGACACAGACAGACACAGACAGACACAGACAGACACAAACAGACACAGACAGACACAGACAGACACAGACAGACACAGACGGACACAGACAGACACAGACAGACACAGACAGACACAGACAGACACAGACAGACACAGACAGACACAGACAGACACACACAGACACACACAGACACACACAGACACAGACACAGACACACACAGACACACACAGAGACACACAGACACAGGCACACACAGACACACACAGACACAGACACACACAGACACAGACACACACAGACACACACAGACACAGACACACACACACACATACACACACAGACGCACAGACACAGACACACAGACACACAGACACACACAGACACAGACACACACAGACACAGATACACACAGACACAGACACACACAGACACACACAGACACAGACACACACAGACACAGACACACACACACACAGATACACACACACAGATACACACACACACACAGACAAACATTTTTTAAAAACCTTTTTTTTTCGGTTTTTAGGCCGAAGAATGAAAAATAAACGCTAGAAATTTTTTTTCCATTTTTCTTTACATGATTATATTACTATTCCGCTCTTGTGTAGTTGAGTGCGGAAAAATAAAATTAATTCATTATTATCTATATTATGTCTGTTTCTATAGCAACGACATTGTCACCGCATGTTACACATATCCTGTTATGGGATTATGTTCATCTCGTTGCTGTTTTCAGTTTACGTGGTCTTGCTTACTTCATGTGTTTGAATTTCTGTTTTTATTTGAACGGTAACATGAATATTAACCTGCCACGAGACAAAACAATCCAAACTAGAATTACTCCAAATCTGGATTGATAGTGACTTAGGGATATTTGCAGATATGTGTATTAGAGGAAATAATACACATATCTGTAATATATTGTGTAATGCGCGTGAAAAAATTATTAATTCATATAAAATAAACAGTTTTAAAACCTTAAAACGGACTTTTCCGCATGTAGAGCATCTCTACCTCGAAACTGAGTGGCCGAGAAAAAATAAATCAACACATAAATGCAGAATATGTGTTTTATGCGACTTATACTTTTTTCAAATAGTCCACCATCGTGCTTTCTCATAACCCATGGACAGCATGGGGTGTGTCCTGTCCACCTGAAAAATCAATAGATGTCGTATGGTAGACGTCTCTAATCAGAATCAATCGAAACTCGATCGATCCGACACGATTTAATTGAGTGATCGTGCTAACAAAAAACATTTCTCAAATAGTCCACCATTGTGCTTTTTCATGATCCATGAACATGGTAGAGTGTGTTCTATCTACCCTAAAATCAATAGGTGTCGTCTGGGATACGTTCCCGATCAGAATCAGTCAAAACCCGATCGATCCCACACGATTTAGTTGAGTTATCGTGCTAACAAGAAATTTTATTAATGTCGACGACAACGACAATGACAACGACAACACACACACGCATAATTGTTTAAAAACCATTCTTTTCTTGGTTTTTAGGCCAAAAAATGAAAAATAAACCCTAGAAAAAAAATTTTACGCGATTATATTACTTTTTCGCGTATAGTTGAGTGTGGAAAAGTAAAAAGTAATGTTACATGACATGCGAAAAGTCACGCTTCGTCTAGCGGTCACGACAACGATGACGCTATATTTTTCTGTGATCCCATTGTAGCCTTTTTGATAAGTATTTTCCGTTCGATAAACTGAAGAATCCCACACTACGATAGTTTCTGGAGAGAAAAGTTCCTAATCCAACTACATTAAGAAAATTCTAATCCATTGGGGAAAATTTTGTGTACCTCATTGTAAACTAAGCAACTGATGTATGCGGACGTTTAGTGTCAATTTTTTTTATTGGTATAATGTTAACTGGTATAATTATTGGTATTATACCAGCTGCTGCACATACGTGAAAAGCAGGAGATATGTTAACTGAATTTTTTTCAAAAATGATACACTTTATGTGTATCATATGTGTTTGATGATGATGTGTAAATGTATACAGTAACATGTATAAACGTAATCAGTAGACAGTTTCCTTTTAGTTAACGAGGTAATAGCAAATGTGAATTTTTTTTAAAGCACCTACTCGGAGAGACATATCTATAGAAGCTCTGCCAAACATACATTTACCACCTGAACCAGTTGTTACAAGATGGGGTATTTGGTTAGAAGTTATAGTTTATTATGATAAGCACTTTGAGGAACTAAAATTTGTTATCTTTAGGTTTGATCCCAAATGAAAGCTATACATACAGATAGAATTTACTGCAACTATAAAGCATACAAGATGTCCGTTACATTAATAGTAACTATTTCATTTTAATTACTGCAATAAAGAAGGTGGAAACATATGGCTTATCGTTACAAGAACAATTTATGGTATTAAATTAGAGATGAAATCAGAACTATTATTAAAAAAAAGAACTGCAATATGTGCTTACGAAAAATCCTGGATAGAGCCCTTTGGAACACATATGTTCAGGTTTAAAGGGTACACATCAAGAGTTATCTCCCACTTTACTAAAATATTGTCCATATATAGTGAACCTTCGTACTGTCCGTTGGTACAACAGTAGACGTTGAAAGAACTTTTTCATTGCGTAAACTGTTGTTAAGTGATAGGCATCGAGGTTTTATTGCATAAAACTTTTTTGTGAAATATCGCTGTGTAATAATAATGACTTGAGTTCGACTGTGTTGCTGTCCTCCGAAATAGACGTTTTATATCACATTATTTTTCAATGGTACGGTAGCTGTACGGCGAACTGTAACTTGTTTTTTCTAGTATACATGGAAAATACATGGCGAATATTCTTGTGTATGGCGAAAACATTCTGTTGTTCAATATATAATTCAGAAATTATAGTGACAAAAGACATTATCTCATTGTTTCGAGTTTAAAGATAACAGAGTATATACGAACATTTATGTTTATAAAATATAGTTTAATAAACTTTGTTGTTTCAACTATGACTTCTTTATCTGTTGTCGATAATTATTTTTAGCGTATATTTTCTTATTTTAATATTTCTGTTATGTTAAGGAGATCGCTGAAAACTTAATCAACTATATCATAACTAATAATAACATAACATTAAGAAACAGATTAATGAGATGAAAAATCTGTGCTAGAGTCACCGTCTCGTAAGTGACAAAGTAGATAATAATTAAGAGAAAGCTCTTGCTGCATTAGAAGAATTGGAAAAAGTGTGCTGACAGTGTCAGAAGGATTGTATCTTCCAATACATACATCCTTTGTGCTATCCAGACGTTAAAGCTTGCAACTGATTTGAGTTATACAATTAACGATAGCTCTACACTCAAATCTACGTATGCTAACATTTTAAAAAGCGTTCTTTACATTGCAAATAAATCAGGGCACCCAAAAAGTACAGAAATAATTCTGTATTAGGGCATTAAATTATACATATATTTCTAGATGAAGATCTTTTTATAATTTACACTTTCAAATTTAAAACGAATAATATAAACTAAAGCAATTATTTAATAAGCTAGAGTTTAAGGAAGTTTTAAAATATGTAGAACATATTTTCAGCTAATATATATCTAAGAATACTGTAAAATTATATATTTTAACTAAAGCAATAAATTCTCTTCAAGGGGGAGATTGTATAGATTTATTTACCAAAATTTATTTGTTTATTGATACGTTTTTGCTTAAACTTAAAAAACATTATTTGAAATTTTACTTTTGAATTTAATTAGCAAGATTTTCAAATTTCACTTCAATAATGAACTAGAATAGTTGTATAATATTTCATTGGTTTGATACTTTGAAAGAAAATAATGCTATAGCAGATTCTTCTTATACGACAATTCAGTATATGCAAATTTTAAAGTGTTGCTGAATTTAATTATAAATTATAAAATACTGTACATTTTTTCCGAATTAAAATTTGTATTTATTTTCTGAGAATTGAAAACAAATTCTAGTTAATTACTTTGTAATTGGTAGTCTAAATGAAAAACTAATGAAGAAGTAATTACTACTTATTTAGTATTTAAATTACATTTATATGAAGTAGTTGGGAATTGTAAGTAAATACGTCCTTAAATAGTATCTGCAGTTTGCCCAGTTCTGTACGTACATATCCCAAAACATCATTGTTTCATTTTTATACGCTCTTCTTTATATTTTTTGCTTAATGCTCGCAGCTAATCAGTGTTTATTAACTTCATTGTTCAAAGTGTAGTTGTGAAATATTTTCAAGACAAAAAATTTAGTTTTTATGTTTTTTAGGTTTTTACAATTTGTGTGTTTGGAAACATGATATAACTTAACGTATGTAGCATATTTTCTTCATTTTATTAATCGCTATTTATTAATCGCTAATGCACCTAAGGCATTGTTCTCGACCTGCATGAATGGATTATGTCACTTTATCTTCCCAATGCCGCCATAAAAACCTTCAAATTAAAATAACTTAACCAATGTACATATAAATTTAAATAAATACGAATAGATATTAACTATTTCCTTTGGGAAAAAATAATAATGAAAAGGCCTTATCCATTTAGATATTTAAAAGTATTTATATTTAGGTTATGTAAATGAGTATATGATATATCACTATCACATATATCTTCTTTACAGCATTATTATCATATTGTATAGCTATTTCACTTTCTCGCAGAATTGATTTCGCCGATCAAAGTAGTCTTCAGACAACTCATGCACCAGGCATACCTTATAAGAATGGTGGTTTACTTTTTTCATAATTTTGTGTATTATAGATGCTACCATATTGAAATCAGACGCCAATTGGTTAAGTGTTGAATATGATTTTCTTGCATTGTCAACAAAATATTAAGCTCACCGTCTTTTAATGTTGACGATCGACCATTTAGGAAGATCAGGAACATGCCCTAATTCGCTGTATTTAGACTTAACATTGTTTATACCATGCTTTGGTTAATGGATTGTAGATCAGAATAAGTTGCATTGAGTAACTTAACTATTTCACTTTGGATACGCATCCTATCTCCAAATCCGATCATGCAAAGAATTTTAATTCTTCCTCTATAATTTAATATAACTACCAAGTTAAATTTACTACATACTCAATAAGCACTTCACCCACACTGATTTTGTCAAAAAAAAAAGAGATAAGAAATATATTCGTTAAAAAGATAACTTCAAAAACAAACAAAAAAAAAAACTATTTAACGAAGTATGATTTCAAATTTTTATCTGACAGCAAAAACATTATCAGTCGCTAAAGTTACTATCAAACAGCCAACGGTGCACATTTAGTTTAGTTTTTCTAATAAACATTGCCAATAAATTTGGTATTTTGAAATTGCACAATCGTTCGTCTTATTGTTTTTATTTAACCTATACATATAGCTAATGTAATTAACTAAAAATAAAATTTGACGGGTCCGAGAGTTATAATACGAGTATTATAAAATTATTATAAAATAATCATAAATGTTTGTGAACAAGCTCCGTAGCTGCTAAAATTAGAATATATTTTAATATTCGGGGATTTCTGAAGCATGTTCTATATTGTATCCCTTGCCTTGAACACTTCACTTGGGGAGTTGCATATTTATGGATGGCTTCATCTTGTTTAGATAACGCACTTTAGAATACATTTCAATTTTATGTTACTTTAATTTACTATTTTCGTACGTGTTGTCCGTAGTAAAGCTGTCCACCGTGGGTGCTCCGTCAATGATGCCGCTGCATAGACTTGAGATATTTGAATCCATGCAGGTATAAGCAGTTTAATTTAGCTTTGAGTTTATGTTTGACCACCTAGTATTTTATCAATTGGAAACAAATTAAAAAAACTTATCAATTGAATTGTAATTAGGTAACACTAGCGGATGCCATAAATTAATTACAAAATACTTCATTATCCATAGGTGAATCTTTACCAATGATTGGAAATAATGTATAGATCACATGAAAAAAGTACTACAGACATTAAATAATGAGAAAGGTCTTCGTATTAGTGAAAAACTTGTCAGTGCAATAAGACAAAATTCGGATTTTGTTTCTAGTTATGAGAAAATCTGTTTTTATTTAACCAAAAATAGTTATTGATAAAATTTGGGTATTTAACGAATTGTTAAGATTGAGGAGTAAAGATTGGGTAAATATTGTTAAGAAACACTGTTTTTTAATGATAATGAGCTAGGTTCAAAGACCTTTTCTTAGAGCAGTTTTCGCCTCAATTCTGTCCGCTTTTTCTTCAGTTCTCTGACCACTTTCGACAGGTCTGGTCCAAAAAGCGTTAAAAATAAATGAAGTTCAATGGGTGACAGAAAAAGAAGAGCCGTAGTTTGTTGTATAATGGCAGCTGTCATGCTAGAAGAAGAAAAAACCGCGGTGAACGTTGTTGCAAAGACCGGTATAAACGTCAAAAGCGCATCTTTTTTGAAGCTGTGGTCATCATGTACAGAAACAAGACGTCAACTGAACAAATTGTACAATAAACTGCGCAGATTATCGTTGCAAAACAGGGTCCAAATACACAGATTTTTCATCTGCGTAAATACAGATCTAAACTGCGCAGTTCATACAGTTTATCGCTCAGACATGTCACAACTGATAAACTGCGCAGATAAACAGAAGGTGTGTAGTTCCTTTGAATTTCTTCTGAAGGTACTGTACATCTACAATCATCAGCGACACATCTAGATAAATTCGATAACAACCACGGCATAACCTGAAAGAATTTACTTAATTGCTTTAAACAAACCTTGTATATTTGTAAATACTGATATATTCTGTAATTATAGTAAATTTTTCGTTCTGATTTTACATTCTTGCTGTTAACTTTAATATTAAATAAATTACATAAATTATTAAATATATATTTGCAAACAATTTTCGTTTTAATTCCCTCAAAAAATGTTGCAGTAGTTCTATAAACATATTATACTTATAGAAATATATTTATGAAAAGTATATAAAAGTAGATAATAAATGTCAACAGAATCTCCTAAATTAATAAAAAATGTAAATAGGTCTTTTGATAGCATTACCTTGGACGAACGTCATTTTACATAGATAATTGCTACGCTTTTTATAATGTAGTTTGCTCATATCTGAAAAAAATTATCTTAAAATGTAGGGCAGCATAAATAAAAATATTTGAAATTATGTAGAATTGAAATGTAACTGATATAAAACTGAAATTAATTAATACAAATTTATGTGTATGATTGCATACATTTGTGTACTCTAACTTTTACATACTTTATTAGACCAAACAGTATCAAGGCACAAAGAACATAATTAGTAACGAAATTAATTTAATCAAAAATTTAATTTACTCATTGATACATATTTTCAATTAAATTATTTTTAATACAACTATATGGTAACTAAGGTTACACACACTATTTTTAATGTGGTAAGTGCCACTTTACCGAACTAGTGAGGGAAAATCATTACATTTTTAACATACTTCTAAGCTACACTAACAAAAATTGAATAGCAATATTGGCGTTGTTCATATTCCCAATGTTAATTAGTGCTGATTGCATTGAATTATTTGAAGTGCTTTGGTTGAATAATGATTTCTTATAAAGATGTCTCTTCCTTTCCTCTGTCATTGTGGAGAATTTCCACCCTCCGTGGTATTTTAGGGCCACGGTCACCTCCTATATCGGTTGACAATGTTGCCGAAGTTTTGCGGATCCAATGCCGCGTAAAGTTTTTTGGGCTGTTAATTTTAAATATTCAGCAATTTTACAAGGAATTTGGCCAATTATATTAATGTCTACCGACTGACTGATCCATTTTCCATTTTTGTAAAAAATGAACAGCCGATCGTGTGAAATGCTGCCAGATCACAGGTCGACGTTCTTTTGGTTGAGTTCTCGTTCTTCTTCACAAACAAAAAATTGTTTGTAGTATGATATGCTATCAGGAATCGCACCAACTATGATAGATACTTCATCTTTGATGTTTAAAATTTCCATTTTAGTTAACTCTTTCCTTCCACAGTTCTTTTTAATACCAATGTCAAGGGCAACATAACCATAAAAAAAAGGACTTTTATAAAATACAATAAACAATACATTTGATTAAGGCTTAGTAAACATTTTGTGGATTTTCTAGTATATCATTTACCGTCATTCTGAGAAATTCCTCATCTACGGTTTTGTTTAGGAATGAGTTAATCTGTTTACGGATGAAAACATCGTTTTTCTTGAGTTTTTATTCAACGACTTTTCGCTCAAATATGCAATCAGCCTGGGAAACTTATACAGTTTCTTAAAAAGCCGTAGATGAGTTTTTTTTAAGTTTGATAGTAAATATTATAGTAACAAATAAAAAAATCCGTAAAAAGGTTTAGTAATCTTTAATTAAATGTATTGTTTACTGTATTTTATAAGTCCATATAGTATTTGTGAAAACATATTATATTGGTTTCAAAAAGTTCCACAAAGTTCTGTACGTGGGACACTTCTATTTAATATTCTTTCTGCAGACATTTAAAAAACCTTTAAAGTGCAAGCTACATATGTATGATGATCATATACAGCTCGTCTATAGTTTTTCTCTATATAGCTCCTCTATAGTTATCAAATTATAAATAATAATATATAATATAATCTATACCTCTCCTACCGTTAGGTGTAGAGGCTAAATATACCTTTCTTTAAACAATTAATCTAAATACTACAATTACAGTTACTTAACTAAATACCCTATTCCGTGTTCAACAACTTAAAAGAACTTCTACAATTTCATCCCACCCTATCTTACTCTGTCCCTATATCTAAACTCCACTCTGTTTGTGGTATCATTTGTCTTTTCAATGCCTTTTGCTTCCCATATTTTTCTTACTTGTCTTTCTTCGCTCAATCTTTTCATGTGCCCCCACCACCTCAGCTGAGTATTCTCTATGACCTTCTCGATACTTTCGCTATCCAATCTTTTCCTTATTTTTTCATTTCTTATTTTATCCATTATCGTAATATTTGCTACTTTTCTTAGATACTTCATTTCCAATACCTGTATCTTTTTAAGTTGCCTCTCTGTCAACACCCATGTTTCGCATCCATAGAGTAGCGTCGGCAAATATACAGTTTTATAAATTGACATTTTTGTTTTATTGCTAATTTGTGCTTTACTAATGAACCCTCTTTTCATACTATGGAAGATCTTTGTCGCTGTCGTTTTTCTAGTATTTATTTCTTCATCTTGCTTTCGTCCTTCCTCTATGGTTACTCCTAGGTACTTTAGGCTTTTTACTTGTTCCACTATCTGATTATTTATTTTTATATTCATTTCTCGCTCATTATTATTGTTTATAACTACTACCTTTGTCTTGCTTACATTTACTTTCATTCCCTGTTTGTCCAACTTTTTCATCTATAGATCCACATTAAATTGTAACTTTGTTTCCGTGTCTGCCACTATTGCAATATCGTCTGCAAACACACATTCACTCACTTCTACTGGCTTCATTTTATAGTATTCTACCGTCACCTTCTTACTTTCTCTGCTTACTTTTGTTATTATTTCATTATAAATAACGATTTAAAAACTATTTTTGAATGGACATTAAAACATATATTTCAAAATACAAACCATAAAACCAAAAACATCAAAATATCGTTTTTGGTACACCACATTAATTTTACAACGTCAACCCTCCATCAACGGAGGATAAAAATCGTTTATAAAAAAATTGAGAATGCCTGTGAGATTTTTTACACCTGTGTCACCATTTGATCATATTTCTCGTTACATGCGTGCATTGAATTTATTGAACATGTTTGAGAGGAGATTTATACATATTGTCGGATTTGTCTTTAATTATGGACATATTATAAAGACCAATATACCTGACTGATTTACATAATAAGGTAATATCGTCAAAGTTTACAGAATGTGAACTAACACTTACAGTAGAGATTTAAGACAAATAAAAAATAAAATTTCCATACCGTCTTATTGAAGTGAAATGTTTAAATCCTCGTTCATATAAAATAGCATATGTTGTCAATAATCTCTCTACTTAATATCCATAATATGTCGGTGGTAACAGTCAGAAGTAAATTAAAAAGGGGTACTTATCCTTCCTATCAAATTTACAATATTTTAATATAAGCCTATTTTACGTTTTATATTTCAGTTTGTGAATTTTAGATAGTCATGTACATGTTTATACAAAATTAAATATTATTTATATATGCTTAGGGAGTGTTGTAGTAAATCAATTTCATTGATACACTTCCCTTTTGGAAGAAATTTGTACCTGTACTTTTTTTTCTATAAATGTATTATTATTTCGCACGATCGGTTGTTCATTTTTTACAAAAATGGAAAATGCACTAGTCAGTCGGTAGGCTTTAATATAACTGACAAAATTAAGAAACTTTGCCAAATATATATTATATATTGAAAAATTGCCGACTATTTCAAATTAAACTCCCAAAAGATTTTACGCGGCATTGCTTCCCCAGAATTTCGGCTATATTGTCAGCCGATCTACGGGTTGACACCGTGGCTGTAAAACGCCACGGAGGGTGGAAAGAGTTCACAGTGACAGAAGGACATCTTCAGGACTCTGTACAAAAGACATTGGTTACTGCTAAAAAAATTTTCACCAACAGCAATTTTAGTATTGGACTTAAAGTGAAAGTAGAGAGTCTATTAAAAATAGAAACAGAAGAGACGCCTCCATAAGAAATCATCATTCACTCCAAGAACAATTCAATGCAGTAAGCGGTAATTGATATTGGGAATGTGAGAAACTCCAATAATACTATTTTATTTAAGTTAGTTTAGCTTAGAAATATTTTAATAGTGTACTATTTTTACCACACTTGTGCGGTAAAGTGGCACTTACCACATTAAAAATGGTTCGTGTAATCTCAGTTATCACACGGTTGTAGGTAAACATAATTAAATTGAATATGTATAATCAATAAGTAAATTTACTTCTCTATTAAATTAATTTCGATATTAATATTGTCCTTTATTCCTTGATATTATTCGGTCCAATACAATATGTAAAAGTTATTCACATCTTCAGAAAAAATCTAATGGGAGGGTCCAGAGTCTAGTTGGCCATTCTACCGATCTGTGCGTAACAATAAACTGCCCAATTTTACAGTCAAAATCACCCTTAACATGATTTGAGAGACAATATTTTGTTAATTGATTAACAGTCTCCTCTGTGAGATTATTAATCTGAGAAAAGTAGACTGTTAAAACCGGTTAGATCCGATACATCATTGTAGAATTTGGCAAGACGAATGGGATCATAGCGAGGCAAAATGCATTAAACCTATTATTATTCCTTCCCTACCATGCTAATTACAAGAGAACACATCGTCCGTATCAGACTAAAAATAGACCCCGTACCTCTAGCAACATATTTACTATTATTTAAAAAATGACAATTCTGCCCACATTACTAATGAAAATAGGAAACAGTAAACATGGAAACAATAAATTTTCATATTTCAAGGTGGAAAATAGTTCCAAAAATATACGCAAATCCTACTAAATCGGATAATTGCCTTATAAAAAAATGCAAGTGTATGCTATTCATTCATGTTGTAAATAAAAAATATTTTCTATATTTTTATAACATCTATAACGTAATAACAACAACTGCTTGAGTTAACTTTTATTTATCGAAATTATTCTTGCAATTGTAACGCCACAGTTAATGATACGGACTAAACAAAGCGGATACAGTTTATCGCATATTAATAAATATTACGTTATACGCCGTCAATAATATATTCCACTTACATATATACATATGTAGCTTAATATATTTTTATTAAAAATGTCTATTGGATTAGCGAAGTTTTATATTCTCAAAAATACTAGATAACTTGTAAATTTCAATATGTAACAGACTAAATTTAAGTTACTATATTTCCATCTTATATAGTTATTGTGTAATTATTACGAGATTGTTACCATGTCTTTTTATATACAATCTCCTACAAAGAATTCGTAAATAGAAACAAACCAAAGCAGAGATATCTTTCTGAAATCCTAAACATACATGCATCTGTTTATTAACAACTAAAAATAGAAATTTCATTATTAAACACAGATTTCATTCAACCTTTAGGTAAGTTGTAAAAAAAGCACACTATATGGTATATTAAAATTGGGTCACCATTAATGATACAATCATGAATGGCCACAATTAATGATACGATGGTGATATGGATGATGTGTGAGATTGAGAGAATGCTATGTGTATTTAGGTCAGTTGCCCGACACAGAGCTAAAAAAAGTAATGTGATTGCTGTAGAGTTTGGATAAAAGACCTGTTGCATTCTCTTACAGAGGTGTTTGTAACAATGGCATTCGTACCATGATTCGAGGTGGCGGGTTGGGCCCATTATTGCTAAATATAAATTCATGTCAGTTGTCCGACGCATAGATAATAAAAGTACAGCATTTTACTACGTGTCCAATACATGGATGATCTAAGCCTTTGCAGAATACAATCACCTACAGACACTTAGGGAAAGGTCGATTTTTGCATGTCCAAAACATTATGAAGTACTGTGTTGGATATTAAAAACAGGGTATATTTAGAATTCACAACCAGCGTTTATAGGTGAATTGAAACTATGCTTTAATGCTGCAGAATATTTGGGATTTGTGGATGATCTAAAATTTGGTCGCTGCAAGCCTTTTCATAACAACAATTTGGCTATGTTAATCACAATTCTCATTAATTAGTAATAATTACAACATTGTTTTTCATATTTATTCAATGGCTTTATAATAATACATTCATCTTCATATCTTTAATTAAATAAACAGTTTTAAAACCTTAAAACGGACTTTTCCGCACGTAGAACATCTCTGTCCCGAAATTGAGTGACCGAGAACACTTAAACCAATACATAAATGCAGAATATCTGTTTTATGCGACAGTTTTACTTTTTCAAATAGTCCACCCTCGTGCTTCCTCATGACCACTGTACAAGATGGGGTGTGTCCTATCCACCTCAAAATTAATAGATGTCGTCTGATAGACGTCCCTAATCAGAATCAGTTGAAACCCGATCGATGCGACACGATTTAATTGAGTGATCGTGCTAATACAAAAAATTCTCAAATAGTCCACCATTGTGCTTTCTCATGACCCATGAACATGGTAGAGTGTGTTCTATCTACCTCAAAATTAATAGGTGTCATCTGGGATATGTCCCCGATCAGAATCAGTCAAAATCCGATCAATCCGACATGATTTAGTTGAGTTATCGTGTTAACAAAAAAAAATTCTCAAATAGTCTACCGTCGTGCTCTCTGATGACCCATGGACAGAGTAAGGTGTGTCTTATCCACCTAAAAATCAATAGGTGTCGTCTGGGAGACGTTCCTGATCAGAATCACTCAAAACCCGATCGATCCGACATGATTTAGTTGAGTTATCGTGTTAACAAAAAAAATTTCTCAAATAGTCTACCGTCGTGCTCTCTGATGACCCATGGACAGAGTAAGGTGTGTCTTATCCACCTAAAAATCAAAAGGTGTCGTCTGGGAGACGTTCCTGATCAGAATCAGTCAAAACCCGATCGATCCGACATGATTTAGTTGAGTTATCGTGTTAACAAAAAAAAATTCTCAAATAGTCCACCGTCGTGCTTTCTCATGACCCATGGACAGGGTGGTGTATGTCTTATCCACCTCAAAATCAATAGGTGTCGTCTGGGAGACGTTCCCGATAAGAGTCAGTCAAAACCCGACCGATCCGACACGATTTAGTTGAGTTATCGTATTAACAAAACAAATTTCTCGAATAGTCCACCATCATGCTCTCATGACTCACTGACAGGGTGGAGTGTATCCTATCCATCTCAAAATTAATAGGTATCGTCTGGGAGATGTCCCCGATCAGAATTAGTCAAAACCCGATCGATCCGACACGATTTAGTTGAGTTATCGTGATAACAAAAAAATGTCTCAAATAGACCCAAGGCAGGGGATGGTGTGTGCTATCCACCTCAAATTCAATAGGTGTCATCTGGGAGACGTCCCCGATCAGGATCAGTCAAAACCCGATCGATCCGACATGATTTAGTTGAGTTATCGTGCTAACAAGAAATTTTAATGCCGACGACACACACACAGCAAACATTTTTTAAAAACCATTTATTTTCTGGTTCTTAGGCCGAAAAATAAACTTAAAAAAAGATTTAGTTTTTTCATTTTTTCTTTACACGATTACATTACTTTTCTGCTAGTATAGTGGAATGCGGAAAAAATTTGTAATTTTCTATATCTTGTAACTCTAGTCAAATTTCGTGTATAACTAGTATATAACTAAGATAATATTAAAATTTTGGAATTTTAGCTCGAAAAGTTGTAGATCTTGATTATTAATATTAACTAACTACTATTTACTTTTGTGTTCGGTGGTGTTCATAAAACTCATAGATAATAGAGTTCAGATTATAATAATTACATACAAATTCAGATTATAAAAAATATCTTGATTAATTATTATTAACTATATTATTACTTTTGTGGTCGTGTTGCCTATAAATCTCGGAAATAATAGTGTTTAGGGTTAGGGTTCAGATTAAACAGTCACAAATAAATCCAATTATAAATAAAAAAAGTCCTATTACAGTGGAAAATAGTGACGTAAAATGAGTGAGTATGTAATCATAGATAATAAAATGTAATATTAAGTGTAATTTTGGGTCAAGTGAGATGCAGGGGCTTTAGATCATGTCGTGTACGTAGTTATTGCCACAACTGCATCACAAAGAAATTATATCACAGTATTCCCAGATGTGGAACTCAAGATAGAAAATAACGTAACATGCTCCATTTACGTCATTTAACTATGTTTAAGGTGACATGCTTAATTATAATAATTTGGAATTTCCATAAAGTCAAATACCTAGTTTACAATACGGATTTTTGCATATTGAAATAGTAATAAGTAATTCACATTTTGGTATTTGTATATCAAAATATATAGTGTTCTAAAATATAAGCAATAATGAATTATATTTAGAGTTAATTGTGCTCTTGGTCAATAGAGAGTGTAGCAATTTTGAAGTCAGGAAAATAATTAACTCTGAAACTAATTCATTATTGCATATATTTCGGGGGAATGTATGCGAAGTGTTTCAATATATTCATTCTTATGATTATCTATAACATGATATAGTTTGATATATGGGTTACTTCTGTGTTTTAAATTCGGCCCCTTATTTTAGACTTTGTTTATATTACTACATATTCATCGTTTCCCATTTTTGCTGTTCTATTGTTAGATAATATCTGGTATAGATTTCCAACCCAATGGAAAATATTTTTACTTAGATTACCTGTCACATTGATTTTATAAATTTTTATTAATTATAAAAATAAATATTTCATAAATAATATTTAACATACACTGAAAATAATGTGTGATATATGTACACTTATGATAGATATTTTTAATATAGTCGATATATATCAGAGTAATTCTTCAGGTATTTTAAATATTTCTCTAATACATTATATTTGTTAGTTTTGTTCATGATAGTTATCTTAATGTAAATATAATATTTCAAATAAATACAGATTAAAAAAATAAAAAAAATTATAATTTTGATTTACTCTATATTTATTATTAGTGGATTGTTGCAAAAACGTGGTGGTTGTTTATGATCGCTCATTGTGCCTTAAAGTTAACTTCAGGATAATCTAATACTTTTTTATAATTATTTTAGTAGGTACACATTAAACTGCAAACCATAATAATAACTTCATAACAGTTACCCCCATTATACTTGCTTTTAGGAATATATTTATTTACTGAAGTAAAAGAAATACATATAGAATAGTTACACAATAAGCCAAATTAATGTACAATAGATTACATCCATTGTAATTGATTATTTTCATTAATTCTGGATCCAAATAATCTATTTTATTGTATGTGCAAAGTACACCAACAAGTAAATCTAAGAAACTTTTACATTTAAATTTTTTGTCTTCTAGCTCCTACCTGCTATTCTTTACAATGAAAGCTATGATATCATATTTAACCTACCTTGAGTATCTCAAACTGATGACGTGTGTACTGCCTGAATTTATCGATTGCGAAAAAGTTAGGGCAACGAAATACATACCGCATTTTCCTAATATGCCAAGAAAATATCTTTTGATTGTGTATATTAAATTTCAAAATATTGTATATTATTTACACCAAATCGATTCTTGAAAGACAATCTTATTCTGATAATAACAGAATAAAAGTAATAGTGGACAGTCAAAAATATCAGTTTTAGCCAATACTAGTGTGAATTATGGAGGCAATATTGTATTTTATTGCCTGTTACTGTACTTACCATCACCATATATCAGCAGGCGGCATCGCACTGCCAATAGTGCAAATAAGGACATTAACATCAAAAATTTACATGTGAATTAAAAATAAAATGGTGAAATGCAAATCCGTTCTCTCCAAGTGAAGAGCTTAATCTTCTAAACATTGTCTTATAAATTGCAAAACAACACAATATGTAGCCTCCGCAATTTCATGTAATGTTATATGAATCAATATGAAGTTATCTTATGGACGTCTTTTAGACATGCTATAAAGGTGAACACAAAAAAAAATTATAGAAAATAGAAACCAATTAAATAGTTGAATCAGGCCTTTTTACTATATTCAAAATGAATTAAATCTATGCATATAAATTAAAATGTTATGTTAGATCAAGGGGGTTGTAGAAAGGAGTGCTTTATAAAAAATCAAGGGAGTCCTTTATAAAAAAACTAGAAAATTTAAAACAATGTTAATATAAAACGCATTCATGACATGACAGAAAAATTTAAGAAAAAAAGGATAAGCCATTCATAGTTTAACTAATTGAATATTGATTAGGTGCTGTGGTTTTTACGAAGTCCTGCTCTGAAATAGCAACCTGAGAGCTACAATACAACATGACCTCTGCATTCTTAATTTATGAACACTATTTGCATGGAAAAATATAAAATTTAGTAGCGTTATACCTACTATTACAAATTTGTATCTATGAAAAATTGTAAAATTTGGCTAAATAATGGCATGTAATTTTCTATATAGAAAACCTTTTTTTTACTACTCCAATCACTTACCTTCCATTTCATATAATATTTGTGGCAGATTAGAATGTAGTTTTCAAATTAATCAAAATCGGTTCGATATTTTAGACTAAAAAATAAAATAGACTAGACTATTTCACAATGCAACTAACAGATTTATATGATTTTCCTAGAGGAACATCTACATGTCAACTTTGATGTGGAATATATCTTATAACAGTTTAATGATTTTGTCATTAGGATTAGGAAAACAAACAGACAAGATGTGGCCTACATGAAAATTTTATAGGAATATCAATTCAGGATATGCCTGTAAAAAAGTATAAATAAACAACAAATTGTAATTTTCATAATCTATTTAAAATTATTACATTTATAATAAAATGACAGAAATGTCTCTATAGCCATTTAATGTGAATGAAATAAATTTGAAAATTTGTACACTAATATACAGATGTACATCTACCTTAAAAAAAAGTACACTTACTAACTAATAACATTTGTAATATCAAAATAAATTTAAAGAAAATCATTATTTATTATATCTCTCGAGTGTTTCCATTATTTGATTGATCCTAAAAAAAACATGAACAGAAGTACCATGAATAATGATTTTCTATTAAAATTGAGCGACTAGTTTCATCACAAAACCTAACGGAAGAATTGCATTTGAAATAAGCAAATTTGGGATACAAAAATAATCTATGTATTAGAAATGTCATTTTTTTTAACAGAATCACACAAATTATTAATCAGAAATATAGTTAAATTCAGTCTAGTAAATAGTCAGATTATCAGGAATATACCAGTATATTTTATTGTGCTTTAAATATAGCACAATTCTTCTTAAACTCCACAAGATTTGATATACTACGTTGAAATTTAAAAATGTGATAGCATAAGTTTTAAGCAGCGAATATTTACAACATTGGAATGGTTTATAATTGCAATAAATAAAATAACACTATTTAGTCATCAAAAAAAAAAAAAAAAAATTATGATGTTCAATACTACATCAAAATCACATTATTAATAGGACTTTTATATAGTTTAACTTAAACTCCATTAAACCCTCTTATAGAATGCTCAAAATGGATGTATTTCATATTTTCTTTTTTTCTGTATTAAAAATGTACCACTCAATCATTATGTGAGCAGGTCGGAAATAAAATGTCTTATGTGAGTTATTCGATTTAAGAAGTAGATTCTTTATAGTTATATAATCAATGTAATGTTAAATAATAATGTAATTTCCTAAAAAGACAAAGAGAAAATTGGCTGGTAAAATTTTAAAATAAATTATTTAATTTATGGCATCTTTTTTAATGTAAAAATTTTAAAAGTATAAACAATGTTTTTAATCCATCTTTATGTATGCAGAAGAAACAACTGGAACTTGTAACCTATTAATTTTTAACAGAAGATAACTAGCAATGTAAATATGTTATACTGTGGCGTAATATAAATTATGCTCCAGTTAATTTTCATAATCAAAAATAATAAGGTAATACTTTTGGCTCTATAGGAATGTTCTACTCTAGTATTCAATGTAATCAATATTGCAGTCATTCTAGTTTGAAAATTTCCAGATATATTTTCTACATGAGGTATAATATGCAACAGTTTTGTACATTATGAATTACCTGATAAATTTCACTGCTTTATTCTTTGTTAATTCTATTTTCTTTTTTTTTTTTTTGATGACATAATTTATATGAAAATAGTTTAATACACTAAAGAGGTAAAAAGTAAAAAAGTATATACACTGTATAAATCATAAAAATATTTCACTATCATAAATAAAATATGCTAACTAAAGTATATAAACAGAATTGACGATCTTGCATCTAAATAATAATCAGGTACTTATCACAGAGGCAACTAAACTCTCATGTACTACAAAAAAAAAATCAATCCTAATAATGATGACAGTATATTTGCCTCAGTACCTCCATACTCTTGCACAAATTGTGTGCATATACAGGAAACACATAGACACAGATTTATGAGTATTACAACAGGATGATATGCAAACACCGATAAATACTTTTTTTAATCAAAAAATCACTGGGGAGTGCTAAAACATTCATACTGCAGACACTTGGGTCTCTTCATCATCTGTTTAAAATAAACATTAATTAACAGATTGTAGTATTATGGTAATTTGTACTTGTATTTGTCAGTTGTATGTTGTCTAAAGTCAGTAGTATGGTGTAGTCCTGATCGCTTTCAAACCATTATGATAACTGTATCTGATTCACATGAGGAATCATTTAAGTCATTACCTGAACAGAAAGAATTGCACAATAGATTTAAATATATTATTTACACTATAACTAATTATCAAACATATTTGATGTCAAAATAAAATAGATGCTAATACTAAAATGAATGAATATTTAATTGTGCCCCTCATAATAATAGAATTTAGTTTTTCTATTATAATTCTATCTGTACTTCTTATTTGGCTAGGTAGATTTGGAAATTAAAATAATGGCTCCCTTGACCTTGTGTCTCTAACGTAATTTGAATATACAAAAAAGACACTAGTTCTGTACCATTAAATTCTATATCTTGTCCAACTATAATATTATAACTTGTCCATAAAATGTCTGTACAAAGTAGAACATCGTCTCATGTCTTTCCGTCTTCTATAGAAAATTTCAATTTTATAATTGCAACAAATGATGTTCAAAGAACATTCAGTACAAATTTAGACTTACCCTGATCGGTGTCTGGATCTGTGTGATAATGGTAACCTTGCGTAACACCTTCATGAGAATGTGCTCTACCTAATCTATGTAATCTTGCCATTTGAGCTGCTACACTGTAAGTCGGTGGCTGACGCCTACCAGGACCTAAAGCAATGATACATGACAGTTAATGCATTTTAATTAAAATAAAATAACTAGAGGAAAAGCGTTTGTGAAATTTTAAGATATATCCTTGAATTAGACAAAATGTTAATAAAAACGATGTTTTCATAAAAATAATGAGAATACCAATATTATTGATGAGGAATATTTTCTACTATACATTTTTTAAGTCAAATAATGCAAAAGAAAGTTAATAGATAAAATAAAGCATTTAATTTTAAACACTGCACAATAATTTGGAAATGATTTTTCAAAATGGGGGTTATATAATACATTAATATCTGATCTCTGCCTTCAAATATCACATGAATGTATTAGCTCATCAATTACATGTATAACAAGGAAATAATAATGAAAGCTAAAATTAATAACAGTAAGGGTTATATACAGTCTGCCATGTCTTTTTGATTCATTATATACATTAATTGCAGTAATTTAGGATGTATGTATATTTAAGTACATGTTGGCTTGGAATAATCCGGGCATGGGTTCGATTCACAATGGCGTGTCTGTACATGTTCATATAAATACCAAACGTTAAGTGGAAAAACGTTACTAAGCTAAACCTTGTGCCAGTTAAAAATAAAGGCGCAAAAACTATATGTACTACATAACAGACACTTTATTTTTAAATAAAGAACAGTTCATACTGAAAATATTATTGAATATTTTTTGGGTATAGCTTTGAAAAATAAAAGTCTATTAAACTCTATTAAAAATAAGAATCTCTTGACTTTATGCATAAATAACAAAACTTCACTGACCACTTAAATTTCACAGGGTTAGACTGTTAAAACTACATAGTGAATTACTTTTATTAATAGTAGTATATTATCTCCTACTCTACTCTATAACTCCACTAGATGATGAATCTAATGTAATATGGTCTGTGGTCATTTACTTTATATGTAATTAAAAAATTAAAAATAAATAGCGATTATGCCTTTTTATAAGATCTAGATATTGCACTGTAAATAAAATTATGGGAAAATATATACAAGTAAGTTAACAAATGTTTATATTTCCAATTAAAATGAATTTCTTCCTGTCTTAAATATATTAAGATTATAAATATGTGTAGAAATAAGCAAGTTTGTTAATGATTTATGATCAACTTTTTTGTTAATGATTTGATTTAATTATTGTTTACCACATAGAATTTTTTAGAAGAACAAAACTGTTAATAATTAAATATGTGTAGACATGTGTTTTCTATATACCCACGTTTATTAACATAATCAACCATAATATTGGTTATGCCAATAAACATAATCATTATCATAGTAGTTTTGTTCCAATAATATATGAAGCTATGATGTACTACTGTAAAAAATGTATTAAGTAATGTTACTAGATTTTCTAAATTTGAACTGCAATTTATGATACAACAAAACTATTTTTGGTAAACACAGTTTAAGTAGGCACAATTTTAAATAAATAAATATGAATTTTTAATACAATAAAAAAGCTGACACTGAACACACTAAGGACCAACTTTGATTAAGCAATGTACAAAGCAAAAAGCAGCAGCAGTGATCAAAGCATAGCAAGCCATAATATACAGGAAATAGCCACACAGCCTATATTTAAATTGGACTTATTAATAAATGATAAATGATTTGACGTGAATAATACATTAGTGAGAAATATATTTTACAATTTTACATGCTGTTTCTCATAAATGTATTAAAATGGAATTTTGTTTTCAACAATAATAATTTAAAAGCGCGAAATGTAATTCAATATACACTAAAATAATAAATTATGCGTAAAGATGACAAATAAAAACAGTGGCTATCAAAATCCACATTTCTACAGAACTTACCATTGACATTACGCAAAGCATGAGGTAGGGGAGGTAAAACGGCCACAGCATGTGGATAAGGGGGTATAGCACCAGAACGGGAAGGATACCAGCCTATCACCAATGACAAACAAACTAATATAACACCATAATACACAAACTGGTTACATGTACTCAACCCACAATCATACATAAACTACATCATATATGAATGAATACATACATGAGTTGCATGGCTCTTTTTAGTCATAAAAAGTGAAATAAAAATAAAAGCAATATTTACTGTATACCTATATAATGATAGTAAAGATAAAATACATATATGGTGAAGTGTACCTGTTAATACTGGAGTACCTTGGAACCGTTGGTATGACGATAACACTGACTTAGTTTTCCACAAAACACCATACACTACTCGTTCAGTTCTGTTCAGTTTTAATCAACCCCAGATGATGCCAACTTTGTTGGCGAAATGCACGTCGCGTGTAGTTTATAGTGTTTTGTGGAAAACTAAGTCAGTCTTAAGTGTACCTGGTATTTTTGAATATAAAATTTTGCATAGCGGGAAAATAAAGATAGGTTTGTAACAGAAAATACTTAGAGAATGTTATTTTTAGGAAAATTTACAATAATACACTATTATTGTATTATTCTACATAGGTATTATTCTATATAGAATAATCAGTAATACGTATAGCTGTATATAACAGTTGCATACAATAATAATTTTTTTGATGAAAATATAAATATTTGAAAATATTTTTTGCAATTCCTTTATTAAGTAGGAAATATTCCGATTAGGAAATTATTCATTTATGGTGTATAGTTTTGATACCTATCATTTGATGCTGCAACATTACCTCTTATATCAAAATGAGAGAGTTTGTAAATTCATGAGATTATATATTTAGTGGCATAACATTAAAAAAAAAGTTGTTGCACATGATTTATATGTACGCTGTCATTGCCAAGTGCATATTTTCAATTAATAACCAGTATTAACAATAGTGATTAGGTGTGAAATGATAAATATAATCCCATTATCCTAATAAAAGGTCCATGTCTATATGGCATGTGACATGTATTCAGGCTGTCTCTGTACACTACAAGTGATGAAGAATTTTCGAATCAATGTGTATAATGTAATGAGTCCGCTAATATTTTTGTATTTCAAGGAAAATTCCTTTTAATTTTGTTTTGTCATAAAAACAATTTTATTTTCACAATATCTGGTTACGTATAAGACCTTAAAACTGAACAAAACCTTTTAGTGAGTAATGTATTGTATCAGAAAGCATGAAATATATGTAGCTGAAATACCAGTTTTAAAGATTAAAAAAATTAGAATGTTTTGCAGCAAAATTGAGGAAAACTGCTTGTTGTAAAAGTCACCATATATTTATATTTAATTTGATAAATTTCTAATATTTTTATATACTTTAACAATAACATAGTATGAGACAATTTGAAGTATTAATTTAGTGATGATCTTAAATAAAACGATTTTTATTTCTATTAGATCTAATATTGCTTCATAAACCATATTAACAGTAAAATTGGAGTCCTAGGCATCCAATATCTGTTGACAACAGTATTCCTATCGGGCTAAGTAATACTTTATTTGACATCTATACAGATCAAATATTTATTTTTGTCCTGACATCTGTTTTCTAAATAAAAAAATGTATCAGTTGTATCAGGTTCACTACAACTAGAAATAGAAATAACTACATTTGCAAAATAACTATATTTGCTTGCTGCTTTTAAGAATAATAAGAGAATATTTTATGTACTTAGATATTGAAAATCCCTTTGTTTTAATGGATTAAACAAAACAGTATGTGTAAGGTTTTCTATAAATAAGATATGTGTACTTGTGTTTTATTTTCATAATAATTAATTGTAATTAAATATAATGGAAAATTTGGTAAATGCAAAAATTGGTAAAAGTTAATGGCAATCAAGTAACTCCATGACAGTAATATTTGGTGCACTATAGGGGACTGTTACATGGTGCACTATTCGGCCCTATACTATTTCTACTATACATAAACAATATACTATTTTTGATATCAAATAATAAAATTATATCCTTTGCAGATGATACCGTTGTTCTGTTTAATGGCAAAAAATGGAGCGAAATATGAAAACTAATTAAGACAGTAATGATTAAATGCAGATCACTTAATGCAGGAAAACAAAATATATTGCCTTTTTCTTAGCCAACATTAGTTCGTAAAGAATCATGTTATCTTATTAATAAAACTGGAAAATCAATTCATAAGGTTTATCAAACAAGGGAAAATATGAGTATGACTGGATCCTTGCCCTAGTCATTTTGATAAAATAAAGAATATAAAATATCTTAAAAAAATTTATCATTCCAATAAAATTATTAATTTATTTTTCACCATTACTGGGAATTTATCAAGTCGTTGGATTAAGTAAAATATATTTGTATAAATTAGCTATTAAGTATGATGACATTCTTTTGTGCAGTGTTTTTCTTTTACTTTGGACTTTCATATATGAAACATATTTTTCTTATTTTTTTATATACCTATATTGATATTTTTTAACAATACTAAATGTTCACATACTTAGGAGCAATATGAACATCAAAATGTTGCATTGTTGTTTTAATAATATAATAATTATTAAAAATAGTTCAAGGTCAAGTCAACCAAAAACTTTTTTTTTGGTTTTAAAGTGTTTGTAAAAGAAAAAAAGAAGAAATAAGAAATAAAATAAATTTAATGCAGATATGCATTAAATTTATATGCATTAAACTGCTGTTATAGAAGTAGAAGGGGAAGAAAGGGAAGTAGGTATTAGGAAAGGAGTAAGACAAGGATGTACGCTATCACCACTAATTTTTAATCTGTACATCGAAGAGGCGATTAATGTGGTAAAAGATAGAGTGGATTTCGGGATTAAAGTACAGGGACAGAAACTAAAAATGCTGAGATTCGCGGATGATATAGCAGTATTAGCATCTAGTAAGGAGGAGCTAGAATCAACATTGAACGAAATGGAGGCAGTGTTGACAGAGGAATACGGAATCAGGGTGAATAAAAACAAAACTAAAGTGTTAGTGTGCAGAGGGCGCGAGAGCAGAGCAAAAACGAAAGTACAAATTAATAATGAAAGATTGGAGGAAGTTAAAGACTTCACTTATTTAGGAAGTAAAATAAATTGGGATGGAAGAAGCGATAAAGACATAAAACAAAGAATAGCGCAGGGTCGAGTAGCTTTTAACAAAAAGAAAGCACTTTTATGCTCGGGGGTAATAAACTTAGAAACAAGGAAGAGATTTTTGAAAACATATGTATGGAGCACGGCACTTTACGGCTGCGAAACCTGGACGGTAGGGGAAGCAAGTAGGAAGAAATTAGAAGCTTTTGAGATGTGGTGTTACCGAAGAATGATGAAAATACCATGGACTGATAGGGTTAGAAACGAAGAAGTATTGGAGAAAGTCGGCGAGAAAAGGAGTATGTGGAAAAACTTAAAGAAGAGAAGAGATAGAATGGTAGGCCACTTGCTGAGACATGGGGGAATAGTCCGCGATATTTTGGAGGCAGAAATAGGAGTGAAGAAAGGCAGAGGTAGGCCTAGATTACACTACTGCTCGCAAATAGTAAGGGATGTAGGTTGTAGCACAATTAGCGAAATGCGTAGGTTAGCACAAGATAGGAGAAGCTGGAGGTTAGCGTCCAACCAGTCTTAGGACTGATGACCTAATGATGATGATGCATTAAATGTATACAGTATCAAATTCCATACAAACAGCAATTTTTTTTGTTTTTTGTTAGATACCACACTTTTTTTCTTGATTTTCTGTCATATTCCTGTGAATTTTGAATATGGAAATTGAATGTCTGTGGTGATATGTGATCAACAAAATAAAAATTTTCTCTAAAAAAAATAAAAAAAAAAGGTTGGAAATTGGATATAAGTAATTCTAACTTTATACTTTTGAACATATTTATTGGTTACTATTTAAATGGGTTATGTAATTACTGTAGTGCTGTATTTCCCTAATCGCTTATTTTCTTATTATCATCTTCAGAATTATATTGAAAAATTATGTAGAGTAGATTGAATAATCAATCTGGGACAATTTTATATCACATGCTTATAGCACATGCTTTCTTTTAGTTGGGTCACCATTAATATCCACAGATATGACCATCAAAATATGTGTACTTGCCATAAATGTATGCATTTATAGATAAAGAAAATTAGAATTTTTTTATTAACGAGAGAATAAAACATTATTTGCTAATATTAAAGTTAACAAAATGATTACACTAATACATACAAAAGAGTACATTTCACAGTTCACTGACACATTTCTCAGTTGTACAGGAATTTAAAGACACAGTAGACAGAGTGTGAACTGTAGAAATGTAATCTCCTGTAGTTACCAATTTATATAGGGACAGGTAGTTTTCGTATGTTCACTTTCAAACTGTACACAAATTTCTACAGCAGGCAGATAAACGCATACACACTAAAAACTTACATTAGTAAGCAACAGGAAGGGCAATAGCTACATACCTGGAAGTGGAGGTGGGTGTCTGGGGGGGCTTGGACACCTTGGTTGATATGAGTGACAGTCATTCGAGCTGTTCGTCACCTGACTGATGGTGCTGTGACCCGAGTCTGAGGAAGTTACAGAACCTGCATAAACATGCCACCTTTGATAAACGTGCTCGACAGAAACAAGATGCACGGATAATAGAGGAAAAATGTGCCAAAAGTATACATTAGTGCAAGAGGTTGCAAGAAAAGATGTGTATTTAACTATGTATATATGTATATAAATATATAAAAGGCAGATTGACATGCTTTTCTATATTTACAAATACTTTACATCATTGTAAATACTGTAGTTTAATATTACATGTTTTCAAATATGTATGTATGCAACACTAAAACGGGATATAAACATGCATTGTCAACATGGAATGTATATGTAATGGCTAAAATTTGATATAAATAACTGACGCCAGATTTTATTACATCTTATTCAAATAACATTGTATAACTAATACACGTGTAAGCATTATTTAATGCTTCGGTAAGAAATGTACCGAATCAAAGTGTACTCACCCGAAGTAAGTGTTTTTCTCAATGGCAAATTACTGAGAGATGTAACACTACTGCTCTCCGCCGATAGAGCAACTGAAGGTAGCGGCGCTGGTGTATCAGAATGTGACCTTTCGTGCATAGCTCTACCGCCCGCACCAGAACTACTCGAACTGTGAGAACCGTAACTCGAATAACTACCTGTAAACAAAAATTAGATTTCAATAGTTTATTAAGAAGCGCACATAGAATAGAATTATGGCCATCTATCTGCTAAATAGCAGTACAATTTTCTCTGCGAAGGGTATCAAAGATGCCATGCACCATATGAAGCCTCTGCTGAGTGCAGGCATATTCTATAAGAGAACTGCCTTGTTCAATTTATTTCCAATAGGACATCAGACGCGAGAATTGCATACCACAATTTAATTTTTATTGGGAATTGTTAGTTCTGATTCAAAATGGAAGGGGTTGGGTTTCGGAAGAAGGGCATGGTTACATTTGAGAGTGGAACAGATATTACAACCCCTTAAATTTAATACCACATCAGGCAGAGATCTGGAAAGTTTAAAACAGAAGGAAAACTGATGTGCTAAGAAAAAATAGATAAATGGTTCTACCACTTAGAAAGTTAATGTGCACATAGAGAAGAGATTCTAAACGGTGAATGGCATCTTTAACACCCTTTGTGAAGAGAGTTGTTTTGTTATTTAGTAGGCAGGTGATTATAATGTTATTCTAAACAGCAAAGAAATGCTGTAAGTGTTGGCTTTGCTTTTCCCGTTTCACTGAAAAGTAGCAAATGGGAGACAAAACTTAAGGTGATTACTTGTTCTGGTTTTGTGCACTACGGTTGCTACATATTGACCACCGGCTCAGACATTAGTCGTTTGTAGTAATATAACCGATTATGAAAGTAAGAATGTTTATATCATTGAATATTATATTTTTAATTGTAAGGTTTTAGGCAAGATAAATGTCCTATCTAATATATCTCTCATGGGGACATGATGCGTGAGAATTGCATATCGCGATTTTAAAGCAACTCTTTGGCAGGGGCGTTAAAGATGTCATTTACTGCATGTAGTCTCCACTGAGCACAGGCCGACATGCACCAAACTCACATGAAGGGAAGTATTCTACACAGGAATTGTCTACTCTATTATTTATGGAAAGCCTTACAGGTACATTGTTGTCAAATAGAAAATTTTCCTCTATCTAACATTTTATTATTACTTTTACAGTGAGTATGTAAAGCTGCTCGAGAAAAAATTGAAAAGACCTTTATTGGATAGGAAAAAAATTACTCATCCGGGTTAAGATTAAATTCATAAATATGTAAGTATGCAACATATGCACATGTTGCCATATAAATCTCTTTTGTGACATTGTAATTGTTTTGGTCATATTTATGTGTTCATTGCATAACAGCTTTTTTAAGTTAAGTTATTTGCAATCTATTAATATAGTTTATTAACCTGTCCCTTTACTTTATATAACTAATACCCTTATCAGTGCTATTTACTATGACTATGAAATCATTTGACTATGATTTTTTTAGTAAACAAACTAAATTATTCAATAAGAATAATTTAGGTTAATTAATTTAACGTATTTCAATAAACCCGTTATATTTGTGTATACCACTCTGTATGTAAGTTAGTTTAGTACATTCTTAAAATTACGTTTTAAACATTTACAGTTAAACTTTGAGTGTATCTTTTTGGAACATTTAATTTAATTTTCGAGGAAATAACCTTTAACTTTACCTGTCGCACTAGGGGCTCTTCTAACTGCAGGACTAGCTTGGTTAGCATTTATACTATGGCTCGGTGGTGCTCTTGGTTGATGTGGTCTTGTTTTAGTTGGTTCTGCTAATGCTAACAATTTTCTAACTTGCTGAGGTGATGCTGATCCTAAAATTGAAAATGATTACAATCTCAATGCACGTATAACATGATGTAACATTTAATATCATGTTCAATAATATAAAATGCAAGGTGACATTCAGATTATTTTTATCAATTTTGATGTGAAGCGAAAAAGAATGTTAAGAGACTTTTAATACGTTCACCTGAAATATAGGCAATTATGAATTAATATTGCCTATATTTGAAGAAAATATACTCTCATTACATTCTTTCTTAATGGTATGTATTGAAGAGGCTACATCACAGTTTATATAAATTTTAAACTATGTAAAATTTTGCAATGAATTTGTGCTTAAAAGGTCTTTCATTTAATTACTTACCAAATTTAGCTGTAGGTTTTCGTTCATCACTAGCGCTACTAGTGCTGCTGGTTGTTGAAGGGGCTGGTGAAGCATGTCTTTTTGATCTCTGAGTACCAGGACCTGATGTGCCACCAGTGGCTGCCCCTTCACATTCTAAAGACATTTCGTGCAGTTTTGCCTCATCGGTTTCAACTTGCAAATTGTTTAAATAGGCCTTCACCCTTCTCACCATTTGAGATTCTTCAAACATCTTTTTGGGATTAGGAGCTGCTGTTGATTTTTTTCGTCTTTTGACTGTTGCTTGCCCTTGAAATGTGTTTTTAAGATTATATATATGGTTCGTGGTTCATTATATAAATGATTGATTTATAGTGGCAATTCTTACCTTGGGCATGGTACTGTGAAGATGCAGTGGTAAGTTGATTTAATGCCACCATGGCATTACTGGGTGGTTGGCCTCCCAATTCGAGCATTGTAAGTAGATCGTATGGGCTGCTACACATATTACCAAGAGATCTGACTTCTTTAGCTAACATGCGTAGTTTTTCAAAATTTACTAGGCCTTCAACTTGTGAATCGTTGCCAAGATGAATGAACGTTAAGTCTTTCTTAACTACCGGATAAAAAGGTATCTAAAATATGATACAAAAATTTAATATATTATTCAACGTCAAACTATAAAATGTGAGATATGGATCGTTTATAGCCAACTTTAAAACAAAATAAAAAAGACTTGGTAGAAAATGTGTATGAAATAAATACATAGAAAAAAGGTAACAAAGATGCGAAGGAAGTAAAACTGTGTTGCAACATAGGAAAAACAGTACAAATGAACGACACCTAAACTTACAGTATGAGTAAGTACCAGAATTGACTAAAAAGTAAAGAATGATGTCATAATGTGTGATAGCATTTTGTGTAAATAAATGTATGATAATAAAACAAAACTTACGATTGGGGGTTGTGTTTGCTCAGCACTTATTAATTGACGGTACTTGCTCATATTTCTGGACGGATCCATGAGCTGCTGTAGCTCTGAAAATATCCTCTGATATTTTCCTGGCAATTTATCCCAACTCTGTCTCAATCTAGAGACTGCCCCGTGCCCTAAACCACTCACAATTGCAAACATTGAATTGAAGTTTTTGCATTCCTTACATTGTCCTAAAAAATAGTGTTTTCATATATTTGACAGAGAATAGATAACAAAATTATACTGTAATATGATACAGTAATGGTTTGATAAAAGTAAAAATAGTTTCCACACAAAATACTTTTTGAGCTTACATTAATTATCTTAATTACAATATTTTTATTTTTATGGAATGTTATAATGATAAATTCTACTTTTCACAGATATTATTTTATATTCAGTCATTCTTCAATTACTTCATAAGGAAATTGTCAATAATTTGTACAATATATCGAAAATAGGCATTCTGCCATAGCAGTAATTAAA
Organism: Rosalia funebris; assembly: GCA_037954035.1. Taxonomy (NCBI): domain Eukaryota; kingdom Metazoa; phylum Arthropoda; class Insecta; order Coleoptera; family Cerambycidae; genus Rosalia; species Rosalia funebris. The sequence continues at coordinate 27,426,750 of JAZFAV010000009.1, read as the reverse complement.
TTCAATGTATGTATGAACATACTTGTATGCATACTTACTTGCAACTTTAACAAACTGTTTGATAATTTTCATTCTTCTCACTGGATTATGTTCTGAACAGACTTCGCTGACAACCCAGAACATCTCTTTGTTAACCAATGCAGCGAACTGGTCCAACATTGGTGTTCCATACTTTGACTGTAATTCAAATAGATCGTCGATGTATTCTGTTGGTTCGATTTGTCTAAAAATACTGAAATCTTGAAGCGTCAATTGAATGGCAACTTCTACAGCGTTTAATTGCAAGAAATGCACAGCACTCTCTCTCACTAATTCCGGAGCTAACTCATCAGGTACTAATGTCTCAGTAATTCCATTAGTCTTCAAATAATATCGACTGCTCAAGCCTATCCTTTCGGCCAAATTCTGCAATTGATCCGGCAGACGTCTTTGCTTTATTGTTTGAGTGTCTGTTACAGAAACTTCACAAAGACTGAAATTACTACTGGGATCTGTCATTCCAAACTCTTGTAGTGCTAACATAACCACTTCATGAGCAGTAGTCTCTTTATGGACCAACAGGTATTTGTAACTCTGGTCGGGTTTATACACCTGACAAAAAAGTATTATTTAACAAAGAAAAATATAAAGAGCAAATATTTTCTTTACCTTTAATACATGCTCAGGATAATCCGTACATCTTAAGTCATCATAACAGATTGACATCAGATCGGGATTACTTTGAGATTGGTAAAGGTTTGTACCTAACGTTGATGGCGGATTAAAGCTATCGACTTGATCCTGACTAATTCCAACGCTAGAAAAACTTATTATTAGTTTAGACTTGTATCAAATTATATGTTACAACTTACTTTATAATATTTTTAGGCAAGATGTTCATCTTCATTAAAGCCTTTTGCAACCTTCTTTTAGGTCCAAGTGTCATGAAACTTTGCTTCTTTCCTTCCTTGGCGGGACTGTTTATTGTTATTGGTTGAGAAGCTGGAGGGTCATGACCTAATATTATGTTCCCGTCAACGCTGGACAGTCTAGCTCTAGGATCTGGTTGTAATTTTGAGATTTCTGAAACTTTTCGGCTTCTTGGTCGTGGCGAATTATCCGGAGTATTTAGCATTTCCTTAAAATGTAATAGATTCGATTTTACCGTAATACTTAAGTGAGTTGTACCGCGCAATATTTCCAAAGCCCGAGCATGAGAAACATGCTCAAAACTCTGTCCGTTCACTTCTAAAATTTGATCGCCTCGTTTTAACCCTACATCTTCGGCTTTTGATTTTTTGTCCACTTTAGATATGAATATTCCAAAATTTCGTTCAAAACCTCCTAAGATTTGGAAGTTTAGAGGTTCATCTCGATTGGGCCTGGCCAGTACGACATTTCGTATTCGAGCCTTAGCTGCACATGCTATACTTAATAACCTCAACTGGCCTACCATATTTTCGTTTTCGAGGCCTTGTTCAAATGTTTCTAAGAATTCTATCATATCGGGATCCGTTTCAAAGTCCGTGAAATGATTATTCACCCACAAAAGAACTACCCTCGTTACTCTGTCGCGCACGTCTGAATCTTTAAACCACTCCAAAAGCTGATTTGCTACATGGAGAGGGCTTTTGATAAAGACGCGATGAGTCAGTAGGAAATCTTCGACATAAGTGGGATCCGTTAATGAATTTTCTTCTATTAATTGAAGCATTAAACGTTCTGGTCTCGCACGTATAACTACATGCCCTCTACGGTTGTTACTGGGCTCCATAGATCCCCTTAGTTCCGTCACCATTACTAAGTTACCATCTTCTTCATGCCTTCGTGTGTTTTCCTCTCCTTGATGGAGTATTCTAAAAAGTAAGAATCAAGGTAATGTGCCTTATTTATTGACTATTTTGGTACCATACCTATAATAATCCGATTGAGTTATGCATACAAACTGGCAGTCATCACATTTAGTAATCATAATACCCTTGTGGTAAAGTTTATCCATAGTAGGGAGTATCCCAAAAGCATCTCCCATCGTAAGAGTCTGGTTTTCTTCACCAGGTATAACTACTTCTACACAGCCATTTACTAACACTGACCAAGAGTCTAATTCTTCGCCATCGTTCATAACTATAGTGCCAGACTTTTCTACTACGGCGAACACCATTACAGAACAGAGGGCTCTCCTTACAGCTAGCGTCATATTTGTGAAAGCTTTTAAATGCTGGGTAAACTCCAACAGAGCTTCGATATCATCTTCGGTTCGTTCTGTAGGCTCTTTTTCCAGGCAGTCTCTCACTCGGTCTCTTACAGTCAAACTCTGAAATATCACATAATTAGGGTCAAATAACTTTTGACGTAAAAAGCTATGGTGCTTACATCCATACTTTCCACCAAATCATCTTCTTCGTCGCTGTCGACAATACTTTCAACAAGACCTGTGAGATCAAGCTCATCTCCATCCAATTCTGAATGGTTCGAGGCCATCGTATCGGATCCGCTATATGCGGAACTGGTATCTGAAGAATGCGACCCCCGGCTACATTTGTGATACAGGCTTTGTCGTGGAATGTTTTGGCCATACTGTAAAATATAATATATACATCATGATGATACTGTTAACTCATTATTACAGATTACAAGATACCTACGAGTACTAAATTATTATATATTATATGTTTATATTAAAAAAAAGAGAGAAATATTTCGGAAAGCTTATACCTTTCTAAGATCAAGAGGCGCAGGTATTTCACTGAAAACAAATAAATTTTCTTCTAAAAACTACGAATTACATAATAACACATACAAGATAATTTTCTTATTTTATTTCAATTTTACAGTATGTCTATGAAGATTATGTTTCAGAAAACACTGGAATTTTACTTTTTAAGAAAGGATTACTTTTTATTATTGAATGTATATTCTACTCGTATATATCATCGACATCATTAATTCTGAGGCCGGGCTATGAGTAAAAGTATACGCATAAATTGAACAGTAATCGACTTCAGGAAAAGAGTGAGTAATGATGGTAGTATTTTGTTAATGATTAATATTAATTATACAAATTTATATCAGGTAAATACTAGTAAATAAGTAAATACTAATGTAATGCTACGGCAATAATCTCCGATAAAGTTGAAATATAATTTCTCTCTTAATATATTGCTTCTGATTAAAATATAATAGTGGTGTATGTTATATTTATGGAATTATCAATTGCTTAATGTTGGAAGCCTAATTAAGCCTAAAATAATTTTAATGATGGAAGATCTGGGGATGGTATAGGTTAGATACTTCTACAAAATATCATGTGAAAAGTTCATAACCATTTAATTTATATGATTAATGATTATGGATAGTTGGCGTATAATGGTGTCCCATTTCGTTGGTACTGGAAGGTGGTGTCTGGAACATTTGGGTCATCATTTTTTGGGTATTAATAATAAGGAGATCAAGGAGTTCTTAAGACGGCTAGATGCTTATTACGCTTTTTTAATTGATTATTCTTCATGCACTTCTCAATGAAAAATTGTCCTAAAATCTATTTATTATAATGGCTGTTAATTTTCCCTGAAAAAATAATTACATTATTTTTTTAAAGGAAAATTAACAGTTTTCCTCCAATATGAAGGAACTTGAAGTATTCGGTTCATATGTTTTTGTTTACATATGATTAAGGTAAAAAAGCCGGCTCATCCGAATATATTTTACTATTTATAAATCTAGAACCGATATTACATCATCTTTTTACAAACTTATGTCTGTCGATAAGGATCTTTGACATTAAACTTTTATAATAAAAACCGCTATATAGGGACGTCAACTGCTCATTTCTAGAACGCGAAGAACTGAACACTGGTCCATTATCTACGCTCATATTTCTCATAGATGCACAGAAGTTTTAGGGCCAATAAGGAATGTACTTGGATATCTTCCAGAATTTGCAGGCAGCTATAAATATCTAGAGAGGAATCTAAGATGATGTGTCTTTCATCAAATTTTTAAATTATTTTGGGTACTAACGTCTTTTTTTCATTATTAAAATTTCAGGCCATTCTTTTTACGACGAACTATAAAAAGTACAGTTTTCTTTTACTTAATTGGTACACTATTGTGAGAATTTCAACTATACGAAAACATAGTTAAGTCATCAAAAAGTTCATTAAAATTATCAAGGTTTTATAGGCGCATCGTATAATGGCTAATTAGAATTACAATGCAATATTGGATTTTGATTGACGAAATTTTTAGTATTTGAAAGTTTTTTTTTAATTCTTAATGTTGTTAGTTAGTTTTGACAATATTTCTTTCTTATGATTTTAAAACAGTAAACCTAAAATGTAAATTTAACTTACCGCATCCTCAAACATAATGTTAATACTGCGATGCTGAGGATGATCCATTAGTGGTGAATTTTGTACTCTTCTATTTTGTTCTATATCTGGATAATCAATCTAGAAAAGAAACAAAAAAACACTTTATAAAACATATCCCAATTTTTCTTGCAAATTATATTTTATGCAATATTTTTAATTTATTATAGTGCATAAAGGACGCAACATAAGGCTTCTAAAAGATTTCAAAATTATAAATACCAAATCTGAACTCATATACTTTAGCTGACAAGATTTCCCACGAGAAGAAAACCATATTATTACATTACAATTGAAGACTGGTAGGATAGAATATTTATTCCTTGATAAGAGTTAATATGCAAAGTGTGCATTTATTGATTTTACAAGTATTATTATAATTATACTTGTACACGCTAAATAGTGCGTTGAACACAAATCGAATGTTTAAGTAAACAATAGTTAAGATAGTATTACCATTAAATATATTATTAAACACATAATGAATTAGATGGTGATAAAATCGACAATGACAGTAGAAAACATAACAATGTACACACGTCATTAATAGTATTTCCGATTAAATAAAAATTTTAACTAGGTATCTAAAGTTTAATATACTAATTTGTCATATTTTAACATATATTTTTATGTATGATGTCACTGGCAATTTAGTTAAATGGATGACTATATATTTTTTATATTTACAATTAGTAGCCTAACACTACTCTAATCAATCAAGAAAACAAAGTTTTGAATAAAGTGTGGTAATATACTATTTTGGTCGGGTATCCAATTTATGTATTTAGAGGCAGTCGGTTGTTAAGACCAAATTTGTTGGTGTTAAACCGAAGACGAATATGAATATATTGATTGCAGTGGTCAATCAAGGCAAATTGTTTGCAATAAGTTTAAATAAATCACATCATCTCGAGCTAGATCTCAGGCTCAGATCTACTAGATGTTACATTTTAAAACACGCCTGTTTTAAAATGTAAAATATAATTTCTTTTTAATGTTCAGTGTATGCTTGGTCGGAAAAGTAATACTAGAAGTGTGTACTTTAAAAGTTGTAAAGTAGACAGTTTCATTAAAATATTACAATATTCATATGTATATATTATCTAAGTATTGATAATGAAATACATATTGTACATATATAAAATTTATAAAACCAATCAATACCTCTTCCGAACCATAACACGAGTGAGCATTTGGCCATGACAAGGAGTTGCTTCTTCTGAGATCTTTCTTCATTACATTCAAATTGTTGTAGGTGGAACTTCTTCTTCGTAAATTAACTCCAGCTATAGACATTCTCTTTTCGGGTGGTAGCCTATCTAATTCCATCGCAGTTCTCAATGCGTGTTTCAACATTTTTAAGCCTAGGTAAAGTTTTACGTTAATTAAGCGTTTCAAGTGATAATAAGGAGCGGACGATGTATTAGACATAAAATAACTTTTTATTCCCTTCAATTATGACCCTATTTATTTTGTAAGATATACAGTGCGCGTTTAAAGTATCTCCCTTTAACTAAAGAAGGCCTAAAAGAACCAAAATTGGCATACATTAAAGTGTACAAATAATGTGTTAATGAATGGTGATATAATCAAAGGTGGCGTTGCGGAACGATTTTGAAAATTATTTTTTATGGCAGCAATGGGCAAGTAACACCTCATTTTAAAACTGCTTCAAATGTCTATTTAACATGGTCTTTATTTTGACAATCTGTCTTGATTTGTGAAAACTTCGATTAAACTTAATATTGACATACTATCAAACTCTTTAGGTGGTGTAAAAGGTAAGTTTAGGCTTGCTGTAAAAGGTATGTGTTAGTTTTTTTTGTCTAACAGAAATTCTGCAAAAAGTCACTTGGATGATTTTACATATCCAAATTTTATTTCGTGTTTACATTTAGAAATTTGATTTAGCATACTTTTGATTGCTTCTCATACTTCAGAAGAAAAGAATGATTTGATTCTAATTATTGGCGAGGCTGGAAGATATCTACAAGTAGCTGCATGTATTTTTAATGAGATGTATCCCAATAATTCTCTCTAGATCATGACAGATATTGAAGAAGTTGCAGAGAACATGTAGTATTCAGGATGAAAAAGAACTGGACGCCCAGGCACTGCAGAAAACCTACAAATAAATATTGTGGTTGGGACAGTCGGGAATCCCACACAATCTACATATTAAACTGCAGCTGTGTGTGAAGTATCATAGCAAAAACTTTGCAGAGGTTTAAACAATAAAAAAAAAACCCCAAATGGTTCACCAGCTTACGGAAGATGACCCCGATCGCAGACTTTAATTTTGTGAAATATCAGAAAAAATAGCCCGGGTACCTCGATCTTCAAAAACGATTCGTTTCAACGATGACTTCTCGTTTTTCCTAAACGGTAGTGCGAATACTTATAATTTAGCGTACTGGAGTGACATGAATCCTCATATTTTTCGTGAGTGACACATACAATTTGTAGAAACAGTCAACGTGTGGGCAGGGATCTTGGGTAATCATATAATTAGATCAGGGTTTTTGCATCGAAATTTACAGGGAGAGGTGCATTTGGGCATGTTGCAGTAGTGGGCAGTTGGGCGCTAATTTTGGAGAGTCTAGAAGAAACTTCTGTAGAATTTTGAGATGTGGAAATAATTACACAGACGAACAAAGATTTTGTGATCGGACTTTCTTTGACTTTTTGGTTTAGTTACATACCATGAACTATAGAAACACTGTTTTTTTGTTTCGCCCTGTGTTTAATCGGTATGTAACGTTTTTAATATAACGTTTCAATGTGTGTATGTTTACTCGTGATATCGCCTCGTGTGTTTTTTTATTTTGTTTTTAAAAGTCTAGAAGTTGCAAAAATACACCAAATATATTTTGTTAATAAATTTAACACCCCGTTCAAAAAATGTTATTTACGTAAATTTGGTTGATCTGCAAAAAATTCTTTTGCCGCTACTCCATATTAAATTACGATTAATGAAGCAATATGTAAGAGCTATAGATAAAAATGGAAATTGGTTTAAGTACTTATGTGGCAAATTTTCAGCTCTCTCTGAAGCAAAATTAAAGGAAGGCATTTTCGTAGGCCTACAAATAAGAAAATTAATGCAAGACCAACAGTTTGAAGAAATGAAAAAGAACCTTGGATATGCTTTAAAAATGTAATAGAAATATTTTTAGGATACTATAAACATCCGCAGGATGAGGAAATTGTCATCAAAATCAAAATGCTGGATAAGTTTAAGCAACTCGGTTGTAAGATAAACATAAAAATTCATTTTCTGTGTGCTCATCTGGACTACTTTCCAGAAAATCTTGGTGCTGTTAGTGAGGAGCAAGGTGAAAGCTTATCAAGACATAAAGAAGATGGAAATGAGGTTACCAGGGATGATGACCAGATTACTGTTGGATGCTGAAAAGAGAACATCCAAACGAATGATTACACAAGAACAACTACACAAAAAATGAAGTTTTTTTTGTTAAAAAGGGAGAGATTTTCAAAGAAAAAAAAATAAATTAGAGACTCAAAACTATTATGTTGTTGCTTTTACTATGTTTTTTAACGTTTATTAAATATAAAATTCTGTTGATCAAAAACCTTACGTGAGGGGCAAAAACGGAAGGTAGGTATGAAATCAGCGTAAATAACTCACTTATAATCACTTATCAAACCCAAATCAACTTTCAAAATGTCAAAGTTTGTAGGCCTGTGTTATTGATTAAGATGGTACTCCTCTGTACTATTATTAAGTTTAAACGCGCACTGTATTTTGTATTATAATTGTTGGAGGTGTATTATAGATATTAATTTGTAACCTATACCTCCAATAAAGGTTGTTTGGTTATTTTATTACCAATTCAACTCATTTACATTTCTTGCTCGTGTTTGTGTATAATGTTTATTTAGAATACGACGCACAATATCGTAACACTGTAATGTCAACATAATTTTAATTTTTTTTGGCGGCAAATTAAAAAATAGTTAATATATTCAGCGATTTTAATCGAGCTAATATTAGCAATGTTAACGATACTGTATTTATATTAGGTTCAATTGGCTTTGTGATTTTTGTACACAGAATATTCGACAACAGTATTTGTACATAGAATATTGTATATGCCTACAATAGTTCATATGAAAATTCGCGGGTGTTTGCAGTGGTAAAGCGTCCATTAAGGCTGCGAGGCTGGCAGGATTGCATATCATTCTTCGCGTCGGCATGCCGGTAACCGGCAATGCGTATGCACTGTCTGGGCTAACTTGTGCTCGTACACACATCAAAACAGGGATTATAAACAGTAATGTAGTGATTAGTGATTATTCTTTTATACTACGAAAATAAATTCTAGAGGTACAAAAATCGTTGGCATTTTACACAACAGTCTATCTCGAAAATCTTTGGGCACATTTAAAAGTCGTAATATATATTTTATTAATATACTCAGAATATATAATAACGATTTCTATTCAAACAATTATAACATATCGCATATATGCATGCGGAGAGCGATACTGATTAGTGGTTACAATATCATCGACAAGAAAAGGACGTTTAAATTGCCTATTGAATACCCCTGTGACTGGGTCTAACTGGTAAGATGAGCAAGTGTCAAGATAAGCAAGTAAACCATTCTTGTGAAAGAAATTGCTAAGTACACGGAAGCAGTCTCTATATCTGTAGAAAAGAATAACAACCTCATGGAGCGGAAGACTTTTGTGGAAATCTTAAAGATTATAGCTTGATGAAATGATGAAGGAAATTATACTAAGTAAATTAAGGACGTATATTTGCAATATTAGAATTTAACAGGCTATATCAAATATGTGTTAAATGATAAATGTGATGTGTTAAGATGTGAAATATAAAATTTACATTAAATTACGTTTTCTTAAAAGCTTCTAACAGGAAATAAGACAATAAACAAAACAAAAGTCCCTTGGAAATCCAGCAAACTATTTTTTATATAGTTATTCTACGCCGTTTTTCTCAAAATCCTTATTTTTATTTTTTATTTATAATCTTTTAAACAAACAACCGCGAATTAGAATATAATTTCATAAGTTCTTTATTAGACTAACTTTCAAGAATTTTATCACAACAGATTTCAACAGGATAGCATTGAAAAACAAGGACATTTCATGTAATTCTAAAGAACGACGATATTCTATTAAGCAGTGTATTTTATCAATGGAAGAAATTGTATAAACATCATATTCTACGTTGCAATTAACATTTTTTTTTTGCAAATGGCATATAGTATAATTTTGCTTGAATGTTTTGGACTTCGAGGTAGTGGCTACCAACCTAAATCCGGTGCTGGACTTATAACTTTGACGATATCAAATTAAATGAAATATTAAATGTACATAATCAAATTATTATATGACAAGTATATATGTATATTACGATACTTTTTTCTTGTATAACGGTTCACATTTTACTGATCTTGAAGGCAATGTCTCGCAATATACCGTGCTTTCATTTTAAAACTGTACATAGGTTCCACCGTTCGGTCCTTCTCGGAAAATTAACCACCGCTCAGGTGGGGAGTCCGGCCGTACGCCGTGATGATTGACGACTTAGATTTCACATTTACCGTGGCATACGTGTTTGGCATTTAGACGAGTGAACTTCGTAGTAATACGTGTAATTTTAAATAGATTCTTTTAATTCTAAACTTGGTAATTATGACGTACTCACTTGAGGAAAAAAGTGATTTGATATATATCATGGTCTCTTCAAGGACATTCATTACGTGCAAAAATGGACCTTTTCTCAGTCAAATATGTAAATCGTCCGATCCCTGCTTTGAACACAATATCGATAGTAGTTGAAAAGTTTAAGTCAACGGGATGCATTTTAGGTTGTAAATGCCATAAGACACCTAGAATTAACGAGGATGCTGAAATGCAGGAATTAATGGTGTGTACAATGGTTCAAATATTTCTATCCCAAAAATTTCCGAGGAGACTGGTTTTAGTGTGGGTAAAATTCACAAAATTTTAAAGAAAAACAAATATCATTCCTATAAATACAAAGCCCATCAAGAAATTTTCGATGAAGACCAGTACCGTAGAATGGAATTTTGTAACACCGTAATGGAACGTGCAAATGCGGATGACAATGTTATTTATAACATCGTGTTCACCGATGAATCCACGTTTCCGTTACATGGTAGGCACAATCCATCAATTCTACGGTATTAAGGGCTAATATTGAAAATTTATTTCAAATTATTAGCCCTTTTATGCTGACCGACGTTCGTTCAGAATTTTACGACAGGTTGGGTTATTATTTGGCGCAAGACGGAGGCATCTTCGAAAATTTTCTTTAGTTTTTTTTCTTATTCAAGGGGATATTTTTTAAGTTTTAAGAGTTTGTATTTTATTTTTAATTATTTTAAGAGAATCTATTTATTTTTAAACGTTTTATTAGAAGGTACTTTTTTTTAATGCAAATCCAATTATAAAAATAATGCAAAAAATATCATAGTTTGCTGTTAAATATGGCCAAGATATTTTTTCTTTAAATACCTTGATTATCTTTTAACAGTAAACCCATCAACATCACTTCCCACGTAAAAGTTTTTCCCCGTTACAAATACGATGTACACTCCCTCACGTGTAGAACGTAACTGTCGTAACGCCGCTAATTATCGACACTGGACAACCTGAAGCAGGGCGTACCGTCCGTGTCCCCTCCACATTATACGAAATCGACCGATTGTCTTGCTGTCTAGTAAAAAAATGAAAGAACGGTATGTCACGATATACATACATATGTATGTCTCTTTATGATTCAGTGTGTTGAGGTGTACTTGTATTGTTTATGTTACGTATATTTGGTACAAGATAATACAGTAATGGACTTTATACTTTAAGGGCTATATACTTTACAAGATAATATACTTTACTGTATAATATTTAATATAAGTTTTATACTACATATTTTCTATATTCAAAAATATATAGTTTGCAGGGATCTTAATAAATTAAATATTATGAAGGCAGTTGCTTATAATTATGAAGTTTAGGAGGCAACATTCTAGCAAAGTTTGATATATTTTTTTGAGAAATAAATGGAATATGGACTATTTTATAGGTTTAAACATTCTCTGTTAATACTATAAATTCTATAATGATATTTATGAAAAACGTCTCTCAACAGTCAATATAGACGGTTTTTATTTAATAATTTAAAAATTAATATACAATCTTTAGTCTACTGTTTTGTGTGGTTTTGTTTTATTTATTTCAAGAAATATGCGAAGAGCGGTGTTTTTTTTACTGCAGAAAGTAAACCAAAAAAAGGGGTTTAACGTAAGTAACCGCATGTTTTTATGTAATTATAGCACATTTCTTATGTAAACTGCATATTCTTAGTAACGGTTTTTTAATCCAGAATTATTGTATATTTATAGTATATTGAATTATTGTACTTCCACCATTCTGATAAAGGGTTTCACTTTACTTCCCAAAAATATTCAACAGGAAATACTGATTTTAACTGAATATGATACTTTTAAAACCTACTGAAAGTAACTGATGAATATGTACTATTTGGTTTCTCATTCACGGTCGGTATTACATTTATAAATTTTATAATGCAGCAGATCCTTTGATATTTGAAATTAATTTTGTGAATGCGAAACCAATAGAAATTTATTGGTTTAATGTATTATTAATTATTAGTATTTGATTTTAGGGTGATAAGTTGATGAAATAACTACGCCTTGGGGTATTTGATCATAATAAATCAGCATTTATTATGATACAGAAATGCCTAATAGGTATAAAGGTCAACAACAATTAGTATTCTAGAAATTTTTGATGTGTCTGTTTGATAAAATGCAAATTTTGAATAAGGTTTTCAAACAATTGGTTATTATTTTTTCCATAGGTTCGTTAAAAAATAACTGAAATTGCAGATTAATAATCGTTTGTTATTTAAGTGTATTTGTCATAAAATACAGTTATGAAATAAACTAGCTACAAAATTAAAATATATTTTGCTAATTTTACATGGTACAGAATAAATTTAGACAATAACCATATGGCTGTAATAAAACTGTCAGACGGTTAAAAAACATGTAACGTTTTATTTAGCTATGTTTCCATTAGAAAGCGTGTAAAAACAAAACGCCATTATCTATCAAACAAGATTTTCTTGACATTCAGTTTAAAGCATAATATTTATAGCATAATTGTCTATAAGAATCGTATGTAGAATATTTTGAAATTAGGTGCACTTACTAAATTAAAACTGAGTAAAAATAAAATACTACCGGATTCTCTTCGATTAAAATTTTTTATTTTTTTTAACGGAACGATAATAATAAATTAATTTATTATGAAATGACTAAAAAAAGTTATTTTGTACCCCGCTGATTACGCTTTTTTACGCTGGGCGATTTATATGGGCGAAATAACGATATTTTAACGATATGATTTTTATTTTTTTTTTAGAAAATTAGCCCTAGTATGGCTAACTTACAGGAATTTTCAAATTTGCAGGAAATTTCAACCCCCTTTATTTTAAATAAATCCTGTATATACACAGTATAACATTTTTGTAGTCAGAAAATTAAAAAACATTATCTCCTTTTACAATTAACTAAATAATATATTTTACGTAGAAATATTTTGTGACAGATTATCAACTAAACAGAATAAATTTATTCTAATCTTCTGAAGCAATACTGGTGTTACTACGAGGTTCACTTACAATTAATTATACAAATTAATATATTTAAATAAAAATCATGACAGTTTAAAACTAAAATTTTTTTTGGACAACTTTGCCGAACATTTTTATCATTCCTAAAATTGAATTTTTAAGAAACAACTTTCAGTAACGACATTTATTGTTTCTGAGGATGTAAAAACAACCGAAACGAATTCCCATGTTCTATTCTTTTGTAGGGGGTGATTAGGTAGAGTAGTTAAAAATATATTGGTCACTTATTAGTAATTACGTTATGACAACGATTATTTATTTGTGATAAGTAACATAATCCCTGATAAAAATGTGGGAATCTTAAATAATAAAGATAGGCAAATGCAGAAATAGATGATACTTAAAATTCTATTAAAATTCTCATAAAAGATTCCGTACAATTGATAACATTTTAACAAGAACCATCTTAATAAAGAACCACTTTATTGTAAAAAAGATGACTACTTCTACTACATTATTCTATTTTCAATATCGGTTTTGTTGCACTATCTTGTTACATTATCTTTATATATACAGTACTTTCGTAAAGTAATGAATAGATTCGTTAAAAATTTAAGGACGAACTCTCGGACCCATCAAATTTTATTATGAATTGCGCATTTTTTAAAATACTATTAATACACAAAGGGTGCAATTTCAAAATAATAAATTTGCAATATCAAAATACTAAATTTAACGGCAGTGATTATTTAAATGATTAAGACGTTTAATAAATTCTTTTTGAACATTGTCAATAATTTCAGGAGGTATACTTTGTATTTGGTGAGGAATTCCTGCTTCTAAATCTTATACATTCTCCAGCCTAGTAACATTTTGCTTTTTAAGTATCCCCACAAAAGGTAATATAGGGGTGTCAAATCTGGAGATCTGGCTGGACACTCAATCGGCCCCCTTCCTCCTTTTCCAACGATTTAGTGAAAATAAGCGCGGACATGTGCTGCATAATGGGAGGTGCACAAAAGATTTTGTTGTCGAAAGAAAAAGTAATTTGTTGAAAGATCAGGTTCCTTTACATCTGGATATAAAGTTGTTAGTGCAGGAATAAGGCCGTCTCGAAGAAAATCTAAATGTCTTGCATCAGTTAGGTGCTTCCATCGATGCAAGAACGCTTAAATCGATTATGTCGCACCATACGTTCACTTTCTGGGGATCTTCGGTACGATTTCAAGTTTTTATCTGACAGCAATAAAACAACATAATCGGTTGCTCTGGCTACTCTCAGACAGCCAACGGTGCACAATTTTAACATTTAATTTAGCTGCTTTCTTCAATAATCATTGCCATTAAATTTACTATTTTGAAATAGCAAACTAGTTTCTCTTTATATTTTTATCTAACTTACATTGACGCCAGTGGCGGCTCGTCGGGGTAGGCAAGGTAGGCGCCGCCTACCTTTAAAATTTTATGTCATTTCTCATAACAGCGCAATTGCAATGAACTGTTAACGTCCCTGATAATACAGAAATATTTAATATAATTAATAATAACTATACTAATTACATTACCTATCGCCGTCGGCGGCGCTGGTGCCGTAAACACCCTTTATATATACCACCGCACGGCGCCGGCGCCGCGCCACACCGAATTAAATCATTTTATTCCTAAACAGAACAACCAGACCAGGCTCGGTTCTCCATCCCACCGCCTGAAAATCGATAGCTACACGTCAACCAGATGTCGGTAAGACGACAAACAGCGTTGTTGTAATGGCAAAATAATCGCAGCTCAGACGTCTGCTGAGACGGATGCATTCGGCGCCTGAGGTAGATCGGCGTTCTTCGGCAGATCCGAAGATGCCTTCGCATTGAATAAGCCGTGACATTACTCTATTTGGCGGCTCAGCATAATTAAATTAGTATTGACTATTTTGACTTTGTCAACTAGTAACAAGTGTGGCAGGGTCGATCGATTATCGGTAAATAAATAGTGCATATAATTAATAATTATTAACTGTGGAAGTGTGGGATTAGTAAAATAAATGTAATTCTAATTGCAAATTTCACTTTTACCTTTTACGTGGGTACAGTTGAAGATCTAAACGGTTTTAGGATTTTTAAGAAAATAATAGGGTAAATTAATAGTGATCGCGGCTCGTGTATCGTGTGATGCACTGTACTCCAGGAGGACGTACATTATAATTATACGGATAAGTATTATTTGAACTTCTTAATCTTAATATTTAATTTAAATACCATATTTGATTATTTCATCAACAAAATGGATAATCCTATTCATGACATCATTTGTTCATTATTAGAAACTCCATTTTCTCGACTAAAAGACGATGATCGTCGGGAAATTCTGACTAAAGGGCGTCCTAAATCGACACTTAATGTTTTGAAACACGATAAAAAACAGGGACATACTTTTTTGCGATCATTTAAAACCCACTGGTACGAAAGTCATCAGTGGTTATGTGGAAGTTATTTTAAACAAAGTTTATTTCGTTGGCCATGTTTATTACTTGCAAAAGGGCGAAATAATGTATGGGTCTTGCAGGGATTTACAGATTTAAAAAATTTATCCGCTGCTATTAAAAAACATGAATCTTCAAAAGAGCACATGATTAGTTATGTCAATTCCAAACGTTTAGAAATTAATTCATCAACAATCAAAGATGCTCTGAATATGCAGTCTTCATTGTCATTAAAATTATATAACGAAGAAGTTAGAAAAAATCGACTTCTATTAGGCTATTTAATAGATGTTACCTGTCACTTAGCAAGACAAGAATTATAGTTTAGAGGACATAATGAAAAAAGCAATTCATTTAATGCAGGCAATTTTCGTGAAACATTTAATTTGATAATTAAACGGGATATAGAAATCCAAGAGCATTTAAAAACAATAGGAAAATTTTTTTCTGGTTTATCTAAAACCATTTAAAACGATTTAATAGTTTGTATTTCTGAATATCTCATGCAGACCGTACATCAAGAAATAAAAGACTCATTATTTTTTGCAGTGCAAGCAGACGATACTACTGATATCCTCGAAAAGTCACAGTGCGCAATTTCAGTCAGATACGTAAATAAATGTGGCGAGATTAAAGAGAGGTTTTTAGGCTTTTATGACGTAAGTGAAGATCGAACGGCCGACGCAATGTACAATTTAATTACATCTGTTTTAAGTCCCTTTGACTATAAAAACAAATTAGTTGGACAGTGTTATGACAGTGCAAGTGTAATGGCGGGTTCACTAAATGGTTTACAAAAAAATTAAAGATGATGCTCCTACAGCTTTGTTTACGCATTGTAGCGCACATAGATTAAATTGCAAACAATTAAACACTTAAAATTAAACACTTGCAAAATTGAATATTTTGCAAGTGTAACTTCAATTCCAGGATTTTTTCATCAGTCTGCCAAACGAACATTTATACTCGATTCAGTAGTAAGGAAAACAATTCCGTCTTATTGTGAAACTAGATGGGCTTCACGTTCAAAAATTATTTACGTTTTAGACTCCAATTGGGACAATTTAAAAACGGTTCTTAAAAAAATCATTAACGATAAGTCATCAGCATCAGAGTCAATAAATGGTGCAAAAGGGTATCTTAAATTTATGAACGAATTAGAGTTTTCATTTTTAACAGCAGTGTATAAAAATATTTTTGACATTACGGATACATTATTTGATATACTTCAAAAAAGTCTTTAGATATCGGTTATTGTAAAAAGCAAGTATGTTTGGCTAGAGATCGTATTAAATCATTAAGAAATGAGTCAAAATTTAATGAATTATTTGAAAAGGCGGAAAGCAGAATTACTTCTGCGCCGTTAGCTAAAAGAATTAAATATGAGGCTACTGTCACTGATGACAGTAAAACATCTTTGCGCATCTTGTTTTACGAGGTTATTGATAATATTGTGACACAAATAGAAGTTAGATTTGCGGATATGTCTCAAATACTATATTTTTCTTTCGCCGATTCTTCAAAATTTAAAGATTACAGTAAAATATTCCCAACCGATTTAGTTTCAAATTTGGATAGTGTTTCTAAAAACCTTTTTGATAAACAGAAATTAATTAACGAGTTAGGGGTTATATATTGTGATGATCAATTTGAAACATTAAATATCGAGTCAATGTTGAAATATTTTGTGGAATATGAATTTCGAGAAATATTTCCAGAGGTTTTTAAACTTATTTTTTTAATTGCTACAATTCCAGCAACAAGTACATCGGTTAAAAGACATTTTTCTTGTTTAAAACGTATTAAAACGCATAGTCGGAACTCTATGAAGAATGAACGTTTATCGTCGCTTGCGCTTATTTCAATTGAAAAGGAATTATTTAGCACACTTCAGAAATCTGATGACTTCAACTTCACGGAAAATATAATTAACAAATTTTCATAAATTAAAGATAGGCGCATTAATTTAAATTATAAAAAGTAGTAGGTATCCACTTTGTAGTTGTCAGTCAATAATGGCGATGGTTAAGGAAGGCTGTGAGGGGAGGAGGAGGCCTATACCCTAAAGCGCCCTAAAATAATGTATTATTGCCAACCCAATTTACATAATATAGGTATAATACTCAATAAATATATTTCGTTTATTCCAATTTATTTATACCCACAATAACTATTATTATTCACGAATAACAAAGAGGTATCAAGTTCAAAAAATTCTTGTGAAAGTCTATATTTTTGTATAAATGAAAATCAATAATTGAAATTCTGAAGTACCAGGAAAATGCGTGACCTTGAAAATTTTAAAAATTTTCGTCTGCGGCGCTATTTTTAAGGATTGAAGAAGCTCATACGCCGCTATCGCCTACCCTAATATGGATACCATCAACCACCACTGACTGACGCTAATGCAATTATTACCTTAGCGTATGTACAAAAATGTGGTCTTTCGCATTCCGTAATAAATAACATTCATGAATCGCCCTAAATGTATTAATTATATGTTAAAAAACGCTTAATTAAAAGTGAAATTTGACGGGTCTGACAGTTTGTTCCCAATATTATTCCTTGAATTTTTAACAAATGTATTAATTATTTTACGAAATTACTGCATTCAAAGAATGGTATTCAATTAGGCATTGCAAATACATCGTCAATGTGTTTATTTTGTAGTTAAGAATGCAACGTCAGGAACGTCAATCAATACCAAACATTTCTCAAGAAATATTATTTATTCCAATTTACAGTCATTACTGTGCGATATGTATAAATACACAAACAATAGAAAATGTCGTTAAAAACAACTGCTTGTTTATGATACGATAACACGACCCTGATAATATTAATCAAAATGGGTTATATACGCTGGCTATCTTAAAAGGAAGGAAGCTTAAAAATAACGAAATATTTAAAATTCCAACTAGTTACGATTTTGAACTTAGTGTTATTGAAAATATTTGAGGTTTAGAAGTGTATGATTTTGAATAGCAATGGTGATAATGCCTTCTTTTTACCAAAAAGATGAAAAAAAAATCGTAGCTATACATTGAATTCATGATAGTAATATCTTTAAATGATACATTTAAAGTTTCTACATCTAAATGTAATTCGAAATACATCTCGGTTTGGATGTAGATATTCAATATCAAGAATTTTACCCACCTAAATACGAATAAACATCAATTATTTTATTTGCTGGATCACAAAACTAGTTAGCAAAACTGTCAGTCCTTAATACTTAGTACTATTCATTTCATCGCTATTTGCCAAATAAAAAACTCTCTTATCTTACCGATAAACGAAACAGTCTACCTAAACCTAGCCATAAAAACAAGCCACGGTATGTTTTGAGATTTTTTATTTGGCAAATAGCGATGAAATAAACTATAGTTAAATAATATAATGCATGAAATAGAATGTTATTTATACATGAAGTAGGAATTTAAATGTAAATGGAAGTACCTAAGAGGAGTCTTAACAAAACCAAGTAGAAAAAATCAAATCACAGCAAATGGCTCTTGGAGCGTTAATAAAATATACCTTAAAGAGTTCCGTCTTACGAAATGAGTTACTAAGTTTTTAAGTAAGTTGTATAAGCTTTATTAGCACCGGCGTAGGTACACCGAAACGAACTAATTTTATCCAAAATTATAAGGCTGTTTACAAGGATTTACGGATTAAAAGAACCCGCTAATGTTACTTTGGCCATTAATATTTAGTATGAACACACAATATTCTGAAAACATACCCAAGATTTACGAAACATCTCATCCTAATCTAAATATATTTGCCCCAAACTAAATTTTCATTGTCGGCATGTTTATTTATGTTAGGAACTGCAAACATATAAAACAAATATTTTTATGTAGGCAGTCGAATACACAATGTGTACAAAATTCGAACACAAAAGCCATTATTTAAGTAAACAATAACGTAATTATTTCATTAAAAACCTTTCGAAATACTCCAAATTCCGATAATTAGTGGTAATTAAAAAAATCGTTTGCACTCGCAGTTACAGAATCTTCCTCCATTTAATTTGAAACAATAGAAACACTTGGAGAAGTTTCGCGTACTTGTCACAAACACAATAGGCCTTAAATTACGAACTTTCACTGAATTTCTTTTATTAATTTAATCACTGGTCGGAGAAATAGGTGCGATATTGACGGTTTCCGATATAGAACTACACCCAGAGTTTGTTAAAATAACGCGGTAAAGTCCAGAGGAAGTGTTTCCTGTTGGAACTACAAATAATATGAAGTATGGTGGCTAAACGTCGACGTAAACTGATAATATGTGCATGTGCTTCTGCTCCGAGATGCCAAGAGTTGTTTTAATCTAGTAAAAATAGTTGCAGTGGGACACATATGCATCGCATTCACTCCGCAGATGAGCAGACAACACCCTAGTGTGAATGAAGCCGGTTCAGATAGGCCTTTCCGGAATTTGAAAAAAGGTCTGAACCAAGACGTAGTGACGTTGGCTTGAATTTCGAGACTATTTGATACTGTAAAAACATTTCTGCAGCCCCGCGCAACATGTGTTGAGCCGAATGAATTACTGATAAAAATATATCTCTGTTAATACTGACGATAGAATTTGTTATGAAACTAATAACAATCACGTATTCTATAAGATAGAAATACTTAAATTATACACAAACATAAATAAGATATAGAATAGTTTAAAATAGTTTGACAAAGTATTATTCCTGTTCCTTTGAGAGAGAATGTAATAAAAAACGTGAAGACATTCAGTCATCATCAACATCAGTTCTGGACTATATTAAATACCTAACATAAATAATAAATAGTCTATATCTCGATATATGTATTTCATATAATTTTGGACTGTTTTTAATCATAAAACCTCAATTCTTTAAATTGTTGTTCTTTTCATTGATGGTTTTGACTAAAACATAAAGTTCTTATTGATTTCGACGCAAAATGTAGAACATAGCCGCGTATAATGTCACAGTTTTTGAGATTAAAGTTGTCAATTTACTAGTTCCATTTTATATTTGTTCTACCTATTTCTTACTTGATATGTAAGATTAATACATATTTGTTCTAGTTATTTCTTCGTTTAACATAAATTCGGTTCATCTTTGTACCAATTAAGTAGAAATAAAGATATAATATTCATGTATTTCAAACATGAATATGTATAAGGGTGACTTGCCTTTTAAATACGAATCAGTTTACTATCGACCCTGGTGTGGGTAATAGTTGGAATCTTCCGTATTAGTAGACTATTTTGGCATGTGAAATATGAATCGACAATGAATAACGGAAGATTTTCTGGAACAGATATGAGACTGGAATGTCGCTGAAACTTCTACTGCAACATTATTTTAATGAAGTTATTTTGCCTTCTCGCGGAATATACGTATAATCGCGCAGATTTAATGTTGTTTTCCAAAATCTATGTTTGTTAAGAAAGATTCACAATCTCTATGGCAAATATCGGGGATATATATATATGGATAAAATTTGTGCGGTTAAGTATAGATTAATACCCCCTTAATATCCGAGCGAGACCGGATATTAAGGGGGATACACACCTTCCGTTTATCTGCGCAGTTTATCAGGTATGACATCATGTCTGATAAATAAACTGTGAACTGTGCAATTTAGACCAGTATTTACGCAGATGAAAAATCTGTGCATTTCGACTCTCTTTTGCAACGATAATTTGCGCAGTTTATAGTACAGTCAGTTCAGTTGACTTCCTGTTTATGTACATGATGATCGCGGTTTCAAAAACAGATGCACTTTTGGTTGGTATAAACGCCAAAAGCGTATCTGTTGCACTAACGTTCACGGCGTGTTTCCTTCTTCTTCTTCTAGTAACACAGCTGCAATTATACAACAAACTACGGCTCTTCTCTTTCTGTCACCTATTGAATTGCATTAATTTTTAACGTTTTTTGAACCAAACCTGTCGAAAGTGAGAACTGAAAAAAAAAATCGGATGGAACTGGGGTGAAAACTGAATGTAGCCTACACACATTCAGTTCAGATAAATGCACAGATTTTCACAGTTATTTACGACAGATAACTGTACAAATAAACGGAAGGTGTGTAGCCTCCTTTAGCTAGTGATTGAAGAGCATTCTCATTCACAGAGAGTAAAACATAAGTATATATGTTGGTGGTCGTTAAAAATTTTGAATTTTGATGGTGTTGTACATTAGCACCAACTATATAAGTATGCAATAGAGTACAGCAGAGGTATATCTTCAGTTTCTGTTCTTTGATTACAAGTTACATTTCAACTTAATGGAAACATTGGAAATGAATTTTGAAAACCTCTCCATTATCGGTGACTGATATCAATGATGATCAATACACAAATATTAACAGATTCTTTAGTTGATGTTCCTGCGGTATTACATCAACCTTTCTGATGGCGTGAACAGAGGACCATATTATATAGCAGTGGTCTGTGGTTATTCGAATGAAGTATTTTTCAACTCATAGATTAGTAAAAGATAATTAGGTGGCTTTAGTAACCTGCAGATTTTACCTCATTAGTTTTTTCTTGCGATACCTTAAAAATATGGTTTACTTCAATACACTTTAGAAAATCGATAATTTAAGAAAAGGATATGCTTAGAAATTTTAGAATATATACATTTATTTGATTAATTATAACTTGTTTCTTCTTTTATGTTTTAATGATCACTTATCACTTAGTGATGTTAATTATGTTATAATTTCATTGTAAATTTTTGTTAATTCATGAGAAATTTATTTATTTATAGAATTAAGCACATTGTGCTATGTAACTATAGTATAATTTTATACATTTGTTGACATATCGATAATTTTTGTTTTTACCAAAACCGGTATTTCGAAAAACATCCAAAGTTCGCTGTGAACTTTCTCAGATTCGAATATTGCTAATTATTCATAGAAAAATCGTCATGACTAAATTGATACGCTGTAAAATGCACACATTTTATGTTGCAATACACGTATGATTAAAAAAAAATGTTAGGCAGAAATGCAAATTTCTACGAGGAGTTAAATGCGATGATGCAATCTAACGAAAAGGAAACATACGATCTTGGAAAATTATAATAAATATATCAAACCTATATATTATATTTTAGTGTAGATTTTTCAACGCTATTTTCTAATTTATATTAATCTTTTATCGATACTTTTTCCTCATACAATAAATAAATCATCACTTTTAATTACGTTTTAGTTTGGTGGATATTATTTAAAGAAAATAATGAAAAGATTTGTAGAACATTTCCCAATAAATAAAATATTTCTGTATGAAAACTAAGCTGTAACAAATAAAACATTTCTAATTTAAATTTTAAATAAAAGCTTCAGAGTAAATAACCTGGACATAATGGCTATAGGCTTAATAATTGTTGTTACAGCAATTAATTTATTAATTAATTTTGATATATAGAAAGCAGAAAAATGGGAATTATAGCATGGAGAAGAAACCATAACCAATGTTCACGTGTATATGAATACCCATATACATATGTACATGGAAAATAAAAAAATATGTGGCATGAGCAAACCAGCTTATCGTAAGTACTGCATTAGTGGTATTATACGCGGGTACCCCCACAATAGCCTAGATGTTGTCGTGTCAACGTGATATATTTGAATCGATGTAGGTATAAGCAATTCAGAGTGATTTATTTCAGCTTTGCCATCGTGTTTGACCACATACATATTATATAAATATACTAATACATATTATAGAAATTATATTAATTTATATGTAGTTGCGTATATACGGCGCCGCCACTCATGAAGCATTCAACTGGGCAAGTTTAGACACCAGTATGAAAGCACATTCTTCATTGCCTGACATACATTTTATTCTATCGCCTCACGTTTTAATTCACGACTTTGTAAATATTTTAACTTTCAAGATCACTGGAAAATGGTGAGTAATTTATAGACAGAGTTTGTAAAATGGTTCACAACAGAACTATTTATCAGCTCGATGCTTAATGAAAGATCAGTATCGGATTGGAGATTTTCATTTTGATGGAATTATCAATGAATTTAAGGAAATAATATTGACATCTGAAAATAGATTTTACGATTTTATTTATATTATATTTACACTAGGGACGAAAATATTTATTTGTATATAAACGTGCATTTCTAAAATAACTTTCAAATTTAGAAATATTAAAGCTGATTACATGATGTTGACGTATATATTTCAATGCTGCACAAAATTTAAATCCCTCGTTGCGTCAAATAATTTTCGTTAAACAACTGGCCTCAATAATAATTTTGGCTACTCTTTGAGTTACATTAGGAGGACATTATTTTTATAATGTATGTACATCTACATATTTCAGTATGTATTACTCGTAGTACCCAATCTTCATTTTATTTAAATCTGGAACATGACCAAAAATAAAGCGTTCTTGACTATACGATTTGTCTTATTCTGTCATTTTTGTTGTTGTTTTTGAACTTGCACATCGTTCAATTATAAAGTGATTAGAAAATAAATTAGAAAATGGTTAAAGAAAACCGAAGACCAAAACCGTAATATTTTCTTCTGTGAATCCTTATCGCATAAATTTATTGCAACAGAAGTACATGAAACCTCTACACGCATATTTATACTTTATGAAGAAATACCACATATCCTACAACCATAAACCTCAAACGGATTCATAAATTCACGTCTCTAAAATTGTCCTGTGTTACATTATAATTTTTAGATAGGAATCAAAGCGATAGGAATGCATTATTATAACAGTTACTTTCAAAGGCAAAATAAAGGAACAAAAGACTCGGCACTCCGCATTTTCTTAAGAGCGATGTGTTTAATTGACGTTTGAAAGGGATGTATTTAATTGATGATGAAGAAATTTTTAAATCCATTTGAATATACACATTGGAAACTTTAACTGTAATAAAACTAATAAGTTCTGTAACTCTAAATTCTGTGTATATTTGTCCTGGGGAATGTAATAAATCGCTTTCCAACTGTTTTTTTTTTCAAATAAAGGGTGTTATAATAAGAGCGCAAGATTTGAATTGCGCGCCATTTTGGCTATCATTATTCGATTGATCAATAAGTGTGACAGGTCGATAGGAGACAGATAGGAGTAAGGAGTTAGTAAGCATGGAGCGCTACATGATATGACAATACGTCGTAATATTGTTAAATATTATTATGAAAATGGCGAAAGTTTGGTTGCCACGATTCGTAAAGTGCATTCAATTTTCGGTAGAAATAATGTTCAAACCAAATTTATCAACCAGGAAAAGAATAATCGAAAAATTCGAAAGTACTTGTTCAGATATTGATGTGAAACACGATACGAGCTCGTAGTGGTCGTTCAGAATGAAACATTACGGTAGTTCTTGAGAGTGGGGCCGAGAATCCAGGGACCTAAATTCGTCATCGCGCACAATAATTGGACATTTCAACAGCCACTCTTCACAGTATTCTCACTAAAGATTTGCATCTCCATGTTTACAAAATCCAATTGACTCAACAACTTCTGGTAACAGATCATACACAGCGAAGAGAGTTCACTAATTGAATCATTGAACAACAAGAAGTGAATGCCGATTTTGTGGACAAAAATCATCTTCAGCGACGAGGTCCATTTTACACCTCGTTAATAAACAAAATTGCCGCATTTGGGTCACAAATGATTTATGAAAAACAATGTTATTAACAAATGCACCCTTAATGTATCATTGTTTGGTGTGCATTGTGGTCTGAAGGAATCATTGGACCATTTTTCTTTCAAAACGAGGCAGATAATGCATTAACGGTAAATGGCGAACGTTACCGTGACATAGTAACCCAGTTCTTTGTGCCTCAGTTGGAAGATATTACTCTTGAAGACATGTCGTTTCAGCAGGACGGTGTCACTTGCCATACCACCTGTGAAATATTGACGGTCTTACACGAGTCTTTTCCTGGTCGTGTTATCTCTTATTCTGGAGACTAGAATTGGCCGTCACGATATGGCAATTCAATATCTATGGACTTCTTTCTGTGGGGTTTCTTGAAGTCTCAGGTTTACGCCAACAAACCTACGACCACCCAACCATTGGAGGTTGAAATACCGTCATATTTATGCAAAATCGTTATTGAAAATTTAGCCAGAAGAGTATAGTGTATTTATTTCATCTCTATTTGCCAAATAAAAAATCCCAAACAGCTCTTATCTCATACCGTGGCTTGCTTTTATGCTAAGCTCAGGTAGACTGTTTCGTTTATCGGCAATATAAGTTTTTTATTTGGAAAATAGCGATGAAATGAATAGTACTGGTGCGCCACCAAAGACGTGGCGGCCATTTACCGGATGTGTTGTTCCATACATGATGACCAAATGTCTACATTATAAATCAATAAATATTTCAATACTTTGCTAAAGAAAACCATGTTTTAATTAAAATTCATATCTTGTGCTCGTATTATTGTAATATCTTACTTCATTTGAAGGATCGCATCGAGAGAAATTTAATGCAACCATCATTTTAATTTCTTTCAATTTATTCCCTGTACAAAGAATAGCAACTTACTTTTTATATTAACGATCATTCCATCGTAGAAGATGTTCCATATGGATATCATTTCGTTCTTGACAAAAAGCTAGTTGATGATGAAACCGATCTCTTGCATTCTTATCTGGTTTCGTTTAAAAAATCTTGTTTTTTCAAGCACTTTCACAAGAAAAATTCAAGTGACAACTCTTTTGTCTGATCCCTAAACATATTGACAATTGGTAGGTAGACTTAATTACTTATCTTGTATTTCCATTCTATTTCTTACTATACTTATTAAAAAGATCATTAATTAAAAAAAGCATTGCACAAAATGTATTTATATCTTAGTTTTTAATTTATTCAAATATATCGATTCGATTATAATCTTTTATTTTGTTTAGGTAGAGTAGGATACGGAAAATACCTATATAAATAATATTTTCTTGTGGGTATTATTGTAATCTCTAAATTTATGATTATATGATTTGATATCTTGATATAAATGGTAATTAATATCGTATTCCATTTAATAGTATTTATCTTTTATTTAAAATTGATATAAAGTAAACTGATAAAATAGTGTCTATTATCCATATTTCTAGGTTGTTTTTGGCTGCTCTGCAAATTATTTTATTATTTTTAAGACAGAAGTACATCTCCATAAATTACATTTAACCCAAATTTATTTATTTTTATCTTAAATGGTAACTCATTTACAAGTTGTACAACTTACTACTCGTGTAATATATGAAATTAGGCACACACAAGTCTAGCAAGAAATTGAGGTGAATGAGACCGTCATCTATTTATATCGTGTATACGTTTACGTTTAACCTTTGTAAAATGTTAATTAAACTTTAATAAATAATAAAGCATTGGGCTATTATAGTAAGGTGGTAAGCCGCGGACCAAACGATTTAAAGGTCTGATTAACAACTCAAAAGATAAACTCACGCCCATACTCGGATACGTCAGAACTACCGCCCCAACTCAAGTAAAATATTATTGATTTCATTCAGGGAAGGTAGGTGGCTTTTATTATTATCTTAAAATATTATTTGTTATTATTAGAAAATTTACTGACGTATAGTAGAAAGATGAGTGTGACATTCACGCTGTCTCTAATCTTGGTAAAGTGGTTCCTATAATAACTGAGTTAAATTATATTTTCTCCCGAATTGTTTGCTTTAAAATATATTTCAAATAAAAAAAAAGTTTTCTCGAAGATATCAAAAAGACTGTTAAAGAATAAAGGAAATGTGAAAGTAAAGACTTTCAGGCATCAGCTAGCTCTAAAATCTTTGTATGACCACTAGATGAGATTTTAACGCAGTCGTAGGTGAGGGGAAAGAAGGAGAATTTGTAGGGCCTTATGGATTAGGAAACAGAAACGAGAGAGGTAGCAGACTGATAGAATTCTGTGAGAAGCACAAGATGGTAGTCGCGAACACATTGTTCAAGAATCACGTTAGGAGGCGGTACACATGGAAAATGCCAGGAGGGATAGACAGGTATCAGATAGACTACAGTCTGGTTAGGAAGAGATTTAGAAATCAAGTAAAAGACTGTAAGAGTTATCCAGGAGCACATGTAGACAGCGACCACAACTTGGTAGTCATGAAAGCTAGATTAAAGTTCAAAAATCTGAAAATCCGGAAGGATAAGAAACGTATAAATGTAGACATATTGAGGGATCAGAATATGAAAGATAAGTTCCAGGATAAAACAGATCAATTAATAAATAAAACGAGTAAGGACGAAATCAAGAACGCAGAAACTGAGTGGGAGGGTATCAAGAATAGTCTAGCTTCCGCGGCTACGGACGTTTTAGGACACGATAAAAGGGAAGCTAGAAAGCCCTGGATAACGGACGAAATCTTAAACTTAATGCAAAAGAGACGAGGCTACAAAAACAGACGAGACGAAGAAGGACTGAAAACTTATAAGTCAATAAAGTGGGAAATCATTAGAAAATGTAGAAAAGCGAAAGAACAATGGATAGAGGATAAATGCAAATAAGTAGAAGATAAGTTGCAAGTAGGTAAGACCGATGAGGCTTACAAAATAATTAAGAGGAACTTCAGGGATATAGGAACAATAAGTAGAAACGTTAGGAGTCAATCGGGGGACATACTGATCGGAAGAGAGGAGAAAGCGGATAGATGGAAGCAGTACTTAGGAAATTTATACGAGGATCAGGAATTAGGAGAGATATTAGAGGAAGAATCTAGCATCGATAGGGAAGATGTAGGAAAACCTATATTGAGAGAGGAATTTGAAATAGCACTAAGGGGGCTAAAGAATAATAGAGCGCCGGGTGTAGATAAGATACAGGCGGAAATTTTGAAATGTGCGGGACAGAAAGTAGTAAATAGGATGTTTGAACTGGTAAAATACATATATGAAACGGGCGAGATGCCGGAGGATTATAAGAGGAACATTATCGTTACTATACCGAAAAAGAGAGGAGCCGACAAATGCGAGAACTTTAGAATGATTAGCCTAACTTCCCACGCGTCAAAAATCTTAACTAGAATAGTGCAGAAGAGGATGGAAAACAGAGCGGAGGAAATACTAGGAGAAGACCAATTCGGCTTTAGGCGAAATAGGGGAACTCGCGAAGCTATTCTGGCGTTAAGAGTAATGTTAGAGAAAACAATAGAAAAAGGAAAGAACGCTTATATAGGATTTGCAGATTTAGAAAAAGCTTTTGATAACGTAAGATGGGAAAAAATGTTCGAGATACTAAAGAGCGCGGGAATGAAGTATAGAGATAGGAGAGTAGTACACAATCTATACAAAGAGCAAACTGCTGTTATAGAAGTAGAAGGGGAAAAAAGGGAAGTAGGTATTAGGAAAGGAGTAAGACAAGGATGTACGCTATCACCACTAATTTTTAATCTGTACATCGAAGAGGCGATTAATGTGGTAACAGATTTCGGGAAGAAGAGTGGATTTCGGGATACTAAAGAGCGCGGGAATGAAGTATAGAGATAGGAGAGTAGTACACAATCTATACAAAGAGCAAACTGCTGTTATAGAAGTAGAAGGGGAAAAAAGGGAAGTAGGTATTAGGAAAGGAGTAAGACAAGGATGTACGCTATCACCACTAATTTTTAATCTGTACATCGAAGAGGCGATTAATGTGGTAAAAGATAGAGTGGATTTCGGGATTAAAGTACAGGGACAGAAACTAAAAATGCTGAGATTCGCGGATGATATAGCAGTATTAGCATCTAGTAAGGAGGAATTAGAATCAGCATTGAACGAAATGGAGGCAGTGTTGACAGAGGAATACGGAATGAGGGTGAATAAAAACAAAACTAAAGTGTTAGTGTGCAGAGGGCGCGAGAGCAGAGCAAAAACGAAAGTACAAATTAATAATGAAAGGTTGGAGGAAGTTAAAGACTTCACTTATTTAGGAAGTAAAATAAATTGGGATGGAAGAAGCGATAAAGACATAAAACAAAGAATAGCGCAGGGTCGAGTAGCTTTTAACGAAAAGAAAGCACTTTTATGCTCGGGGGTAATAAACTTAGAAACAAGGAAGAGATTTTTGAAAACATATGTATGGAGCACGGCACTATACGGCTGCGAAACCTGGACGGTAGAGGAAGCAAGTAGGAAGAAATTAGAAGCTTTTGAGATGTGGTGTTACCGAAGAATGATGAAAATACCATGGACTGATAGGGTTAGAAACGAAGAAGTATTGGAGAAAGTCGGCGAGAAAAGAAGTATGTGGAAAAACTTAAAGAAGAGAAGAGATAGAATGGTAGGCCACTTGCTGAGACATGGGGGAATAGTCCGCGATATTTTGGAGGCAGAAATAGGAGTGAAGAAAGGCAGAGGTAGGCCGAGATTAGACTACTGCTCGCAAATAGTAAGGGATGTAGGTTGTAGCACAATTAGCGAAATGCGTAGGTTAGCACAAGATAGGAGAAGCTGGAGGTTAGCGTCCAACCAGTCTTAGGACTGATGACCTAATGATGATGAGATAATCGTTTCTGGATTATATGGGCGATGATACAAAACTAGTGTATCAAGTTAACCTGATACACTAATTTTAACTAATTTATATATTAGTTTTTTAACTAATTTATATATTTATATTTTAGTTTTATTGGTATAATCTATTGTGACTAATTGTCACAATAGATTATCGATAATGTAATAGTTAAAATATTAAAAAATATATATAAATTAAACTAAAATCCTTGTAATTTCTTTCAATATTTGTCGTATTAATACTTTACATAGTCGAAAATCTACCGAGATAAAACTTCAATTATAATCTAGGAATAAATAAAAACAGCTCTTATATTTACCTCTTAACTATAAAAATTCGTTAGAAATATGTCATAAGCCGCGTGTGCGTAGATAAACCCTTTTTCGTAACATTGATTCACAAACTCCGTTTTAAACTTTCTATCCATCGACCCCTTATACAATGCATTTACTGATGTTTAAAAGCTCCACCCTCTTTTCAAACCACGGTCCTTTTATATATAATAGTTATTTTGTTTTTAAATTGATTGCATTCTATATAGTAATTTTTTTAATTTGGGTTTCAAGGTAATACTTTCATAAAATCTCAACATTATAATAGAAGCGCCTATTTCAGAGAGCCACAACAGGGACGAACTCAGGTCACTATTATTACACAGCGCTATAGTTCACAGAAAATATATTGTAATACAATAATGAATACCTGAATTTTCTAACGTATGTAGGAGATA
Source organism: Rosalia funebris (assembly GCA_037954035.1). Lineage (NCBI taxonomy): Eukaryota > Metazoa > Arthropoda > Insecta > Coleoptera > Cerambycidae > Rosalia > Rosalia funebris. The sequence goes on along the minus strand of JAZFAV010000009.1, from coordinate 27,396,004 downwards.
AACAACTTTTCAAAGGGTACAGCTTTAAACAATTAAGACATGTGTTCCAAACGGCTGTACCCAGAAATTTTCACAAACACATTTTGCAGTTTTTTTAATGACAATACTTCATGTGTGTTGTGGCTGTTTATATTTTGTTTAAACATCCAATTCATAAACTGGTTCTGTAACAACAAACGAATATGTTATCAGTTCCACAGCTTTTGACCAAGTACCCCATCTTCCAGCAACTAGCTCAGAAGGTAAAGGTATGGCTGGCAGAGATTCTCTAAACGTGTCGATACGAGTAGGTGTTCTCACAAAAAAAATACTTTTTTTTGTGAGACTTTTATGTAAAAAGATGTAAAGAGAGATGTAAAAAAATATCTTTTTTACATCTCTAAATTAATTAACTAAAGGAAAATCGTCTCTCATTGGTTCTGCTATTAGGTTAAGTGCATGACCTGCACATGTAAAGTTATATTTGGAAATGTATCAGTTAACACATCTCCTGCGTTTCGCATGTATAAAGCTATGTCCGTTACAATTACTAACACTTTCTGATAATTGTCTCGATCTGGCTGTACATAGCACTTGGTCACAAAATATAAAATCGTTTTGTGGTTGGTTCTATCTAATATCTTAGAATACCACTACTTACCACACCGAATACCACTTATTGTTAGCCACTAAATGGTTGCCACTAGCTCTGTTTGATTTTAACGAATCAATTAAAAAAAATTCATTGAACGTCCGCGTGTATCAGTTACTTCGTCTATAATGAAGTACACAAAATTCTCCCCAATGTGATTGCGATTGTTTTGTAATACGTTCTCGTATGTCTGGTCAACATATCTGTTTTTTATTGCAGTTGAATTAGGGAGGTTTCGGTCCATATATTTTTATAGAAACTGGTATAGTGTGAGGTTCTTCAGTTTATGTAACTTGGAATAACGGAATATCACTTGTCAAAAAGGATATCATGAGGTCATAGAAAAATATAGTGTCATTGTTATCGTGATCTTTAGATGAAGCATGGCTTCTTCTGTTCATTTCATCGCTATTTGCCAAATAAAAAATTCTCTTATCTTGCCGATAAACGGAACAGTCTACCTGAGCCTAGCTATAAATACAAGCCACGGTATGATATAAGAGCTGTTTGGGATTTTTTATTTGGCAAATAGCGATGAAATAAACTATACATGTTTTGTTACATTACTTTTTTTAGATGAAGTAATAATTCGTTCACACATTACAAAATAGATGAAATGTCCTTTGATACATATGTCCGTCCACAAACAACTCCGAGTCACTATCAATCCAGGTTTTCTGTAATTTTGGTCTGGATGTTTTGTTCCGTGGAATGTTAATTTAAATGTTATTGTACAAATAAAAACACAGAAATTCACGTGAAAGACACGACGTGATCCGCACGGATGCGTAAACACCGATGAGATGAAAACAATCCCATAATAGGCCTCTGTGTAACATGCGATGGCAATGTCGTTGCTATAGAAACGGACATCGGCAGCGAATCCCTTTTCGCTGCGGCTCGTCGGAATAGATGGTTTATTTATAATAATTTGACTTAATTGCCGGTCTTTGATTAGCATTCAGAATTGTGACGGTAATGTAACCAATTAGGTAGATATTACGATGACAGAACGGCGGAACAATATTGAGAATGCATCATAATATTTTGTTTACTTGATATTACTATTATTATTCATTGGCGTCTTTGGAATCGCTATTTTCCGTTTTGTGCCCGACAAAGGCACCTTTACTTTTGATTATTTTCTAAATGAAATATAAAATGCAAATGGAATATTGACATATTCTCTACAGCCATGTATACAACAATTATTCATGACCTGAATTCCCCGAGGAGAATATTGAATATGATGTCTTTGTAAACCATAAATATGCTCTTGTAAAAAAATCGGAAAAATAAACATTGCATTTGTAAAAGAAAAATCAACTAGTAGGCCAACTGTTTTAGAAGAGAATGTTCCTAATGATATTCAAAGGATATATCGTTATAGACCTAACAAATTTATAAGAGTTGTCAGCTCAAACAGATAATTTAATTTTATTGTGGTCATGAAGTTTATAATTATTTGTTGTCAACTAACATTATGTTTTTAGTTAATATTATATTGTTTTCAATTGTAATAGTTCAGCCTCATCAATATATGTGTATTGTTATCAAACATAGTTAAAAATTTAATATTCCTAGAACATTCAGTTGGCATCTGCCATAAGGTATTATAAGGAACTGGGACGACATTTATATGAGATTACAGCTGTGCAATATTCAATAATCATTGATTATGAAGAAAAGTAACAGTAATGATTACTGGATTTAATGTTCTTTATGGATGAAGCATAATTCTGTTTAACAGACGGCATTAGTATTTTTTTATCGAAAAAACCCTATTAGAGTTTGCATTTAAACATTTGAAACACTTTAAGAATATCTTTTGGCGTTAAGTCCACTACATTTTGTTTAATTCATTTATTCTATGTATGTACAGTGATCATCAAAAGTATTCATACACTTACTAAATTGTCATAAGAAGATAATATACCTATTACAATTTTATTCTAAAAATGTTACGTCTAAATGTACCAGGTGATTATCAATTATAACATCTACAAATTATTAGTACTAAAATATTTTTTTAAATATCACTGGTCATAATAAGTAATAAGTAAGAATTGTCATCAAAATGTTTACAATTAAATAGTACGCAAAAGTATTCATACGCAAAAGTATACATCTGCAGCGCCACTAAAATTCAGCGTTAAACTTGCATATAATACGTTACGTATTTGCGGTTTTCAGTGGTAGTCAATAGGCGGGTGTTAACTTAAAAGTAAGTTAACTTAACAGAAAATCTACAGGATGCGACGGAAAACAAAAGAAAAACAGTTTTATTACAATAAAAGTGTGGTAATAATTTTGTATCTTATTTTAATATATTGAAGCCGTATGAATATTTTTGTTGGTGACTGTAAATCATTAGCTTAAACACATTTAACTCGGTAATGAATAATATGTTGTGGCCCTTTAGCTTGGACTGCATTGGGTTTGGAAAATTTTCCAGTTAAATAATACCATTACCGTAACACTGCATTCTAAAATGTTATGGTCATCTGGCTTTTGAACATTTATGAAGGCGTTGTATATAGACCTAATAATTAACAGAAAATACGGCCCCGTTATCATCATAGCCTCATTATCAGGATATGACCATTTTTCGGTCGCCACTGCATGGACAATTATTTCCAGGACAGTCTCCTGTAAAAATCCAAAGTAATAATGAAAAAGCATACACACCTACACGTTTGTTTGCGGGAATCCTCACCAAGTTACCTAGCAACCGACTGATGAACTGCCGGTGACCTACGACCTTTCATTCTACATATTACGCCCGGTTCACGATACTGAAATTTGTTGCAGATTATTGCCGTTTACATTGATTTTAACTTATGACTTCATTCCAGCTTCAATAATACTTGGACATAAAAATCCACAAATTTTTTCCTGGCCTGAACGGTGACCTCATCAAATTATAATGCACTTTTTTGAATTTTGTTAAAATAACGGGAATACATGCATTGTATATTATAAGTAGAACGTTGATTTTTTGTGAATCATACTATTTACTGGCATTTTTTTTATAATAGTGAAACTGACAATTCCATATTCTGTTGAAGTATTGGATATTGTTAAAACACCTTAAATATAAAATGTCTATTAAAAACATGTATGTACTTAATTTTAAACTGATTTTATATATTTGTACAGCTCATTTGACAAAATTAATGGTATTTATAAAATTAGGATTATTGTTCATTCCATAAGTTTGGTTCATTTACATGGCGATTTAAAGATAACTGTCGAGTTGAATAGTGTAGATTTTCGTGGCATTTTCAATTCTGTCGTCGTTTGCAGCAACTTCTGGTAGACCTTTAAGGCGATTAGAACGTGATTTGGTCCCTAATCGGTTGAAAGTTTACTTGCAGTCGATGGGTGTTTGGTGTTTTGTTACAGTATTCATCATCTTTATTAAATTATTTTCATTTTCCTACCACAAATAAAAGCTAGAAACAAATGCACAAAGCTGCCCACCGCGAGGGCAGTCTCAGCGATGTTACAAACGGATATTTCCGCATCAGCCGAGATACCATCGTGTAGACTTCATATATTTGAATCGATATAGGTACAATTCGATTTAGCTTTGCAGCGGTGCTTGAGCACCTATTGTTTTGTTCGTCGACAAGATTAGAATGCGGCAACATTTATTAACTTACTCATAGAATGTAGCAATAATTCATAAATTGTTTGGGCTACTGTCAGGCATACGAATGTTTTCCATTTGATACCTCGTTAATTAGTTATTTTGTGTCATTATTTACTATTTTATTGTATATTATAATAAAGCATGAATTATCTAATTTCTAATAAATATTTTCAAATGTTTGTAGCTTGGAATACAATAGAAGACCCCTGGTAGAATAGGTCCTTAAAATTAGTATCCAATAACCGACAGTATTGGAAAAACATGGAATGAATATCGTATGTTTTTTATAGAGAAACATCGCTGTCTGTATCTTTGTTAATATAGGATTTATGCGATACATTCTTTGGAACTTTTAAATCGATTTTAACTACCTAATAATGACCGGAAATATTTTCCATTACTTTTGGTTTCGTTGGAAGTGACCTTAACTCTTGAAATTTAAGTGGGACACCCTGTAGTTTCTTATTTGGTTATCAAGAGAATAAAAATCCCAAATTTCTTATTTAGTGTTGTAGGTCAGTCAATGCTAAACAATGTATGTATATGTATGTATGTATATGTATATACCTGTATATATGACTGAAGGAATCACTAAATAATTGTATTTTCTATTAAATTTGTATTAAATAATTGTATAAAAAATGTATTTAAAAAATGCCATAATATTTATTAAGTCAAGTCTCTACCCCTTGTAAAGTGTATAGATTCACCCTAAATATATCTTCTGGAATAGTCTGCGTGGGCACATGTGGCTCCACATACGTCTATTGACAGCCGATGGTATTTGCATATATTAGTTTTAAGTTTTGTAAACATCAGAAAGTAGAAACCCTTGTATATTGTGCTAGTACTCGGAACCAGGACACATTTGTTTTTCAGGAGTAAAAATGCGATCCCCCCCAGCAATCCGTTTGTTAAATTCCTTGCAGACTAGGTCAATGGTTTATGACAAGTGTGGCGTCTGGTAAATTGCTTGTTTGCTATTTATTTATGTTCTAAATATACGTACTATAGCAACAACATAACTACTAGTATAACTATATAAGCACACCGAAGACCGGCTTACCTGTAATATCTTCCGCGCCCAGTTGTTCTTTGTTTCTTTACTATTTAATTTGTTGTTGCAAATTTTAATGTGTCCCATAGGAAAAACGTAGAGGACTTAAGTCGTGGGACTGTAATGACTATTTCAATGGTTCATTATTTGCAATTCACCTGTTGTTAGTACTCGCTAAATACTAACAAATAGCAGTGATGTTATGGAGCTCCATCGTGATGGAAAAATATTTCTCTCATCTTCGCAAGACAAATATTCCAAAACTCGCTTTCCATTTGATGAAGGATATTTATATAATTCTCGGCATGTAGATTCTCGTTACAAATATATGGATCAACAATCAACCGATGGTTCACTTAATCAACTATTAAATAGTTGATTAAATGAACCTAATGAACGACTGATAATTAAATTAATTCATATATTAAATTTCAAAGTAAGTGCATTATTCAAATAGCAATATCCCCTAGCCCAATAGTGACGATTATGTCGGTTAAATATATTATTATTGGTAAAATAGGCTTCATAATTCCAGACAATATTAAAACAAATATATACTCTTGGGCTTTGATGAGAATCCATTCACAAAATTCGATTCTTCTTTTTGATCACCAGCGTGTGTTGGTAAAGTGGGTATGTATAAATTATTTTTCAGAAAACAATTGCCGGAAATGGTGGAAATTATTTTCGGCCATAGTTATTAGATAGTTTATAAATCAATGATATAGTGAATCAATATTTAGAAGAAATTCTAAAGCTACAGCGTAAATCCAATATTAACAAAGAAACAACGGTGTTTGATATGAACGGTGTATGAAACAACATAATGAATATCGCATTTAAATAAATAAGATTATAGTTAATACACTCAGCGCTTAAATCGCTGCGATGTTTCGAGGATTTACGAAGGCAGTCTACCCGTTTTAATGCTAATCTTCGGACAAAATCGCAGGAAATCTCGCTCAGGAAATCTTATGCCTGTGGGTGAACAGGGTTAGAACTTTGGGTCTATTATGATTACCTCTGGTTCCACACATTCTCTCGTACACCTCTGGGCACGATATGCCCTAATCAGCTTAACATGTAACATGTGAACTAGCGAATACGGCATTTTAAGTGCAATCGCACGTTAGCATCAATTCACAGTAATTTTACTTACAATTAGCTTTATTTCCAGATTACATTAAACAGTTGCTTGACATGTTTGTGTGAATTTTCAAATAAATGGTTAATGAATATGATATCGATACACTAATTTGCATATATTTAATATGTTCAACTGAATTGCTTGAAATAATACAAAAAAATAGTTGAATAATGAAATACAGCTTGTCAAGAATAGGAAAACGTGTGAAATTATGTGTATGCGTACAAGAAATAGTGAGGCAGCATTCGGAGGGAAAAGGATGCACTTTACACGCAGCCAGATCGAACTCTGTGTACATGTATACAATCCGAAATTCACTCTGAAAAAGTCTCAATGCGACTGCGTAAAGACCAGGTTATTTACTGCGCACCTCGTGGGCGGTCCGATATCGCAGTTTGAGACTTACTCCTATTCTTGACAAGCTGTACTTTACGATATTTTCTTTACCTAAATTATATTCCACGGGCATAACGTAACATAAGTATAAAGAAACTTATTTATGCCTACATACCTGTATATTAAAAATACATCAGAAGCATTTGTATCATACAGTAAATTAATAAGTACATATCATCCTAATATAGTGCTGAATGTATAAGACAGGTCAGTAACCTATATGAACCACAAGCTTAGACAGTTAAATTACTTAATTATTTACGGATTTATTACATGTTCTTATTCACATGAGAAAATGGACATTTTTATGTTTTTCTTCTTGGAAACAGCCTAACAGGTTTTGATATATCTTTAAACACATAATTGACAATACTAATTTAGTATTGTCAATTATATAAACAGTAAACAGGTATTCAGAACTTTTTATAATTTCGAAAACTGAAAACGTTATAACCTCAAAAAAATTTTTTTCGCCTAGGAATTTTATCCTTAATATTAAATATTTGTTAAAACCACTTGAAGAACTGGAGAATAATGAAGATAACTGTCAAAACACCACGTAGGTAAAGCAAAAAACCGCTCTATCCAAGAAAAGTGAAAAACTGCTCGTTCAAGGAAAAGATTTACAGATTACGAAAAAGATACGGTTTTTATAATTAAAAGCCAAATAGAAATTCGTTTTCATCACTGTCACTGAGTTATATGATTCGTGGAGGTAAATCATTTTTTAATTAAAACATATAGAAAGGGTGGGTACAACTATCGACTTGTACATATATTTCTTTTTTATAGTGGTATACATTTTTTCACATCAATAATATCACAATAACTATATTATATACAAAGGATATTTAAGATTTATTTTGTATTTTTTAGAAATGAGAAAACGTATTGTAGTAATCCTAATAGTAGAAATATTAGTAGAACTGTATTTTTATTTATTGCTACTTCAGGGCCGTTTATGCGAATGAGGGTAATTAAAAAATAGCGACAGTTTCTTATACCATTTTCGTGAAATCTTGGGAAATACGTTTTCATTCATCATTATCTGAGGAGGAATGTAACGCATATACATTATTTTAAATAATGTCTTTGAAGCTCTGATTGAGTGACAAATGGCATTACATTAAATCAAAAATTAGCCGTCATGTATGCCTTTCAACAAAATTAATATAATAAAATTAAAATTATTTATGCACTAAAGTTAATTCATTGCATTGCATTTTTAATAGCGTAAAAACTCATGAAAGATGGGCAGCTACATAACTTCTTATACAGTAGATCTAATGATGTCATTTGAAAATTTATCCCTAATTCCTGAATGGGGATGAAAGTCCTCACCAATTAGTACACAAACAGTTTTCATCTATAACATAATTTCAGCAAAGAAAACCCATTTCCTTATTTGCTAGTTGAATCATCTAGATACTTTGATAAAGTAATGAATAAATTCGTTAAAAATTCAGAGAATAACTTTTGAGAAAAACCCTCGATCATGTCAAATTTTATTATTAGTTGCGCATTTTTTAAAATACAATTAATATATACAGGATGATTCGTGTACGAGGTATGACGTCGTTGATATTTCTGTTTCAATGGCAACACCTTCTTTTATTACGGAATGTGAAAGAGCACTTTTTTTACATACGCTACGGAAATAATTATGTTGGCGTGAGTAGTAGAGAGAAAAATAAAGAAAAAAAAAAGATTGAGCAATTTCAAAATAACTTTGTATCCAAATGTAGAAGAACCTGATCTTCCCAAGAAATTATTTTTTCTTTTAACGATTAATTGGGAGGTGAACATCTCCCAGTTTTGCAGCACCTATCCGCGCTTATTTAGATGAGATGTTCCAGAATCGTTGGATAGAGAAAAGGGAATTGAGTGGCCAACCAGATGCATGCATCATCAGATTTGACACCCCTAGATTAATTTTTGTGGGGATACTTAAAAAGTAAAGTATACATTACTAGGCCGAAGAATTTAGAAGATTGACAAGCAAGAATTCTCACGAATACAACGTATACCTCCTGAAAATGGTAGAATGCTTTTAGTTATTTTTATTCATCTGCATCAAAACTTATTTGACTAATAACTTAACTTTAGGCTCATACTTAAGGATCATCAGATATTTGCGTGAATGTTCTATTCCTTAAGGTCCCATATGGTCGATGCCTGTGGCGTACTCGCGATCTGTTGATGATTATCGGCAACGAATAAATATTGATATTTTAACTTTAATTTTATATTTTATATAAATATAAAATTTTAATTTTATATTTTCGGCGCCAAGCAACTGAACCGCTAAAACTGAATAAATTTATGGGAGGTCCTGCATAATGCTTTAAAAATCTGTGGAGAATAATGTCTTCTCCAGTTTAAAATACGTATTGGTTAAAAATAATATTGATGGACAATTTCAGAAGAATTAATATTAAGGAGTTTCCACAATTCAGCCTGGGGTTGGTTACCGGGTGGATTGAGTAGCCTGGTAACTGCCACTGCCGGTCCCAAGCCCGGATAAAGGAGGAGGGTTCCTAGGTCAGGCTAGCACCGTACCTAGAGTAAAAAAGCACCCTGCTCATAGAACTGGAACTTCGCCTCGGAACAAGATTGAATTAAGGATGACGACTTATGCTAGAAAAAGACTTACGAATTGGAAAAAAATAGACATTTTATGCTGAAACATAAGACCCTTTAACAGTAAAGAACAAGAACTATTAATAGAATTGGACGACCACAACATTGACATATGCGCACTTCAGGAAACAAAAAGGAAAAGGTCAGAAACAGTATGGTGAATACATCTTGATATACAGCGGGGTGGATAAGGATGAACGTGCCAAAGAAGGAGTAGCAATAGCTGTACATAAAAAATACAAGAACTGCATAAAAGGATACCAATACATATCCTCAAGAATATTGGTCATCAAACTACACACAGGAACCCAAGAACTGTACATAATATCTGCGTAACAACCGAAGATAATAAAACAAGACAAGAACGGGAACAGTTCTATGATCAACTCCAAAACGTCAGCGAGTCTATTCCACAATGCAAATCAACGATAATGCTAGGAGATTTCAATGCTCGTATTAGTAACGAAACTTTACCCGGAGTTAGACAACGGTTCAATGAAGATGCATTGAACTACAATGGATAACTCCTAATCAACACATGTGCAATTAATGAACTTTTTTTGACCACAAACCACAATACAAAAGAGATGAAAGTGGTGCGCAAAATAGCTGGCAGGACACTTATGGATCGAAAAAGGAGCGAGAATATCAGACGAATGTGTAAAGTCGATAACATAAATGACTGGGTATTACAGAGAAAAAGGAAATGGAACGAACACACCAACCGCATGACCGACGACAGAATAGTAAAAATCACGAGAGACAAATCACCAATAGGACGTAGGAACATCGGAAGACCCCGTAAACGATGGAGTGACAACCTTGCAATAGACTGAAACCAGGTAAAGAGACGAAGAAAACAATCAAATTGCTTACATATAAGAACGAGGAGGAGGACTTTCCACATTCGACTAGAATTATCCGATAACAATCATTCTGGATTTCTACATATCAAAAGGTCTTAAAACAAACACAAATAGTCTACTTTCTCTTATTACGGATGACCAGTACTCATTTTTATAGAATGGATAAAAAGTCAATATTTATTCTGTTAACTGATATTTAAAATGTTATTGTACGGTGTCATAAGAAAAGACAATCTCAGTTCAATAACTTATTATCACGTTTCATTTAAATTAAGCATGACAACTATGTCATATATATACAGAAAAATACTTACAGAAATTATATAGTTTATATTTGACATGCAGATGGCAAGGTTTGATAATATTATAGTTTCGTGTCAGCTTTCGTGTGATGGTAGTGTGTAGTCGAAGTATTCATTTATTAAAACCGTAGAGTACACTACCCAGTCATTCCTGAGAAAAAATGATACAGATTATACTATTGACTCAATGATAAGATGGCTTAACAGTATGCCCGACTTGCAAAATGGCGGATTTAGGTTCGATTCTCACACAACGTACATTTTATCAATGTGTTTATATATTTGTTATTTAAATTATACATTACTTTTTACTATTACTATCTATATGTACTATTATGTACATGTTTTTGAATCTCTTGAACTATTAAGAATGAATGTATATTCATTCTTAATAGTTTCCGACTTATATGTCATGCCGACTTAAAGAATTCCGACTTATATGTTACTGACAGAGATCGTATCGATAAAGATGTATACCCTATAGAGTTCATTCGGCATTTGTCCTGAATCGGCGTACCGTGTACGGCACTGATGAGAACTAATAAGTTCGAAACAGTTGTATGTCGTTCGGTTCCGATCCGGGACAAATGTCGAATCCTACCTGTCGCGGGTTTTATTTTTTGAAACCTTATCTGATCGTGCAGAAACACGAGAAAGGGGTCGAGGATCGCTTCTGGGTATAATTAAATGCCTGGTGGGGCTTTAGCCCGAGGAGTAGTTGTTTCCTAGAGCGATTATGTAATAGCTTTGCTATTCGGGAACTACTTTGATAGCAGCTTGGCGGTTTGGTGGTTCCTTTCTCGATTTCCTTATATGTTACTAAGAATTAATGTAATGTGAAACCTTCGAGATGCTCCATTATAACATAGGCAATTATGAATTAATTTTACTAAGGGTCTCAAAATGGTCCCGTCTTCTATGCACTAATGCCAAAATTTATTAAATATTACCTATACTTTAAGGTTTAGAGGAACGTAAACTGTCTCATTACATTCCTTCTATATTTACCTCTATATTCTATACATTCTATAAGTTAACTAAATTTTGTATGCTGATAGATGCAGATTTTATTTTAAAATCCGATGCGTGGTGGTTCTTGACAGATTCAATTGACGACGTCGAATTGATGTGTTCGGATACTCCCGTACATTTTCTCTCACTGTAGCAATATTTTCATCTGACCGACCACAACGAAGACGTATTGGTGTTGCTTTATAAATAATATAATCCGTCTCTCCAAATCTCTTGATTAAGTTACGAACAGTTAGCTCTGTATGCGTTTTTGTCGTAATTTTCTGCGACTTTTTCTTAATGCAACTATAAATGATAGCTCACTTTCATAAAACGATTGTATACAAACTATTCGTTGTTGAACTGTTAATCGCGGCATGTTGACGTCGTAATGGTTTGTAGATGATAGTTCTTAAATATTGACGCCATATCTTTGACAGAACACAAATGGTGCGCAATTCAAATCCTACAATTTCAACTGAGACGCCCTATAGAACATAATCAATAGTATTAATGGTTTGCAAAATTGTATGGGTCCTGCAGTTTCGTACTTAAACCGTGTTTGCTCTGTGCGTCTAATACATGAGGTATCATCAAAAACTATATACATACATAAATAAATATAACTTTATAACATCGCAGAATTCACGGAATCTTGTATAAACTATGATAAGGCTTTAAGTTAACATAAAATATAAGCCAAAAAATGAGTGACTACTGATTACAAACACATATAATACATATAGTTGTATGTTTTATCACTGTGTTATTCATAGCTGTCTTCTCACGAAGAGAAAATTGGTGGCGCCAATAAGCATCAGTGATAACATAATTGTCGTATTAGTCATCATTCTAACACATATTTTCATTATGATGCGCATTTAGAACAATACAAATAAAGTTAATCGTGTCATTAAGAGTACAAATTATTATACACTAATAAAAACAAAAGAAATTGTACACATCAATCATCAATTGACATGTACATATATGTATATATGTCATATACCATTGAGAAAGCCATGGATTGTACTATGTAACGAGATATTTTCGATACGTTTCCATGTAATGTAGGTAATATGGAATTAGTTTAGTTACTCTTTAGTAATACTCTTGATCACAAAATAGCCCTGTGTATTGACCAAAAACATAATTAATTAAATCATTATTGCCTATTTTTAAGGGGAATGTATCGAAAGTGTCTCGTTACTCATTACATTCTCGATGGTAGATATCTCTACTTATTGTTAGTTGCCAAAGTCATAATCTTTTAATTTAACTATAAACGAACGTTAGTCAGCGTAACCGTTTCCACTATTATGATTTACGGAATTTTGATCGAATTACCGTTTAATAGAGGAAGGAAGTGATATAACACTTCTGGAAACTTGGGGGAGGTTACCACACGGTAATTCCTGAAATACTCGTATCGTTCATGCTTAATTGCTATAAATAAGAATCATAGAAATCAGGAAACAAAAATAAACATCGCTATTAATAAACGAATTCAACCCAAATATTTATTTATGAATTTCTCAAATAACTAATAATTCTGATAGCTTGTCACACTGCTATAATTAGCTCAAAATTCGAGGATACAATAATGTTTACACCGTGGTTTAAGCGATTAATTCCACGCTGATTGGTGTGCAATATAACCAAGTATAGTATACACATATTATTACATCTAATTCTTGGATATCTTTGTTGTTAATAGTTCTTTTATATATTCGAAAAATAATTATTTACGTTAACTGGTAACAAATTGTTTTCAATATGGAAACAATACGTTTATAATGCTTATACGTAAATTAAACATTGTCAAATTCAAGAATGATATATCATTAATGTATCCTCTACAGAACATACATTGGCTTAAATAGTTTTAAGAAATTATAAGAAGTACAAGCTTGCAGAAAGTCGCTTGTATATGGCCAAATTTTAATGACGTATTAGAATGCCTTTCTTACTGTAAATAAAAAGTATATAAAGATAAATGAAAAAGTATTTTTGCTTGAGAACGATTGACCTATTTTGGCAGAAAAAAGTAGGGTATTATCACCACTGTATACAAAAAATCGTCGTGTTCGAAATATAACATATTTTAATTGTATACTGGTTGGAATTTTCACACATATACAAGTAAGCTAAACATTTTCAATATACCCCGTAAGGCTCACTTGATGCTCAGCTGAGTAATAGAGGACCATTGTGTTCATTTGTGTTATGATTTCAAGGTATCTCATCAACATCTTTGAATTCCCGACATGACTATTGAAGCCTTGACGATGATTATATTTCCTAGAATTTACTGAATTGTACTGAACTGCTTGTATCTACATCGATTTAAATATCTTAAGTGTACGCGGTGGAGTATCTCAGCTGCAGCGGAGTTACCTGAGAGTAACGCTACTGATCTGTCATTGAGTACTCACGGCGGGGAGTTTTATTAATAACATTTAAACTCTAAACTGGTAAACATTTACTAGTAGCATAAACTAAGTATGTAAAAACATTTGTTTGAATATGAATATTCAAGATTAAACCTAAAAAAATAACTTATTTATCTATTGATACAAACTCTGGACGTGGTATTCTGGTAGTAGGAAAGTATTCTGAAAAAATACTGTTTATTTTATATATGTACAGTCAACGTAATCTATACTATATTATGTCAATATATTGTAGTAGACTATACCTAGTCTACTATACTGACAGACATTGAACAAACAACTGTTTAATTATAAAGACAGATTAAGTTTTCTACTTAAATTCTGTTGATCGAATTACCTCACAATATAAAAGTTATGATTTCTTTCTATGTTTTATATAATAGCCTCAATCCGTGCTAAAAGAGTAGAGTCAGTTTTTATTTTTTTTATTACAGGAGTTAATCTTATAGCTGCCTTAATGAGTAATAAACTAAAGGGCTTCAAAATGGCTTTTTGACTCATGTCAAAAATATTTGTTTATTAATTGTGGTATGTCTGTTATTTTAAATGATTCTTAATAAAATCTGGGAACAATTCGAATGCTTCTGAAAAAGTTATTTGCAGAATATTTCTTTGACGAGGTTAACTTTCATGTATATGAAAATACTTGTGTAATAAATATCTTCAATAGATTCGCCCTCTTCCATATTTGTAAATGGAAGAGGGCAATAATGTAAAATGGAAAATAATTTGACAAAAAAAAAAGAAACAAAAGAATTTGAGGTACAGTATGAATGAACTGCTGTTTTTTTCCAAACTAATGATGTAAATGTTTACGGAAACATTGAGGAAAAGTAGAACGTCTAAGAAGACGAAACATAACATCTGTGTATCTTTGCAAAATTGTATATTGGCCGTAGCGGTACATCAAAACCATTAATTATTTATAATTGGCACGTAGTCTGTTATTCTCGGAAGAAAAGAAATAATTAATGAATAACAAATCAAAATACAGCTTCAATGAGAATTCCAACCATTCCTAGGAACTTATAGAAAAATTTAACTGAATAGTTCATGAAACAGTATCACAATAGTAAATAATGTGCCTTCACGCCGTTCCTTCACATTAGTAAACATTTCAATTACTTTCTCCTTGAAGTCAACGCTACTCTGAATTAAACAGTTTTCAATGGACATGATGAAAGGCACTGAAACCTGCCGTTGCCGTTTAATTTTTGAAAGGTTTTTCACACGTTGAAAGCCGAAAATATATTCGCCTCGTCGTACCCGCGAAAATCTAGTTCTAGAAAAGTTTTGGTAAATGTTATGCATGTTATCTGTAACTTGCGATTCTTAGTAAATAGTGTACCGTGCATTTTTTAAATTATTAATCCAGCATACAAAATTAAAATTTTTATATTTATTTTATATAGTAGAGCTAGATTTATTTCATTTATCGATTATGATGATTTGTTACCTCATTCTAGGATGATTTTTTGTTAAATTAAATAGGCTTTATTATTTTTATTGCCTGATTTGTCGTTATCAAATAACAAACACCAAAAAGTGCATTGTTTACATCGTGCAATGTTTACATCACATCCACTCCGCCTTAGTGTACATATTAATTTTGTCTCATCTCAACTTCTATTATACCTCGACCTACTAAACCCACAAAATTTCGTTGTTTATATATCTAGTTTTTTTAATTTGTCTTCATAAGATAAATGAGTGAATTTATTATTGGTAAAAATACATTATTCATTTTAGTCTAAATGAAACACATTAATCTTCACGTACGTTAACAACTCCAAGAACACTGCATACTAATCCACACTTTGAATATGTAGCACTGCAAATACTGAATTTGCTGTAAATAATGCAGCCAAAATGACAACATGGCAGCGCAGAAATAATAAAAGTTTGTTTGTTCTCGCATCTGTAAAGTGAATGGACCTCCTTCTGCACTGGGAAGTTCCTCCTTGTCCTTGTCTCTATGTGTGACTATCCTCTTGAGGCTTTAGGAAAAGGATTTGTTTGCTTATACATACCTACACAATTCCACATATTATGCGAATGCTGAAACTATTGGCTGTGAACTGATTTCAGTGCAATGTTGATTTGATTACATAATTTGCATAGATTCGCGGTGGGTAATGGGAATTAATAAACATGGGATGTTTTTAGTTTAAAATTGACATAAAGCACAGGAATGCTATGAAAAACAGACTAATTTAGAACGAATTCAATTTAATTTATTAATTATTCTTATTGTTTTTCAAAATTTACATGCATTCTGAAAACTTCGTTGGTATATAAAACGAAAACAAAATTGTTACCTTTCACATTGAGAATGCAGAATAAGGATTTTAAGTTTCATTTATTTGTTAATATCATTATTGTTAAGGAATGATTTTTTTGTGTATCATTTTAATGTGTTGAAACTATTTTGTAACATTGAATTACAACTATTATTATACATAACATATAACTATTAACATACAACTATTTTGTAACATTGAATTTTGTTTATATACCACACTTAATACATAATTCTACAATATAACAATTAATTTTGAAAAATTGGAATACATACAGGATGTAAGAAGCATAACTGCCATCATTTGAAAGTATAACAATATAGTAGTTTCGAACTAAACAAACATAAGTGTTATACAACATAAATAGGCGACTACCATTTACGAGAAAAAATGTGTGAATCACCTGTGTGTGAATGTTATTATTATTATACCCATAATCGATAATACAAGAATTATGGGTAAAATAAATAAATCATGGAACAAAAATAAGAGCAAAAACTGAAGATTTATAGAACTCCTTAAATAATCCACATAAACAATGTTATTCAAATAATATTCAAAATAATTTTGTGTAGAAAATAATTTTTATTGTTCTTTAAGATTTGTCGAATTTGTAACATGTGGCAACGGAGGTAGTACTACGCTTGAACATCGGCTTGTCGACAACAAGTTTTCGATAAACGCTGTTTGATGAACGATACCATTTTATTTTTTTGTAACTATTAACTACATTAAACATATGTATGTTATGGCACTTTTGTGGCCAACGTTATATTTTGAATGAAAATTAATTTTACTTTGCGTCTGCATGATAAATCTAAGACGTCATGTATTACAATATTTTTAGATTGTGTCAAATATCTGGGATCTACTTTGATAATTTAAATAATAATATCTGAAGAACGGTAGTTATATTTATTACACCTTGTATATACTTAATATACAAATTTATGTTTTACCATGCCATAATCCGAGGGATTTACAAGCTAATTCCAAAAAAACCATACCTGGGTACCCTTTGCCTTCGAAGGGTATCAATCAGGGTGCGTTAAAATTTTCATAGAAATGTATAGTAATTCTTTTTAGTAGCCAGCAGTTTATATTCAATATTTGCGTCCTTTTTGCACTAATAAATAATGTAAAAAT
The DNA here is from genome assembly GCA_037954035.1 of Rosalia funebris. NCBI lineage: Eukaryota > Metazoa > Arthropoda > Insecta > Coleoptera > Cerambycidae > Rosalia > Rosalia funebris. The sequence continues at coordinate 27,378,400 of JAZFAV010000009.1, read as the reverse complement.
GTATTCACATTTTTAACACTTTATTCTGTCAAAAATAAAGGGTTAAATTGTACAAAAAAACCTATGTAAAACCTGCATACTTACGACAATCATCTCCGATGGCTCGAGCACGAAGCATTCGTTTTGACGACGAGCGCTGCCGCCTGTTCGTTTGCCAAAACTGAAAATAAATAAAATGAGATTATTATTATTGTCAACGGCCACTGGAGATTTATAAAATTGCTATAATACTTTTTAGAATAACCAGGTTATTCTGAGTGCCAAGGTTGAATAAATAACCGGTAATAACAATAACGTTAAAAGTAACAATATGGGTTTATGAAGTAATAAAGCAATGTGGGACAAATGGTCTTGAATGGACCTCATTAGATGTAGGTATACATACAGGCATAACAATAAGATAAAAATAAACGAACGAGACGGTATATTAGGCACTACAGACTTAGGAATAATGAAAAAGTATATGATCGTTGTGTTCTAGCTATTACTTCTTTAATTTATTAATTGTAAACATTATTTAATTTGTTTAGATATTATTTTCATTTCTCTAATTTCTTTTAAAATTGTTTGAACTCTTAGTTTTTCCATATTTTTGGTATCTCCGGATTGTTATGTTTCTTAATGCTGTAAAATAAATGCCAAGTAGTTTTAAAATGGAGTGTTGCTTTTTTTATTTTAATTCATAAATTAATAATAAAATAATTCATAGATCGACAAATCCCATCGTTTATTAATGCGGTTAAAAGAACCAAATTATAACATGCCAACTTTAGACTTGCAAGACAAAATACTGCTTTTTTAAGAATATTGAAACATTTAGTACATTAAATTAGGAAAAGTGAGTTTTCATCGTTAGTATTGTTACTTTGCAACGTTATTGGATGTTTATTGTAATTTTTAGATTAATTTGTCATATGTAATTTTTATAATTGGGTAGCGTTTAGCACCCACGTTCTAAATGTAAACCCAAATTAAAAGATCAGAAATAATATCATTTAGTTGCATTGTCACGTGTCCCTGAAAAATGTTCAAAGACGTTAGTTCTGTTATGTTAATTCTGAGAAATAGTTAATTCCTTGAATCTGCGAAATTGTTGTAAAAGCATGAGAATAAATAACAACAATTTGAGGATTGGTAACATGAAGTGGACTTATTGTAGTGTTTATCTCACTGATGAACCTAACTGAAATGTCAAAAGTTAGAGATTATGGAGCTTTTGCTCGAACCTGAAAAATATCATACAATCAACAAAGCATATTCGATATCTAGAAGGAATATAGAAGAAATTCTGAAGGTTGCTAGATATGATCAAACGAAAACAGTGGTAGCTTCAAAGGAATCTAGAATATTATTTATATGAAGGAAGAAATGAAACTAATATAGTTTTTGATAGTTGACATTTTAGACGGTTTAAAAAACTGACAAAAGTAGGTGCGTGTATTTACATTTTTTTGAGATTTTAAAAAATTTTGAATATAATAGGTGTACCTTTTGAGATACTGGAAGCTGTGGTATAATACGTAATATGTGGTAAATATAAAGTACTTTTTGTTTTGATTTTCAAAAAATATATGAATATGGAATATTACTTGCAATACGTAAATTTAACATAAAATATGAATATAATCCCGATTATGGATGTTTGGTATTTTCAGTCGTATTTCAATGTAATTAAACTAGGAACTATAGGAAATAAAATAAGGTCGTGAACTGTATAATATATTATCTGCCAAATAATTTAATAAGAATAAAGAGAAGAAGACCAATCAAGATATTCTAAATTTATTTCCACTACAATATTGTTTTAGATTGTAATATAAAAGGTGAAAATAGTTACATTTTGTATCAACTGACCAATTTTGCTAACCCTGTATCTCCTAATCCTGGGCAGGGGTTGAACTTTCGATGCAGCAACAAAAACCGAAGACTAGTCTGTGTTATTGTCCTGTTTCATAGAAAACTGGTCTCTTGATTTTTTCTCTGTATATCCGAGCTTTTGAGATGATTACGTTATTGAGTCTGAATTAACCTAGCGAAACTTACAATTAGTGAAGTCTAGTGAAATTTGTTAATCTTCAAACATGATACATAATCACAAATCAAAATAGAAGCATATAAAAAGACAAAATATGTACTGTATTAGGCTTGACACCAACATGATTGATACAATTCGCTAAATTGCCAAACTAATTTCCAAAAATTAACTATTGGATTATCTAAATTATTGTGGTAGTGATATTGCAGGTCAATCAATAACAATGTGATACTCATGTAGAAAAATATATTTCCAAATAAGGATCGAATTAGATCGAAAATGAATATTCAAATAGTTTCAAAGCAAATAATCATAATCTTAAAGATATATACGTATTTAAATGGGTCTAAGTTTATTAACCTTATGAAACGTACTTTAAATAAATATAACTTTAAATTTTAGAACTAGGAAGTTGACAGTACGATATACGTAATAGATAACCATTGAGTTGGCATTTTAACTTGTGGTTGCATAATAAAATTTCGTCATTTCCTGTAAAATGACGTAAGAAGAAAGGAAAATCGTTCCAAATATAATTACATTGAAAATATTCTTAGACCATCAGGTTTCAAGGAAGGGTACCCATTTAAAAGGGTTATATGTGTATGACAATTAACTTTGCTTTATGTACATATATACAGCGTGGTGATAAAGCTTCGCACAATATCGATAATTCTCCACTATTAAACGATTTTTCGTAAATCTACGCAACACGTCTTAATTTTTTTTAAGACATTAACTGACGTAAAAATACATCATCGCTGAGTTTTTGAAACAAATTATTTGATAAGTGTCCAGAAAATGTTTACAATTTTATAACAGAACTGGCATTTAAATACTTCCTATAAATAAATTATTCCCCATATGGCAGAGAACAATTTTTTCCATTTTCATCAAACAAAACAAAACAAAATGGTTTTCTTTTTGACACGTTCGTGAAAATGTTTAAAGAGAGGAAAAAAATAGACTATTAATTTGTATACAAAATATAAACATTGAAATAAAAAGTACATTCAATCGATTTAATATTTTAATTTATTAAATCCATTGAAAAATAAAAATATACAGGTTGTACCATTAAGGCTGGGAATAAATTAAACGGTGGATTTTTCGGTAAAAAAAAGACATTTTTTCATATGAAGTTATGCTTTACGGGTTTTCGCTTACAAACTAGAGGGTGCAAAAAAATTGAAAAAATTTAGTTCTTCTCTAATAACTTTCGAACCGGAGAACTCGAATCGAATAATCAATTTCCGCCTGTAGTGCTGCTGGGTGGATTGAGTAGCCCAGTAGTACTATTGCCGGTCCCAAGCCCGGAAGAAAGAGGAGGGTTAGAGGGCCAGATTAGCTGCCTACCCTCTGTAAAAACAGATGAACAGCTCATAATACCGATGATATTCATCGAAGAGGAATAGGTCATAGATCTACTTAGAAGAAGGAAGAAGAAGAAGAACTTTCGAACATTAGAAGATAATGGAACGAAATTTTACCCGCAGCTTAATTTGATAATGCCCTAGTAACAGGAAAAAGATTGACTTCGTAAGTTATTCTGTAGAGTGCGTACGCATTGTACCGTAAGGTTTTCCTAAGAAAATGGTGGTACGCCAATGAGTATCAAGTATGCTGTGACTCAGACACGCAGGTGTCTGAGCCAAAGCATACTTGATAGTGTTTTTGTTACTTTCATTTTCCTATGTTAGCGGTGGGAAAAAATGGTATTTACAAAAGTTTTAGTTACGAGAAAATGACATAATATACAAATAAAATGTTATATAAAGACATTATTGCATTTCGTATTTTTACAGCGTCTTTGATGATAGTTTATTAAAATCCTGAAACACTGATAATTTTGTGTTCTAACATTTTTATTTTCATATGTTAATTCTTTCTCCTTATTATAGAACGCTAAATATAATTTTCCTTTTATCGCCGACAATAAAAAAGTACAACATTTCACGAACTCTGTCAACGGGTATCAAATGTCGCATAAACGTGCCCGTCATTCATACTGGTAAAGATGCGAATGATAGTAGCTTTGTATCCGGTTCGCAAGTAGTTTCAGAGACGTGACGTCAACCAAGTTCCGGCAAGATACCAACTCTACAATAGCATCTTCCCTTGGTTTATCTGTTGTTGTACATTACGTATTTCCAATTCTGGCTACACCAATGAATAATGATAAGGGGTTATCGATTCAATAAGTCATAATAATGGTTTGCGGTTTATGTTTTAGTTGAATCGTTCGGTTACAAATGTACGTCGACATCCACGTGGATAAATCTGACTATTGATTTGTGGGGGTGGTTTGGAATTGCCGACACAAAACTAGAACAATTCGGTGTATTTTAGGCAGAAATCTCGCCATTTCGCCATATTATTCGTTTCTGCGGAAATTAACCTAAATTAACCTACATTGTTATATAGGCTTCAATACCTCGATATTAGCAGTTGCATAGCGTATATTGTAGATTTTGTGGCCTCATAAAAATAAATCTAAGGGTGTTAGATCTGGAGATCGAGCAGGTCACTTTATTATACTCCGGCGTCCAGTCCACATATTGGAACATTGTTGACTCAGATAAATTCTTACTGCTTTAAAATAGTGTGGAGGAGCACCATCCTGTTAAAACGTTATTTCCGAAATTTAGGAGGATTTTCCTCTAGAATCTCACAAAACTGCGGCTCAGTAGCATTTTGCAACATATTCGAATACACTCCCGTTAAATTTCGGTTTTGAAACATAGGTCCAACTATGCGATTATGGAATTCTTGGAGGAACAAGATTCCTGCCCACACGTTAATTTTTCCTGCAAATTGTATCACTTCGGTACCTTACATTCTGAGTATTTACATTACCATTTAAGAAAATGCATCCATTGGTGAAAATAAATTGTTTTTGAATAATCATGTTCACAAAATTGAAGTCTGCGATTAGGATCATCTTTTGTGAGCTAGTCAACCATTTGCAATTTGTAGGGGTGAAATGTTTGTTTCATGAACTCATTACCCCCCCCCCCCCCCCACGGTGAACATTTAATTGTGCTTGTGTAACATATTATTAGTTCCGTTATTTATTTATGTATATTTACTTCGGGTAAGGCTTTGGCAACTATGGAGATTCCTACCGTTATTTATTATATAATACATCAATTCAATAATACCACATATTTATATTAAACTGATTTTACAACTACAGAATATTGTTTAATGTTTGCTGGACGTAAAAATAACAGCAAATTTAGTATATTGTACGGTGTGTGAAAAAAAAAATTAGTTGGTATAATGCTGTGACCATCTTATAAGTATGACTCATCTCATGAAACTAAGAAACACCCATGGTAGTCCAATTTTACTGATTTGTGCTTTGTGCTTGCGGTTTAGCGTTTGGTTTGCCAAACCCACATTTTCGGCGATTTTAGAGGGAATGCCTACTCTGGCGGGAACTTAATGGGTAATATGACATGAAGTGCAAAACGATACGTGTTAATAGTGACCAGAGTGACCAGTATTCACATATAGGCAACATGGTGCTGTGCAACTGGCTTCATCGTCATCAACTGGTTTTAAATATTCATTTCTAATTGTACCAAATATTTTTTAAAGCATAATATACATATATAAAGAAATTTGTATAAACATTGAGAAAAGTGTTCCATGTACAAAAATAATATGATAAGTTAGAGAAAAGTATATTGCGTTTGTATTAATTTTGATAAAGCTGACAATTGTATTAATTTAATTACAGCAGTCTAAACAGTGGTTATACACTACTTTAGTAATGTTTTACTAATACTGTTTAAATTCTTTACGTTTTATTTACATTAATTATTAAAAAAATGTTTTGTTTTTTTTTATTTATGGTTTTTATAAATACATAAAACGAATATATGAAATGTGTCTTAAAATCATCCAAATTGATAATAACACCTTATATAAAGAATATTGTATATTTGCAATAAAAAAATATCAAAAAGTTGAATTACTAGCGGCATGGTTTCAAGATAATGAGATGGTAAGATTCCTAGATGGCGTTGATCCAGAATGTCCAATTTAGATTTAAGCATGCCCAAGATCTTCCCTACAAAGAAACCCCTACGACAAACAAACCTAATTTATTGGTCCCTAGGCGAAAATCAAATAAGTATGTAGATATAATGATGAGGCGAGTTGAATGACAGTTATTCTAATCCTTAATTCCATGCTGTAATCCTACAATATGTAAGACTACATATTTGCGTATTAATGACATTAATTTAGGTCAAGTGTGTACGCTGGTACATATTTATATAGTTTGATTGTCCATTGCATCTAAAGAATCACTGTACTGTATGCACTGATTCTCAAAAATGTCCAACTAGATAACACCTTATATAGTTTCAGTCATTAGTCACTAGGTGGCAGTATTTTCATACTAATAGATTGGACGGATCGTACTTTTATTAGGCTGTATAGCTCGACTTTCCTAGGATGTATCATTGATATTCGCAAATAATATCACCATGGAATTTAGACAACCAACATTACATTTAGTATTAATTAGAAATTAATTAATTGGAAAATTCCTAAAGCCCAGTGTAGTTCAAGCTACAGGATAATAAACGTGTTATTCAAATTGCCAAAATGACTATTGAAAATTAAATTGCACTACTTATATTTTCCATATTGCGTATTGTGAGCTATAGCCGAGTTATAATTACGATTATATATTTTATTATACACCAATTTTATTATATATTTTTTCAATATTATCTGATTTCGATCTATTTGTAAAATTAATTGATCAGTTTTAAGATATACAAACAATTAAAATATAATACATACAGGTATTGGTTAAGGCGGTACTTTTGATACATAATATGATAAGACTATCAGTAGAACGCTTTTGCATAATCATAAAAAACACATTCCAGTTCCTTTCTTTAAAAATGTCCTCATTTTACATTTATTACTCAATTGCTAATTATGTTCTCATTATATAAAAATATTAAATTGGGTTGACGTTTACATATCCGGTTTTCAATCACCGATATGCCACTAGAGTAAACTAAAATAAATTATTTTTACATCTAAATTATAACTGTGTTACAACTTCCGCCAAGTCTAAGCCTATTTACACGTAAGGTAACACTTGAAGTCAACATCGCAGCAATTAAGTAATTAAATAGTTTGCACATATAAATAAATGTGTATCAAGATTTATTGTAATAACCAATATATTGTTGTCGCCCAAATATATTTTTGTGAAGATTTGTTTGAATTTGAAAATTTGAAATTAGTAAATTCGTTATGTGAATAATATCGTTAATCATAACAATCACTTTCAAGTAGAAAATAAATCCTTTAAGCAAACTAGTGGATAGTACCATCAAGAATGTGGGATATTTTTAAACTAGTTTTTCGTAATTAAGTCGTTTAGCAGGTAGATGGCACTTGCCAATTTCTATATATGTATACTCATGGTGATTTGATACAAGATCCGTATAATATTATTAGAGAGCTATATAATAGGGTATACTTGTACTGATGATTCCAAATAAGGGTGAAATCGCGAAATGCAGTTTGGGGACAGTCTGGTGTAACTGAGAAATAATTAGATGGCAATAATTGTTAAGAGGATGTTTCATAAAGTATGTATAAATATATGATTTAGTATTAAAATGCAAATCTTAAAAGCTTTCTCTTTCACTATAAGGGATCATAGCTTCATCTAAAGCGATTATGTATTTACTTAAAAGGTTTACTAATTACTACAATTAATTATTAATAATAATATATACTATTTTACATTACTGTTTTTCTAGGTAAATATTTTAACTGTTTTAGTCGAATTTAACAATTATGAGTACAGTAACATAAAAAGTGTGTTCAGGCTTCAAGATGTTCTTTAAATGGCAGATCATTTTTATAAAATGCATCATCAGTTCCTTGATTTTAGATCGAAGGTATAATACTTATCCTAGTACTAGAGACAAAGTTATTCCAAATACCCGCTATATCAGTTTTTTTTAGGTTTCGATATTGACGTGTATAATAAATAATAGATTAGCTTTAACCAAACATTAAAGGCCGAATTAATTGACTAAAATTTATGTGTCTGTATATTTTGAATTAAAGGGTGCGAAGAATAATGAATTAATAGCTGGTCTCACATTTAAGACTAAAGCCTTTACTGCAGTTTTTATGTCTCGTAGATTAAGTCTATCTTCGCGGAGTTGATATGTATATAACAAACCAAATCGTTGGTACTATTCCATTAAATTAAAGACATGTTAACAGAAAAGCTTGACAAACTTAATACTCTTGCATACAAAACTTTGTATTACTGGATGAAATATTTTTATCTGGAGATTTTGCTAAAACTGCGTAATTTGGTTTGAATAAAAGATTTTTGTTCAAAGCTTGAACAATGTAGAGTTTGCGCTTGTTTTGTCGTATAACTTGAAAATATGTCAAAAAAAAAAAAGAGTTGGGCTATTATTAACATACATCTTATCATTGTTGGAATATAACTGGAATATAGACTAGAGATAAAGAATAAAATAGACAGTTTTAAAACCTTGAAACGGACTTTTCCGCACGTAGAATATCTCTATCTCGAAAATGAGTGGCCGAGAAAAATTAAAGCAACACATAAATGCAGAATATGATTTATGCAGCAGTTTTACTTTTTTTAAATTTTCTCAAACAGTCTACCATCGTGCTTTCTCATGACCCATGGACAGGGTGGGGTGTGTCCTATCCACTTCACAATCAATAGATGTCGTCTGGTAGACGTCCCTAATCAGAATCAATCAAAACCCGATCGATCCGACACGATTTAATTGAGTGATCGTGTTAACAAAAACAATTTCTCAAATAGTCCACCATTGTGTTTTCTCATGACACATGAACATGTTAAAGTGTGTTCTATCCACCTTAAAATCAATAGGTGTCGTCTGGGAGACGGCCCCGATCAGAATCAGTCAAAACCCGATAGATCCGACACAATTTAGTTGAGTTATCGCGTTAACAAAAAAAAATTCTCAAATAGTCCACCATCATGCTTTTTCATGACCCATGGACAGGGTGGGGTGTGTCCTATCCACCTCACAATCAATAGATGTCGTCTGGTAGACGTCCCTAATCAGAATCAGTCGAAACCCGATCGATCGGACACGATTTAATTGAGTGATCATGTTAACAAAAACAATTTCTCAAATAGTCCACCATGGTGCTTTCTCATGACCCATGGACAGGGTGGGGTGTGTCCTATCCACCTCAAAATCAATAGGTGTCATCTGGGAGACGTCTCCGATCAGAATCAGTCAAAACTCGATCGAGCCGACACGATTTAGCTGAGTTATCGTGCTAACAAGAATAAATGCCGACGACAATAATACACACACGAAATGGTTTAAAAACCATTTTGTTTTGTTTTTAGGCCGAAAAACGAAAAATAAACCCGTAAACCGTGGTAATTTTTTTTTTACACGATTACATTACTTTTCCGCGTATAGTGGAGTGCGGAAAAGTAATAGCTATTTGAACATGACTTGCTAAAACTAAAATAATTAATTGAGACAAAATGGAACAATGATTTTGGAGACAATTTAAGAATGGACAGTACAACGTTTAGGAAATTATTGTTCATGGTAAAGAATAAATGGTACAAGTTAAAAATAAGTCCGCAGATGAACTTTTGTGTGTACGACCGACTAACATATATTTTTGCGTTATATATCTGTTAAGTACTGCGAAGCAAATTCGACATCTAGGACATCATGTCCCTAAGTTTGGAATAACATTTATCAAATTACAATTAACGTTTTTTGGAGAAATTCCACGAACGTCTTGATTTTCATTTTTAAAACAGCACTTGTAGGTTTTCAACTCCGCATTATCAACATCCTAAGCCCTAACAACCTCATCTTTAAAATTTCAAATATGAAGATACATCGTTTTTTTAAAGATTTTTTTGTGCGAAATTAAAAAAAAAATCAAAATTTGATTAATGAGTAATGGATATGTTTAACATAATGAATCTGTATCTTTAATTCCAGTATTACGACAACGAAACGGAAAAAAAATTCTATAAAAGTTATTCAAGTGAACATCATTCTGAACTTGACTATGACCTATTCGATCCTGGACAGCATTTCCAAAAGAACTAATTGTGCAATGCTGAATTTCACGAATAAGCTCCGTTATATCTAATCTTCAGTTCTTCAATATTTACAGATGGATACTCGTGAACTTTAGATAATTTCAGATAATTCCATAAATGAAAATCTGTCTGTCAATCCCTCTGTTTGAAAACGCTTCGTTTAAAAATCATATAATATTTACAGCATAATATGCAGGAGTACCATTCTAGTGAAACCAAATACGTTTCGTGAACTAAACCGGATCCGTCATCACGTGGGATCAAAACAATTAAAGTCGGCAATCATTCGAATTGTAAAAATTCAAATCCACATGTGTTCACATTTGTATTGAAGAAATATGGTCCTAATATTCTATCGCTAATTATTCTCGGCAAACAATCGCTTCCTCTAGTCTTTGCGAATGGGTTTACTGTATCTAATGTAACTGTAGTATCTTATCTTTTGTCTGTTTACGCTGCTATTAATGTAAAATGTAGCTTCCTCTGAGGAAAGTCCATTATGTAACACATTTTGGATAACAGTTATTATGTTTAACATTGTCCTCAAAATATTATTTAATTATTCAGATTGACCGATCTTTGCATATATTTTACAGGACCCTTTTGGTCAAATTTAACTCACGGTTGATTGCGTAATTTGGTGATCGAGATAGACACTGTTGAACAAAAAACTTTCTGTTGACTCCACATCTTATCGTAATTAAGATTTGAATCCGTTACTTTTCTGATAAATTAGTCACAATAGCTGAAATTTGACAAATCCTCATAGGAACAAGCTCAGAACGAGTGATTGACGATTTACGTGTTAAACACAAACATCTAGCAAGTACTTGTAACTTGTTATTTCTAAAATTGCATGATACTCATTCAAATTTTCGTCCAACATTTTCGTTATGTATTAACCAAATTTCAATTTTTTTTTGTAAATTCGACATAAAAAATTATTTAAAACAAGGGATCATTGCGTTTGAAATATTTGAAATATTGAAATTGATCATATATTTGATTCATTGATTGATTCAATATTTGAAATATTGAAATTGATCATATTCGAAACTTTAAAGTCGAGATTGTTAGGGCTTAGGGGGTTGATAGTGCGAGGTTAAAAACCATCCTAACAGGTGTGGTTTTGGAAATAACAATCGACCTGCCTAAGAAGTTTCTCCAAAGAACGCTCATTTCAATATTATGAATGTTACTCCAATCTCCAGGCACACACCGTATACTTTATCAGTTTGCCATCTGTCGTCACCATGACGGGTCCATATCGTCTTGCGCGAGGCCTGACTGAAATTGCACCTCCTGTTTATACATTTACGTTGCTTTTGTAAATAATGCTCGTGCAGCAATGCACTTTCCTTGTATCATATAATCGAACGGTGGCTGATGACAGACTAATTTACAGAAACTGACAGTACCCATTCAGTGATCTTGTCAAATGTGTCTGACCTAATACCAGGAATAAAGGATCGCCTTAATACAAGGGTATTACACTCTTTGTTGAAAAGCGAGACAATGTTTTTCCATGAATGATATGATCAAAATATACTATAGACCTATTAACATTGTTAATCAAAGGAAATATTGACATAAGCGATTTGCTCAAGTTATACTTACCAGTACGTTCGAGAGAGATGAACAAGTTTTCTATTTGTCGTACCAAGAATATATTGAAAACTTTTTATTGAATCTCTGACGAACTATTTTATTTACACAATAAACAAATATTTACAATATATTTCATCGACATATGTTTACTGATATGCATATATGCACAACTAACTTAAACTTATTCGAATGTTATTCGAATGTTAACAATTAAGAAAAATTATTGGAATTAATACCGCGGGTTTCAATCAAATATATATATATATATATATATATATATATATATATATATATATATATATATATATATATATATATATATATATATATATATATACAGGATGTTTGGCAGAATGATGTAGCTTTGAACGGATGATAGGTGAAGATATTTGGAACCATATTAACCCCATTTGTCTTAGTTCACAGTCTAACGGGTTTAAATATATTTCAACATTTAGTAAATTTTAATTTTTCAGTGGAAATTGACAATTAAGCATAAATAATTCTATTATAATAGTGATATCAGTTTAAAAAGTGTTTAAGATGAAAGTTCGATGCGTCTGCTTTTGAATAGAGATATTTAAATAAAGTTCGAAGTCATTAAAAAAAAAGGCCAATAACACAACAAAATGACATACAAAACTTATAATTTTCATGTTTGTGGTATTTTTTTTAAGATGAAGTTTAAAGTGTGTTATATAAAAATGTGATTTTTTTATTTTAACAATTGTGACTTGCATTCCATTAACGATTCTGACTGATATAATATATAATACATAATATTTTCTCTTATATATTCTTTTTTATATAAATTATACTAGGCGACATAGAAAATACACCCAATAAACATGGTTTACTGGGTGCTGTACAGAAAATACATATAAAGGGTGGTCCAACCATCATGCACGATGTTAATTGTGAGTCACACCTTAACGTCAAGTTTTTTGCTCAACTTAATTTAATATTTATTTGTTTCAGTGTTTGACAAATTCAACCATGGAGAGATACACAATTGAGCTGCGTGTTAAGATTGTTGAAGCCTTTTACGAAAATGGGCGTTCAAATCAAAATGCATTTCGTGCACTTCGTGACTTTTTTGGTCAGCATAATCGACTAAATGTGTCCACAATCGGGAGATTTGTGCGCAAATTTCAGCAAACCGGGTCTGTAGGAAATGTGAAAACACTTGTACATGCTCGCCCAGTTCGTTCTGCGAAAAACATTGCTGTTGTTCGCGATAGTGTAGCAGAAGAGCCCTCAACCTCGACTCGTCGTCGTGCCCAACAATTGAACGTCTCACGAACATCACTGATGCGAATTTTGAATAAAGATTTGAATTTACACGCTTACAAGGTTCAATTGACTCAAGAGCTGAAGCCTACTGACCATTTTAAGCGTCGTCAATACGTCGAATGGTTGGTTGAACAGACAGAAGTGAATGGTGACTTTACAAAGAAAATCATCTTCAGCGATGAGGCACACTTTCACCTCAGTGGATTCGTTAACAAGCAGAATTGCCGCATTTGGGCAAATGAGAATCCACCAGTGATTGCTGAAAAGCCGATGCATCCACAAAGAGTGACTGTTTGGTGCGGTTTATGGGCTGGCGGCGTCATCGGGCCGTACTTCTTCGAAAATGCGGTCGGCCAAGCAGTTACCGTGAATGGTGTTCGCTATCGCGAGATGATAACGGACTTCTTGTGGCCATAAATTGAGGATATGGACCTGGACGATATGTAGTTCCAACAGGATGGTGCCACTTGCCACACAGCCAACGAAACAATGGCACTTTTGCGCGAGAAATTCAATGGCCGTGTTATCTCATGTCGTGGCGATGTTAATTGGCCGCCACGATCATGTGATTTGACACCGTTGGACTTCTTTCTTTGGGGATATTCAAAAGAAAAAGTGTACGTCAATAAGCCAAGAACAATTCAAGAGCTAAAGGATGAGATAATTCGGCACATTAACGACATTGAACCTCAATTATGTCTCAGAGTCATTGAAAATATGGACCATCGGATAGAGGTATGCCACCGAAGCCGTGGCGAGCATTTGGCCGATATTCTGTTTCACACATAATTGTCATAGATCCTTCTATCATAATAAAAAATATTAAGATAATTCTCTGAAAACTTTTTGTTTTATTTACAATTAACATCGTGCGTTTTTGTTGGACCACCTTTTATATTTTCTGTAGTTGTTCTGTACAATTTATGCTAAGGAAGCTTTAGAATTACCTAATAGTTAACTAGTCGGGACATGTATCGAATGAGATAATGCATTCTTAATAAAACATTGGAAGCATTGTCTAGCCTCAAGCAACATGAAACTCATAACGAAGAGCCTCTAGAGTTTGTCAAGGGTGGAGTAGATTTAAGAGTTCTCCCAATATCTCATACATGTCCCAACTAGTGACAAATCCGGGAATTGTGCAGGTTATGGAATACATATATGATATATTGTCTGTATAATTGGTGTTAGGAAACTTTAGAATTAGCTAGTCGTTAACTTGTCTGAGCATGGATCGAATGAGATAATCGAGATTTTCGCGAGAAAACATCGAAAGCATTGCCAGGCTTCAAGTAACATGAACCCCATGACGAAGAGCCGCTAGTTTTTCAAGGGTGGTGAAGATTTAAGATGTCTCCCAATATATCATACATGGCCCCGACTGGGGAGAAATCCGGAGATCGTAGTGGCTCTGGAAGAAAGTTAATCATAGTTGGTACATTTCTGTCACATGATGTTCAAATGTTCACATGATGAACAAATTTGATGAACAATATACGAGCTCCGCACAACTTAATTATGCGATTAAAAAAATGACCTAGACAAAACTAATAATACTGTGATGACTTATGGCAACTGTAGCCTTTAAAGAAACCAAAAGTTGTTGTAACATCAACTATTCTAACGGCTATCTTCAAAATGTTGTACTTGTAAATGTTTGTAAGGTAGTGGATAACACTGACTTAAGATTTCCACAAAACATCAAAACACTATATACTACATTCGACGCGCCAACACAAAGTCAGATTTTATCTTCACAACACAGGTTCCAACCTACTCCAGTATTAAGGTAGTGAATATGTATACATAGCTTTAGCCAAATATTACCACTATTGTATTGTAATACTACCTAGGCATTACATTTTCCATGTTACTTAGTATACTCGTATATTAAGAGAACCCATATTTGCACAGATTTAAAATATTAAAACCTGTGGATAATTCTGTCAAAAGTCTTCAGCTGTTTTAAAAACAGTATATCTTATTATATTAAACACAAAATTATCATATGCTGTTCATGTAGATTGGATTCCGTAAATCCAAAACGGCAAAGTAGTCTAGTAATAATTTGGCATAGTCGACCAATTGAAATCTAATCCATTACCTAACACGGAGCCAAACGAATCGACATTGATCCATTTCGGCATAGGAATTTTCAATAAATAATGAATTGTAGATCTTGATGGTTGTTACTAAATTTTTCACTATGTGGTTTTAGTAATTTTCTGAGACATTAAATTGTTAGAACTAAGCAGAAAGACCACTAATACTGATAAATACCGACGTTAAATATGGAACTTCTTGGTTAATTTATAAATTAACTGGTTATTTTATGGGTGTTATATTGAAGTAACAGCACTAGCATGTATTTGGTTATAAATAAAATATTTTATATTTTAAGAACATTGCAAGTATTCCTTTTTTTATCATCTGAATTACACGTTCCGTTGCATTAATGAATATCTTTCATTATATGATCTTATTTTTATTTAAATCGATTAGTTTAATAAGTTATAGACCTCAAAACAGATATTAAAACGAGCCAATTCTGTTTGATATGAATACAACTGAGTTCACTTTTCTCTTACACTTAGTTTTCTGACATTTAGAGACTCTTATGCAGATATATATATCTCTGAGACTCTTATACAGATCGTAGAAAGATATGTCAAATATTGAGATCAATTTGATTATAGGAGTAATATCAAAGAATAAATAGGCAAGTTAATAAGTCGTTTAACGGACACAAAAAAATACAGGAATATAACAAAAAAAATATGATCAGGACTTAACTAACGTAACGAAGTAAATTAAATAAAAAGTAAGTACATTAAGTGTATGCCACATGACAAGCAATTTAATTATTTATTCATTTAGTCAATATTTGCATCGCCTGTAGAAATTGTATCGCCTGCTTATTATACAGATATCAAATTATACTCTTTAATCAGCATTCTTTATTAAATAAAAATATCGTGTTCACATTAAAATTATCTACATGTATATTATTGTCATACGTCGGAATGATTTCTTATTATTACCGAATTCATTGTCCTTTATCGGATCTGATCATTGTTCAATACGTCATGTAGATGTAAATACGTGAGCAACATACCGTGAGAATAATCAGTCTTACTTAAAAACTAATAGTTAATTGTCGCAATCAGATATTTCTTTTAAAATTAAATACGATGTAAGGAGTCAATATTTATAAACAGATATACGAACGTACATAGCACCTTTTGTAATATTAGTTTAAATGTGAATGATAGACGCGAATGGAAGGGACTACTTCTTCAAACAACCCCTATTTGAATATTGGCGCGCATTTAATAATTTCGATTGTAGGTCCGGGTCCAATGCGAACATCACAATTGCAGGATACTGCACCTACAATAAACTTATAAAATCTATGACAAAGGGAAGTTTTGCTGGGCACGCTTAGTCTCACCATAGAACATATGTGAGCAGTAGTACAATTCTTACTAAAAACAGGAATAAAATTAGATTCAATGGCAGTGTTGCAATATATGCATGTACCGCAGACTAAACTGGTTAATTACAAAATCGTGTGCATACGTTTTAGAATAACAATATTGGGGTGAAAATAGCCTCAACATAAATAGTTTCCATAAATGGTTGATTAAAAAAAAAGCTAAAAAGAGAATATCACAATTATTATTTGTATTTATTTTTATTTATTCATGCGGCTTTATTTTTATGGAAGTATGGTTTGGCTTCCCTTTCATCTAACACGCGAAAAATTATACGAACACATACAATACACCCAATAGACGGTTGTGGGAATCGAATCCACAACAATTGTACTCTATCTGATTTACTTTTAATAGCAAGTGAAAATATCCTAACCACGACAATTCTTAGATAATCTTCATTAAATGCATTTCCATAGGAGTGTGACGGTAGTTTAATAGAAAATATTAAATTAGTTTCTGACAACAATTCCACAATGCCAACAGTCTTGATGCGATTAACTGTTCTTGTTGCGTCCCTTATCAGAATAAGTCGAAACCCCATCGATCCGACACGATTTAATTGAGTTATTGTGCCAACAAAGAAAATTTCTCAAATAGTCCAACATCGTGCTTTCTCATGACCCTTGGCCAGGGTGGGGTGTGTCCTATCACCTCAAAATCAATATGTGTTGCCTGGGAGACGTCCCCGATCAGAATCAGTCAAAACCCGATCGATCCGACACGATTTAGTTGAGTTATCATGCTAACAAGAATAAATGCCGACGACACACACACAAAATGGTTTTAAAACCATTTTTTTTTGTTTTTAGGTCGAAAAACGAAAAATAAACCATAGAAAAATTTGTTTTACACGATTACATCACTTTTCCGCGTATAGTGGAGTGCGGAAAAGTAAAATGGGATTTTTCACATCAGGAAAAAGTATCTCTACGGATGGGACAAGATAATAGGTAATGAAATCCATTTATGTATTTCATTCATAGAACCACTAGAGAAAGCTAAATCTATGGACTAGAAGACCTATGATAGTTGAGGTATCCCCAAATCATAAAACTGACTGGAAACTTATATCGAGTTACTATGCAATCTGATTTTCACGGGCGAAGTTCATCTACTCTTATGAATGTATCAAACTCCACTCAAATTATATTTAAATTGATTGGTGAAGATTTCCGTTCCCTATCAATTGATATGTTTTGATAAAACGAAGTCGAGTAGCTTCCATATTGTACGCGTTGGTGTGGGTTTTGTGTTTTGACAGTTTTGCCCGTATTTCTTCCAGTTGTAGTCTTCATTTGACTGTTGTACCACTTATATTCGTACCAGTTGCTTCTAAAAATTCGATTCTTATGGTATTAATTACTTTTTATGCTATCCCCATTCCTAATCCATTAAGAACCTAATCACTGACATTACTAATTGTATTAATGGTAATTTTTATTTAGCATTTAGTGGATTGAATAATAATTAGTAAAAATGAGTGTCTGTGTATCTGAAAGGATAAAAAAAAATTTATGACACAAAGTTAAACAGTCAAGAAAACACTATCAGAGTCGACGTTGTTCGCAGTGAAAATAAGAAAATGCCATTGAGCAGTTAACTGGTTCGAAAATGTTATATACAGAATTATTCAACTAAGTGAAAATATAAATCAATATGAAGGGTTTCACAAAGATTATGCTGTCAATTTAGTAAATAGCATGACTCGAAGATGCCACGCAATTAAAGATAATGACAGTAACTGGACAATTTATGGATATAATAAACAGCACAGTAGCGTTTGTTTAGTAGGCTATCTATGTGTATTTTCGGTTTCCAATAATATATAGCTGTAGAATTATGCTGATAACATTCTTGTTTGTCAGACTAGGTTTTAATCTTAATGCCAAAAATTTATATTAAAAGCGTATACAAAAATGTTGATCGCAACAATGTATAAGTGCCACTTTAACGTAAATTGTAGTGTAACAATAATATGCGGGTAAGATCTGATTTGTCATATGTAAGCATGCATTTACCGAATAAAGGTATTCCAGATCCGCCTCTTATTTCTGTTTTTGTCATATACTAGTTAGATCTAAACTATATATTTCTTGTACTATTGTAATGAAAATTGTTTTGTTTTTCAATATTTTGGTAGGGATGCCGTAACTTTTTGGCATATTTCATAATTCGATCTGAACAGCTGAATAATATATATATATATATATATATACCATATATATATATATATATATATATATATATATATATATATATATATATACCATATATATATATATATATATATATATATATATATATATATATACAGAAAAAGCACACTACATGAAATTTAATATTAAAATCGATTTAATTCAAAGCTCTTTCAAGAAGAAAGACTGAAACAGATGGTAAATTTAATGTTCTAAAAACTGAATGAAACGTCTGTGATGTTTTACGCTTCTCAGTGATTATTTAACAATGAAATATATTTAACAAAATGAGATATAACATTACGCGTTTTAAAAATGACTTGGTAATTTCTTGAATCAAGTAAGCAAAAATTTCAATGATTAATAAAATAATTGATTTAGAGTAGGTAAAACTTTTACTTTTACTGTATAATAAATATTTGCCCATACATGTAAACTGTTCTATATTAGATCATCTAAACAAACCATTAGCAACGTTGGTTCAACCTTCATTGGCAATACAAAAAAAAGCCGTTTATATATTCTTCTGGTAACGCCCATGCCAATAATGTCTGAATATCTAGATTGTGTTAATACATTTCTACGTCAATCTCACATATTTTATCTTAATAATTTCTAATGATAGCTCATGTCATATATAAGACGTTAGTCGAAAATTTCCTCCACTGAGAAACAAGTCTCTTTTCGGGAAAATGTCACTTAAAAAATATATGAGATGGGCGAAGATTACAAAATATTTATTATAGCCATTGACATTTTATGATACCAAGACTTTATGACGTATTATTAATTTATAATACATATTGCCTAATTTGAAATGTTAAGCATTAACTTTGGGCGTGGGCTCAAAGTTGCGGCATCCCCATTAAATCGATACTAATAACGTAGGAAGGGTTTTTCTATTTATGAGGTCTCTATTTTTAAATTATGACAACACGCGTTTATACAGATAGTACTAAGCGAAGGTATAAGTCGACCACCTCAAAGAAGTATAACAAGGCGTTTCTCGGGCAGGGATATTTCTATTTAAAACGTGGTACACATTGTGTATAATAAGTATTTTTATATATCGTTTATTCCGATTACAGGAATACATGGTTTAAGTTTTTATATTACTGATATTATTGTGAATGTCAGTAATCGTTAAATAGTAAAATTTCAGACTTATCTTAGATGCCTAAATTATGATAACATGTCTTTGCCACTAAAACGTTATAATTAACACATTTTTCTACAACCGTCAAAATAGGCGCATTTAATTTCAGAACCTAAATGATAAATTTTCATACCGAGGTGTCTTCATCGTGTTAATATGTTGACGAGTATTTTAGAAACGCTGTTAAATCAGTTATACAATCATTAGCGGAAATTTATTACATCGGTGTAATAACACGACCGAAACTAATAATTATAATAATACATTGTTATTTACAGTATTCTCATTAATTATATGCCAACTACATGGATCTAAAATCATTCCTTAAAAAAAGGTGTTTGTTTTTAATGTAGGTGGAATTGGAATCTTATTTGATATTACTTTCTCAAGATATTCTTCGGCCAGTCAACATTTTCTACCTTTCTATTATACACTGGGGAAATGGAAATAGGAAAAAAATTGGGAAAAACTAATTATTGGACTTTATGATAGCGGAGGTTATTCATGGGTTAGTATTTACATATTTCATTAAAATTTAAATATTTCAGAAACTAATAATCGACTTCGAAATGGGGGAAATATTTAAAGTTTTAGAAGGCCGCAAAATATAGTGTCTCAATTGGAACTGAGTCGATCTGACCGACCAAGACGAGGACATACCGGTGTTGCCTTATCAATAACAGAACTCGTCTCTTCAAATGTTTTAACTTTGTAAGCGCTTTATTTTGTCCTAATTATGTGCGAATTTTTCTTAATGTAACTGTGTATGATCGTTCACTTTCATAAAACAGTTGTACATAAACTATTCGTTGTTGAACTGTTAATCACGGCATGCTGACGTCGTATGGTTTGTAGATGACAGTTGTTAAATATTGACGCCCTATCTTTGAGAGAACAAATGGCGCGCAATTCAAATTCTAGTTTGTATTCCCCACTTCACAAATAGTATGAATAGGTATATGTATTTGTAATTATCTGCAAATTATTTATTAATTATTAGACTCCACCACACAGTTTATTAGAAACATTTTAATATTCACTGTGGCTTTAAAAATAATGTAAACGTGTTTTTGAAAGATCTGTCTTCTCATATTTAGCTCTCGGTCATCTGTCTATAGAAAGATGTCCGAAAAGTTGTTACATACGGTAACGAAAATTCTTGATAAAATGTACAAACTTGGAAACGAAAATATTTTTAATATTAATATAATTAATATATTATTAATATAATTAATAATATTTTTTTAATTAATAAAAAGACAAGACAGTGAAGAGATATGCCATTTGGCAAAACGCAAAATGAGATTTGTCAAAAATATCAAATTGACTCATTTTGAAAATAGATAATATATTTATTAGTAAAACTTGATTTGTGTTGAACTTTGTTTTAAAAATGTATTTGAAAAGATTTCCGTTGTTCTGTCAGTCATATGCTGTTGAATAAAACTTATGTATACGGTAAGATCTTAATGAGACACACAGTGATACTGATATTCAATTGATAATTTACACAAATTCATACACCATATTTGTATATACTAAGATGGACAAATTAAAAAACAACTTCGTGTCATCATTATTTTTTCACAAAGACAATTCCTACAAGTTGTTTATAGAAGTTTTTTTGTATATATTATCTGTTCTATTATTTATTTTATATATAATGACATCACTTTGTTATACCCAAAAGGAGAGAACACACAATACTTGAATATAGATATAGGGCTTTCTTCACTTCTATACGTTTCACAAAAACTATGTGTAAATTTAATAATAAGATTTGAAGTCTATCAAAGAAGGGGAACTGAACTGCTAATTGGGGAAGGAAATAGGCAACAATTAAGCAACCAATTGTTATACCGTTAGAATACCAGCTGCATACTATAATGATGGGCCCATAATAAGGGTGAAATAATGATTAATGGTACTTAGTTGAGACATTATATTTGTGATATATTTTACTACACTTGTATTGATACTGGAATTTCTATTTCTTAGATTTTTTTAGGCTCTGTGCAAACCAAACCGAATGGTCAGGTACGTTTCATTTAATATCGCATAAAATTTGAATTAAAAAATTTATCACATAGAATTAATAAACCGTCTTGTATCATTAAGAGCGTATTTCGTTCATTAAAAACATAAGCGGGGCTCGTATTTAGAGGGCCACCATACAGTGGATTAACTTGTTATTTGTAAAATTATTTGCTCTCTTTAATATGACAAGTCTAAATACAAAAAAGTGTTAATTTCCTTTGCTTTCCATTTTAACAGTAAATTGTACTATTCAACATCAACGTGAATAATTTTGTTTAACACAAGATTTGAACAGTTTATTGTTATAGTTATTTATCATTGAAACTTTAATGAGGGCTATTATGAAATCTATTAAAGTTATAGTTTTAAGGCAAATTTAAATTTTAATGATACATGGACATGATGACTGGAAATTCTCTTATCAAAAGAAAAGAAAATTCAGATGTTTGTTCAATAGGTTTGACACAAATTCCCGACATCTCGAAAAATTGTTTTAGTTTAGACAAACAGAAATCGACCTTCGATATCATTAGATCTTTCGCACTATTGTCTATCCCATTAAAACTATTTGTGAAGATATTTCTGAAGAGAATTAAATCACTGCTAGATGTATTCAATATTGTTCCAGAACACGAGCTAGGATTCCGCGTCAGACATTCAACTGCACAGGTACACAAAGTAATGGAAGTTATAAACAATACATGGACTGTAAAAAATATTGTTCTACTGCCTTCCTAGACGTAACGCAAGAGTTCAATAATGTATGGCATTCTAGATTACTATATAAATTTAAATCAAAATTAGATACACCTTACTATAAAATACTACTCACATACCTTACAATTAGTAGTAGATACTTCACTGTTAAGTACAAGGAAGAATTAATTAGCATCTGTCAGGGGTACCACAAGAGTGAGCCCTGGGACCTGTTCTGTATGAACTCTTTACAGACTACTATTTCAGACACCTTCACTCCGACCTTCGCTGTCGATATCGCGGTTATGAATCGCCCTCACAAACTTCAAGAAGCTATCCATAACATCCAGAAGTGGATGAAGAAATCGACAATAAGAGTCAACGAATCAAAATCTCAACAGATAACTTCCACTGTGAGGAAAGAAATATGTTCTAACGTTACTCTCAATGGTCAGCTACTTCCATAGACTCATACAATTAAATACTTAGGTATACACTTTGATAGAAGGCTAAACTGGATACACCGCATATTTATGAAGAGGAAACAACTTAACTTAAAACTCTCTAAACTGTGATGGTTAATTGGCAGAAAATCTAAGCTCTCGTTGTCCAATAAACTGAGTGTGAATAAATTGATCCTTAAACCCATATGGTCTTATGGTATACAACTGTGGGGAATCACGAGTATATCAAATATCGAAATCATCCAAAGGTTCCTGTATAAAACACTAAAAATCATCACTGATGCTTCATGGTTATAATAAATGAGACGCTACAGCGTGATTTAGAATCCAAAAGAGCGCGAGTGCGAAATATCTATTGCGACTGGCAGTGTACTGGGTATATCCCACCTTCCCCACTGTCAACCTCCTGAACAACAGCCACAAGTCGCACCGACTGGAGCGATGCGATCTTTTAGAGACAAGTGATTGATTATACGTTATAATTTAAGTATTTCTATATAATTACAACAACAAACAGTAGTCCATACAAGTTAGACCTTCAATATAAGATTATCAGACAATTTTTATCCGGCACTAAATTACAATAGTTGTGTAGTGACGCATTAAACTGGCGCATTAGCAGGGATAATGAGTGTGCCTCGATAGCTCAGCGGTCAGAGCACTCAACCGGAAATTGGGAGAGCCGGGTTCGATTCCCGGTCGAGGCAAAATGCACTTTTATCCTTGCTATCGCCAAAGTGGTGACCCCGACGTGATGTGATTCGTCATTCTAGTATATGCAACCTCCCTTACATCTGAAATTCGCGGATTCGATTCCCGTCCTATCCATCGCCCTACAATCCGGGGGTTACCGAACAACGGTTCGTAAGAATGGCGAACGCGGTCACATTCCGTTAAATTGTATCGAGACAAATCATGTCTCTAGGAAGGGAGTACTGTAGTGACGCATTAAAATTGGCGCATTAGCAAGGATAATGAGTGTGCCTCGATAGCTCAGCGGTCAGAGCAACTAGCCGGAAACTGGGAGAGCCGGGTTCGATTCCCGGTCGAGGCAAAATGCACTTTTATCCTTGCTATCGCCAAAGTGGTGACCCCGACGTGATTCGTTGCTCCAGTATATGCAATCTCCCTTACATCTCAAATTCGCGGATTCGATTCCCGCCCTATCCATCGCCCTATAGTCCCGGGGGTTACCGAACAACGGTTCGTAAGAATGGCGAACGCGGTCACATTCCGTTAAATTGTATCGAGACAAAACCATGTCTCTAGGGAGTGAGTACTGTAGTGACGCATTAAACTGGGCCATTAGCAGGGATAATGAGTGTGCCTCGATAGCTCAGCGGTCAGAGCACTCAACCGGAAATTGGGAGAGCCGGGTTCGATTCCCGGTCGAGGCAAAATGCACTTTTATCCTTGCTATCGCCAAAGTGGTGACCCCGACGTGATGTGATTCGTCATTCCAGTATATGCAACCTCCCTTACATCTCAAATTCGCGGATTCGATTCCCGTCCTATCCATCGCCCTATAGTCCCGGGGGTTACCGAACAACGGTTCGTAAGAATGGCGCACGCGGTCACATTCCGTTAAATTGTATCGAGACAAAACCATGTCTCTAGGGAGGGAGTACTGTAGTGACGCATTAAACTGGCGCATTAGCAGGGATAATGAGTGTGCCTCGATAGCTCAGCGGTCAGAGCACTCAACCGGAAATTGGGAGAGCCGGGTTCGATTCCCAGTCGAGGCAAAATGCACTTTTATCCTTGCTATCGCCAAAGTTGCTTATTGCTTTTGGGCAGATTGAAAGTATGAGTAGAATACAAGAATAGGAGAAAAATTGTATAAAATGTAGACAGTTCATTAATCAGTTGCAGACTACATTTAATGAAACCTTGAAGAAAAGTGACCAGGGCGAACATACATCCATACAGCAGTCCCCAAAAAGTAAATATGTGGGCTGTATGTGGATATGTAAATTTTCATAAGAAGAACTTTAAAATATCTTAATGAATTTTGGATCAATTGTGGTTCAATAAGATATGGCATTTCCTATATGTTTTTAAGAAATACACTCCTATACACCTATTTCCTATATACACCTTTATTTCTTCAGAACAAGAATTACGTTATTTAATGGCCATCCCTAATGGTTTTCTTTTTTAACACTAAATTTCATCTGAAGTTTTCGTTTATAGAAACTATACGTAAAAATATGCACGGTTCTATTACAGAAACTTTAATTAAAGCCATTTCTATGTACCATAATGTATCACTCCCATGTACCATGAGAAATAATGTAATGATATACTTTCGATACGTTTGTTGCCCTAAAATATAAGCAGTAATGGGTTAATTTGCAGAAATAATTATATTTTTAGCCTCAAAATGGTTGCACCTTCTATCGATCCAGAGCATAATTAACTTTAAAATTAAATCATTGTTTATATTTTAGGGAAATGGTGCATATTATACATATATAACGGATCGGAACGGATTCAAAAATGGATCTTTTGATTTATTTTTTAATTTAAGACTTTATTCTAATTCTGTATACTGAAAACTTTAAAAGTATAATCTATTTGTAAATTTTCTCTATTGGTTAAACGTAGGAGTTAATAATTATATTTTTTTAAGTTTACAAGTGACAAGACTATTAATATTATTTAGTTCATTAAGCCAACACATATTGAGTGAATATTACAAATTAGAAGGTAATACGTATAAACATTTGCAACATAATTAAAATTTCAATTAGTATCGGATATTGAAAAATATTTCATGTCCTTGGAAAGGATTGATATCTATCAAAAGTTTTAAAAGGCGTAGCAAGGGAAAGTTGTATTGCTTGCAGAAAAGTAAAACTAACATATCTACGACCTCTCTTATATCCTAATTTCAAAACAAATTTTCATTACAAAATTAGTCTCAAATAAAATGTTGAAATCCTCGGGATGAAACTTTAAGAAATCATTGTTATTTCTTTTCGCCATTTGTTTTTAATAATGGCGAGAAAATATACGTATGTATGTACATATGATTATAGAAATTCCATATATTGTTTTTATATTAACATTTGCTGTCATGTGGTGTCTTACGTATACACATTTTATAAAAAAAAAAAAAGTATAGCTCTATGTATTGTAAATAAATAAGTAGTTATACTATAATTATATCTATAAATATAGCTGTAGTTATTGCATATATTCAATAAAGCAGAGATACGTACAACAGATCATGTTCAATATGTGGTACTACAGCTGAGATTAGCTAATGTTATGAATGCTATTGATCTATATTTAAAATATGGTTTAAGCTGCAATTTGTTCAAACAAAAATAGGACATATTTAATACAGACCAAGATTGACGGTAAACATGTGATGCCACCTAAAATAGGTCAAACGAATTAAGAATTATAATTAGCTTTCAATGGACTGATTGACATACGAGTCTTATGGAAATTTGCCTCATCAGTTTATATTCTTCGACTAATTTTGCGCTTGTTTAAAAATATTTGACATATTCGTAAAATATAACATACCTATCGTTTAATTAATAATAGTTTTAAACCGTAAAATTTGGTTTTAATTAGCATTTATCTCACGATAATGTAAAGTCGTTCTCTAATGCTTTGTATTTTTAGAATACACAGATTAATACCATTTTGTACTATTAATATCGAGAGACAAACCGTTGATACGTTTTGGTGTACAAAACTGATGGATTTGGGTGTATTTTGATATTTTAGTGGTATGTTGCGATGAATTGTGATTCATTGCGAATTGAAATTAAAATTGAAGATAAGAAGAAAATGAAGACAAAATAAAATAATAGCATTACAGATTTGAAAATGTAATATTCATTTGCAGACGTTTTATGAATAACTTAAATTCGTAAAACAAAACATTAAAATAAATAGTATTATACTGGTACTGTTTGTTACAAAACACTAAATAGTAATAATAATAAAATTAATTTTACAGACAAAAATATACAAATATCGAAAAAAATAAAAATAAAATAACATACTGTATGGAACCGGTAATGTAGGAATTTGTAAATGACATAAATGTAATTGTAGATAATAAGGTAAAAAACAAAAACAAGTAAGTAAGTTGATTTTGGGTATGTGTTTAAACATTGTCGATATAACCACAGCTAGAAAAAATATTTATGTTATGTTCGGACCTCTGGACCTTGAAGCCCCTTTAAACGCCATAAAATCAATGTTTATAAATTGCGAAAATATGCGAGATGTTAAAAATACCTACGTTTTCACTAAATTATATTATACAATGTATTAATTATTACACATTGTATAATGTTTCCGCAAATTAGGTAAATACAATAAGCCTTCTAACCCACATCATTTTTGTATTACATATGTACAAGTTGTTGTACAAGAATGTACAACAATGTTGTACAAGAATGTACAAGAAAAATGTTCCAGATACTAAAGAGCGCGGGAATGAAGTATAGAGATAGGAGAGTAGTACACAATCTATACAAAGAGCAAACTGCTGTTATAGAAGTAGAAGGGGAAAAAAAGGGAAGTAGGTATTAGGAAAGGAGTAAGACAAGGATGTACTCTAATCACCACTAATTTTTAATCTGTACATCGAAGAGGCCATTAATGTGGTAAAAGATAGAGTGGATTTCGGGATTAAAGTACAGGGACAGAAATTAAAAATGATGAGATTCGCGGATGATATAGCAGTATTAGCATCTAGTAAGGAGGAATTAGAATCAGCATTGAACAAAATGGAGGCAGTGTTGACAGAGGAATACGGAATGAGGGCGAATAAAAACAAAACTAAAGTGTTAGTGTGTAGAGGGCGCGAGAGCAGAGCAAAAACGAAAGTACACATTAATAATGAAAGATTGGAGGAAGTTAAAGACTTCACTTATTTAGGAAGTAAAATAAATTGGGATGGAAGAAGCGATAAAGATATAAAACAAAGAATAGCGCAGGGTCGAATAGCTTTTAACAAAAAGAAAGTACTCTTATGCTCGGGGGTAATAAACTTAGAAACAAGGAAGAGATTTTTGAAAACGTATGTGTGGAGAACGGCACTATACGGTTGCGAAACCTGGACGATAGGAGAAGCAAGTAGGAAGAAATTAGAAGCTTTTGAGATGTGGTGTTACCGAAGAATGATGAAAATACCGTAGACTAATAGGGTTAGATACGAAGAAGTATTAGAGACATGGGGGGAATACCCGATAATTTATTTTCGTGGCCCAGTGCCGGGTCGCGACCCACCATATGGGAAACGCTGCTCTAGAGTCTAGAGGATTCGGACCAAAAAAAGTTACCACGCAAGGTACGCAAGGGTTGATTTACTATATTGATCTTGTCAAAATGCCGAAATTCGAACGAAAAGCATTTCGTACATCGACCTAAAAATTTCGTGACACACACGAAAACAGCCGTTTAGTAAATATAGATGACAATTTCTTAACTCAACTCTCAGTACAAATTTCACCCAAACAAATAATAAATCTCTAGCAAGTAAACACAAACAAATATGCCCAAAGTAAATTACTGAGTGAATATAAGAAAAGCAAAGTTTATGTTAAATATTAAAGTTTAGATTACTTGAATAACTTCAGGTAATTTCTACTGCCATTCAGTGTAATTTTTCTTTTATTAATAAATGGTAGAGTAAAAAAGAATAATAAACTGCCTTGAAAAACAGACAGACAGTAATTATATTTGTTGGGTTAAGCAGCGACGTAAACTTCCGGTGATTTCCGACACATTTTTCTAGTTAGTCCACCATATGAACGGGCAATTATGGATTATTTGTTAAAGTTCCAGCGGTGAGTTTAATGGGTCATTCCATATGAAATGCTAGGGGATTTCTGTAATTTTTTATTAGCTTGTACAACAAAGAAAATATGTGTATAGTGGTGTGATCGAAGATTCACAGTAAATCAGAAAAATAACGCAACAAATTGTTAACTTTAGTTAAAATTTTCATAGAACAGTATGATTTTTTTAACAAATTATCGATATGAAATATAAAAATTCAAATTTTGATGATGACACATGAGGTAAAGATTTATTACAATAAAAATATAATTTTTAATGAAAATTATATTTCTAACATTTTGTGAGGCTTAAGGCGGAGGACGTGTCTAAATTGCTCCTTTTATGGGATAGCATTTTTGGATAATGACCTGGATAAGAGGGGATCGCCAAGGGACTACCCATGCGATCAGTTTGGGCTGATGAGGCCCAAACCTATATAATATAATAATAATAAAATATTTCTAATATAATTTTTTTAATAATAATAATCAATTTTTACGTTTTCCTGTTAAATTTTTAGAACGAATTAACCCCAGGAATTAGAACTATAACTAAGTGAAATTGAAGTCTAATTTAAAACGCTGTAGCTCCTAACGAAGTTGACTGATGTTTTATTTGGTTACTCATTTGCTAAAAGACTGACGACGATTATTGACTGACGACGATTATGGAATATGTTGAGATCACTCAATTGCTTTAGGAACAACATAATTTTAAATTAGACTTAAATTCTTGGATTCAACATAGATAATAATTTTTAAACATGGTTCCCTTTGTGTAACTCTAACAATTCAACGATGAACAAAATATAATTCTCTTCTTTGATAATCGCACTCACTATTAGATACTCATTCTAGTCATTCTGTTAAAAATTGTTCTCTTACATCCAAGTTGAAATGTGCGTTTTATTTTCAGATTTACACGAAATAAATGCCTAAACACTTAATTAATTTACATAAGAAAAATTATTAGTGTGTTAATTATAATGACGCTGCTACAATTTTGAGTTTGTCAAAAAATAACTCTTGCAACATCATCCAAGTGGTTAATATAATGTTGTCACTATTGTCACATCGATAATACCCCCCTCTATCGATATATCGAACATCGATAAGTTAATTACATAACTTCAATTTAAGGAGCTTTTCACCCAGTATCAATTTTAGCTTTATCAGATTCTAAAAGGAAGGGGTTGGGCCTCGGAGTAAGGGAATGGTTACATTTGAGAGTGGAAGAAATATTACAATCACTCAAATGTAATGCCATTTCAGGCAGAGATCTGGAAACGTTTAAGCCAGACTCATTCGAAGCCCAACCTCTTCCTTTTAGAATTTGATAGAGCTATCAAGATTCTATAAACAATCATTTCTGTTTTTTATTTATTGTTACTTACTTTCATGACTAATGTTTATGTTTGGTGATTGTTCATATTGTAAATATTTCAACACTTCCATCCATACTGGTGAATTCTGTGATCATATATTTTATTTCAACTTTAAAAGGCTTTAACTTTTTAGGAATGAATTTTGGTATTATATATAGGTAAATTTGGTAAATCGGCCTACTTAGATTTCTAGTTGCTGCAGTATTAATTAATTTTGCTATATAATTTGGAATTACTCTAGTACAAGTTATCTTACAATATGCAATACTAACTTTCTTCCGGAATATAATATGTCTCCTTTATCCATTTCCTGTAGCACCCAAGCAATGTTGACATTCAACAAGTCACAATCGTTTATTACTTTAAATTGCAGGTATATTCACAAAACGGCACCTCACAAACACCTCAATTTTATAAGCACAATTTCAAACATTCAACGACTAGAAATACGAAAGAGGGTGGCACGGAATGGGAACTAATATATTAAAAATATTGCATAACATCCTCGCGGCAGTATTCCGTACAACAAATTTCATAATTGTTTACTCGAATGACAAAGCGACGAGGAAATGTGCATGTTTCTAATTATTATTCGCGCACATTTATCAACATAGCTTGCAAATTATATTATTTTATGTATGAGTCACTTGCAGTTACCATATAGTTTATTTAGTTTTTTTACTTAACCGGCAGTATCGGTAAATGTACGTCAAACAGCTACTGATAAAATATCGGTATTATCTCGTCCTATTAACATTAATTTATTAGCCAAAAAAAAATCAATAGATAAAGAATGCCCCTTTAACACACGAAGTTTTAATCAGATTTTTAATTTTACATATTTGGTTTGTGGCAAATATAAATTTTATATTATTAAAATCATTCTATGAAAACAAGAATAGATGTCGACGACGACACACACACAGCAAACATTTTTTAAAAACCATTTTTTTGTTGTTTTTAGGTCGAAAAACAAAAAATAAACCCAAAAAAAATTTTGTTCTTTCACTTTTTCTTTACACGATTACATTACTATTCCGCGTATAGTGGAGTGCGGAAAAGTAAAAATGTAAAACTATATACATTGTTTTGTAAGCTATTCTGTACGTATATTAACTACTAAAATAACATCTGTAACATAGATTTTACTAATTAGAAACTTTTAACTACATATATCACATTTATACAAAATTAATTGTTAAGAAAGTTCACTTAAAATCAGCAGTGTAATACAAAAATGTAATAATACACTGGATGTTCTATTTAAAATAAGGAAGTTGATAGCTACTTCCAGTATAACCGGAAGTGTCAGAAAAGTAAAAATACTTTAGTTGAATAGATCGTCCTCGCTAACCCTTGATTCCAAATTTTAAAAAATGAATTCGAATAGGAAGTTCATAAACTTTTAATGAACGGGTTAGCTGAATCGCCCTGTATAGCTTCTATGTTTCGATTCTAATGAAACGGAACTTTTATTTTTGTAATTTTGCGTCAGTATATGGATATTTAAAATTCGTCCACAATTAATAAAATGATTAAGGTTGAAGATAGGTTATCTCGCATGCGGTAATCTTTTATGGATCTCGATGGGGTATTACAGGGTGCCTTGTTAGGCCCAATTCAATATCTAGCACTTACAAGCAAGATGATAGAACTGACCCTCTCCGATTTTGATATACTTTTCCACTGAGAAAGAACATCTAAAAGTAAAGTATCTACATTTTTAGCATCCACATTACGTGCTGAAATTTGTCAAAGTTCTTACTAAAATCAAATTTATGATTACATCTCGGAAACCACTTGAGACAGCAACATGAATAAGAAGTGCAGTAATTTACACAGCGGCTATTCCATAGATGGTCGACCCATCACATTATTTTATACACGATGTTGCAACAATGCCATTTCTATGTGTGGTTCGGAGTGGCCGATTGAATCAATATTGGGGGGTGTCATTGCACGGTTGGGTTCGAGTCCTAACGGTGGGCGTTTGGCACCTCCCCCTGAGCATGAGCGTTTTGTCCTGGTTTATATGTGTCCTACCCTCCGCAGCCTAAGGTTTATGACAGTTATTGATGAAAGCCGAAGCGGAAACATTTTTATTAATAAACAAAAAAGTTTTTGTTATCTGCACCAAGATTATTTCTATTATTTAATAAGTAGACGACTTTCATAGTTATTTTTTTATTAGTTTATATATTATCACTTATAATTAATCTACTCTTGCGAAATCTATATCATTTTTATGTAATCTTCACGTAAGGTGTGTTGTTCTGAAATTCATAAAAACATTAAATATATTTTATAATGTAGAACATACATATAATAGTAGTTCTATTAAAAGGGATTTTGAAGCTAATTTCTGTGGGTACGAATTTTTAAAACGTTATTTATTAAGGTCTTATGAGAAATTCAATGCCATAAAATGTCATCCCCCAACGATACATTGTGGAGGATATAGAAATTAAAAATATATGTACGGCTTCATTATGTATTTATAGACTTCATTTGTAAGTTTTTGATCAATTTGGTATGCTAATATTTTATTTCACCAATATGAAATGGTTGTTTAATTTTGAATCAAAACTAACATTGCAGCACTTTTGTGTGTTGTTCAAAATATTCGCTATTCAATTCTCGAACAATTTTGAACTATATAACGAGCAGCTAGGATAATTTATCGTATTCATCGTATTTAGTTCAAGTAATTTCCTGAGATAATTTAAAGTTTGTGGGGTAGAAACCACCTGGAAGCAATGAATAGCCACCAGAACCAAAATTTCAACGTTTTGCGATTTAATGTGTCCCATGTTATTAATGAAATCTGTGGAATTCATTAGGGACAAACTAAACTGTACAGCTGGGACATTTTTAAGTCGGTGAATTAACTGCCAAGACGATTGACCGCACCGACTTTCCTGGCTTGTATAAATAATATAATCTAGGTAATATGGTTTTTATGTAGTCTATTTCTTAACAAATGAGTAACAATGTTATTAAAATATGTTTGTAACAAATACTGATTCCATTTCCGTCTCATAAAATGTCATATATATTATATATCTATTAAATTGAAGTTAACAGGTAGTTGTTTTATATACAGAAGTTTTATGATGAACGCTTACAAAAAAAACCATTTATTTACTAATCTAATTTGTGTAACATTGTTAATTTCTAAATAACTTACTTATTTTCCTAATTAATTAGACTAATACCTACAACTATGCATTTACTTTATTCTTCTGTTTAAACATTAACCTTACTTGCTTGACTTTAACCAGAACTTTGATTTATATTATTATCAATAATAATAATTGACCAGAAAAATATCCGCGAATGTGAACTATTGAAAAATTTTCATATCGGCTTCGGTAGAAAAATATTATTTAAATAAATACGTATTATTGTTATTTTATGGACCGGAAAAACATTATTGTATATGTTTGGATATAAACATCCAATTACTGTAATGTAATACTTCTGATAAGAAAAACTATGACTGTAAAGGTCAAAATCATCATGTGAAAGTAAAATCAACATAGGGTTTGGCGTATATGTATAGAGTAACAACAAATTTATGCAATTGCGATTATTTAAAAGGGCATTCTGTATTACCAATTTTCGATACGAGTATTTAAAATGTTTTGCGTCTTTCCTTAGATGAACTTTTAACTGAATTGTTAGTAATTACGTAAAATTCTTGAAATCCACCTTGCGGAACAACTTTTGCTTTTTAAAATCCATTATCTATTAAAATGTTAAATTCATACCCCAGGCTAAAAATGTATGTCATTACGAC
Source organism: Rosalia funebris (assembly GCA_037954035.1). Taxonomy (NCBI): domain Eukaryota; kingdom Metazoa; phylum Arthropoda; class Insecta; order Coleoptera; family Cerambycidae; genus Rosalia; species Rosalia funebris. The sequence goes on along the minus strand of JAZFAV010000009.1, from coordinate 27,344,282 downwards.
ATAATGCATTTGAATTTATAAAATATGGATATATTATTCAAGAACAAACACATGGTTGAAACACGAGATATTTATTAGTTTCTTCAATTGTTATGAAATTTGGCGTATCGTTAATTTATTGTTCAGACTAAAAAATAAAACGAATTTCTCTTTATCCTTGAAGAGAAATTCGTTTTCTGCGTGGACAAGAAAAAATAGAAATACACATATGAATAGTAATTTGATATTTATTTTTGTATTCTTTATTATTTTGATGTAACCTGTCTTGGTATACTTACTTTATGCTACTTTTAGAAGAATACAGAACCACTCGTACTTGTTTTTTTTAACTATTTCATCATCTATTTCTATCTTAAACGAAAAAAAAACTATATTAGTCTACAATCTGTATTATAATAAACAATTATGTAAATAAAAACGATTATTTTGTAAAAAAATAGGTAAAACATTATATATATATATATACTCAAAAATTATAACTTATGTATGTATTATGTATGTATGACTATTTCTAGCAAAATCCGTAAAATACAGTACATAAATGTTCTATAGTTTATCTTTCTTACGAATTACTTCGATCCTGTGAAGGTATCGAAGCAAATTTGAACTTAATCGACGTTATGTCAAATTTCATGAGAAAAATGATTTCGGAATTTCTAATTTTGGATCTTCTTGATTTTATCACGTCCTGTATCAAATTACTCATCATTAATTTCTTCCAAACTTTTCCATCGACAAAAAATAAATAGGAATATATTATCATTTATAGCGGCATCGACTGCATCGGTTATTAGCCGCTTCGCTCTATTCTTGTTAGATGTTTACATCATGAAATTTTACGCCTCATTTTTTCTTGTATTTTTTCGTAGAGATCGGTACTCTGTACAAAACATATTACTTTTTCAATTTGTCTATTTTCATTGATGAGAAATTTTTGATAAAGCATAGTCATACATTCTCAGAAAATATGTTTTACGTTAGTGTTTAATAACAGGCTATATATTGGTGGTGGTTTGAATCTGAGAGAATGCAAAGAAGTAAAATGTGTATGGCCTATCCTTAATTGGGTTAATAGAACTTGCTCTCGTCTTAAAATATGACGAGGTAAGGTCCATTTATCTACAATTGGCTTAATGATTTTCAGCATTCAGTCCGTTATAATCAGCTCTAGTTGCCATTTACATTTGATTTCAAAATCAGTCGTTGTTTTAAAATAATAATCATGAACTTCTTCTTGAGTATTTACTGCTTAGCGAGTAGCAACATCTACCATTTCCTTACCTTCAATTCCCATGTAGCTTAGACACCATATAAAATGCACTTTCTTGTGTATACTATTAAACCAATTGATTAAAGCCAATATTCGTTTAACGACAAGATCTTTACTGTAAAGATTTTCAAAAGCCTGAATAGAACATAGGAAGACAATTAAAATTACCATATTACTAGTTGTACTCCGCATATTTTAGGTCATGCCAAATATTATGCCGCTCAACATTGAAGATACTACAGCTACAAGGAAGACTCCATGAATGTGTATCTCTATGCCCTGATGCACTGCCCATACCAATGCCCTCTTTGAGCCATCTGTATATACCTGACTTGCTGCTGGGAATTGCTATATTGGCCTATCAATAATGGATTTAGTCACAAGACACATAGACGAAATTGGTAACTAATAGTAACGTCGCTGGCGACTATGAAGTGAACAAGAATGATATATTATGTTTTCTATTATAAGTAAGTCGTACTTACGTAGGGACTCATGTCACTATTCTAAACGTATTAACATAAGACAAAAAAGGTCCTTTTCACTCTACATGTAAACATATCTAAGTATATGACCCAAATAGGGTAGGGTTAATCGTAAATACAAAATGAATATTTATGTGTAATATGACGTTTATATAATTTCAGACATCTGTTGATCTAATCAGATGACCGATTGTTTTATATTTTTCAAATTGTTTCTCTTAGCCTTTCTCATCCTACTACATAGTACCACTGTTTAAAGTTATTTTACTTGGTATATTTATTATGGACTGTCTCCTAAGATGATTTAGTCCAGAATACCCAGTTATGACCCCAATTCAAACAAACTGTATCTACTTACCTATACAGATGGCAATCAAATAATTGTGTAGATATTACGATAGTAACGCATTGAGATTTATTTGAGAGAGAACATTTATTTATATTATTAGTTGCAGGTTGTAACCCTCTTTATTGTTACACATCAATGATTTTGCTTATATTCTGTATGTTAATATATAGACACATGTACAGGTTTTTAAGAATAGGAACAAGTCTCAAAACTGCGATATAGGATCGCCCACGAGGTACGCAGCAAGCAGCATGGTCTTTACTCAGTCGAATTGAGACCTTTGCAGAGTGTCATCATCATGAGGTCATCAGTCCTAAGACTGGTTGGACGCTAACCTTCAGCTTCTCCTATCTTGTGCTAACCTACGCATTTCGATAATTGTGCTACAACCTACACCCCTTACTATTTGCGAGCAGTAGTCTAATCTAGGCCTACCTCTGCCTTTCTTCACTCCTATTTCTGCCTCCAAAATATCACGGACTATTCCCCCATGCCTCAGCAAGTGGCCTACCATTCTATCTCTTCTCTTCTTTATGTTTTTCCACATACTTCTTTTCTCGCCGACTTTCTCTAATACTTCTTCGTTTCTAACCCTATCAATCCACGGTATTTTCATCATTCTTCGGTAACACCACATCTCAAAAGTTTCTAATTTCTTCCTACTTGCTTCCCCTACCGTCCAGGTTTCGCAACCGTATAATGCCGTGCTCCATACATACGTTTTCAAAAATCTCTTCCTTGTTTCTAAGTTTATTACCCCCGAGCATAAAAGTGCTTTCTTTTTGTTCAAAGCTACTCGACCCTGCGCTATTCTTTGTTTTATATCTTTATCGTTTCTTCCATCCCAATTTATTTTACTTCCTAAATAAGTGAAGTCTTTAACTTCCTCCAATCTTTCATTATTAATTTGTACTTTAGTTTTTGCTCTGCTCTCGCGCCCTCTGCACACTAACACTTTAGTTTTGTTTTTATTCACCCTCATTCCGTATTCCTCTGTCAACACTGCCTCCATTTCATTCAACTCTGATTCCAATTCCTCTTTACTAGATGCTAATACTGCTATATCATCCGCGAATCTCAGCATTTTTAGTTTCTGTCCCTGTACTTTAATCCCGAAATCCACTCTATCTTTTACGACATTAATCGCCTCTTCGATGTACATATTAAAAATTAGTGGTGATAGCGTACATCCTTGTCTTACTCCTTTCCTACTACCTACTTCCCTTTTTTCCCCTTCTACTTCTATAACAGCAGTTTGCTCTTTGTATAGATTGTGTACTACTCTCCTATCTCTATACTTCATTCCCGCGCTCTTTAGTATCTCGAACATTTTTTCCCATCTTACATTATCAAAAGCTTTTTCTAAATCTACAAATCCAATATAAGCGTTCTTTCCTTTTTCTATTGTTTTCTCTAACATTACTCTTAACGCCAGAATAGCTTCGCGAGTTCCCCTATTTCGCCTAAACCCGAATTGGTCTTCTCCTAGTATTTCCTCCGCTCTATTTTCCATCCTCTTCTGCACTATTCTGGTGAAGATTTTTGACGCGTGGGAAGTTCGGCTAATCGTTCTAAACTTCTCGCATTTGTCGGCTCCTCTCTTTTTCGATAATGTTCTTATAATCCTCCGGCATCTCGCCCGTTTCATATATGTATTTTACCAGTTCAAACACCCTATTTATTACTTTCTGTCCCGCACATTTCAAAATTTTCGCCTGTATTTTATCTACACCCTGCGCTTTATTGTTCCTTAGCCCCCTTAGTGCTATTTCAAATTCCTCTCTCAATATAGATTTTCCTACATCTTCCCTATCGATGTATTCTTCCTATTCCTATTCTTCCTCTAATATCTCTCCTAATTCCTGACCCTCGTATAAATTTCCTAAGTACTGCTTCCATCTATCCGCTTTCTCCTTTCTCTTCCGATCAGTATGTCCCCCGATTGACTCCTAACGTTTCTACTTGTTGGTTCTATATCCCTGAAGTTCCTCTTAATTATTTTGTAAGCCTCATCGGTCTTACCTACTTGGACCTTATCTTCTACTTCTTTGCATTTATCCCCTATCCATTGTTCTTTGGATTTTCTACACTTTCTAATGATTTCCCACTTTATTGACTTATAAGTTTTCAGTCCATCCTCGTCTCGTCTGTTTGCAGAGTGTATATCAATGAATAAATTATGACTTGATATTGTTGTATCTAAATAATTCACATAAAATGCAACTTCTTCTGAGTGAAACTGATAAAAGACATTGACTCCTTCTATAATTTTGTGACTACTGACTAGTGTGGTCACTAGGTAGTAACGTCACCATATCAATAAGTTGTACTTGTGTTATTTCTTTTTAAATTAAGCATTAATTGCTATTCTAATTTGTGATGGATAGTAATAAACAACAATTATTTCGCATAAACTTTCTAAATACTCTTTGAAATAACTAAATCACATTCCGTAAACATATACATACATAAATCTAAAATGGATTTTGAAACGGAAAGGGGTAATTTAGTAATATCACATACCGAATAAATAATTGTTTTCATTTGCAAAGAATATTTTCCTTTCTCTATGAAATACATTTAATTGTTTAATAAATAACAAACTAGTTTGTAAGTGAAACAGCCGTTGTGTGACCTTGGCGGGTACACAAAAACACTGTCGCAAATTGACCATGAAACGGAGACGATAATTATTATAGGTTGTCATAGTAATCATGGAAACTTGCTGATTTCGACGAAGTCAAATATTTGTCAACACATTTCTTTATATACATTTTTTTTTAATATAAACGTAGGATAGTTTGAACCATACAATACCTGTTAAGAACACTTAAAAATATATATTCTACTGCGTATTTGATAAGAGTACCATAAGTCACAGTGAAGGATATATTTCAAGAGTGTTCAATATATCATTGAACACTCTTATGATGAACACAAACCAAAGAAAACAAAATGAAAAAAATTATTGCGCAATTTCAAAATTCTAAATTTAATGACAATGATTATTTAAGAATTCAACTAAATGAAATGTTAATATGGTGGACCGTTGACTACCTGATAGTAGCCAAGACGATTAATAAATTCTTTTCGAACATTGTCAATAACTTCAGGAGGTATATGTTGTATTTCATGACGGATTCTTGCTTTTAAATGTTCTAAACTCTCCGGCTTAGTAATGTATACTTTGATTTTTATCCCCACAAACAAAAATAATCTAGGGGTGTCAAATATGGCGCTCTGACTGGTTAACTCTCTTCCAGGATTAATATCGAAGAAAATCCAAATTCTGTTCAAGTCAATGAAATAAGGACCCAGAAGTCTTCCATCGATTATGTCACACATTGGCTTTCTGAAGATTTGGGTGTGCTACTCTATCATCCATTATCAGGGATTCTCGGTAGCCCAATAACGGCAGTTTTGCTTATTGACATGGCCGTTCAAAACAAAGGTAGTCTTCGTCGAAAAAATGAGGTTTTTTACGAAATTATTATTTTAGAAAAATAAGAGGCTGTGGATAAATAAAAGTCTAGACTCACTGCTTATTAATTTTCTTTCTATTATATTTAATATACTATTCGAAGTCGCTCTGTCTATTCAGTTTAAAAATGCCTAATACTCTATAGTAATCTTTGTGTATTTATATACCGGGTGTAACAGGATTATGGTATGCCCCTCTTTTTTCTTTCAGTTTTGAAGATAATTGATTGAAATTTGGGATATCCTATACACATAATAAGCGGCACTTTTTGACATACAATTGATTTTTCTTTCACTTCCGGTTTCCCCGGAAGTGACACTAACTTTCGATTTTTAAATGGAATACCCTGTATATTATTGTATTTTTACATACAAACAAAATTACAGCTAAAAGAAAATAAGAAAACACTAACATTTTCTTTTAGCTGTAATTTTTGCATTTATTGCACATATTAATACGACATGAATAAATTCCTTATTAACAGTACTAATAAGTGGTACCACGGTACCAATATGGTTCCATTTGAAAAAATTGAGTTTTGCCCCAAAAACTATTTTGATGAACTTTATTTGTTCATAAATCACGTGATTTAGTATTTTTGACGGGATTTCGATTTTTGTAGCATTACACGGGTCATTTAGAATAAATCGGAGCCGTCACGGCACACTTAAATGCAAAACTAAAAATTAGATTACAAAAAATGTTGAATTTTGAAATGTCACTTATTTCATATCGTTGGATTCATAAAATTATGCAGAATTCAAAAATGCAATAATATACAGGGTATTCCATTTAAAAATCGAAAGTTAGTGGCACTTCCGGCGAAACCGGAAGTGAAAGAAAAATCAATGGTATGTCAAAAAATGCCACTTATTATGTGTATAGGGTATCCCAAATTTTAATCAATTATCTTCAAAACTAAAGGAGAAAAGGGGGGTATACCATGATCCTGTTACACCCAGTATAATCATTGGAACAAAGAAACTTCAAATGTCAGCATTTTAGTTTTAGGACGTTCATAGTTCGGGTGCATAAATGTACAATACAAATCTTATTTATTCTATAATTGACGAAGCAGAGTATTTCATCTTCTAAATTCACTCTTTTTGGTAACGTCAATATAGAGGTTAGTCAAATTATTATTATTGCGTAGCTGTTGCATTTGTTCGCAGAATTGATTTCGCCGATCCCAATAATCTTCAGACAGCTCATGGATAAGGCATACCTTTATAAGAACGATGCTTTGCTTTTTTTGCAGACTTTTGTGTACTAGAGCTGCTATATTGAAATCAAAAACCAACTGGTTACATGTTGAGTGAAGAAGATTTTTTTTGAATAGCCAACAAAATATTTAGAATTATTCATGAAAATTTATTATGTGAGAACGTATTATATATGCCAATTTAATACACTAGCTATATTTTAATACACTGGGTGGTAACTTCTAATTTCCGTTCATACACTTCCTCATGTATTATTTCTACATTATTGTTCCCTGGATTTTTTTTAAACGCATTTATAATTCCTTCTTTAATCACTGCACTAACTGAACCTGTGCTACCTGTACATTTAATATTATATGTTGTTCATATAAAGATAAGCCTCCTGAATTCCATATGTGCGGTGTTTTCTGCATCTATTCTTGTTAACTTCGAAATAGAACAGTACTGTAGTATATAATTCTAGTATCTTTATTTATATTGCTAATCAAGAATAGGAAAAAGTGTGAGATTCTCTAGGTATGCGTAGAAGAAAGAGTGAAGCAGCGTTCGGAGAGAAAAGGGTGCATTTTAGGCGCGGCCAGATCAAACTCTGTGTACATTCACATTCAATATGTATTCATCGATATTCACTCTGTAAAGGTTTCAGTTCCACTGATTGTGGGTAAAGACCAGGCTGTTTACTGCGCACCTCGCGGGTGGTCCGATATCGCAGTTTTGAGACTTGTTCCTATTATTGTTGAGCTGTACTTATCTTAAGACTAAACGTTTTTGTTTTTCAAAATCCCCATTTTCATTAAGAGAATAATGGTCAGGGAAAAACATTTTTCGATATTCGCGTAAAACAATTAGAAGACGTTGTAATTAATAATGAAATCTGAACAATTGTTATGGTCGAAGGCAGTCGTGAATTTTAAATTATTGGTCGGAGTTTATATTTTATTTATGGCAGTCATTTTTTTATTTATCAAGCAGTTTTAGTGAAGTTTTTTCGCTGTTGAACAGACTTTGAATTCTGGTTTTCATACTACAGAGCACAAAATCTATACAATTGGGGCCTATTTTCGAACTGGTGTGTTAGTTTAATGGAATTTGGGAATACAATAAGCGTTTATGTTTGGATAATTCTCGAGAGCACTTCTTAGGTCTAGCTGTAACATCATAGTTTTTTTTTTGCGTAAAATTGTATTAGCGCGTTTCGTGAAATTATCTTTGTATTCATATAAAAAGGTGCTGGCATACTAACCCTTCATACAGAAGAATCTGTGCATGTCGTTCGTTGACGTATGACGTCTTTGACCCAGAGCCTATAAAACCTCTGTCGCAAGAACTGCAAATGCACTTTCTTCAATATTTGTAAAAATAAGCCCTATTGTCAGGAGATCACATTGCTGAAGACGTATGATCGCGGTCGAAGATGGCCAGGAATGTTGCACATTCTCAAACTATGCGAATGTGGAGCTACATCCTCATAAAATTGGTGCTTGGTCAGCTTCATGCCAGCTTTTCATGGAACATTAATTATGTCTATTTTTTTTATTCGCTGTCAATGCAGCGAGGTGATAATAATATATGTTTATTAAATAATATATTTATGTAATAAAAATTTTACTGGATCTGTTCAACAACTATACCATAATGAATTTTAGCAGTTATTTTCAGCAAGACGGTATAACAATAGATACGTCAGGAGACGCTAACTGGTAAGTTTATATGCCAAGTTTCCTCCGAGGTCTCCTTGTTAGACTATTATGGACTATAGTGTGTTCCCTTACTTAGAAAATTAGATTTTGAGAACTGTTGCTATCCTGACAGACTGGGAACAAAGAAGTATTGAAGAATGGAAGAATGCGCAACTATGACTGTGCAGTAATGTGCCTTCAATAAGCCGGATGGCATTATCAACAGCTACTTTCATTTGACTTTCTTTTGCTGATAAAACCATTTTTCATTTCAATTATCAACTTTATTATACTCGTATTATTTCCAGAACTAATAACACACTTGCACGTTATTGATGATGTTAGTATGGCACGTAAGTTGATAAATTTTAAAGTAATTAAAAGAGTTAATTCAAATATAAGTTAAGGGCGTTTTTTATTTCATGACTACCTTTCACCAAGACAATTTTTGGTACCTCCGTATATCGAATACAGCTAAATTATTCAATGTTTTGTGGAAAGTTGATAATTTGAAAGCTGAATGAAATATAGTTCCTGCTTAGAGATTTAGTCCTCATGGACTATTTGTCTTTCGTTAACACAATGTTGAACTACAGTAGAGTTGGAAACATTAGAAACAATCATGAGCGGATTACTAATTACTTCCAGTAATTTTAGGTACCGAATTGAATAGCTCCTGCAAGCTATCCAGTCATTTTCAGGCAAAGATGGAGTGACCTCAAGAACAGCCCAAAAAGCGTTCATTCATGGTTATATTAGTGTCACCATTTATTACCCTTGTATATGTATTTTACGTAACGGGAAATATTCCTTTCGATTAATGCGCCTGAATAAAAACCATTATATTATTTGTTGTGGTGGGTCGAGAAACGAACCAAATAGGGTCCAATCTCATCAGGGCGGCTTTATTATCGACTACAAAAGAACCCCCTTTAACTATTGTTGTTTCGAGTATTCTATATTGTAATTAAAAGTAATACTATAATAAAGAAAATCTTAAACAGTGTAGTGGAAGACAATCGTCTGCCCTCATTTTAAAGCGCATTCTTTTATGCAAATGAATTCACTATTACTATTGACACGTTCGACGGCAATTTGTACCACCTTTAATTATTTTTGTTTTCCATTTTTGTTTCGAGTATTCTAAGTATTATCAAGTATTGTCCTTATTGTAATTAGGATCAATATTACAATAAGGACAATTTGAAATAGTATAGTAGAAGACCAATCGTCTACCCTTATATTAAAATGCATGTGTTTTTGCAAATGACTTTACTATTATTATTGATCGTACGAGGGTAATTTGTTACTTTTTTTACAAATATTTTATACTGCAATTAAAATCAACACGACAATAAAGAAAATCCTAAGTAGTCTGGGAAACAAGTCTTTTTTTTTGCATTAATGCTTCTCAAGTCTTACATTTAGTAACACTAGAAAAAAATTTAAATAAAAGTATAAACAAACGCGTCCATGAAGATTTATAATGTGTGAGAATTGCAATATGCAAATTTAATACATACATATATTATTCAATATTATAAATTGTTCACAGGTACAAGTCACGTGTTTTCAAATCGTTATTGCATTACCTCAAATGTCATAAGTGCTATTGGTGTATATCCTCGCGTATATTTTAATATTTTATCATATGCTCAAAAATACACTACAACATTATAAATAAGCACATTAATAACGACTAACTGATTCAGGAAAATAGAATGACACTACATAGAGTATTATCAGTCACATATGTTTATTATCATGCGAATGCTTTGAGTCACAGGGAAATATTAAATGGTAGTTATATTATAACTTCTAAGCAACATTCTCAATCGTTGTCGTGTCACTTATTTGGAGCCCCTATTAGTGTAGTGCACGTGATGGGAGTCTTTATAAAGACACTATTCGTATACTGCTGTAATGTAGTTTTATCTCTACACAGAATCATATGTACACTGAGTCACAAAAATATATGTACACCATCATATTCATGTAATTCCATTCATTTTATATATGAATATACTATATTTCAATTAAATCGTACATTAAATATTGCTTTATACTGTAATTGTTTTATATAGTTATAAAACTTAAGAAATTCCTATCGCAAGATGTGGAGTTTTGTTTATATTCCAATCCATCTGTAAATTCCTTAAACATTAAGTATAAAACAAATTAAGCCAAAATAGCTACTCCCCCGGTTATATTCCGTCGACGGGCACTGAATTATATGACGAAATTTGCCGTATTTTGTTCCAACATAGGACTAAAATACAATGATTTGGATTGCTCGAAAATCACAAGGAAGATGCAAAGCGTCCTCTATCGCAGGATACCGCTAACTACAGACCGGTTTCGACCTTATTGAGTCTCATCAGTGTAGTGTAAGCGAGTATGCCTTTGACAAAACGAGGCTTCATATCTCATAGACACCGCTACGTTCTACAGTAGTAAAACTGTAGAACGTAAACAATTCGCCATCTCTCGGTAGTTTCGGAAGCAATCCAAATCGAAATAAAATTTTTGTCATATATATAATGACTAGGAATCATTGATAACACAAAGGTTCCAGATGGTAATTTTATAAACTGTCGCAAGATGGAGTTTTGTTTATACTCCAATCCATCTGTAAATTACTTAAACATTAAGGATAAAATAAATTAAGCCAAAACAGCTGCTGATAGATTGGAGCATAAAAAGAACTCGATCTTGCGACAGTTTATAAAACTACCATCTGGAAACTTTGTGTTATCAATAAGAAATTCTTATTAACCAAAAATAAATTATGAAATATTCATTGGATGTTATAAAATAATTCTTTTGCAAAAGTATATAAGAACAATTACCAACCCCTAACGTAACAACTAATATATGTGAGATGTTGACGAGTTATAAATGGCGATTACGTAGTCGCGGGATGGGTAAATCCCCTAACAGGACCGTGAGTAAAATCGCAGTAGACTTAAAAGAGAACAGACGCACGAAGTCAATATTGACAATGCCATGAAAAAGAAAAGAAGCGACACCTGAAGAAAGAAAAACAATTTTATGTTTAGGACAATAAGAACAGTCATATTCAGAAATAGGAGAGTGGTTACACAAAAGTCGTTTTACAATTCGAATGGTTCTTAGTTTACAATATCGCAAAGAAAATTTGCAAAATAGGCATCGTTAAGATTGTTCCAGTTAGTTGACAGAGAAGAAAGGACTGTATTACGGGATATTAAAAAAAAAACACAAATTACTACTCCAGAATTACGTATAGTATTTAGTAATGTAAGACGAATGTTAAAACTGTTCGATACTATTCAAGACTTGATAGGAGAAAACTTTTGATTTAAAAAAACAATAAAAAGCTGCGAGTTGATTACGCTGATATATTTGTAATTAAAGATAGGTAATGATTTTTGGAGCACGCTATATTCTTCGATGAAAGTAAATATATGTAATATAGATGTGCAAATGCAGTAAAGTACTCCACTTTATTGCATTATACTCCACTGGAGTATTATGTAAATTCCGTGTGGGTAAAGTGTGTGAAGTAACTCCACACAATCAATCGAACACCTTTGGGCTGTATTAGAAAAAAGAGTTCGGAAACATTATATTATCACTAATAACCACTTTTAAAACCTTAAAACGGATTTTTCCGCGCGTAGAACATCTCTACCTCGAAATTGAGTGACCGAGAAAAAATAAACCAACACATAAATGAAGAATATCTGTTTTATGCGACAGTTTTACTTTTTTCAAATAGTCCACTCTCGTGCCTTCTCATGACCACTGAACAGGGAGGGGTGTGTCCTATCCACCTCAAAATCAATAGACGTCGTCTGGTAGACATCAGAATCAGTTGAATCCAGATCGATCCGACACGATTTAATTGAGTGATCGTGCTACAAAAAAAAATTCTCAAATAGTCCACCATCGTGCTTTCTCATGGCCCATGAACATGGTAGTGTGTTCTATCCACTTCAAAATCAATACGTGTCACCTGGGAGACGTCCCCGATCAGAATCAGTCAAAACCCGATCGATTCGACATGATGTAGTTGAGTTATCGCGTTAACAAAAAAAAATTCTCAAATAGTCCACCATCGTGCTTTCTCATGACCCATGGACAGGGTGGGTTGTATCCTATCCACCTCAAAATCAATAGGTGTCGTCTGGGAGACGTACCCGATCAGAATCAGTCAGAACCCGATCGATCCGACACGATTTAGTTGAGTTATCGTACCAACAAAACAAATTTCTCAAATAGTTCACCATCGTGCTCTCATGACTCATGGACAGGGTGGGGTGTGTCCTATCCACCTCAAAATCAATAGGTGTCATCTGGGAGACGTCCCCAATCAGAATTAGTCAAAATCCGACACGATTTAGTTGAGTTATCGTGCTAACAAAAAAAAATTTTCAAATAGACCCAAGGGAGGGGGTGGTGTGTGTTATCCACCTCAAAATCAATAGGTGTCATCTGGGAGACGTCCCCGACCAGGATCAGTCAAAACCCGATCGATCCGACACGATTTAGTTGAGTTATCGTGCTAACAAGAAATTGTAATGCCGACGACAACGACGACACACACATCATCATCATCATTAGGTCATCAGTCCTAAGACTGGTTGGACGCTAACCTCCAGCTTCTCCTATCTTGTGCTAACCGACGACACACACAGCAAAAATATTTTAAAAACCATTTTTTTGTGTTTTTAGGCCGAAAAACGAAAAATAAATCCCAAAAAATTTTGTTTTTCACTTTTTCTTTACACGATTACATTACTTTTCCGCTAGTATAATGGAGTGCGGAAAAGCAAAAATTAATTGCAAACCCTTCTTCTGACATAAATTGACTGGCATTAAATCGAACCCACAATTGCTTAAAAAAAACTTGTATGTTTTATGAAAAATAGGTTAATCAAGGTTTTAAGAAGAACAAGTGGCAATACGAAATATTCATTTTTATTTATATTGCATTACACATTTCTGTTCTTTTTCTATGCGCATTCCTTCTTGAACGAGCACATTTTTTAGGATTCCTTTATCTGTATGTTATGTAAAGTTTGTGTTGTTTACTGATTTGTATTTATCTATCTGTATCCTTTGGACAATATGCCTCTAGAAAATATTTTTGATAATACATTAGCGCAAGATCTTAATATTTATTCTATGAGACCTAATTTATTTTAGTTACTGTGCCTATGCTTATGTATTTCTCATTGCATATTTGGAAAGTCTAGTACTGAAATTGTGACACCAGCTTTTTGTACACAAATACTATAATACAGTTTAATTAATTATGGCTCTATGGAAAATTAAGATCTATTTTAAGAAACGTATTGCATGCCTTATGTTCTTATTTAACGTTACAAAAAATTTTAATCTCTCACACACTTAGTATCTCACCACACTGACAGAAGAAGTGTCAGTATAGTGAGACATGACCAAACTGTTTACAATATTTTTGTAAAACTCAGTTCGATGAAACCTGAAGCAAATCCGACCCTCCCTCATATTCTGCCATTTATTTTAGGGGTTGCGTACGATGGTGCTTTACGCTAAATGGTAGCTGCGTAATTGGATCACTAACTGGGGTTACAACACTCGAATTTCAACACAACCCTCGGATTCGTCATCCTTTCAACGATTACCGGAAGTGAGAGCAAATGTGAACTAATTAAATGCGTTTCAAAGCCTCGAACGTGCTTTCAACCAAATAAAAACCATCAGAAGTAACTGATTCGTGATGCTTGCTTAAATATTATATCAGCCAAATAGAGCAGAAGATAGAAATATAACGATAATGAATAAGTTCGACAAATTAAATAATGCTCTGACTGTTTTTAATTGTTATCTTGCTTCGTATCACTAGGGCGTACTGTTGTACTACATCTGTTGTTATTGCTTCGAAGGTTGTGAACTAAACAGGTGCTTACTTCAGCACATGAAAACTTATTTTGAAAATAAGCAACAATAATAATGAACACTTTAAATAAAGCATTCTAAAATAGTGTATGGAAATTGACTAATACATACAGAGGCTCTCAAAACTATTTGTACCTTTGGCGATAATACCCATGGCGTTGTATAATATTTTATAATTTGCAAATTTTGCACTGTAGTGTTACTTCCTGGTTGTTACTTTCGTATTAGGACAATATATATGTAAAAATCGAAGACAGTAAAGACACTATTGCAAAGTTGATTATCATTTGTTTAAAAGATATGGATATCGAAAGTCACAGAACTCCGTCAACTTATTGGGCAATACCATCTACCGACAAATCTCAGAATTAATCTTTAGTTTTCTGGGAATCCCCAGAAATAGTTTTATGTTGTGATGTTGGTGATCAACTGATCAGTTTGGGTGGTCTGGAAAAATATTAACTCAAAACAATGACAAACGTAGTAATACTAGTAACAAAGCAAGTATCTAAACATGCCTACGACGTTAGCAGAACACAATTATGTCATATGGGGAATTAAGTGTTAATTAAATGCTAATTAAATACGCAAGAAAAAATGTTTGTACTCACATATATTTTTTTTATCGCATGTTCTGCCAACTTGCAAAAAAGTTAGCAGAACATTAACGTAAAATAACAAATTCGTGATTTTTAACCCCGGAATAATAAAAGCAAATTATTTTACTTTATTTTGCGAATTTGTTATTTTACGTTAATGCTCTGCTAACTTTTTTGCAAGTTAGCGGAACATGCAATAAAAAAAATATATGTGAGCACAAACATTTTTTCTTGCGCATTTAATTAGCACTTAATTCCCCATATGACATAATTGTGTTCTGCTAACTTCATAGACATTATCTAAACACAATTTAAACATCTACTATAAATATGAATTTCGTGGTTTATAAATTCATATTACTTTGACGTAAGTACCATAATAAAGATACCCGCGAACGTTCTACATGCCACGTAGTTTGTCTCTAATAATGTCTAATAGATTATGAAGATGTGTACGGGAAATATGCCTAAGAAATTAGATTCTGAAATAAAAAGTCTATAATACTGTATTTTAATAAACTAAACTTATAGAATTCAAAATAGTAGCTGGATAAAATACCAGGTTTTCCAAAAAGACGTATGGAAAAACGTTCTGCAAGATTTTGTATGAAGTAAAGGTCATGCATAATATCACATTTTTTATTACATTTATTATTTTAAAATTGTTTTATGTCAGCAAGGCGCGCGCTATTGATGTATGCTATACATATATTTTACGTGACATTTAAAGTTTATTTTAAGTTAAAAGATAAAATACTTCTTTATATTTTATTAAAAACTATATTTTTTGATATTTTTAAACGTTGGTATCTAAAAATAATGTATAGTGCTCCCTTATTAAGATTCCGTAAGTAAAATTCAATCCATCCAACCTCGGTTCATGTATGATTCTAATGCCACCAAAAAATAATGTAAGACTGTTTTGATAATTTCCACTGAAATATTGACAATAATTAAAATTTTGGAGTTAATTATATTCTTGCTCTCAAAATATCTACGCCCTACGTTGACCAAATAATTAATTCAGGATTGCCTATGCTCCAGGGAAATATTCCGAGAGTCTCTTTGAATTAATTTTTTTATGGTACAACATACTTTTGCCTATATCTCAAAGTCAGTTATTGCTCCTGACTAGATATTTCTGTGTAAATAAGTTATACGGTATCTACTCTACAAAATGTTACGGGATTCCTATTAGAAAAGCAGGTATCCAAATATAGGGTCTTTTAATAGGGACGCTCGAAATTTGTTAGGTTATAGCGGCCATGTTGTTAAAGTAACATCTGTCAAATTTGTTGTGAATTGTTCAATAATGTATGGTAAATCACCATGCATGGTTATAGCGTTCAACAACGTGTGCAAATCATCAAATTTTATTTTCAAAATCAGTGCTCCGTTCAAGAAACATTCCGCAGATTACGTGATATTTAGCCCCGCCACAATCGTCCCGCTGAGTCGACTATTCGACGTTTGGTGGCCAAGTTCAACCGGTTTAATAAATAATTAGCCAACACCCATGTCACCGAAATGCAAAAGTTCAACTTGGCGAATTTTGCGTCGGACTTGGGTCTGCACCCGTATAAAATCCAACTGACCCAGGAATTTAAGATAAACGACCATAGACAACGCCGTGTGTTCGCTGATTGAGCTCTCGAGTAGTTGGAAGTTGATACAAATTTCGCCAAAAAATCACATTTAGCTACGAGGCCCATTTTTTGGAGGAATGAATATGTGAACAAGCAAAATTGTCGAATTAGGGATGATACCAATCCACACGAAATACACTAGCACCAAATACATTCTGAAAAAGTCACTGTTTGGTGCGGATTTTGGTCTGGCGGAATCATCGGTCCGTACTTCTTCCTAAACGAAACTGGCATTGCCATAACCGTCAACGGTGAGCGCTACAGATCGATGATAAGCAACTTCTTGTGGCCTAGGCCGGATGATATGGATACCGACGACATGTGGTTCCAACAGGACGGCGCTATGTGCCACACAGCACATCCCACGATGAACATTCTACACGAGCGATTTGAGGGCATGGTTATCTCGTGCGGCGGCGACCTGAACTGGCTACCAAGATCGTGTGATTTAACACCTTTAAGCATCTCCTTTTGGGGCTATCTTAAATTGTTGGTCTATGCGAATAAAACACTATCAATTGCTGTCCTCAAAGTCAACATAACGAATACCATCAGCCACCAAATTCAGCCAGATTTATGCGACAAAGTTATCGAAAATTAGACCTCACAAATACGTGCCACAGCCGCGGCGAACATTTCAACGACGTTATATTCTATACTTAATGTCATAAAATATTCTATCAAATAAAAAAATGAGTGGATATCTCACACACAACTTGTTTTATTTACATTTAAAAACGAGCATCCTTATTGAAAGGCTCTTTATACCTTTATCACTATTAAACAGATAAAACCACTAATTAAACTGATTTAAATTGCAATACAAATTTTATTTGTTTATGTGTCCTATTGTTTGTATTTCAAGTACATAAGAAAATATCGGCTGTAAGGCAATAAATTGAACACTCTGTATATTGCTTTCTTGCTACAATGGTAATATGGGCAGTAAATAAAATCTTTAAATGATTGATGATTAAAACTTAAAACACAATTTAATAATGACGTGATGTAAATACAAGATATCAGCTAACTGCATCAGTTTTATGGAAATATAGTGAATGTCTTTTCTATATCGTTGGCTAGGTCATAGGATTTTTAAGTTATTTATAATAAGAGCTCTTGTTAAATAAATTTCGTTTTCATTAAACGAATCGCAAAAAAAAGTTAAATAAGAAATATGTAGTGCTAAGGCATGAATGAAACTGCAACGAGGACATAATTAAATTTCTAAGTGGTTTCTTCGGCTGAATCATATTATTATACACTTAAATACAAAAAAATGCGCTTTCACCGCATCCAGTTTTTGTTGTTGTACTAAATGACGAAGACCACGTATTGTATAAATACGTTTTAACACAGAATGTGAGAAGCCAACAAATTATCCTCAATAGGATTTACATTTCTATATAAAGATATTAACTAATACACAAATAAAAGTTATGTAACCTATATAATTTGTCTGACAAATAATTATTTTACTGTTTGTTATGTCAGATAGAATAATTTAAGTAACATACAGTTCCAAGTATTCTGAAGTTTGATGTATTCTGAAATTTGATGCTGTTAAAAAATGGAACTAGAGAGAGCATGTAGCAAAAAAGAAAATTAGTCTTTGGTTTTCTTTTATAGTAAGGATAATTGTTAATTGTAGTTTTGAAAAAATATTTTGTATAAAAACAAACAGTTTTAAAACTTTAAAACGGACATTTCTGCACGTAAAACATCTCTATCTCGAAATTGAGTGACTGAGAAAGAATAAACCAACACAAATGCAGAATGTGTTTTATGCGACAGTTTTACTTTTTTCAAATAGTCCACAATCGTGCTTTCTCATGATCCATGGACAGGGTGGGGTGTGTCCTATCCACCTCAAAATCAATAGGTGTCGTCTGGGAGACGTTCCCAATCAGAATCAGTCAAAACCCGATCGACCCTACACGATTTAGTTGAGTTATCGTATTAACAAAAAAATTTCTCAAATAGTTCACCATCGTGCTCTCTCATGATCCATGGATAGTGTGGGGTGTGTCCTATCCACCTCAAAATCAATAGGTGTCGTTTGGAAGACATCCCCGATCAAAATTTCTCAAATAGAACCATGGACAGGGTGGGGTGTGACCTATCCACCTCAAAAGCAATATGTGTCATTTGGGAGACGTCCCCGATCAGAATCAGTCAAAACCCGATCGATCCGACACGATTTAGTTGAATTATCGTGCTAATAAGAAATTTTAATGCCGACGACACATACAGAACAGACAAAATTTAAAAAAATATATTTTTTTTTTGTTTTTAGGCCGAAAAACGAAAAATAAACGAAATTTTTTTTTTCTATTTTCCTTTACACGATTGCATTATTTTTCCGCTAGTATAGTTGAGTGCGGAAAAGTAAAAATCTAAAGAATTATTTAGTTGATTGTGTATACACGCATATTAAATATATATTCGAATGTATTTATGTATCAATGTGTTAAAGCAAAATTTTTAAAAAAAGTCTGTACGACGTAGTTTGTAAGCAGATATATGAAGGTGTCTAACAATCGTTTCAAAATTATTTGCAAAATCGATTGATTGTAAAAGGTCGTAGTATATTTACACATATTCAATATTTTGTATGCAAATATGACACTGGAATTATGTAATTCTGAGAAAGTAAAATCCTGGTCAAATGTATAAATGTTTTTGAAGGTTGTTAACTTTATCTCCATCTTTAACGGCAATGCCGTTACGATGTTAACATAACTACGATCGTATGAAAAAAATAAAAATCATAGTAGGCATTTGCAACAAAACATCATCCAAAAACTCAAATCAAAAACCTTGAATCCGAAGTTGTTATATTCTAAAAAATAAGGAAATTAAGATAAAAATAAGTCTCAAATTTCTCAATTTAATAAACGTGCTCCAACTGCTTTATTTCGTAGTGTAAATTCATTCTTTGTTTCATAACGTAAGACATTTCGTAAATGTCAGATTAAGTATCAAGTAAAACTGTTGGCATTCTGTCTCATTTTTTGTAAAACATATATTATTTCAATTAAAATGCTTACAATTTAGTAACCCAGATCAAACATCAATAGATCATGTAAAGTTTGGCGAATTAGTAATTTATTCGATAGAATTAACGGTGTGCAACAAAAAAAAAACAATAGTGTGCAACAAGAAAGAACAACAGTGTGCAACAATATCTGAGGGATCATATTAGAGATGCAGAAACTGTTTGTTTTTGGTCTGTAAGGGACAATGATATCTCAATCCAAGATGTAGCCCAAGAAGGAGAATGTCCGCAATTTTAAATGTACCTAATGGTACAATTTGACGATTCTTCCGTCGAAATAAATTATATCACTTCAAGTACGTTTTGTTATACACATTAGAAGGTGACGATGAAAGGCGACTGGAACATTGCTTTTGGTGTTACGGAGAGTTTTTGAACAACTCTAATATTTTGAAAAATATTTTAATTTTAGATCCAGCGACATGGCAAGAGTTAACTCTAAAAATACTAGTAATTGGTACTTTTGATTGGTAATTGATTTTTACATTGAAAATCCTCATTGGGTTGTAAATCGTCGGCGACGTATTTAGAGGTGAATGTATGGTGACGTATTTTAAATAAACAAATAATTAGGTCATATTTCTTGAGAAAAATTTAAATGTGAAACTTTTTGTTTTTTTCTGAAATTAACTTTCAATTGAAATTGATAACATGCCTCTTATTGAATTAGTAGCAATCTGATATTTCAACTTGATGAAGCTCGAATCCAAAATTCAGTGATTGTACACAATTGGCTAAACGACAAGTTTTCTCTAAGGTGAATTGGAAGAAATAGCTCTTTTATTAATTCGCTTCCGAGGTCAACTAACCTCACACCCCTGATCTCTTTTATGGACATTTCAAAAGAATCAAATCTATAAAACACAACTACAAAATAGATTACAAAGGGAAAGCCGCAGCCGGTTTAGGCAATCTCGCGTTGAAATTACGCCTGCAACCCTCCGAAAAATTATAAACAGAAAGCGAATTGAGGCATGCCCTAGGGCTGATGGGATTTGATAGCAGATGATTTTTAATCCCTTTATGTTATAATTATCATTAATTTGTAAACTGTTTAATTTAGAAATGTTTTTTATTAAATACCTGAAATGATTTTGTTTCATCAAAAACCTCATTTTCTTTTAATGTAATTAAACTTGGGAATCAGGGGTTTTGAATTATTTCGAATAAATTTTGTTAATAATATTATTTGATTAAAACATTTCTGATATTTCTATTTTTTCATATGATTTAGCATTACAGATGGCCTTGCATTTAAAGATGGAAAGTGGTTTTGTGGTCTTAAATGGACTTTGCTGAACTCTATCTTTTGAAGACGTAAGAACACATACGAGCACACCCGTGCTTAGAGAGAAATGCCAGAATCCCGCCGTTCGGACTCCCATCCAAGCATACAATGATATCCCAATGCTGGGTCCAGTCTGTCCCCGGGCCACAGTATGAATAACATTTCCGCAAACATTGCCATAGGAAAATCGATAGGTAGGCGATCTATGTAGTGGTCGCGGAGCAGCAGCTGCACTTTTATTGTTCCGCACAAATCGTATTCTCATAATGACTTTGAAATGTATTACATATATATATATATATATATATATATATATATATATATATATATATATATATATAATTTTAATTTTGTACCTATATATATGTTATATAGAATCCTCTCTTATATTAGGTTAAGACTTAGATTAATATTGTATTTTATAATATTGTAATATACATTGTAACAGGCCATTAGCATACAGGATGTTATGTCCAGAAAAGAGTATACCAAAGTCATTGCGGTTATCGCGTAACTAAAAACCTTTCGTGCTTATCATAAACCTACATTGTATTTTATCGCAATTATTGCAACTTGCGAAAAGCTTGAGAAAAACACTTATTAGAACATTCCTGCAGCATCAGCATACAGAAATGTTTTAAATAGAGAAACAACCATTGGTAGCTTCAGTAATCGGCAAATATAGTAATCGGCAAATATAGTAATCGCTCCACAAGTAATCTGCATATTAAGTAATCGGAAGTAGTCCGTAACTTCACATATTAGTAATCTTCAATTAGTCGTCGAGTAAACGTCGAACAAGTCTAAATTAAATTATATAAAGTCGGTTACTCCTTTTTTGACATAGCAAAGTGTTCAAAATCGTAAATTAAAAATAAATTGTTTTTAAAAAGTTAATTAAATAAAAAGTGATATAAAAATTGGCGCAGTCGGTAGGATTTTCGCGCAACTTTAGAACACGGACATTGCCTAACTAGAGTTGTGGAATTCCAATTCCTAAGCGAAAGAACCAATAGAAGAAAAGAAACAAGAAGTTTCAAGAAGTAAGAAGAAATAATTCAAGAAGAAATAATTAAAGAAGAATAAACAAGAAAGAAAAAGCAACTTAGTTTTAAGAAAAAAAAAAAAAGAAGAAGGACACCCAGATAGAACACGGACCTTGCCTCACTGTCTGCGGACCTCTCCTCCACGATATTCAACATCAGCCAGGACAACCCTATCCAGAACACGGATCTGCCTCACTGGAAGTGGACCCTAGCCGACGAATGAAATCGACAACTTGGTAAGTCGCAAAGAATCATCTCGCTTACCCCATTATACAATTTTTGTGTGTATATTTTTATTTTACGTACAATACGTACGAATAACTGATATAAACCAGTGAAACGAAATATATTTTTTTCTCTGTCATATAATTTCTATATAATTGAAATATTTTAATTTTAAAATTTTTATTTTTTTTATTATTTTGTTTTTATAAAATATTTGATAATTTAATAACAAAAAAATGGCTGAAGAACATATTGAACCGTATAGGCTATCGGAAATTTTTTCCATAGTACCTGAATTTGATGGAAATCAAATTTTCCTTCAAACTTTTCTCAATGCAGTAAGATGTGCTTACGATATGGCCATCGATAACCAAACAATTTTACTAACATTGCACGTAAAAAATAAGCTCAGAGGCAAAGCCGCCGAGTTAATTAATTCCCGTAATCCATCCACTTGGGATGAGATTAAGTATTTACTAGAAACGCATTTTGGAGATTCTAGAGATCTCACAGCTTTAATTCAAGACCTACAAAGAATTAGCCAAAATTCTAATGAGTCTGCACTAAATTTCGTCTCTAGACTGCAGACTCACAACGCAAAAATGCATGCGGCAATACAAAAGCAACCGCTTACCTCAGAACAAAAAACAGCGCAAAGTACCTTGATTGAAACAATGACTTTAAACACACTATTAACAGGTTTAGATCCCAAATTAGGCTCCATTATTAGAGCAAGTAATCCGAGTGATATGCTTCAAGCTGTCGCCCGAATAAAACGAGAGCTACAACTATCATATTTTGAAACACAAAAATTTAATAGAACTAACAGACCACCCACTAATATTCAAAATTTTCCAAATAAGAAAATTTGTAACAAGTGCAAAAGAATTGGCCATACTTCTAACGAATGTAGGAGTACCCAACAGAATTTCGGAACTTTTCAGACTAGACCAAATTACACGCCAAATTACACACCGAATTTTTCGCAAAATTCAAATAATTTTCAACCACGTCAACCATTTAATGCTAATAACGTCAGACCTCAAACAAATCAAAATTTCCAACAGTTTCAACAAAATAGACCCTCTGCCATAAGACCAAACCCTAACTATTCGCAACAACGACCATCTATTATTAGGCAAAACCCAAATTTTACCCAACAAAAAACTCACCATATGAATCAAAATTATTGTGAACATAACGAATATGACGATACGGCTCATCAGCAAGAAATAACCCCACAATATTATCCGGATGATACCGCTCATCCATATAACTTTCAAAACCAATACTGTGAAGAATATTCACCATATGAGAACTATAACAGATATGATGATACTGCTCATCAATTCCATGACCCTAACGATCCGACAGAACAAAATACGAATCAGGATTTTCACATCCTCGACCATCAAGACCACCCTCCAGATTCGGAGACAACCAAAATTCAAATTATAAAATGCAACAAAAACCAACAACCCAAAGACAAAAAATTCATGTAGATCAAAACCTCTTAACTGTAAATTCAAAAAATTTATATTATATTAAAGATATTAGCAAAACATTCAAAATTTTAATCGATACAGGCGCAGGACTTTCGATATTTAAACCTAGAACTTGTGAGAATTACACTAAAAGATTTTCGGAAAATGTTATTATACAGGGAATAACGGATGAACGAATTTTTATCAAAGAGTCAACACTTATACCATTTACAGATTCGGACCCTCATAAAGTATATATTCATGACATTGACATAGAATTTGACGGACTATTAGGTTCTGATTTTTTAGAACACTACAATTGTATAATCGACATTAAAAACAGACAACTCATAACCAATTTTAAAACTGTCCCACTATTTAAAGTTACTGACGATTACGAACAACAAGAAAACACGCCACCAAATTTAGAAACCAAAATTATTAAAAATAACATTTCGATCGCCCCTCGTACTGAGCAAATATTTAAAATTCAATGTAATCTCTTTAATACGGACGCTATTTTAAGCGGTCAAGAAAAAGACAAAGTACGAATTCCAAATGCTCTTGTAAAAATTAATGAAAAAGGAGAATTTTTAACATCAATAATTAATGCGAATGAAATTCCAAAAATTATACATTTCGATGATTTAAAATTAGAGCCCATTAAAAATTCAAGTTTATTAAATACAAACACAGTAAATAAAAATCAAAATTACACAGACCGAAATTTTGAAATTGAAAATCAATTGCGAATTGAACATTTGATCGAGGAAGAACAATTTTTAATTAAAGAATTATGTTTAGAATATTCAGATATATTTTACTTAGAAGGTGACAATTTGACATTTACAAACGAAATTAAACATACGATTGACACGATAGACACAAAACCCATTTTCACAAAATCATACCGATACCCTCACATCCATAAAGAGGAAGTAAAGACGCAAATTTCAAAAATGTTAGACCAAGGCATAATAAGACCGTCTATTTCTCCATGGTCTTCACCAGTATGGGTCGTTCCGAAAAAATTGGACGCCTCCGGGAAACAAAAATGGCGCGTTGTCGTCGACTATCGGAAACTAAATGAAATATCCATAGGAGATAAATATCCTCTCCCTAATATATCCGATTTACTAGATCAACTAGGTAAATGTGAATATTTCACAACTTTAGATTTGGCTTCAGGTTTTCACCAAATCGAAATTGATTCAAAGGATATTGCAAAAACAGCTTTTTCGGTAGAGAACGGACATTATGAATTCACTCGTCTTCCCTTTGGTTTAAAAAATGCCCCCGCGACATTTCAGAGAGTTATGGATAACATACTCTTAGGTATCCAAAACGAACGTTGTCTGGTATACATGGATGACATCATAATTTATTCACCAACAATACACGAACATATTAGTAGATTAACTGAAGTTTTCAAACGATTAAGGAACGCGAATTTAAAAATACAACCCGACAAATGCGAATTTCTCCGCAAAGAAGTCGCTTATTTAGGTCACATAATTACACCCGACGGAGTAAAACCAAATCCAACAAAAATTAATTGTGTAGCTAATTTTCCTCAACCGACAAATCAAAAAGAAATTAAACAATTTTTAGGACTAGCAGGATATTACAGACGATTTATACCCAATTTTGCAAAAATCTCTAAGCCTTTGACGAAATTGTTACAAAAAGACATATTATTCCATTTTGATTACGAATGCCAGAAATCCTTTAAAGAATTAAAAGAATCGTTAACTTCAACCCCTATTTTGATATATCCAAATTTTAATGAACCCTTTATCTTAACGACAGATGCAAGCTCATTTGCAATAGGAGCAGTTCTATCCCAAGGACAAATAGGAAAAGACTTACCTATAGCTTTTGCATCCAGGACCTTATGTCATGCCGAAACTAAATACTCCACAATTGAAAGAGAGCTTCTCGCTATTGTCTGGTCGGTCAAACACTTTAGACCTTACCTTTTTGGACGTAAATTTAAATTAATAACTGATCATAGACCTCTAACTTGGCTACTATCAATAAAAGATCCAGGAAGTCGCCTAGCGCGTTGGAGATTAAAGCTTGAGGAGTATGATTATGAAATCAAATATAAACCAGGAAAAATCAATAAAAACGCTGACGCTTTATCTAGAATAAAGATCAATCATTTCCAAAAATGTTCAGAATTTCTTTTAACTTCAAATTGAGACAATGAATCAATAAATTCAGAAATTACAGAAATATCCCCAGAAACATGTACACAGGAATTAGAGACATTTGTAAAACTTTATAAGACGCAATCTTTAATTGACTATAACAAAATTAAATTTACTAATGACCAACTATTAGACAAAAAACACAAGGACGTAATAGTATTCTTTAGGAAAGATAAACTAGAAGATCTTCATTATAAAATAATAGAAGACATTTTTGATGAGAACCCAAAATTTGATCACAATAAAATAAATACCGTATCTAGCAAAACTATAAAACATCGCAAATATTATATAATCTTATTACCTTTTGATGCAGATGAAGTAACTGAAACAATGTTTGTTACCTTATACAAGGATAAAAATACTCTCGACCTTTCGAAAACATATTTTGTCGAAAATAATCCAGACCTTCCAATTTTAGAAATGCTATCATTCATCTTCACTGAATCAGATCTAAATTTAACAATTTGTCAAAATTTAACAAGAACACCGGACGAAGATCAATTTCCTATAATAATAGATCAATACCACAACGGTAAAGCAAATCTTCACCGTGGTATAAATGAAACTATCCGTAGAATACGCGAAAAATATAATTGGCCAGGATTAACAAAACACGTAGAGAAATACATTCAGAACTGCGAAATTTGTCAAAAAACAAAAACGTTACGTAAAAATTTAAGCAACCCTTTAGTTATCACGGAAACTCCAAAAACACCTTTTGAGCGAATCAACATAGATATTTTAGAAATTCCAACAAAAAATCACGTCCTGATAATTAGGGACGAATTAACAAAATTTACACAGGCATACCCTCTTCAAGACAAATCAGCTAAATCGACAGTCAACACCCTTCTTTTGTACTTCCAACATTACGGAACACCTCTCCGAATTCATTGTGATTACGGCAGAGAATTTGACAATACGTTACTAAAAGACTTATGTACTCTTTACGACATCAAACTGACTTTCTCTAGCGTCAATCATCCACAATCAAATGGATCCGTCGAACGATTCCATTCGACATTATTAGAAATGATACGAGTCAATAAAGCAGAAAATCCAAATGAACATCCCTTAACGGTTATTCCATACGCAGTAATATGTTATAACAACTCTGTAAACAAGACCCATGGTTTCACACCATATGAATTAGTCTTCGGACATACATCTAGTCGTCCTCCCGAAACACTATACAACCAAAAAGAACTGATTTCTAAATATGTTCGAGATTTAAATAATAGAATCTCATGGTACTACAAAATAGCACGATCAAAAACGAACCTCCAAAAGGAAAAAGCGAAAACGCGATTTGACAAACACATTTCGGAAAATATACCTAAATTTAATATCGGTGACAAAGTCTATGTGAAAGAATCACAAATAAAAAATAAGCTTCACAATAAATTTAATGGCCCATTTAGAATAAAAGAAATATTTCAAAATTCAGCGATTTTACAAAATTTAGAAACGAATCAAACTACAAAAGTAAACTTTGATAGGATGAAACCTTATTCTGAAAATTAAAATCTAATTTCAGGTTTCTGCTTCTGATCGGAACAGTAGCCTCACAATACACCATATCTCCTATAAATAATACCATCGGAATATATTTCCATAAGGAAAGTGAAGTAGTGATTTCAAACAAACAATGGACCCTATTAGTTCACAAAAACATATCGTCATTGAAAAATGCTTTCAAACATAATGAAAACTTATTAGAAATTCTTTTACACGCAGTCAACCCTACTTTCGAAAATATGAATCTATTTCGAGGAGAAGTTAAAACCCATGTAAGCCTGCTTACGCAAATCTCTAAATCAATACAAGAGAAATTAAATGAAATTTATTTCGACACCAGACGCTACAAACGAGGACTTATTAACAGTATTGGCTCAATATTTAAAACCATCACAGGAAATTTAGACTCTGCAGACGGAGAATATTATTCAGATTGTATTAAGAAACTAGCAAAAGATGAATTCCAATTAGAAAGTTTATTAAAAAACCAAATTTCAGTAACAACCTCTGTTATCAAAAACTTTAATGCCACTATACAAAAATTACAAATTGACGAAGCCACTTTTAATAGGGACATAAAAATTATTTCAGACACGATTTACAAAACAGCTGACAAAATAAAAGTCATCGAAGCCAAATTGAGATTTCTAGAACAATGTGAATTTCTAATGGAGAGTTATTTGTATATCGAGGATCAATTAAACAATATCATAAATTCAGTCACTTTCGCGCGTTTAAAAATAATTCATACATCAATAATTAATCCTGAAAATCTGGTTACATCACTTCAGGAAATATCTCAAAATTTACATCAAAACAACCTGCCATTGGTTATCAAGTTATCTAATATTGCTAAATACTTAGACATAATGGAATTAGAGGCCTTTCAGACAGATTCAGATCTTATTTTTGTTTTGAAAATTCCATTAATTGATCAACAAAGATACACACTTTTTAAATTATTTCCTATACCAATTCTAAATCACAGAACTGGATTATATCATGTACTGTCAACTTCACAAAGATATATTGCGCGTGATGATGATTCTTTGATGTACATACCCTTGTCAAATTTGAACGGATGCAAACAACTTTATACAGGAACAAACTCTGTACAAACCTTTTCGCATATCCCATAGATGACAATGCCATGTGCGAGGCACGCATCTTGAAAAATCTAAAAACACTACCCGAAAATTGCGAAACGTCCTTAATATTCGCAAAAGGATATAACGTTCAAAAACTAACCAACTCATGGCTCATCGTAAACTCTGAACCACTTCAAATCACTATAAATTGTAAGCAGATAAATACCAAGACAGAAATTATTTTCAAGAACTCCATTCTGACATTACAACCAGAATGCAGTGCATTTGTAGGAGTTACTAAAATACAATCCAATTCGAAGGAAACCACCGTAAAGGAGCTCGATGCTCATCCTATTTTAATTCCATACAACTGTTGTCACGACATTCCCGACGATTTCGAAATTCCCAAATTACAACCATTAAAATTAAATAATCTTAATACCGAAGACCTCGAAATCGCAAAACATAAATTAGACGAATATTCAAAAACGCTGGATAATATGATTAATGAACCGTTCATCACCAAACATATTTCATGGTTCACGTACTTCACAATTGCTGCAATAATCGGCATTATCTTATTATACATCTGTTGTAAATGCCGAAAAAGAAATAGATTAGCCATTGCTATTACATCCAATTCACCGCCACCTCCACCTAGACCAAGGAAAACATTTAGAAGCTTCGTCAGCATCCTTCCCAGGAGAAGACCATCAATCAGACCAGAAGAACCATCCGAAGAAGATATTGAATTGAACTAATTTTCAGTGCTACAGTGCTAGTGCAGTGCTAGATTCCGTTTCAAGTTTTAATTTTAACTTTTAATCAGTGTAACTCACTTTGTTTAACCTTTATCCCAATGTTTTAATTTAATTATATTGCTATTTCTAATGTAATCCCATTGTCAATTTAAAGAAAAAGTTTATATGCAATTTCATGTTTTTACGTGCTTGCATGAACTTAACGCCATCGATTTTGTAATCGATTTTTACAAAAAAGTTGTTGTATGACACCAACTTTTATTATAAGGGGGGAGTTGTTATATAGAATCCTCTCTTATATTAGGTTAAGACTTAGATTAATATTGTATTTTATAATATTGTAATATACATTGTAACAGGCCATTAGCATACAGGATGTTATGTCCAGAAAAGAGTATACCAAAGTCATTGCGGTTATCGCGTAACTAAAAACCTTTCGTGCTTATCATAAACCTACATTGTATTTTATCGCAATTATTGCAACTTGCGAAAAGCTTGAGAAAAACACTTATTAGAACATTCCTGCAGCATCAGCATACAGAAATGTTTTAAATAGAGAAACAACCATTGGTAGCTTCAGTAATCGGCAAATATAGTAATCGGCAAATATAGTAATCGCTCCACAAGTAATCTGCATATTAAGTAATCGGAAGTAGTCCGTAACTTCACATATTAGTAATCTTCAATTAGTCGTCGAGTAAACGTCGAACAAGTCTAAATTAAATTATATAAAGTCGGTTACTCCTTTTTTGACATAGCAAAGTGTCTAAGTAGTATGGCATCGGCAGTACGCATTGGTGTAAATATTAACAAACTACACATTTTTTCCATCTTACCTCTAGTATTGTTAAATCTGTATTATATTAACATAATTTTGCGCTTAAAAGCGTTATTCCTTAGTTACTCTAAATAAAGTGCAACTATGAAAACTATAATATAATACAACGTTTTTAAATGAGAAATACGACAAATTATACAATATAAATTAGTGTTTCCAAATTAGATCAACTATCAGTATCGTCAATCTCTTGGAGTTACACAAAATAAACAGTTTTAAAACCTTAAAAGGGAAATGTCCGCGCGTAGAATATCTCTATCTCGAACTTGAGTGGCCGAGAAAAAATAAACCAACACATAAATACAGAATATGCGTTTTATGCGACAGTTTTACTTTTTTCATTGGCGACTGCTTCAGCGCCATATCAATGTTTGTGATCGAACGAAATTATTTTTTTTCACATTGATTCGTATATGATACAGGTCGATCGATCCGACACGATTTAGTTGAGTTGTCGTACTAACAAGAAATTTTAATGCCGACGACAACGACACATACACACACACACACACCCACACGCACACGCCCACGCACACACACGCATAGACACACGCACGCACATAGACACACACACGCACGCAGACACACACGCACGCACACAGACACACACGCACGCACACAGACACACGCACGCACACAGACATACACGCCCGCACAGACACACACGCGCGCACACAGACACACATGCGCGCACACAGACACACACGCACGCGTGCGTGCGTTGTATGGACAAAATACAAATTATTAAAAATTTACTGGATATATAAAAAAGAAGATTGGACCTCGACATATTCGACTTTAATTAAATCATTTATTTCAACATACTGCATTTTGTACTTTTATTCGCTTCCTTTTTAGATAGACTTTCCATTCATGCGACTGCATAATTGAACTACATGGTTTTTGAATTATTTAACATTATTTAGAAAAATGGTAAAAAAAAGCCAGAATTCCGCGAGACGACATGATCAAGAAATTTCTCTCCTGACAAATTTAATTATTGTGCACGACGTCGAATTGCGTCGAATTGTTGTGTTTGGATACTCCCGTAACCTTTCTCTCACTGCACCAATATTTTCATCTGACCGATCATGATGAGGACGTATTGGTGTTGCCTTATCAATAACAGAACCCGTCTCTTAAAATTTCTTAATTAAGTAACCTAACGAACTGTTGACTTTGAAGGCACCTCATTTTATCCTAATTTTTCTTCACGCAACTGTAAATGATCACACACGTTCATAAAACAGTTGTTTATACATAAAACACAAACTATCCGTTGTTGAACTGTTAATCGCGGCATGGCGACGTTGTATGGTTTGTAGATGACAGTCGTTAAATATTGACGTCCTATCTTTGACAGAATGGCGAGCAATTGAAATCCTGTAGTTCCAACTGAGGCTTGAGAATTTAACAATTGTTCTAAACAACCTCACAATCTGTCAATTACTAGATTAAATTTTGATCATTCGATTGCCCGGATTTAATAGAAATATAGTCATAGTTATGTTTAAATAAAAAAAATATGTTTCCCGGTAAGGTTGAAATTAGAATTTTCGTTTCCCATTTTTTAAAATAAAACTTTGAAATTGTGCAAATTCAGTGCTCTCCTACGCTAAATTCAATTATTAAGTATTCATATATGGTATTAAAATATATATAAATACAATTATAACAACTCGGAGTGTAGACTTATTGTAGACACCACGTTATATACGAGGTCTGTCCGGGAAGTATCCGACCTTGTCCTACAGGAGGATAAAGAGCTAAATTTTATTAATGGTGACGATGTCCCTTCAAAGTATTCCCCTTTGAAAACTATAACGTTCTTCCAGCGATCTTCCCACTTTTGGAAACACTCCTTGTATTCAGCTTTCAGAATCAAATCTTCTTCCCTTAAGAGGATTCTTCAATTTGGGGAACAGCTAGAAGTCGCACAAAGCCAGGTGAGGACTGTATAGGAACCAAGAAAGCTGAACAATGTCGTATTTCACAAGAAATTGCTGGATAAGTTGCGATGCATAGGTAGGTGCATTGTCGTGATGCAACACCCAGTCGCTATTTTTCCACAAATATGGCTAAGAATTTCCGAAACAACAGGTTTTAGTATCACGAGGTCTTCTTTTACCTCTCAATAGACAAAGGACGATTTTGAGTGATTAAAACCCGAACTCGTTCCACATTTTCAGAAGTTTTAGCCGTTGTGGGCCTGTCAGAACAAGGGTCGCTTTCAACTGATGCACGACGACTTTTAAATCGATTAAACCATTTTTTAATCTGTGTTATCACTCATGGATTCATCGCCATATACTTTACGAATCATTTGAATGGTTGCAGAACAGAAATAGCCAAGTTTTTGACAAAATTTAATGCGCACTTTTTGTTCGATGCGTTCAGTCATCGTGAAATGAGATGAGCACAACATTCAATGTTTACTAAACAGCGTACGGTTGTCGGCTGAAGACTCGAAGGGTCGTGCTGCCTGGTAGGGGCACTCATAAAGGTCCCCCCTAAATGATGAATAGCTATTTTTAACAATAGCACACTCAGGTACAAAGTTAGAGCACAAGGTCGGATACTTCCAGGACAGACCTCATATTTACTGAAAATAACTAAATAAATGTGATGTTTCATTAACTACTTCTAAGCACCCTGTAGATAACACACACATCTAATATTCAATTAACTAATTGTTCAATCTATGACCGATCTATAAAATACGATTTTATAGTCAGCCACGGTAATAACTCTAACGCTACTATCTGCTTAGACAATTATGTCTGAGTGAGTGAAATCATCTTTTTCTAGAGAACTGCGATATAATGTGGGGTTTCTAGGTCATTGGGTTGCAGTAATCAGGTTAATGCGAACTTACCTTAATTTTAAATCACAGTAACGCACTTCGGAAGAAGTGCAGCAATAAATTAGTCGATATAAATTGAGTTATCGGGAAGGAAATGACACCTCCTTTGATAAAGTATCTCTTGATTCGCTTCGCAGGAAAAGCGAATTGCATTAATAGAATTGGATATTGAATTTCTATTATAAAGGGGAAAATATGTAATTGGAAGTTAAGTAGATTATTTAATGTTCTAGAGATACTAAACATTTTCAATACTAATATTTATTTGAAAATAGTTCATGGTAATGGCCAGTTACTGAAATGGCTAAACGTTCATAGTATTTTAAAACAAAATAGAATCCCATTGTTGTCAAAGTGAAACAGATATCATAATGTGTCTTTTGAATGCGTCTGCTAAACTTTTCAGAAAAAAAATGGCACATGGCGTGCTCATAAGCAGGGAATTTTGGCTCGGAAAATATCTGCTACGTATTCGCGGCCTAAATCTACAGTGCAAGGCATTATCAACTTGTATAAAAAAATTGGATGCATTGCCCAAAGGAAGAAAACTGGTCGACCATCCCATATTTCACGCTTAAATCAACATGCTCTGAAGAGGATTGTAACAACAAACCGACGATCCAGTGCAAACCAAATTATGGTAGTATGTAGGCAAACCATTGGAAAATATATTTCTGTATATACAACTAAACGTTCAATAAACAAAATAGGATACAAATTCTACAAGCTAAAGATTGATTCTTTACATTTTACTTTTGAACTTGCCGGGTTTACTTAACTTCAGGCAAAAGAAAAGCCGTCATTAGCTAAACGACAGAAATTCAATCGGTTACGGTTGGCCAGAGAACATAGACACTGGACTCTACAACAATGGCACCAGGTAATTTGGAGTTACAAATCCAAATTTGAAATCTGTTTGGGTGATACCAGAAAACGTGTGCTGATAACATCACAGGAAGTGTGTGAAGTTCCCTGCGTCTCTTATGATCTGGGGTCATAACCAATATGCTGGTTATTGCCGTCAATACCAATATGTCAAGGCACTGACGCGCAGTACATTTTCCAGCAGGATGATGCAGCGTGTCACACAGCAAAAACCCTTAAAGCTTGGTTTATAGAATATAATGTCCCTGTTATGGAATGACCCTCTAGCAGTCCAGACTTCTCGCCAATAGAAGCATTGTGGCATAAAATGAAAAAAACTGTTGCGCAATCCGTTCAGTTAACGAGCTATGCAACAAATGCAAGAAAGTTGGAACAGCACGTTTCCTGAAGAGTGCGCTAAGCTGGTACATACAATGCCTGCCAGAATTAAAACTGTTATTGATAATAAAAGTGATATAACACCTTTCTTAATGTTTTTCATTAACAAACTTGTCACTGACACTTCATAACGTAGTAATATTTCATCGTATTTAAGTTAAACATTTATACTTTGTTTCTATTACCAATATTCTACTTTAATAAAATAGTTTTGAGAGTATTATTACTTTTATTTAAATATATTAGTTGTAAAATTATGCCTGGCCGAACTATGATGAGCCTAGGCTCGTATTTCTCATGCAAACTATATAGATTTTCAATTACATTAAGCCTAATTTGATTTCTAGTAAATTATATAATTCCAATGTGAGTAAATTTGTTAATATTATTATCAAATGGTAGAATAAATGATAGTTTAATTTTTATTTTTTTGGCAGACATATGGAGGGTTTCAGGATAGTTTCTGTCATAACTTTCGCAGGGTAGTGACCTCACTACAGGATCCTAAAACTAAAATTGTAAGGCAATCTAGTAAAAATAGAAAACCTAATGTCCCCTAAGACATGTGATGCACTGGGTAAGGTTAATAAGTTGTTAGGTTCAGGGCGTATACAGCTGGCGCAGTTCACGTTAATATTCCGTGTTGTATCGACTATTGCTTTACACTAATCTCTCTCTTCCACTAATTGCGACAGCTTTTTTTGGCATGCGTAAAGTGGAATTTTAAGCTCCTAGTTTAATTGATGCGATAAATGGGTTCTCTTTTACGATACAGACAATGTGCCTATCTTTTGTTATGGTGGTTTTACATTTTCCACCCCGACTTTCTTTTGCTTTTCTAGTTTTTTTGCATTATCAATCATTTTTACACAACAATTCAATACATTTTCAATCAAATTTTAAGCTTTTCCGGTATTTAACATGGTTAATATTAATTCAAGATTTCTTGGGTGCAGTTTCCCTCGACCTACATTTACTAAAATATAATGACAAGTAACAAAATTATTTTAAAAGATATCGTAAGGAGGCTTATACTCCAACCATCTGTAAGTCCTTAAACATTAAGGATTTCTTAATTCTTAATGTTTAAGGACTTACAGATGGTTGGAGTATAAGCCTCCTTACGACATCTTGTAAAACTTACCATCTGAAAACTTTGCGTTTATAAAAAATTTTTTTAGTTAACTGTTTGTTAACTTACATGCTAATATGAAAAAAAGTGTACACAATTTTTATTGATCTCTATTTCTAGCTTCAAAACACAAAACTATAATATCATTGCTATTTTAATGCGCAGCCTGAAAAAAGTGTACACAATTTTTGTTGATCCCTATTTCTAGCTTCAAAACACAAAACTATAATATCATTGCTATTTCAATGCACAGCCTATCAGATTTTATTTTGTAGCTGTTTTAATGATAAACAAGGGGATCCTTTGAGATGCCGAATAGACACGATGTTACCAACCTAGGATATTTGATACTCTTATTTGAGATAGAACTTAAATATGTCAAAATAAACATTAAATACAATAGTTTGTTACTATGGTAACACTGTACTGGTATTTTCATGCACATGACTGTATATATGGTATAAAGTTATGCCAGAAACTATCTTCAAAACCTGTATCGTCCGGTTCAAAAGTTAGCAGGGGATAGGACTTATTACGCGCCCGTTATATAACATACAAGGTTCGGTAAAACTATTTGACGATTCTTAAATTAAGAGAACTACGGTTGCTACAAATTGTATTTGTTTTTTATTGTTAACAGTTTATTCCTGCATATATTTCTCCTGTTTCATGTCAATCAAGCGCTTGAGCTTAAAATCATTTGTTGAGTTACCTGAGTGATTCTAATAGAATTCGACGAACCACTTCTGACAGTTTATCAACAATGTATCTGATAGCTTACTAAAAATTCTTGTGTATACACTTCAATTTA
This sequence comes from Rosalia funebris, assembly GCA_037954035.1. Classification (NCBI taxonomy): domain Eukaryota; kingdom Metazoa; phylum Arthropoda; class Insecta; order Coleoptera; family Cerambycidae; genus Rosalia; species Rosalia funebris. The sequence continues at coordinate 27,308,034 of JAZFAV010000009.1, read as the reverse complement.
TCAATGTAAACTTTTTCTTTGAGGTAACCCCAAAGGAAGTCCGAAATGGAAAGATATGGTGAGCAGTGTGACCACGGAATATCAGCATGGCGAGATGAGTATGTCATGTTCCGGAAAAATTTCGTTAACAGCTGTTATTGAGACCTTAGATGCGTGAGCTGCTATCTCATTTTGTTAGAACTACATTTAAGGAATATCAATATCTTATCTGCGAAGTTCTGGTGCGAGAATTAGTTAGAGCTATCACCGACTTTCTGCGACATTTTTGCGGCAAATACGTGGCTTCTCATTGCCCCATGGTAACCAAAATGACGAGTTTATTAGAGTAGATTCCTACCTCACCGAAAATGCCTTGTCTCTCATGGATAAGGCATTGTTATATTCCTCCACTATATCAGTCAACCTAAAAACTTTCGATATTTTTGACCGACCCTGTATAATGATTTATGCATTATTAGATATTACTAAACTATTTAAACAGTATTAATCAATGGATTATCTACACTAGGCACAACAATTAAGATGTAAAAAAATCCTAAATTTTTAGGTAATTTTAAAACGGCTGTAACTCGGAGAAAAATAGTCGTAGAGCAATTAAAAAAAAAAGCAAATTGAAGTTCCAATTTTTAGTTTTGAGATCTTGAATTCAAAATTTTTTACCATCAGCAGCAGAGTACCGTAAAAATGGGTGGATAGAAGCTTAAGGGTCAAAAAAAACAAAAGCGGTCAAAGTTTTTTAAGTGACTGTAGCTTCTATAGTTCTTTACTTAAATATTTCGGGATAAGTTTATTTTATAGTAAATAGTGTTGGCAATATGGGAATGACCATATTTAGGTTTAGGGGATTGGCAACATTGCTAAGTTGCTACCTAATTTTCAAGGAATAATTCGCGCCAAATTTTTATCTCTACAAACTTTACTTGGTTAAGTGGGAAAAAATAAGGTAAGAAGCATCATTATTTGTCTATGTCATCTCTCATATCCCTAGTCAACAGATATATATATATATATATATATATATATATATATATATATATATATATATATATATATATATATATATATATATATATATATATATAAAAGAAACTCAAATCTTTAAGGAATTTTCATAAAATTACATAATAGTAAATAACGACTATTTGGTTACTAAATTGGGGTGAATAGAAAAATTGTTTCTATTAAAAATAGATTGCTGTTGTCCAATCGGGTCACTGAGATTGATGAAAATGGCGTGTTTAAAAATGGAACATATTTTAAAAATGTATATTTTATATCAAACAAAGAAATTAAACCATCTACATGGTTGGTAGTTGAGTTTGATATAAGCGGGTCACTTGCACAAAAAAAATTAAATATTACATAGGAAAAGTTCTAAAAACTGTTGATGGAGAATTTGAAGGTAGTTTTGTTCGGCCCAGACCGACCAAAAATAATTCTGGATACATTTACGAATTCCCTAAAGTGCCTGATGTCTCCTTGTTTTCATATGAACAAGTGATTGGAATAATATACCCTGTTGAATCTAACCAACGCAAACGAGAATTATTAAGATTTATGATAGCCCACAATACTTTAAAATGATGTGATAATAACTTCCAGAAGACTAATGTTTGTTATTACCTACCTAAGAATTTTTATTATTATTTTTGTCATTTTTAAGCAACATGTGTTATGTTTTTATTTAGTTTTTTAGTATTTGTGTGATAAAAGAATAACGTGATATAATATAATAACTGATAAAAAGTCTAGTTTTATTTTTTGAAAACATATATGTTACTTCCATTCACCTACAGCCTAGGAGAATCGCAAATAGCTATCAAAACACAAGTGTGTTTCTTTCCACCCCGTTTCTGTTTCACAGGTGAATAGAAACAATGAACAATATATATATATATATATATATATATATATATATATATATATATATATATATATATATATATATATATATGTGGATGAGAGAATTAAAAAGAAAAAATGCAGTTGAACATAGGGTGTACTAAGTGAGACCAGACCATTGACATAAAAAATGTTCATTTAAAAGTGTTTGATTTGGAGATATACGGTGATATATGTTGGAAACTGTTTCTATCCACCCATTTTTACGGTAATCATAAGAAAACCATCGGAAACAATATCCAAATTTTTGCCACGGACTTCAATAATACATTTTTCCAGTGATTTCATCATAAAGATTTTTAGATAATTTTAGATAATTATATAATATTGGAAAATAATGATTAAAATTGCAAATTAAAAACTGCAAAGTATTTTTTACAAGTTGTAGTTATTGCTTTTTAATAAAACATAAATTTTCGGTGGAAGAATGTTGATTGAAAACGAGGTAAAAAACTGTTTAGGGATATTCGTTTAATTTGGCACTCCTTTGCAAATAATGGATGGACTAAGGATGTTGGCCGTTTCATTTCAACCTCAAAGTATTCCAAAGAATACCCTGACAATTTCAAAGCGCTTTCTTTCATTGTGTTCGGAATGATTGAATTTAAGGATGAATTTTTCATTTTTCATTCATTTTTTGAGGTTGAAAATGTTTTTAGCAACAATCCATATATTTTTTTTTTTTATCAAAAAATGTTAATTATTGTAAGACAAACATTTTCTGTACGATCATTATTTCCCAAGTAATTAATTACCAAAATCAAAACTGGCTTTTTTGCATTAAACGACGATAATTGAGTGAAAAATCATCGTACAAGACTTTTAGACTACTCAAATTAAAGAGAATAAAACAGATCTAAAAAAGGTTTACATGATGAAATCACTGAAAAAAAAAATTATTAGTCCGTGGACTTTTTGAAAGGCAAGTAAAAATTTTTAAAAATGTTTTCCGATGGTTTTCCTATGATTACTCAAAAATAGCAGATGGTAAAAAATTTTTAACTCAGCATCTGAAAACTATAAACTTCAAGCTTCAATTTACTTTTTTCTTAAATTGCTCTGCGACTATTTTTCCCCAAGTTACAGCCCTTTGAAGATAACCTAAAAATTTAGAATTTTTTACATCCATTAATTTTGTGCCAATGTATCAAAAAGCTGGTGGTGCTATATTTTATAAATCTTTACTTATTAATATTACCAAATTTTAATACTACAAATTTTATAATGTATTGTATATTACAATCTTGTAGAATTAAAGAACCAGTACGCTATTTTTCATATTAGTATCATCGCCTATCGGCTATAATAAATACACCGGTGGTAATTTTTTTTTATCCAAACTGGAATGTATATAGCGAATATTTTCAGGACCTCTCTTACGTATATACGGAGGTAATTATTTACGCAACAATTAATCACGCCATACTCCAGGATGTACTTTGCTGTAATTTTTTTCCCAGTGAACAATACATCAATAGGCTTTGTAAAACATTTTTCCATTACAAAAATCGACGCAAATTGTTACGTCAATCACGGCATCTATAAGCAAGGGGGATGATATTTACGTAATGAACAGTCAATAACTTAGTGTAATTATAAAACTACTGTCCGTCGATACGAGATGATAAATTGCTTTTCTCTGCTGCAGACGGCGGCGTCCAAGTTATGTAGAAAATAGATGCTATTGACAACTACCGGCCTTGATATCTCCCCTTGACGCAAAGGGGCGTTCAAACGTGAAAGTTTCATTATCACTGTATACAATATGAGTATTTAACACGAAATTAATGTCGAACATGGTTGATAAGAAGTTATTGCAGAAATTTTAGATTAATGGAAATGTTGCTGACGTAAGTACCAAAAATTCTGTGACGTCATGGATAGGATACGATTTTTAAACGGTATCCCTCTTTCGTATAGGCTATTTAAAAGGCGTAAATTGCTGCAGAATGTCATAGCCTTTGACATACACTAATAGAATAATTTGAAAAATAAAACTAATAATATTGCCTGGCATTTTATGTTAATAGTTTGAATATTTTAAGTGAAAAGTGCATTCAGTTAAATAAATAGAGTAAATTGATATTAGCGAGAGAAATTTGTTGACTGACTGACTGACTGAGTATAAAATAGCTATACACAGTGAGCAAGTTGTTTTTGTTTAGTATAGTGCTTGTTAAACTCCTATCTTATAACTGCTTCGAGAATAAGATTGGTATTTGTTATCATTTTGCCCCTGAAGTACTTTGAATTTTCCTTCACCTAATGTTTTGTCGTAAATAATACTTTCTCTAACAAAAATTCCTCGTACAGAAACACTAATGATAGCAAGATACGAATATAAGATTAGAACTCATTTGAAATGTTCAAGCATGAGTTTTCCTGGCAGAAACTAATACGTTTTGGCATTTTTGGGCTGTTTGTACACAATAATTTGATTAGATACAGGAAAAACATATAAAATTTCCTCTACTAAACATGCCAAATGTTTATGATCTCATTTGAATAACATGACGTGTTACAGATTTCTATAAATCCTTTGAGTTATTGATTATTTTATAAGTAGATATAGTTATTCATTATAAAGTGTTTCAGAAGTAATTTTATAAACTTAAAATTTTAATCCAAGATCTCAAAAGAAAAAATGCCATGACGATATGTTCGCAAAAATAAAAAGGTAACAAATTCTGTTTTGATACAGGTTTTAACTCCCTAGACACAAACAACTTTCAATTCAAATTCCCTCTTCAACCAGACACCATCACTTATGAAAAAAAAAAAATAAACAAATAAAGAGAAAAAATGCTCTAAACAAATCAATTTTTCTAAATCACAAATCTGAATGATAATATTTGGATTCATTAAACAACGTACATAATCATACAAAGTAGAATTAGGATTGTCAATTTCATCTTCTCGTAACGACCAAGATGAGACAATTGGGAAAATATTTTTAGCATCCTTCTTACTAATAGAAAACCTGTACCAAAACATTACTTGTCCCTGTTCAAAACTTAGAACCTAAAAGGTCATAGTTCTTTAACAAAGCATTTCTAGGTATAAGTTTGTTGTGAATTAAAGTGAATTCAAATTATAAGTTTAGACGATTACTTATGAAACATCCTGTATATTGCCAACAACTATCAACCACTATTTTCAATTTTATAGGAAACAGTAGGTTTCATTACGCTACGACTAATAAAAAAATCGTCAAAATTTTATAAGGAATCGTTATTTTTCTCTTAAATACAAAAAAATATGTAAACAGGACATCTTTAAGAATATACATGTAGGTATATAAAATAATATACAAAAAATATATATTTATTATAAATATAAATAAATATAAATGTTTTTTTGTAATTTTCTTATTTGAATTATTTACTACGCGGTTATTTGTTGTTACGTAAGAAACACACAATATGTTTAGTCGTTTATACGTTTTATTCTTCTTTTATTTCAAATTAATAGCTGATGAGTATCACCTCCAGAAGGTGTCTGGTATTTTCTGAGAACATTAACTTTTCCGAAAAAATATCCAGAGGGTATAAATGACGATTAGGATTCAATTGCGAAAATTACTCAGTAAAATATTCCCAGAAAAAAATACGAAAATTTTCTGTGTAGAAAAAAGTTTCTTTGAAATTTACAATTACATTTTTCATTTTACTTCGCTGTACGAACTACTCAGTTGTTATAACAATGGCCTGTATTGTTATGATGTAACAAATGTACGCAAAAACGATTTTAATGCTTCTTTTAATTCTTCTAATGTAGATGATACTTCACTTATAGTTAATATCCGGATCTTTAGCTGGTGGTACTTTAACTCATGAGAAAAGTCATTTCGACGATAAAATACAATGCAACGCGTAATTTCATTCATGGGTATATTTATGAGTTATACTATCTCGCTGTCCTTAATAACGATTATTACCACGATACTTTCCCGCCGTGTTAAATACTAATTGTAAGTAAAGTATGCCGTATAGCTGTGACGCAGTGAGAAGAAAATAACGAGGAAGAAATTATCTGTGAGGACCGTTATTAATATTACGATCTTGTTTGTAGGTTCTACAGCAATTCAGCGATTGTTAACGTTCAATTGCTGCAAACCAAAGTAAGCAATTGTAAATTTATATACTCTAAGCACAAAAATAAAGGGATGTAAAGAAAATCGTAAATTTTTAGGTGATTTTTAAGGGCTGTAACTTGAAGAAAAATAGTCGCACAGCAATTTAAAAAAATGCAAATTGAAGCTCTAAGTTTCTAGTTTTCGGATATTGAGTTCTATTTTTTTTACAATCAGTAGTTGAAAATGATCTAAAAATTTAGAATCTTTTTAAATCGCTTAATTTTTATACCTTGTGTACGTAAAAATATGAAAAACATGCATTTACATAACAATAAAACAAAATCAGGTCGTCTGGGGTGATTGTTTTGTTGTTTTTTTTTATTTTATCGAATTCAAATGTTTATCGGACTCAATAAATGATCTGAATTTTTTTTCTGAATTCGTCTAACTATTTTCTGTATAGATAAAGAAAATATTACATTTCCTATGATTAGTTACCGCGCCTTGTTTATTTAGATAATAACTAAATGCCAAGCTTTAAGAAGCTACAGATCAGAAAGGTGTGGTTTTCATCGGGTACCATAGTCGCCAGGCGCTGAGTCTTTCTGCCGTCAATATCCGTTGTCGATATAGCTCGAACGCTTATTGATTATTGATTAATTAATAAAATTAATTATTATGTTGTGGTTTTTTGTGTTGTCCGTTGGTGCATAATTATGCTTCTTAAAGGTAAGAGACAACTATTTGCTGATATAATAAAAGTTTATCGGTGTTTATTTACTTAACATACGACCTGCAAAAATAATGTTAATTTTTTATCGACTTTGTTTTTATGGGGCGAGGGTAAGTTCAAAGCTACTTTTCTACCTAACCCCCAACATTCACACGGACACAGATACATTCAGTTGACTTATGTGGGAATTGAATCCACGCCCGAATTACTCCGAGCCGGCAATATAGGCCAACTCCACGCGATTGATATCATTATCTCAGATTAATTTAGGGAACTTGGACCTTCTGCGAGGTCCATGAGATAATATATTTAATATAGTATAATACTAATTTGCGATACACCTTTGATGGGTGGAACAAAAAATCAAGTCAAACATTATAATAATTTGATCCTAAGGACGCAAATATCATCAATAAAAGTAAAACAAAATTTCAAGATGTTCATATTGAAACAGATTTACAAACTATTCATAATAATTACAATGGACTAGTGGACGCAACAGAAGCATTACAAAATCCTACATTGTCGTTAATACAGATACTGCAAATGGCAGTGTAGCTGTAAACCAGGAACGTAGCGTATATGGATGCGAGCGATGCGTTGCATCCCTTAAAAAATTGGCAAATTAGTGTTATTTAAAAGTTCAATCGACTTATTCAATTATTACAATTTTTTAATTATTTTAAACCGATCGCAAACATACATTATTTACTTTAAATGCTACCATCAACTTTTTTTATTTCAAATCGGCCGTGAAGGCGCCCGAAATTATTGAACCCCACGTTGCTGCAGAGCTGAAAAGCAATGGTCCATGTTACATCCAAGCTACGCGTTAGATGGGCGAAAAGGTCAGTGATCTTACGCAGTCAATAGTGGAACCTCGAGTGGGTATTGTCGTTATTTTCGGACTCAGTTATGCGATTATGTGAACACATCTTGGCGACTGTTGTCATAACATAAGGACAATTTGGAACCGTTTCAGGTAATTGTGGAAAATGAAAATAAGGAATGGGATCGAGCAACCGTTATTTGTGCTAAAGGCCTTTTAACTTTATTGCGCGACTTTGATTTTAATTTTTTCTTAGCAGTGTTTTCTGCAATATTCCCACATTCCGAGAGTCTGTTTAAAATTCAACAGACAAAAATATCAGATATTAGTTACTACAATAAAAATATCGCCGATTTCAAATCACATATTTAAAAAATGAGAAACGAGTTTAGTGACATTTGGAACCGTATGGACAGATTTGTGTTAGAAAATCAACCACCAAGTAAAATAATGCGTTTGGATTTAATTCCTGAAGAAGATAAGAAAAGCACCTACGCACGATTGTTTTATGAAATTTTGGACGTTATTACTTTAAATATTAGTGAATGGTTTAGTGAAATTTCTAAACTGAAATTCTTAAATCTAGATTCCACACAATTTACTTCATTCCTGAAACGTTTTCCTGACAAACTTTTTTCTTCTTTAGTAGATACATATGGAACATTCTTTGACGCCAAATCATTTAAAAAGTGAACTCTCAGTGATTTATAGTGATCCCAATATGAAAAAGAGCACTGTATTTAAGCTTCATCAATATATTATGTCCCTTCAATTATCTTCTGTTTCCCGGAGTCATCAAAACTGTGTCGTTTAATTTTGACTATTCCTGCCACAAGCAGTTCCGCGGAAAATAATTTTCATGATTAAAGAGAATAAAGACTTATCTGCGAAATTCTCAAAAGCAAGAAAGACTGTCAACTTTAGTATTAATAAATACTGAAAGTGCCTTGTTAGAAGATATGAGATCGTCCCTAACATTTGAAGAAACAGTGATAGACGTTTTCGCTAGACAAACAAAAACCGAGGAATTGATCATCATTTTAAAAATTACGATATATACCTCGGTATAATCATTTTAGGTTAGCGTCTTTTTTTTATTTCTACGATTTTCATATGGCCTACCATACCTCTTCAACTTATAAAATTTTTATCACATCCCTAGATTATTTTCTCACACTACGCCCCTGCTGTAAATACACAGCTAATGCTTCAAGGGGGTATTGTAATCTAGAAATTTGAAAAAAAAAATCCATTTTGTAATTATTCTTAAAGCTTAAACCTTTAAAAACTCGTCCTAAAAAGGAAGTTCGAAAATTTAAAATATTTACGGAGTTATAGCTATTTTATTGACCATTATTTGACTTTACCGTGGCGGCTGCCTTAAATTTTTATCCAAAATGCGTTTTTCTTAAAACTACCTACTTTTTTCAACCTGGTTGACATAATACGAGTATCCCAACTTCCATCTAACCGATTGACTTCAAATTTGGTACGGACCTTCAGCATATGACTCTATCATCCCTACCTTTTTTGTATAAAAATATTGTTTACTATTAAAAAATTCAAAACTATTAAAAATTGGTAAACATTTTCTCCCAAATCCCCATTTTACGAAAAAAAAAAAATCTTTCTATGGTACTGATGATAACGACTAACGACAATCTTAGTAATTGAAAATATGCTTTTAACTTTTGTTTCAGATGAACGGAAGAGTGGTAATCATGCGAACTAGCTTATCCTCTTTTCTTGGCAGCTGATACCTGCTTCACTTTTTATTTTTTTTTCATCTATTCTTTTTTATTCCTAAAATATCAATAAACCTGTTGTGAAAAATGGTATGTAAAATATTTATTGTGTTATCAAGATTGAATAAACATCCAAAATTTAGGCCGCTAGACTAGAATACCCCTTTAAGTGGTGCAAGGAGTATATAGTGTATTTGTACTGCACTATCAAAAACATTAACGTTATCTCACTATTGGTAGCCAATGAATATTGACGCAAGATTAGTAATAAGGATATTACTAATCTTGTAATGAACTCGCTGAAATCAATCAACGTTATTTTACCCAGTTGCAAAGAATTAAATAATACTACAATTAATAATGTGTATCATTGAAGATTCTATAGCAAGTGTTGGCATCCTTTTTTGGTTCGCCTGATAAATATGAAGGAACATTTATATGAAAGTGCATATGTATGTAGGTATTCACTCGCTTAAAATATTGCATATTGTTTATACACCATTTCTGTTTGAGTGCTATTGGTGACACTTACTTAACCCAATGATATATGTACAGAAAATCTAAATCACAATTTTCATTAAATGAAATTAATTTAATTATACACGAAGGTTTCAAACACGTATACTCGCACACGTCCCATAAAACTAAAAAGAAACAGTGCATGAACGAAGTGCCCTCTTATATCTATGTATTGCGACGAGTCACGATCTATAATTTACCTGGTATAGTAACCATATTCAACGGAATACATAGAATTAAAATATAATGGGGAGAAGCCACACCCTCGGATGGTAAAACACGCACGTAATGTCAACATGACGGTATTCTTCGGGCATTTGTTTTTAATGCCTGAATGTCGCATGAAAAACAAAAATAACTTACGCATTTCTGTACAATCAATAAAGCGTAGTCTTCAGTTTATATTTGTTCACAATACTGGCGTCATCATTATAAAAAGAGTAAATAATTGTAATGGCCAACGCAAAAAAAATGAACTTCAGTAGCAATCAGTTTATGTGTACGTGTGCGTACCAAAATATTATAAAAATCAGTACTAGGATTTATTAAAAAATATCACATAGTACAATAATTAATAAAAGTAAACAAACTAACCGAATTATATTAAAATATACAAATACACAAATATTGCATGAACTAACATGACACCAAGATATAAATTTTATTATATAAAGTAAAATAACATTAGATTAACAAATAATAACAGTATAAATATTATTACTTACTTATGAAATTACACTATACCTATTCCCACTATGTTCATACGCAGGAGCAATAAACTTTGGGTAGGAGGTGATTAAGTTTATATTTTCTTTTTACGAAGAATAATTAAACAAATTACATACTTTTAACAAAATTTAGGGTATACGATACACAGATGTATATCGATACGTATACGATATACAGATGGCAATATTTTCACCAAATAGGCCATATAATCAATTATCTTCGTAGATATAAACAACTAGGGCCTACTATATTAAAAGTCTGATTAATAAGTTACTGCTTTTTTATACCAAACAATATGTGACAAAGGAGCTGCATGCGAAATAAACGCATATTATTTTATATTCGAGTATATTTTTGTACGAAATACACAGGTACCTTTTCCTTTGCGAGCACGGGAAAATATATACCGAATTGCTTCTTCTTCAGAGGTAGAAGGTAGTTCGTTCATTTTACTTCGTTGTTGTCTTACCTGAAATATAAGAGAAAATCTGTTAATTAAAGCTACTCATAGAAACATACATTTGTGTAAGACAAAATAAATTATGTTAATATGTATGAATGTGCATAATCAAGAAATGATGTAAGTAATGAGACCCCCTTTAGATATGTTTTCTTTAAATGTAGGTAACAATGAATTGTATTTGGAGTTATCATGCTCTTGGTCAATAGAGGCTGCAACAATTTTGAAAACAAAACATGATTAACTCTAATATTACTTGCTTTAAGGTAGTTTCTTCGGTACCATACGGTCTAAAAATAAATGCGCGGGTAAACGTAAAATATTTCGAATATCAGTAGTCTAGTGTTCATTATTTTTGTTCAGGGACTGTACTCTATACTCACACACTGCATGTGTACATTTATACACACCTACATGTTTATTAGTTGAAACTAAAGACATGGCAACGTTGTGTTGTGTCGTATTTTAAATCTGTTGTGATTGTGTATGTCTTATACTTAAGCTGTGTACACTTCTTCGGAGCGTGAAAGAAAATTTATAGAAAAATTAAAAATGAATTCTTGTCGTGATCAGTTGTGGGACAACAAAGGGAAAATTTGCAAAGCGGAAAATAATACAGAAACGTTTAAATTGTATTGCAAAAATGAATCTTGCGAAAAGTAAACAGAGTTCCTAACATAAGCATTGGATGACGTATTGTTGAGTTGAGCGAGCTTGGTAAAGATTTAAGATGTTGTGAATGTAAAGACGTTCTTTCACTTGAAAAAATAAAAAAGGAAAGTCGTTTAGGACTGAATTCAATTTTAGATATTGCTTGTGACGAATGTTCAGTAATAACATAAGTAGCAACTGGTAAAATGCATGTCGCTGCGTTGTCAGACGCTAATTGACAAGTTCTCGGCTTACCGAGCAAAGCTTAAATTTTTATAATTTTAAAAATGTTTATCTTTTCAACAAATCGGCCACAACTGATTTTTTTAATCCAAAATATTCGTAATAAACTGATGTAAAAGGTGGTCCAACCAAAACGCACGATGTTAATTGTAAATAAAACAAAAAGTTTTCAGAGAATTATCTTAATATTTTTTTATTATGATAGAAGACATAAGAAGACTCTGAGACATAATTCAGGTTCAATGTCGTTAATGTGCCGAATTATCTCATCCTTTAGCTCTTGAACTGTTCTTGGCTTATTGACGTACACTTTAAATATCCTCAAAGAAAGAAGTCCAACGGTGTCAAATCACATGATCGTGGCGGCCAATTAACATCGCCACGACGTGAGATAACACGGCCATTGAATTTCTCGCGCAAAAGTGCCATTGTTTCGTTGGCTGTGTGGCAAGTGACACCATCCTGTTGGAACCATATATCGTCCAGGTCCATATCCTCAATTTCTGGCCACAAGAAGTCCGTTATCATCTCGCGATAGCGAACACCATTCACGGTAACTGCTTGGCCGACCTCGTTTTCGAAGAAGTACGGCCCGATGACGCCGCCAGCCCATAAACTGCACCAAACAGTCACTCTTTGTGGATGCATCGGCTTTTCAACAATCACTCGTGGATTCTCATTTGTCCAAATGCGGCAATTCTGCTTGTTAACGTATCCACTGAGGTGAAAGTGTGCCTCGTCGCTGAAGATGATTTTCTTTGTAAAGTCACCATTCACTTCTGTCTGTTCAACCAACCATTCGGCGTATTGACGACGCTTGAAATGGTCAGTAGGCTTCAGCTCTTGAGTCAATTGAACCTTGTAAGCGTGTAAATTCAAATCTTTATTCAAAATTCGCATCAGTGATGTTCGTGAGATGTTTAATTGTTGGGCACGAGTCGAGGTTGACGGCTCTTCTGCTACACTATCGCGAACAACAGCAATGTTTTCCGCAGAACGAACTGGGCGAGCATGCACAGGTGTTTTCACATTTCCTACAGACCCGGTTTGCTGAAATTTGCGCACAATTCTCCCGCACAATTGTGGACACATTTGGTCGATTGCTGACCAAAAAAGTCAGGAAGTGCACGAAATGTATTTTGATTTGAACGCCCATTTTCGTAAAAGGCTTCAACAATCTTAACGCGCTGCTCAATTGTGTACCTCTCCATGGTTGAATTTGTCAAACACTGAAACAAAGAAATGTCATATTAAATTGGGCAAAAAACTTGACGTTAAAGTGTGACTCACAATTAACATCGTGTTGTTTTTGGAAAAAATGTATAGAAACTTTTAGTCAACTGATGCAACCAGGCAAAGTTCCAACTTTGACAGTGAATATCTCCTTTATTGTATGAGCAAAAATTTTTCATTTAAGCAATTTCCTTCGGGAAGTTTATTCTTTATGTTTTGATGAAATTTGATGATAGTCTTAGAAAAGTCAGCTCCGGGGAAACTACCTTAAAAAAAGTTCACGCATAGCCCCTTTACATACATTATTTCTTGATAGTACATAATTATGTACGAATTCGTCATAAACTAAAATAGACTAGAACAAAAATTCAATTTCTTCTTAGTTTCCGTATAGATTCAGCATCAATCACTTTTTGCTACAGTTTCGTAATCCATTGTAGAGGATTTCTTCAGGATTGCTTTCTGGACAATTAATGACTGTGGGTTGTGACATCTATCCGAAAATCGCGAAGAAATATGAACACAAATTGACTAAGGAATTTTTACGTATATTTTTGTTGATCGTGACGCTCTTTATCTTGACAATCAACTTAGAAATAAACGCTTTATGAAACTCAAATTCAGTAAATTATTAAAATTCTTGGGATCTCCTGTAGGGATACTTTTAAGGGATACCGAATACCTTAATTGGGTATCAGTGTGAACTTAGCAGAACAACTTTGAAGAATCGGATAATGCATAGGCTCATTAATTGCCGTTATTTAACCGTTAATTAATCGTGAAAGTTATAATTTAACAGTTCTTCAATTTTAAAAACTTTTGAGTGTTCTGCTAACTTCACATGAAGTTAGCAGAACATCTGTCAAATTTTTTTTTGCTAAAAGTAAGTATATACAAATTGCCGCTAATTAACCCTTAATTAATCGTGAAAGTTATAATTTAACCGTTCTTCAATTTTAAAAAATTTTAAGTGTTCTGCTAACTTCATATGAAGTTAGCAGAACAGCCAGTTTTGCTAACAGTTCTGGTTCAGGAATTTACCGTTCGCATTCTTTTAATTAATCGCGATGTCTTCGGACTTGCCGTGATAATTTTGCAATTTTTTATTCTGAGTTTTGGATTTTTCCCGTGGGAAGTTAGCAGAACAGCCATTAATCTCGTTTCATAACGTCTTACGGGGATTAGTTTTCGTTCAGGAATTTACCGTTTGCCTTCTTTTAATTAATCGTGACATTTTCGCCAGCTCATGTTTTTCAATTTTTTTCAGATTTTTGGATTTTATTCCCCGTAACTTAACAGAATAGCTTTTAATCTTAATTAATGCATCCTCTGGTCTTTTGTGAAGATGTAAATTATCAATTTTCTTTCGTGTTTATCTATTTTATTTCGTTACTTCCAGTTTTGAGTTATTTTACTAATATTGAAAAAAATGTTTGTTGCAAATTTCGTTTATACCATTTATTTACGGTTAAAAAGCGGCAAAATTTTTTAAAATTCAAGAACGATTAAATTATAACTTTCACGATTAATTAACGGTTAATTAACGGCAATTAATGAGACTATGCATTTTTCGATTCTTCAAAGTTGTTCTGTTAAGTTCACACTAATTAACTGGGTTGAATTTTTTAAAACCCCGTTAAAAATAACTCAAACTCAATATCGGTTTAAATAAATTTTTTTATCATTATATCAAAAGGACGGTGCACATTATGTGTTTACGTTTATCTTAATCAGATATTCTACTTATCCAGACATTAAAATATAATTCAGTATTACTGCAGTAAAGATATACCGTACTGATAGGAAATCTATAGGATACTCTTAAGTAGTTACCTTGACGCTAAGTATTTACACTATAAAATTTCATGTTACTGCTTTCTTGATATCCAATAACCCAATAACATTTTCTTTTATTGCCCATTCGATATATCGATTTGGAATATAAGAGATATGTTCCCTGGATTCTCTTTATTTCAACCCAGTTTCTTTCTAGGATTCATACTTTTAAAACTTGAAGAGCTTCTGAAATTGCCTAAAATGGATTTAGTTCACACTTCCTTCGTTAGCAACTTGCTCGAACTTAGGTATGTTTCCACGGCAATAACCAAGGGTTTTCAATCGCTAGACGCATATGCCAAGGAAAATTTCTACAAAGTACTAGGAAGTTTCTGCAGAACAAGTTCCAATCTGATTGGAATTGAATGTCTGTGCAAGATTTTCAAATTATCATCAAATCATTTCCTCATAATCAGAGAGTGGCTGTAGATTATTTGCGGACTATTAATGCGACCCAAACGTATTAACTCGGAAGATTTAAATACACTGGCAATGAATAGAAAGTGCATTTTATAATAGAAAGATAATCCTGATTTCTTGCTGTGATCACATAACAACTAACTGTAAGTATAATATGGTATTGGAATTAATTTCGAATGGATATATTAAGAAAAACTTAGAACTGAACAAAGGCAGATCTGAAAGTAGTGAAAATTCTTGTTATAACACATCGGCATTAAATTCAATTTACAAATAATATTTTTCACTGTATATTCGAATTATGTGTATATCCAGAATTTTTATACTAACACGTTAAAAGACAGTTAGTTATACATTAATTATCAAAATAATCCCACACTGTAACAAATAACAGAAAATGTACGAACTATAGAGATTAGGTTAAATTTATTCCTCTTCTTGAATTTTGCTTCCGAAATTACTTGCAGTAGTAAATCAGAAGTGATGCGTCATAGGGATAGTTTGTAAACTATCATAAATTTATTGCAAAAACAAACATATAGGTTCTTTCAACAGCAACGCTCGAAATTTGTTAGGTTATAGCGGCCATGTTAAATCAACATCTGTCAAATTTGTTGTAATTTGTTCAGTACTGTATGGCATATCACCATAGAAGGTTATTATAGCGTTCAACAATGTGTGCAAATCATAAAATTATTTTCAGTGCTCCGTTCGAAAAATGTTCCGCGCATTACGTGATTTTTATCCTCGCCACAACCGTCCTGCCGAGTCGACTATTCGACGTTTGGTGACCAAATTGAGTCAACCGGTTTGATAAATAATCAACCAACACCCGTACGTCGCCGAAACGCAAGGTCTGCTGAAAACATCGCTGCTGTGCGTGAGAGTGTACGGGGAAACCCGAGGCAGTCAATTCCTCGTCGTTCACAAGAAACTTGGCCTCTCTGCGACTTCAATTTAGCGAATTTTGCATCGGAACTTGGGTCTGCACCCGTATAAAATCCAACTGATCCAGGAACTTAACGTAAACGACCATAGACAACGCCGTGTTCACTGATTGGGCTCTGGAGCAGATACATATGTCACACACAACGTCTTTTAATTACGTTTAAAAATCGAGCGTCTTTATTAAAAGACCCTTTATTAAAGATAGATTCTTTTCGCTTCCATAACCGTTAAATTTACACGATAATTAAAAGGGCAATTGCCAAACATATTTTAATTCTAAAGTATGAGTATGTTCACTTCAACAATTTTTGTTATAGTTAAACTATATATTCTCAATAACTAAAAACAATTGTTCGTTAAACTACTTTGAAAAATTATTAATGCTATAACCAGGAAATTATAATATAGTTGCAATCAATATATGTATTTTAATTTCACTAGTGGTTAATAATACGATGGAAATTCAATAAAACAAACCCCTGCATCTTTTCCTATATAATTGTCTGCCATAACATTGGACATGGTATTATATTCTCTGGTTCCAGTCCCAACAGACAGTTTGACACCTCTCATCTTCGTGGCCTAAGGCTTTATTGGAAGAAAGTCAACTACTGTGTGCTAAAACTTTCATGCGAACAAATTTATTCAGAATAAAAATTGATGGATGTTATACAAAGTAACACATTCTCTTATATAATTTAGACACAGCAATCGATTTCCTTCCCCTAAAGCTACAGGCTGCGGAGGGTAAGGTTATACACAGAGACGAGGACAAACACATCCATGCTCAGGGAGAAGTGCAACACTACTCTAGTATTTTTGTATTGAAAGAAACTGCATTTTGAGTAGTGAATTTGAGCTGTACCTATTAGCTTCTACAATGAGGATATTGCTTTCATTATTGTTAGTATTTACGTCAATATATTAGAATTTAGTATTACTATCCCTATATTATTATTTTAATACCTAATTTGTACTGTAATTAGGTTTCTGTTGGGCAAATAAGCTAAATAAATAAATATTCGCTTTAGTATAATACACAATATACATATTTTAAACAAAATAAATATGAAAAAGGAATGTGCGAGCGAGACATCATTATGTGAACTAAGACTTCCTGAAAAAAATCCACGTAATTCTAGCGCTATTATTGCCTTTCTTGAATGTTAGTCACACTTAATTAGAAATATATAGCAATTTTTATTTGTTATACGATCGTTAAATAAAAATTTCTTCCAATTTCAAATTTATCCAATGTATAAAAAATCCTGCTATAAAAAATCTCAAATTCCAGTTAGTTTTCAATATGCAGTTATTAGCAATTAAAAAGTTGTAAGAATATGATGTAATATGTTTTTCTGAAAAATCATCAAACCTCAAAACAAACTGGTTAAATCTCTTATACTAATTCAATAGTTTACGATACATTATGCATTTTTGAATAAATAAAAAGAGCGAGAGCATACTTAAAAAATATATACACAAGTCGACTTATTTCGACAAGTCATAAATGTAACTGGTTGAAATAAAGAGTACAAATTTGAAGGAAACAACCTGTACACTGTTTGAATATTTTTTTAACCTTGATAACGGCTATTGTTCGTTTCTGCATAATGAGCTTGTTCTCTCGAATAATTTGGGTAATAAATAATTAGGCAGGTATGTTACGAGAATAATATCCTATTGATGCTTCAACAAATAGTGCATTTTTACATCTCTAGGAAGTCACATAGACAATAGTATGTCAATTTGACCTATTAAAGATAAAACTAATCTTATTTATTAACGACCATTCAATTTATATTATAAACGGCTAAATGTTTAAAGGAAACACACTGTACATAAGTTCCTTTAACCTCGATAAAAACTCCTGGGAGAGGTATGGCTTCACGCGCATTAAATCTGTCCACTGTAGTTTTAATCATCTCCTGATGATGCGACTTGGTTGATGAAAGATGCATCAAGTAATATACAATCTTCCGGTCTTTTTTGGAGACTAGTCTGATGTATCTGATATTTGATCAAGACTATTGTTTGCAGAAGTTATAGATTTATCATAGAGGTGTTTGATAACAAATAAATTACCCGCAATTCTTTCCATTTTCTAACTAGAATTGGAATTAACTCTTGAAATGGATTTTAATTAAAATCTCGGATTGAACAAACAACTTTTATTTAATATATACTTCTATTAATATATTGGATATCGTAGATATGTTTATGTATAATTCATAAGGTTATTTGTCTAGGTATTATGGTTTGAGTTACTAAGTAATTAAATTCAGAGTTATTTTTGATACATAGGCATCAGAAACAAAGTTTATTGATTTTACTAAAATTTATAGATTTGTTGGTTGCGAAATAATCAAAATTAAAAAAAGATAGTATTAAAAGTATACATATTAGAAAATAAAAAATAAATAAATAAAACATTCAAATATAATTATCAAAACAAGATAATATACCATACGATAAGAAAGTATGGTTCATATAAAACAAAAAACAATGCACGTCATAATGTACCTGATGCGTCAGAGACTACCACTGTTGCCACATTGCCAAAAATACTAGAGAACTCAAGGAAATGTCATAAGACTAAGGTTATGTTAAAACTTTTTTCGGCATTGTATAAATATCAACCTAACGTATGCAATAGTCCCAATATGTACGGTGCTTGTGCTGGCTAATACCAGGTACTTTTGTTGTCAAAAGAACAGTTTTCTTAATAACTTGTGGATAAAACACTTTAGAAATCGAATCAAGTCTAAACATCCGATAACTTTGGCACCACGTACGACATACGTGAATTGTGCCGATCTCAAAATGAGCGCCAAATTTAAATTTCTGTTGATTAAAATCGAATTAAACTCTAAGTGTAGTGGTAATAAATTACGTCACATAATGACGTGCATTGATTTTTATTTTGTATGAATTATAATAATAACTTTGGATATTTTTTCTGAAATATAGAAAATATTTAATTAATTCTTGAGATAATCGTGAACTTAGTCAATAGAGAGCGTGTTCATTTTAAGGCTAAGAACATAATTAATTTCAAAAGTGTTTTTATAACTAAACAATTCAGATTTAACATTTAACTGATTAACACTTGGTAAAATATATGTGGTATACTGTTTTTAATACTGTTGCTTTTCTTTGTTTATAGTTTGAAATTAAAATAAGGAATATAATTTAATTCATTATACCACTAGTGATGCAACACATTAAAATAGTCGTCAATTGACGTAACAATTATTTAAAAATTTATGATTTTTAATTATCTACAAGGTCTTACAATGTAAAGTCATGTTATTGTACTTTAATGAGTTTTAATAATAAATAAATAAGAATGGGGAACTTTCTATCTGAACTCCCATTAATAAATCAAATAACACATTGTTAATAATATTTGAATTGCTTGATTGTATTTTAGTATATGTACCAGTTGAATAAAACCTCTTGAAATGGCAGTGTAATACGTTGTCGGGAAGACGAAAAGAAAACGTAATTTTAATAACTGCTGCTCTGGTCTGACATGATGGACCGACTTGTTACCTGTTCTCCGCGTAGCTTATTGAACTTAGATCATTTATATAAGCTTAAGGAGGTAGACAACCTTAAATTATAGGCAAGAATTTGTCTTTGAAAGAGAATGCCGATCTTAAATCATACTCTTCTCCTAAGAGTTCATCTGACGTTCTCGGTCTTCATATAGTAAAATACACGTGTATACCTACCTATATATAATAATCCGATGGTACAGCATGGTTGGATTTCAAAACCGAGCAGTTTAGTAAATGACAGATGACGCTTTTGATGAAATAAGTTTTTCTTATCAATTAGTTGCAGGTCCTTCGTTTTTAATATATAAGATATTTTGTTGACTTTTACCTTTTCTCTTCGCTTAGTGGTATCACAAGTGAGCCTTCTCGATATTATAAAATTGTTAATAGGGTCTCGGATAAGCGGTGCTTGAAGCTTGCAAACAAATAAGTAAAGGAGACTTCTCGGAACTTTATTGATATAAAATACAGAATAGAAGCTTAGAAATGTAATCTATTGCATGATGAGTTGAATGTTAAAAAAAGGTAATAAGATAATAATATTTAAGGACTTATTAGGCATATATTTAAATATAATACAAAAAATTATTATCAAAAAATATTCAAAAGTGGCGATACTGGAGCGATTCTCGCGAAACAAGTCGAAAGTAAGGCGCTCTGCGTAAATAAAGCGTAAATAGTGCAAATTTAAATCTCGAAAAAATTACTTAATCTACATGTTTATAGCTAGTGAAATATTGATAATCACAAAAATATTGATTTTTGTGTGATTAGCAAGTATTTAAATAAAACACAGTTAAGAAATTTAAATTTTCGACAGAAAAAGGACAATCATTAGTTAATAATGTTTAAATTAACTTATCGAAAATTCCGTACGTATTTTACTTCAAAATGTTATTTTAAAGACATTGTTAAAAAGTCGAATGAAAAGAATGAAAATTGTTGGAGTTATGCTGCGTGCCGTTTTGACAAATCATGTTTCGAGAAAAACACGTTTAATGTTTTGAAATGTGTTAGTTATTTAGTCAACATACATGAAAAAATGAAAAATCCGACCGTTTAAAAATGTTTACCATTAATCTGCTATATCAGGACCATAAAGCTGCCCTTCTATTATTAAATATTCTTCCTCATTCTCTTTTCTCGAACATTTTATGTTAGAGCGTGCCTCTTTCGCTGCTTCCGTCAAAGACATCTCGGGGTGTTTGATCTGCTTAGCATCGGCTTCTATACAAAAATTGTATGATTGGACGCCAATATCCATCTTCAAAACTTTCACAATTCGAAGAATATTAGTCAGACTATATTCAAGACTGTTTTTGCCACTTGAATGAGATTTTGAAGGCAATTTCCAAACAGTAGCATGGGAATTTTCATTGCTATTTTGTGTGTAGCCTTCCAAGCAATGGTTCAGCAACTCGTCTTGGTTCAAGTCCTCATAAATTAGTTTGATGGCTTTAAAAACTTCCTTAGGAAGCGGAGGCTAACGATGGAATATGTCCAAGGAATCCGCTGCTTGCGCCTTCTTCCAATCACACCAAGACTCTGAGCACTTCTCGTGCCGCGGACTTTCGTGGGTTAATAACAAAGATAACTTACGAAATAAGGTCGCCCAAATTTAATTTCTCATATTTTCCAAGGAGCAATATTCTATTTTGAAGGATAAGCCTCGAGGACTTGTTTCATGAAACATTATGTCTGAATCGCACGTTTTACACTTCATGTGTTGCGAAAAACAGAGAAAACGACAAAAAAATTATAATTCTATTGCCGATTTCATAATTAATATCTAAATCTTCATCAGAAACTTTTAATTTCTTGGCAGAAGCACTGACTCCTGTCCAATCGCTATCAGTCTCAAATCTATTCAATGGTCGTCTCGATGACGTATTGTTGCGGCGCCGCGTTGGATACGATTTTTTTGTACCCTTCCTGCCCTGGTACAGTTTTGCGTCACTCTTGGTTACCCTACATACTTTTGTTTAACTTATAAGGCCTCTGAATTACAAATAAACTGTTAAAAATAAATGCTTCTGAATAAACATAAACATCTTTTAACGACATCTGTTATGTATTAGAGAAGTTAGAAATTATAAGGTAAAATTCCATTAGGCTGTACCTAAACTGTACCTTCCCAGCAGGTATTTATTTGACGCAGGTGTCGTTTCGGAACAGTCCGATGCGCTTAGGAAAAAGTGCGAAATTTTAAGGGAAAAATTTTTCTGTCCCATATTCTAAAAAATTCTAAACATTTTTTAAGCTAATAAAAAAATCGATATTTTTTAAAATTGACAGTGCTCTTACCCTTTAATAATGGACATTCACATGGCTTCTAAAAGTGAAGAATTATTAAATAGGACAGTATAAGATATAGAAGAATAATACACTTGAGAGCAAAACAATCGACTCAGCAATATGCTCCAACTTTGAGAGAATATGTACCCTCTCCAGTATCATTTGAAGTAAAGTTCAATGAACTGTTTGAAAGTTTAAAAACAGTTATTTCAAATGATACCACTTCGATTGCAATTGGACCTGTTCTGACAAAGTTATGATCCGAATAACATGTGTAACACAAGAGTTGAAACGGAAAGGGTGAATAAGAAACGAAAAACAAAATAATCCTCAGTTGACATGCATTTAATTTTTTTTCAATACTTGGTGTTGGCACCCCTTCTTCTAATAACATTTTCTAAACGATTACGCATAGATCGGATAACTTTTCTTATGCTGTCTTGAGGGATTGCTTCCCACTCTTCAACCAACGCAGTTCTCATTTCCACTACGCTCCCTGGTGCAGGATTTCTTGCCCTAGCTCTTCGCTTAAGTTCGTCCCAAACGTGTTCAATTGGTTTCAAGTCCGGGCTCATCGGAGGCCAGTCCATTTTCCGTATACCGATATCAGCTAGGTAGGTAGTGATCACTCGCGCGGTGTGGCAGCGAGCATTATCATGCATTAGCATGAAGTCCTCACCAACAAATCCCGCATACGAAACAACATGTTCCTCCAGAATATCCCTGATATAGCGGTCCGCTGTTAATTCTCCTTCACGTCCTCCACCGGGCACGAAAACCAACTCAGTTTTTCCGTGCATGGAAATGTCCGCCCAGAACATGCAAGAGCCACCTCCATATGCGACAGTTTCTTGAATACAGCATTGATCAAATCGCTCTCCTGGTCTTCTATAGACCCGACGTCTCTTATCGTTACCATGCAGGCACATCCTGGACTCGTCTGTGAATAATATCTGACTCCATTGACCGTGGTCCCAAAAGAGATGTTCACGAGCAAATTCCAGGTGCCTTTGCTTTTGGACTGCAGTCAGTTTGGGACCTGTAGCTACCTTTTTTGGGGTCAACTTAACTGCCTTCAATCTTCGTCTCACTGTCCAAGCGCTAGCGACCACACCTCTGACCTCCCGCAGCTCTTGTGTGAGGTCAACACCAGTCAAATGTCGATTTCTGAGAGATAATACAATAAATCGATCATTCCTCGTCGTTGTCACGCGTTTACGACAGCCTCCTGGCCGGCTGACGTAGCTACCGGTTTCTCGGTACCGACGATACACTCTTGACACAGCTGATTGACTCAAATTCAGTCGATTTGCCACGGCTCTCTAACTGAGACCCTCTTTCAACAATGCAATTACCTGGGCTGCTTCGGCAGTTGTAGCATCCATTTTCTTGTAAATCCTTCGAGCACATACGCATACGTTAACTTCAAATTAGCGAATACCAGGTTGCAAGCGCTCTCTATGTCTGTCATAATCGTCGCGCATGCGCATTCCAATTAACAAGGTTTTGTGTTACTCATGTTGTTCGGCTCATAACTTTGTCAGAACAGGTCCGATTCCAATCGAAGTGGTATCATTTGAAACAACTGTTTCTAAACTTTCAAACAGTTCATTGAACTTTACTTCAAATGGTACTGGAGAGAGTACATATTCTCTCAAAGTTGGAGCATGTTGCTGAGTCGATTGTTTTGCTCTCAAGTGTAGTATACGGTTGTTATTAATATTCTTGACTGCAAGACTCTACTCAGATATTTGTCATTTCAGATGTATTTCGTATTACATTACATCGAAAATACTATGCGCCCTATGCTTACTATAAGTTGTAGATTTTTCACTGAATATGCTAATAGGAAATGTGCGAATCAGGTAGTTGGTATTAATAAAAAGCACTCCAAGAGATATCACTGCATATTTGAAATTGCCGCATCCAGAAAACTGTATGGACACCTGTTTCAGATACTCTTCTGCGACGCTCTCAGCTGATTCTGGGACAGACATTACTTCCATCAAAAGACGGTGTTGGAAGTCTACTTTAGTGTGGGAAACGTACATGAAAGGCTCTATTTAAAATAAAATTCTAGTTTCAATTAGAATATCTACGACAGTGGTTGAAGTTTCTGATTCGCTAGTTTTCACTCTGTATCCGGTAGGAAATTTAGGCAAGCCATTTTATTGATCTGTGACGCTACTGAAAATTATCAAATTTGTTGACATAATTTATATTTTTGAGTAATATCCACCATTCATGGAAATAACAGCTTGCTGACGAATAACCAAAGTCTAATGTACACACAATTTTTGAGAACATATTAGCAAATAAAATATAACTCAATGCGTGTCAACAAACATTAACGTTTGATAAATCTAACTAGTCAGTCACACAGTGTCGATAATGGTATAAACAATTAAAAGAACGTCATCCTCTCGACAATTGCAAGGTTACGAATAAGACTGATAATTTTAATTGTTACAAACGAAAGCTGAATTATGCAGAAACGACACGCTTATTAATTTGTTCTGTCCATATCAATACCTCCACGGTTGACCTTGTAATTGTAAATGTGTGCTCTGATTTAGAATTCCATCCAAAGCACGTATTCACAAGCAAAATTATTTAAATACCAACACACACCAGGAAAAAGTACTTAAATATGGCGTAGAATTTCAAAAAATCATGGTAAGGATATTTGTGTACAATAAATGAAAGAAAATACTTGGTAGTTTCACAAAAATTGCGTACTATATTTCTAACAATTGTTTCGGCTTTTATGCCATTTTCAAAGACTAACGAACTTTTACTAAACCTAATAAGAATAAAATTCAGTTTATATAGGCAGGTAACCAATACCTGGTGATTTTATACTATGACTGCTTTTATTATTGGGGAAATTCCAAAATCATTGGTTATTAACTTATTACTTCTTTACTAAACATCGATATTTTTATTTCTAATACTTCTAATAAATCTAATCTTCGGCCTATAAGTTCATTGTGTAAAAGTTTTTGGTAGTCCGCAAAATGATTGTTATACAATGCTCTACAGAACCACTGCATTTTTTATTTAACACAGATTTTTTGTGTTCATATAACGCTTTTTTATAAAACGATATGGCCGATATATGTAAATAGCGTCACAATCATTGCATACTATTTCATAAACGCCACATTTTGATTTGTCAACTTTTTCTAATTTATTATTTACTAATAAAGAGCTTAAATTATATTTATTTACACATATAGGTTTTATATTGCGTTTTCTTAATCTATTACATATTTTATTATTAACATTTGAAGTAAAGTTTATATAGTGATATTGTTTTTTATCTTTTTCATTTGGAACCGCTTAGAAATGCTTTAAGATGATTTTTCATTTCTTGTTTGTTGCAAGTTTTGTGAAACCTACGAAGTATTTTCTTTCGTTTACTAGTCATAAATGTTTCATCAAGTGTCTAGCGACCTCTCCTTTTCTACAATTGGTGTACAGTATAAAAGGTAACAATTAATTTATAAATATCTCATAGTTAATATGACACTATAGGAGGTTATTCAGAACAATTCTCGATTAATCATATCTTAAACAGTATAATGGACCATAATTAATTAAATGAATAAATGTTTTCAAGTACGCTTTGTGAAGCTAATAATGATTAGAAAGAAATAGCTGACTATACATAGTGGTTTTTTTGAAAAAGACCCACCCTAAATAAGTTCTTCGTTACACAAATTCCTTAAACAAATTAATTTTTCGGTCAAGAGGGAAAAAGGGGAATATAGAAGGGAAATTCAGATGCACAGTTTCCTTCCTAGATGGAATGGCCAATCTTTCCAAAAACTACGAGTACATAGTGAAGGAATTTTAATTCTTCCAAAGATATCTAAAACTCAAGGTCTAAATTAACTACTTATGGAGTTATGAACAATAAAAATTGAGTTTTCTAGATTTTTTCTAGAGGACCCATCTCATTTTTCCAGGCCAGTTGAACAAATAATGCAGCAATAACATTTCCCGAAATGTTCATTTACTTCGATTCCAGCTATCGATGTATCACGTATTTCTTGTATACAACTATATGATTTTTTGCGAAAACAATGATAACTCAATATGTAATATGACTCGACCCCTATTTCTTATAATAATTTGGGAAGGGTGACGTCCCGAACAGGCGGATAAAGTTGTATACCTGAATTTGCTATATTTGTTTCTCGTTGAAAAGAACAAAAATATAAACACTTATGTGTAATATATATATATATATATATATATATATATATATATATATATATATATATATATATATATATATATATATATATATATATATATATATATATTAAAAAAATATATTAGAGACGGTTATGACTAGTGATGCTGGCTTAGAAATGTGAGGTATAAGTAAATGTAATTCTTTATGTACAAGAAAATCGATAGATGAATAGTTGATAATTCTACTATTGGAAAATTATTATTGTTATTAAAAAGCAAATGTATAATATGCTTATTACTAATGGCGCTGAGTTCATAAACTTCATTCAAACAAAGAACCATTAATTTTAACATTTCGACTCGAATCTTGTAATACATATTTACAATGTCTGTAGATATTGACATGTACATATCTGTACTACTGTTTAAGGGATATTTCTTTATAGAGTCGAATATAATTACAATTGAGATAAGGTAAGTAGGTATTAGTAAGGCAATGCTGCTACATTGCGATGAGTAACGGCAGTGGTATCTACAGATAATTACTTAAAGAGTGCATTTTTATGAACTAGATGCCTACACTTTATTATGCCATCACGGGATCCAGTCACAGAAATAGGTACCTACCTATATATTTGATGCAGAAAATGTAAAAAATGCTATTAATACATATATGTACAATAAATACAGTAGGATTGCAGTGTGCAGCTAAAAATATGAATAACAACCTTCTCAAACTGTCCTTATCACATATCTACACACTCATTTTATTACACTCCACCTTTTCCAGACGAATTATAAAGTCGTCTAGATGATTAATTATGATTACCGACTAAAATAAGTAGAGCGATCCGTATCACAACCACCTATTTGGTGGATAAATCAGTAAAGGGTTTAACGATATTTTCCCTGTCTAGGTGTATAACTTCCACCAAAAATTAACTGTTTTAGAAACCTCAAGTTATGTGGTGCATATTTTTATATATATAAATATAAATAAGTCTGCATATGGCGCCACTGTGTGCCATATGCAGACTCCAAACTCTATGTCCAGCAATACCAAAAACGTGGGCAAAACTTAAAAAGTTTAAATTAACTGAACGGATTATTGAACGTTGGAGTCTTATACTAGGATGATGGAAGAGAAATAAACACTTGAACGAACTTCAATTAATCCTACCTCCTCGTATTAACGATGTAAACAGAAATTTTGGTCTTGTGTAATTTTTTGCGAGATTGAGCGACCGTTTTGTTATCGTCTTCTTACCAAATAATTAGTTGAATGAAAGTAATTTTCCTCTGATGGAGAGCGACTCAGAAGATGGTACGATTGATCATTCATTACCAGACGAGATTTTGCGTAAAACAAATATAATACATATATAAAAAAGTTAGGTGGTTTTAAATAGTCAGTTAGAGATTGATAGGCCATTCGGTGACATTAGGAATTAATTATTGCATTTATTTGTATGTCAAGATCTGTATTAGAAGCTGTAAAAATAGCAGGTGTTCATCTACTACTTTGGTGACAGCAGTTTTTCAGCGAAAAAAGTCGTGTTCAATATTCACCGACATTTAAAAGAAACGACCAGAGAAACAAAACAATATGTATGAAATTGTTAAAATAAAGTTAACTGAAATCTTTAATAACCAAATAACCATTGGTACATGTAGCTTTTTAGGTAGGTATTAACAGATTTATTGCATTTTTATTTAAAACTTTAGACAATTTCCAACCCATCATTTTTATTTACCTACTTCATTTTAAATTTTCCGTTCAGCAATCCTGATAAAAAGGGGCCTTCTCGAAGAAATAAAGGGTGTACCATACACGCACGTGGAAGCTCATTTCTATACGATTATATCGTGATGATTACATAATCTATACAATTATGTTTTGCAGTGAACATCATATTTAGAATTGTACATCGATTCGCTGAGTAAAATATCACGTTTTATTTCTGAATTAAAATCACGTTGGAAAAATTCAGCAAGAGTTGATGAACACTTTTTCCTCAAATATTCAGACTGGTTGGAATCATCAGTAGCATTTTCAGTTCCCATGCAATCGAAATTAGTGGGTACCTGTCTCTTTTCTAGATAGCACAGTTTAAATACAAATTGTAAACATGTAATTGTGTAAATAATTAATAATCATTTGATTTTGTTTTCTACATAAAATTTCATTCACAGTGTTACTATCTTCAAAACGGTTAGCCCTAAAAACCTTAAATAATTTTCAATCGCGTCAACATGAAAAGCATGTGTGACTTTCGCCATTAGTTTTGGTCGTTATTGGTTTTAGCTTGGATGGGTTACCACGTGCCGTTGCCGTTTTCAGCCTGCAGTGCTGCTGGGTGGATTGAGTAGCCCAGTAGTACTTTTGCCAGTCCCAAGCCCGGAAGAAAGAGGAGGGTTAGAGGGCCAGGTTAACTGCCTACCCTCTGTAAAAAACAGATCCAGCTCATAGTACCGATGATATTCATCGAAGAGGAACCTAGACCTACTTTAGACCTACTTTAGAAGAAGGAAGAAGATTAGTTTTGGCCACATTTTTGATATTGGAGCACTGTGTAGCGCTTCAATATTCTGCTTCAAAAATTGATCTGATGGAATAGCAGAAATGTTGACCACATTTATGATAGTTAAACATTTTCCATAGTAAAAGACACATTTGCATACTATTTAGCTTGTAAATTACAACTATTACGTAATACACTCAACATGAACACACTAATGACAGTTTTCAAGTATAATTCCTCACAATTTTAATTTGAGTTTTAATTTGAAATCACCATCTGACATTAACAGGCGGTGGCAAATACAGATCATACTTTACGTATTTATTATGGTTTGCATGTCAGGCAATTTTAATTGTTATCAAGAAAACCGCAACAACTCTAATTATATTGTGGGAATTGGAATTTTATTGGATTCACTGAATTGGCATTACCGCTCTAAAATGTTACATCAGTTCTATTTATTAATTTAAAAATAAATTTTCCAGACTTTCTTCAAATTAATTTTAACCGTATACAGTAATAACAATTTAAATATTTTAGTTATATGGATATATGCACATTCATACATTAAGAGTTATCATGAAGTGGGAGATTCTTAGTTGTAATGGAGGATATATTCAGATACTAAGACAAAACAATATAAGACATCCTCTTTGAATTGAAAAGTTAAAAACATTAGTTAAAATAACTTCAGAAGTATAGAAAGTGTTTTCTTAACACACTGTGGTGCGATTTTAATTTATTTTGCTATAAGTTTTAAGATCCTCGTGACTCATTTGATACTTAATGATTTTGGTAGCCAGCAAAACTTTCGTGTAGATTTATGTGACGCAATATTTTAAAATGTTGTTAACATAATTAGAGTGAATGTTTGGAATTTTCATAAATATTATCGGTGATCAAGAACATATGAAGTAGTTAACAACATTTGTAAATATAATTAATTAGAAATAATACTGATGGTGATGGATACATCATTTGGACATACGATCAAGAATATTAAATATTATTTTACCCCTTATAATACCGTAACTTTTTTAGGACATGTAATACCATTGGGGTCACTATTGGCCCCAAATCAATTTCTATATAATATTATGATTAATATGTAAAACCTTTATTCTAAGCTTAGTATACATTGTTTAAACAACTTATGGTAATATAGTATACTCAAAAATATTTATATGTAATTTATTTTAAATAATAATATCGATAAAAAATATAAATATTTTACTTATGCTTTACATGCTGAACAAGTGATTGTCTGGTGATCGTTGCACAAGAAACGACTGCAATGGCTGCATCGATTTGAATGCTTTCTATCTAAGTTTCGTGGACACTCCCAACATCTACTACGTTTTAGCTTTTGTAACTCTTGTAATTGTCTCTGTAAATGTAATGCTTTTTCTATCTCTGTTTCAGTAACCACTAATTCCTTTCCCAATTGCAGAAGAAACTGTCGCCGTTTGTAGCCTTTCTTTGTTTGTCAGGCCATCTTCTTGTCTTGTCTCTTTACGGTGTACGTTCGAACAAGCTTGTCCATGGTATCTACACCGGATTTAGTTCTGTTGTAGTCGATTATTATCAGTGGTTTCTTCTTGTCATCTTCAGAAACTTCACCTGTTTCGTGTACAGTTGAGAGTAACGTAACAGTTTTTTCTTTTTTCGGGCAGTAAGATACTATAATAGCATCGTCTTGATAGCCGAACTTAGTTGAATAGCGTTCTCTTCTATGCGAATCTATTATTTCCTTAGGAAGCTCTGGTTTATTTTTTCGTAACGTACCAAGCAATGTTAGATTTTTTTCTTTCAACTCTCTTGCGAGTTCGACTTGTGAAAAAATGATCGGTAGTCACATTTCTCCATGATTTTTCTAATCCCTTTATAATTTCTAAAACAACTCGTTTGCCTTGATTGCGTTCACGCTGATCACCTGTTTTACCAGCGTATATCTGGCAATTGTAAACGTAGGAAGTTTGACTATCGCAGGCTGCCCAAATCTTTATGCCATATTCTCCTGGCTTAGATGGTATGTATTGTTTGAAGGGACACCTACCTCGAAACGTTAGCAGCTATTCATCAACCGTTATGTTTTCATAGGGCATATATGTATCTTGGAGTGTATGTAGCCATAATTCAAAAAGCGCCCGAATCGGTGCTATCTTGACTTCGATGTTTTCTTCTGGCGGCAGCATTATCAAAACGCAAACATTGAGAAATTTTGATAAACCTATTTCTACTCATAGTTTTGTTGAATATAGGACGTCCATCTTCAACATTCCACAAATTTGTAATCCCTTCGTTATGAGATTTATAAACTCCTGCAAGTATTAGTAGACCAATAAAGCGTAGAAACTCCTTGGCAGTAATATCTGTCCACAAACTTCCATGTTTGAGCCTGCCTTCTGCATTGGTCCACTCAACAACATAGTTTATAATATTATCTCTAAAAAAGAGACGAAAACTACTGCAGATTGTATCTACGTTTCGGTTTGCATATCTAGTAGGCCCTCCCCCTTGATGCATAACATTTCGTCGTGGTTGTCGTTCAGTTGTTTGTTTCTGTGGCTCTATATACCACTTCTCAAGTTTATTCTTTGACCTGCGGTAAAAATAAGTGTTCTACATTTACTCTGTAAAATACAAATTAGCTACTTACACGTAATAGCTGCTTTGCTGATTGTCGTTTTCAGCGATGTCAGGCTCTGCATCGGAAACGTTTTCGGAGTCATATTCCGACTGCACTTCAGTAACATCTTTTCCACCATCATCATCTGACTTGTCAATAGTATTTTCGAAATTCTCATCATCACTGTCACATTCTTCAAGCCACTTTAGCAACGTTTCTTCCCCACCTTTATCACTTACGCGAACCGAACTTGTTCCAGCCATAGTTTCTCAATGGATGAATGCCTGTTTCTGAATTTGCAATAATACGAGCAGGTAAAGTAATAGGCACGAAAATGTCGGTAATTGATACTCCTCATAAATCCAGCAGGTAGCAAATGACCGAAGTACTTGTTATTCCAGAAACTTTTATGAATGTAAACAGTTGTAACATGCCTTATGTAGCGGGGGTCGCTGACGACCCCAGTGGTATTACCTGTAAGTTATTTAATTTTTCAAAAAACGAAAAAGGGTGCACGAATCACACTTGTACGCTGTTTTGTGTAAAGTCAATTTTTTCTAGAATTTTAGGAAAAACGGTTTCAAAGATATACAGTATCAAAGAGCGCGTGGGGTCTCCAGTGACCCCATGGTATTATAAGGGTTAAAACCTTTCAATGGATACGTGAAGATTGCAATGGAACTAGTTTCACTTTTATTAACTTTAGTAGTAAAACAGTAGTGAAGTATATTATGAATTACATCTTCGCTATATTTAATTACTTTTAGATAACTTTTTTTAACAATTGCAATAAAAAAATCCCTAGAATTAGAAAAAAAGAAGGATTATGTGATTATTACTGTCGAAATTATAACCACACGAGGGGATATTTTAAAAAAACGGGAATTATTTATTTCATTTTTTTTTTAATTTTAAGATAACTTTAAAATATCAATATCCTTCAAAATACTATTAATTAGATGATTTGCACTTGCCCCAACAGTTTTCCCACTGTCCGAAACATTATTTTTATTCTTCTGAACCAAGTGTCTCCAGCGATTTTTCTTAACTCCTATGTCCTGAAAACGATTTTCCTTTAGGTTTCTTCATTATTGGAAATAAGAACTAGTTCTCCCATCTCCATAATTTAGTTCGTTCTTTTTTCCTCACTACCTCACGCAATCGCTTTAGCACTTCTAGACAGTAATTTTGGCTCACTGTGGTATCCTGAGAAACAAATTCAACGTGAACGACTCATCAATAATCGATAAAATAAATCATCATGGACTACATATTTGATTTCGTTTGTCGTGCTTTTCTTCTGGGCGATGAAGGTGTTTTCCATTGGCTGGACCGCTGTTTTGTTTTGGGATGATAGCCGTAACACCTGTAATGACTTTTCACAAAAAATCTGGGTTAGTCGGTGCCTTATTTCAATTCCTGCCACACTCTCAGACAGTGTTCTTTCTGGTCATGGTCATCGAAAAGCAGTAGGATACTTTGGCATGAACTCCAGGGAATTCCAGTTATTTTCTCCAATTCACTTTTTGAATATTTTCATCTGTTCTGGACATTGAGGGGCGATCCGAACTGGGTTCATCTTCAAGTGATATTTAACCACTTCTGAACTAGGAAAACCACTCTTAAATCCTTGCCTGTGTTAGAGCTTCTTTCCTATAAGCTTCCCATTACATTAAAAACTTTTTATTGATTCTTTAACTACAAATTTTATGTCACATTATGAGTAAGTAGTTATTGCGTATATTTTTCTTTTTATAAGCTTCCGGAAGCATTGAAACTATATCTGGCGCTGTTTTCTTTAACAGGAAATACGATTTGAGTTGGCGCGTTGCCCCTTAAAGTATGCCTTCACAAAACCGCCAAAACCATCGGGACAGGCTTAAGAAAAAAATCACTCTATCCGCTGCGATGGTTTTACATGAATGACACTTAGCCAACTAAGCAGGGAGTGTTTAGTAAACGTACTATTCATTTCATCACTATTTGCCAAATAAAAAACTCTCTTATCTTGCCGATAAACGGAACAGTTTACCTGAGTCTAGCCATAAATACAAGCCACGGTATGATTTGAGATTTTTTATTTGGCAAATAGCGATGAAATAAACTATACCTAGAGAGAGAGAGAGAGAGAGAGAGAGAGAGAGAGAGAGAGAGAGAGAGAGAAGCGAAAGCAGCACTGCTAACCCACTTGTTTAATCTTGTTTTTTTTTTGGGGTACCTCCTCGTACAAACTCTACCGCTAAAAAAAGTTTCACTACCTACCGCTCAAACACACATGGAACTATTACAAAAAAAAATAATAATAATAATAAACTCGATTTATTGCATTTATATACTAATAAGTTTTAAAAACCACAATAGAGAAAAAAATAATAAAAAATTGTCACCTTCAATTAATTTAATTTAAATTTTATTTTCGTCGAAAAGTCGACCAATGGCTTTTAAAACCACTTGAGTTACATTCGGCATCCATTTGATGAAGTTTCCAATTCTTTCCATTGCATATTGTTCCAAACATCTTTCAGCAACCTCCAGGGCTAATGCTTCGATGCTGGACAGTTCTTTCTTACATGCCTATCGAGTTCATGTAGTTAGATTCGGTTTAGATTGGGACTTCTTCTTCTCTTCTTTTTCTAAGTAATTTTTACAAAGTTTGGAGGTCTGTTTACTATTATTGTCTTACATAAATACAAAGTTTCGACTTATAAATCTCTTCCCAGATGTTATTGTATTTTTTATTAAAATTTTTGTATTCCTCATTTTTCATTATTCCTTCATTTTTCACAAGTCTTCGACCCTCTAGTCATAGAGAAATATCCTCAAACAAGCACTGATTCCGCTCCATATTTAACTGTGGGCAGAACACAGTCTGGAATCATTTTTTCCTCTGCAGAGCGCCTGGCGAAAACACTCCTCTTCTGCCCAAAAACTAAAAACTTGGATTCGTCTGTCTACAGGACTTTCTTCCAGTCTTCTGTTGTCTAATGATCTTTCCCCCACTAAAATTGTTTTTTTTTTCTTATTGGCACTCTGGAGCAAAGGTTTTTTCACTGCGATGCCCCATAGAGACCAGCTTTTTGAAGGCGTCGTTTTACGGTGCTCAAAGAAATTGTTTTACCACGACCCTTGTTAATTTCGGCTGTTATTTCTGGAGTCATAATTTTTCGGTTTATGTTACTTATAAGTTTTATTCTCTCGTGTAAAATAGTTTTAGGACGTCCTGGCCGATTTAAGTCTTGAAGGTTCTCAGTGGCTGAAAGGAGATTAATGGTATCTAAGACGGTAGATTTGCATAAACAAAGTTTTTGAGATATTACACGCACGGAATGGCTTTCGTTACGTAATATTATGACTGTTGAACGCGTTACAGTGGAAAGGGGTTTTCCTCTGGTCATATTTTACAGATTTATACACAACTTTGAAAATATTCACAATGTGTGGCTTTGTTGGGCTCCAGAGTGAGATTGGGGCAATGCTCGGAGATTATTCGATAAAAAATGTAAACAAACACCCTTTTGGATTTACAAAAAATAATTAAACGGTAATTGCCCTCCTCTGTCAAAGAAGGGGAGATATTAATTAGAATTCGTTTACTTTCACAATCTAGGGCATTGGATGAACTTAATACATTTTCAAAACTAAACTTTTACAAACATTGTGCACTTTTAAATCATTTAAAAATACATATTAAACGCTCAAATATTATAAAAAAATAAATCGATTAAAAAATAAATCGAAAAAATAAATCGATTAATATATTATGTAATTTTAAAACAATTAATCCCAACTTTTTTGAGCGGGTGTGTGTACGTACAGTTGAGATATAGTGACTGAGAGTAGGCGATGTTGCACTTCAGCCGTATATTTGCACTTGTAATTGTAACACATACTCTGTCCTCCTTTCTCTTTCGATTAGTGCACGACATACTCATTATTAAATGAAAATTTAAAAATGATGATGCCGCCTTAAGGCCTCATGCTTACCGCTCATTTATTTTATTTCAAACAACCTTCAAACGTTCAATAAATATTCAACGTGAAAGTTTGTAAACGACTAATGAAATACGAATTTTCATTTAATAAAACAAAATCTTGATTTCACCTGTAAAGCTATAAACGTAAAAAATTCTATTCAATAGTCTCGTACTTTTCTCATAGAAATCATAACGAAATGTTGGCTTCCTCTTATGCTTTTAGGAAACATCCTTGTTCCTTCGTTAATTATTTTCTTTTTCAGTTCTATTCTCAAATTGAGGATTTAAGCCTAATACTTAAAAATACACGGAAATAATAGGAAACTACATTTGATTAACAGTTCAAAAAGAATAATTTGTGTACAACTGTTTTGTGAAAGTGAGCGATCATTTACAGTTGCATTAAGAAAAATTCGCACAAAATTAGGACAAAATGAAGAGCCTACAGAGTTAACAGTTCCTAACTTAATCAAGACACTTAAAGAGGCGGGTTCTGTTATTGATAAAGCAACGCCAATACGTCCTCATCGTGGTCGGTCAGATGAAAATGTTGCTGCAGTCAGAGAAAGTTTACGGGAGTATTCAAACACATCAATTCCACGTCGTGCACAACAATGGAATATGTCAAGAGCCACCCTGCATCGGATTTTAAAGAAAGATCTGAATCTGTCAGCATACAAAATCCAGTTGACACAAGAATTAACAGTTACAGACCAATTAAAACGTCGTACATTTGTTAATTGGATATTAGAAAAGAAAGAAGGTGATGATGATTGTTGCAACATAATTTTGTTCAGCGATGAAGCACATTTTAATTTTGACGGATGTCAGCAAACATAATTGTAGAATTTGGGATGCTGAAAATCCACATGCTGTTCACGAAAAAGAAATGCAGCCACAGATATGCACGGTTTGGTGCATATTTTGGAATGGTTGAGTAATTGGATCATACTTCTTTGAAAATGAAGCTGGTAATGTTATCGCACTAAATAGGAAACGCTATCGTGATATGGTAAACAATTTCTTTTTTCACCAAATTGATTATTTGAATTTCCATATAGTTCCAAATGAGACACCCTATACAATATTTTCCGAAAAACCAAACAAACAAAATTAATTCTCCATTTTTGCGCAACACTGTATTTTTTCTTAAAAATTAAAAGCCGGACTTAACACGCTATCGCTATCGTATACTAGTGCTCAACATTCTCTACGTTTGTTCCAGAACGATTGATATAAGTGATTTATCCAGATTAAATTCGACCATATATCATCCGTCCACATTATCTTATAGCATAGGGGGTGATAACACTTCCTATAATTCATTGAATTGAATTTTAGCCGGGACGAAAATTGAATGGTAACAAAACCGAATTAATATTATGGATGTTACTATTCATAGGCAATTCGGTTGGCACACCCCTCTTAGGGTAAATATTTATATAACAGGGATTACAACCTAATGGCGTAGCCTTGACGTTGTGAGGAAGTGACTCATATTATTCTTACTGTACATAATATTAATTAAATACCATTTTGCATTCTATTAATTTGCAAATCGTTAGAAAGGAAATTGAATAGATAAATGCTTTAGTATACCGGGTGTAAACGATATTAAGATCACCCCCGCAACTTTATTATTTTCTAAGATGTCCACAAGTTTTGGGAATTACAATAACAAGTAAATAACAATGACATACTATAGTCTGTAATATACGAGGGTGAATGAAAAATAAACGAGACTTTTTTTTATTTTAGCGTGTAGGTAATTTTGTAATGCCCTGCGCTCGTAGAATGAAGTAGGCCAACCTCCTCATCGTTGTTGAATCGTTGCCCTTCCATCGCTTCCTTGAGAGGACCAAAGAGGTGAAAGTCGCTGGACGATAGGTCGGGGCTACAGGGAGGGTGTTCAAGTGTATCCCAGCCCAATTCCTCCAACTTTTCTCTGGTCAGGGCTGCTGTATGGGGACGAGCATTGTTATGAAGAAGTTTCACTTTTCTCGTCGGTAGGTCACGTCGTTTGCGGTGATATGCAAGTCAAACCTCGCTTAAAATGTCGCAGTAGTACGCCGCATTAATTGTCCTGCGATCATGCAAAAAATCAAGGTGCAACAAGCCACGCTGGTCAAAAAAAAAAACCTTGCCTGCTGATAGCCTTGACTTGGCTTTCACTGGCCCAGCCTCCCCTTGACGTCTCCACTCTTTGCTTGCTTGTTTCGACTCAGGGGTATAGTGCACACCTTACGAAACCCTAGCTCCTCTGGGATGATCGAAAAAGTGCTTCCATAACTTACTCCAACCTTATATGCAATATCATTGGTGGTCAGACGCCTGTCACCCCTAAGAAGTTGTTGAACGCGGACGATGTTGTCGCTGGTGATGCTGGTGCGAGGTCGGCGGTCATGGCTCTCATTTTCAACTTTCTCACGACCCTCCACAAACTGTTTATGCCATGCAAACACTCTAGCTCGAGAGTGTATCCTCTTTGAACTGCGCAGTCAATCTCATCAGGATTTCAGCTGGTTTTACACCTTCCGTGGCGAGAAACTTGATGATAACACGCTGCGCAATTGACAAAAGCACCTCCTACTCAGAGACATCGTCACGACGGATGCTGAAAGGAACGAGCGAGGTCGCCCACCTGCTCTCCCCCCTCCTGACATCCCTACCCAACACCCCACGAAGCGAGAACCCTCACGCGTTACTATTGCATGCCCAGGACCAAAAGTCTCGTTTATATTTGATTCACCCTCGTACATTAAAGTGATTATTCTAGAACTTCCGAGTTTACCGAAAATTAATATAACTTGTCTTTTAAATAGAATACCTTGTATATTTTTACATACTTGGATTCAGTGAGGTACTCTACGTGCGATAGTACCATTTTTAGAAAAATGTTCACAACAATAATAGTGTTTTAGTGCAGTTTACGGCATCTAGGTAGCCTTCATCGTTGAAAAATGTTTCTTTAATCAAATAGGATAAAAATAAAATCGCGACATTAAGTTGATCGGCTTTTCTTTTATAACAACGACTTAAACTTCTCATAAACGGTTTTTCCAATGTAAATATATGTATTTTTAATGGAATCAACGCATTGTAATGCTGGTCTAATGGATATTTCTTTTTTTATATATATTTAGATACGAAACACATTACCATTAGTACATAAATAACATACAGAAATGTGTCTATTACATTGATGATTTAATAAATAAAACAGATGTTTTATTTAACATTTCTTTACGATTTTGTAAATATTGAGTGGTAATGAAAAACGCCCCCAGCGTCAAAAATAAAATATTCCACACGACTCCATAGAAACAAGTCCATTTCTTAAGATTTCGGAATCTCAGTACATATGTATTTGTTGTTGAAAACAGCAAAAGTAGAGGGAATATTTGAATTTGTCACTCAAAAAACAATGATCATAAAGTTTAAATCTTATGTTGATGAGTGTAGATTTACACTGACTGATTTTATGTAGATTGACTGGTTAGCTTTAAAGACTGATCTTGAATCTTTCGACTGTAGATCCAATATTTCATTATCACTTTAGATCGACTTATCGCGACAGAAAACTAAAACAGATTACGCAATGATTACGCAAGAAGCAATGATCATAATTGGCTACATCCTGTCCCTCTTGGTGAAGTTGTATGCGAATTTCACACGGCATTATACCCAATAGAAGCTTGTGATATACTTTTAAACAGTCGGAAATGGCAGACTGGTCTACAATTACTAATAATAAACAGTATTTTGTTTTAACTTAATTAATTTGCACTTCTAAAGCGTGACAAAATATATTATAAATATGCGTGTTACAAAGAAATTGCCATATAAGGAATGGAAATTTTGCGCCAATATACATAATTAAATTTATTTTATATCATAAAGGTGGGACAATTTATTTTTTATTAAACATAATAAATATAATGTGTAGTACTTATCAATCTTGGTCTTTGCTTCTCATGACATAATTGGAATTTTCGTTAAAGCAAAATTTTATTTAAAACATTATCTCTTTATTCCCCAGTTTCTTATCTCTAAAAAAAAAAAAAATATCAAACATACCAATCGACGTGGTTTTCCTAAAGCCGCAGACTACCACCTATTCTTGTTTCTACGTTTCTTTATTTGCTTGTTACTAGTTTTGCGCACCGGATGTATTCAATATAAGCATACATTGAATACATCGCCCAGATATGTATAAATGGCAAATATGTGTTCTCTAGTATTTCAGTTTGATTTCAATCAGGTAGAATGCAATATACAATTTAGGCGTGTAAAGAATAATTCTATCCTGAGACGAAGTATGCCTTCATGTGGTTCACGTCAAAAGTTTATAGTGCTAGCTCAGGCTCACAGTAGTTCGGCCAGGCATAACTATTTAAATAAACTATAGATATTTTATAACTATTTAAATAAAAGTAACATTCTCAAAACTATTTTATTAAAGAAAAATATTGGTAACAGAAGCAAAGTATAAACTTTTAACTTAAATGCGACTAAATATTAGATACTACGTTATGATGTGTCAGTGACACATCATAAGTTAATAAAAATTTTGTTAATAAAAAGTTTGTTAATAAAAAATATTAAGATTCGCGGTTCAGAATAGTTTGGTCAGTTGCTAAAATGTATAATAGGCTAAACGTTTGTAGCGTTAAAACAAAATACAATCTCAATTGTTGTCAAAGTGAAACGGATATTTATACTGTTTTGGATGCGTCTGCTAAAATTTTCAAAAAAAAATTGCACGTGGCGTAGTATTAAGTGGCGATATGCGAAAATCAATTGTTATTGCTCATAAACAGGAACTTTCGGCTCGGAAAATATCTGCTACGTATTCGCTGTCTAAATCTACAGTGCAAGCCATTATCAACTTAATGAACGTATTAAAAAAAAACTGGATGTACCGGGTTAGTCACCTAAAATTGACCCCCCCTTTATTTCTCTTAATTTCAATCGAATTGAAAATTTCAAAAAAGGATTTTACATTATTTTTGCAAACTTTCAGTTTGCAAAAATTGCAAACTGAAAGGGGGCGAACATTTTTTTATTTTTTTTTTAATGGAACACCCTGTACTTTTTTACTTAAAAAGTTACCCACAGTTTTCTGATCACAAAAATATATAATTGTTGTATCTTGGTAAGTATAGTTCTTAAGATATTCATACATATAGTCACATCACAGGAATAAGTTTGGCATAAGACCGTAAATCAGGAGAGCTATGTTTTTGAGACACATCTTGTTTTTTAAGAAAAAAAGTATGAAAATTCTTTGATGCGGCAACACATAATAATTATAATAAACAAATAAACCTTTATTAAAATGACAGCAACAAAGTTTAATGAACACAAAACATAAATAACTAAACAATGATAAAAAACAATGCGCAACAATAAACAACATAAAACCAATGAACTTTATTAAAATTAAACATATCTATATGTTCTCCAGGTGGGCGCGTCCATCGGAAGGTGTTAAAAGTATTACTTTGTTTCTGTTACTAATATTTTTTTTAATAAAATAGTTTTGAGTTTTATTACTTTTATTTAATTATATTAGTTGTAAAATTATGCCAGGCCGAACTATTATAAGCGTGGGCTCGTATACAGCGGCGGTCCACATACTCGTACGAATAATCCTGTGGATATTCGTACAAAACTAGTAGGACAAGCTTACTAAAATTTGTTGTCAAAATGCCTATATGGTTTGACTTTTATGAGTTGCTGGATGATTTCACCGAATAAGCATTATGTATATGTACATATATGACCTATTTTTATTTCACGAAGATGAAATAAAGGTAATATATGTAAATGTATACTTTGACTTAAAATTTATTGTCTGCTTATTATTTAATAATAATATATAAATTTTATTGATGATGTTAGAACATTTTTATTTTCAGCGAAAACTAAATCGCAATAAAAAGAATTATTAATAATTGTTAAAACTTCAAGCAATGCACCTATTTACGATTTCTGAATAACCAATTTATGCCCAAATGGTTTATCTGTCATTAGAAGCATCTATAGGGCATAGGTCTGGGGTTGCCCGGGTGTATCTATTACTTTCTGACAATTATATAAAAGCCATCCACCGATGTACTTAATTTGCTTTGGGGTTTAGCTCATTATCTTGGTAAAAACTGAATGTTTGAATCCGAATTTGGCCCCATTTGCATGTAAGTTATTTTTTTAAACATTTAAATAAATATGATGATCCATTGTGCACGAAATAAATTGTAAATTTCCAACACTTTGAATGGACATGCATCGCCAGACATTATAATACATTAATACTTCTCATTCTTCTATTTATCTAAATTAAATTTGACAACTTTGTTTATTTTGCTTTATTTTATCTATTCCTTCTCTTGTTCTGCCTAAATGAAATCTTATTATGTTAGACGCATTTTTGTAACAAATTATCCAAAGCATGTAACATGTTTTGGATACGAAAATGTAAAAAGAAAAATAATATTAAGTATTTTGTATCCTCAAAAGTATCTAAAATTTGAGTTTTTAGACACTAACTTAATTTTGCATTTTCGCAAAATGAATTGGTTCTTTCATAGATTATATTATTTTCTAGATTCTTAATTGTCTTTAGAAGTTGCATTGCTGTATCTTTTTACTACATTATAGTTAGGTCATTTAAAAACATTCAACCCTATTCTCTCCGTTATTTAGGCTTCATACTTTTAAACACCAGCCCCTTATTTTCTTGATTAAAATTTAAGACCTCATCGAAATACTACTTCAATTAATTTAAAATATGAATATTAAACTTCATTATACCATTTGACAACCGCGGGATGTCCCCCAAAATTACAATTAAAGCAACCAATTAGTCGAATTACTTAAACCAATTATTCAACCCCTACACTCTATTGTAGTCTCCCTTGGATGTCTTACACATGTGCACCACTACATAAGCTGTTTAATCGCTGTAATGGTTTTCAGCCAATTTATATGAATTTTATTTGACGCAACCCCTGTTGGGGTTAGTAAGGTTAAGTTAAGGGCAATTTCATTTCTCAACCAACCTATTTAATTTTGTTTATGGTCGTGTAAAGTCAAATCTCAGAGGAACAGTAGGCCGTAGAAAATTTAATAACCCTATAGTGCCAATGAATCTTGGGGGAGCCTACGAACAATAAATGAACTCGATATTAAAACTTGATATAGAAAGTCGGCGTCGAAATGGGTAAATTGAAAGACGGCGGCACCGAGTGGCTTTTAGCTTGGTCTATATCGCCTTGTTCTAAGTAGGAGGCCGATTTTCAACGGGATCTTATAAATTACACCACCTCAAATATATGTAAAATGTGTAGTTACGAGTACTACTGTGACATTTCGATAGTTCTATATTTTTTTGCAATGGTTCATGACTTGATTGATACAGGGTCCGGCAATAGGTACTGACGCATTTGTGAGACACTAAGTGGCGGACAGTATAGTGTGCAATAAGTTTGCTATATTATACAGTTTCAGTAGCCATGAATTCTTGGTCCGTGCAACAACGAATTTTTTGTGTTACGGTGTTCATTCGAACGGGATCCATAATCGAGGTTCAGCGGCGATTTCGTCGAGAATATGATATTTCTAGACTTGATAGGATCTCTACATGAAACACAATTTTGCAATGGCATCGACGGTTTAATGAAAGTGGAACTGTGAACAACGTTTACCGCGGAAACCAGAGAAGTGTGCATATGCCAGAAAACATTGAAAGGGGACAAGCAGTAGTGCAATGTCCACGGCGATCAGCAGTGTGTCAAGCAGCAGCATTAAATCTTTCAGACAGAAGCATTCGGCGAATTTTACATGTTGACTTGGAATTTCATTCCTGCAAAATTCAGATTGTGCAAGAGCTTCATTCGCAAGATTTTGCAGCACGCATGCAGTTTTACAGACTTCCTTGCTCTTCTTGGTGACAATCCAGATGTTTTGAATAATGTAATCATGTCCAATGAGGCACATTTTCATTTAACAGGTTCTGTCAAAAAACAGAATATGCGGTACTGGTTGGCAGAACAGACTCACGAAATGCATGAACAACCTTTGCATTCCGCGAAAGTCACAGCGTGGTGCGGTGTATCTGTCTTCGGAATACTTGGTCCTTACTTTTCCCAAGAAAGGATCGGTCAGTTACTATCAATTCGTAACGCTATTTAGCTATGATCGAACATCTTTTACCTGCTGAATTGCATCGCTTGGGAAGGGACATAGACAATAATGAGTTATGGTTCTAACAAGATGGAGCAACAAGTCATACAGTTCGAATGTGTATGACACTTTAAAGGCGATTGTTTCCTGGATGACTCGTATCTCGAAATGGTGATGTTAATTGGCCGGCGAGATCTCCGGATTTAACATGCTGCGATTTTTTCTTATGGGAATATCTGAAGTTCAAAGTGTTTGTCGACAGGCCCCACACATTACAGGAGTTGAGAAACAACATAACCAACGAAATTAGAGCGATCGGCCCAGATGTTTTGCACTCTGTCATGCAATCTTTTCGCAGCCGACTCCAAGAATGCGAGAGACAAGAAGGGCTACATTTGACTAACGTAATTTTAAAAAAATAGACATTTGAAAACTGCATTATGTATATAATAAATATGTTTTGTTTTAATATCTGTTTCAATTACTAAGCTGAAAATCACACGATAAAAACTATCAGTACCTATTGCCAGACCAGTTATTTCCATTACGAATAATGATCATCATATGCTGATTAAATTTCCTATATATCTCGAGGATTTGGGCCTTAATAGTCCATCTGCTGACCTGCTAACTTAATATGAAGTTAGCAGGTCACATACATACAAAATTAATAAAAAACACAAAGTCAAGTATTGCCATTTCACTAGTTCACAGTATATTAAACAATTGAAGTTACTTGCAAGCAATGGGGACTGATGAGATAAAATTCTAAATTAATATTGTTACGTCTTCCACACTGAGAATTCTGAAAGTTTATTAACTTTCAAACTTGTACTATGCGTTGACATGAGTGGAATGTTTGATAATATAAAATTGTCTATAGCACATTGAAACTAATGCAAGTGTTTTGAAGATTATGGATAATTCTTGGTAAATTTGTAAAACTACAAGTGCACTAGTATTTCAGTCTAAAATAAATACTTGTCTGGTTTACTATATCAGTGCTTAAACAATTAAATATGAGAATGTCTTACTTCTCTAAGATCGTAACACTTTTATGACTAAATTAATAATTGTAGTGTAACAGTAATCGATTACATTAGATCACCAATAACTATTTATCGTCCTTTCATGTTAATCGGTCATTATCTATCTATCAATCTTAACATGATGAGGTAATACAAGTGTTTAAATTATTAATTATAAAATTGATACGTTCT
Organism: Rosalia funebris; assembly: GCA_037954035.1. Taxonomy (NCBI): domain Eukaryota; kingdom Metazoa; phylum Arthropoda; class Insecta; order Coleoptera; family Cerambycidae; genus Rosalia; species Rosalia funebris. Next base: position 27,263,121 of record JAZFAV010000009.1, on the reverse strand, counting down.
TACCCACTTCACCTCTGATCGCTGCTTAAATAGACAACTTTTTCATCTGCGGAAAATCCGAATTTAAAATTAGGTGGCAATTTTCAATAAAGAAATTACAGATATTAAAACACCTAAATGGGATTATTTATTCACTCAAGGTATTCCTATAATTTTATTTATTTTAAATTAATCAAAACGCTTCTCTCGAATCTTTTGAAATATAGGCAATAATACGTGGCATAAACTGTCATGATTAAATCTAACGCAATCGCTAATTAGATTAACACTTGCACATAATTAACACATGAAGTTATAATCTTATATTTCGAAAAATTAAACATATATATACAGTTGGTTATTATCAAGTCTTGTTATCGTTGATAAAACCCTATTTATTGATTTATAACGAAAAATTAAAATTAAATTATAAAAAGGCAGTATGGAATATCTTTAGGTTGGTAAAAAGCTAAAGCATTAAAAGCTATTGTGTCTGCCCCATAATATTGCTTTAACATTTGTAAATTGACAAATTTCTTCTTTGGAATGGACTACACCTAAAACTATTTATTTAATACTAAATTTTTTTATATCTATATATGTATGTAATACAATGCCATCATAAATATAAGCTACTTCAAGATAATAAAGTTCATTGTCGTGAATAGTTGGCTCGTCTTTTAGTCTGAGTTATTACTGAAGATTCTGTGTTCATTATAAGTAGAACGATGGAACAGTCGACGAGAATGTTCCATTGTTGCACAAATTTCCCGCAGCTCTTGGGTCTTAAATGAACATTTCTTGACAACACAGGGCAGATAAGTCCTACCAGCTACGTACATAAAATATATTTTGTTCCACAATTACGTGTACTATAATAAAAGGCTCTGGCTTAACTTTAGCATTTGTTAGCAAGTTGTATCAATCATCGATTTTCTAAAATGAGTTCTGTATGTTTCATAAGATATTTTAATCTCTGGATATTTCTCTTTAAAAACCTCAAACATATTTGTAATATTTAGCTCTTCTTGCAAATATCTAAACTTGTAAGAAAGTTTAGATCTTCAAAAAGGGTGCAAAGTGCCGAATCCCTGCTCTGAGAAGAACCCCGGAGATGTCCTTTTACTCTGTATTTGACAGTCCGTTGGACATGCCTACTGGTGGGGGTTAGCCACGATCGCCTGAGGAGATACGTGTCCCATATAGAATACTTGCCGGGAAAAATTATGTTGCTAAAATCGTTATCAATTTGTTCGCGCGCTCAAGCGAATTACTTCGTCGCCTGTTTTCAGTCAACAGAGGTTTGTTCACTGTTGCACGCCATTTCAGATTATGATCACGGAGACGGGTTCGGATTGTTTCGTACGATATATCTGACCTCTTTTGCTTCAATCTTGAATATCCTTGATGCAGTATTAAGCCAGAATCCCGCGAAAACAGATTCGCGATTTTTTCACGTCTTTTTGGTCCAATTTGCTTATCAAGCCACGTTCCGATAAATCATAGACATATTTTGCCACATTATATTGCTGCACCCACTTCTGTATGAATGATCCCGACATTTTCATGTATTTAGCAGTATTTTCGGACCTTTCGGGTGGGTGGACAGAACCATAGCCTCATAGCGCAACGCGTAATTGGCACTCGTGGCACTTAACGTGCTTCCCTTGCAAAAAATCATCTACAACTGAATCTTATGACAATCCATCAAAGACAAACGTTCCCTTTATCAATTCATGAAACATTTAGAGCAATACCTTTTACTAGTTGTGAGTAAGCCCTGCCACGCTTCTACTTATGACCGTATATGTATACTTACAATTTGTGTAATGGATCTATGCGCGTGTATCAATTTAGTGACGACGCACGGATCACATACTACACAATTGTTACTAATATACCACAATAAAATTACCAGCACGTATATCTAGCGACATATGTTTCAATCAACTACGTACGGCATAGACAGTTAATAATTTGCCGACCAAAATGCAATTATCAAGTCACGTCTTAGCTTTATTGTATAATTTTATACATTGGCGTCTCAATATTTCTGTAAAATTTATTTCATTTTGGTTTCATTTATTTTGATTTCAGTTGAATTTTCACCTTTTCATTACTCTGTCATAGGTTGACGGATTCGTATTGTACTAACTATTATCCTAAAATGTGTTTTCGACGCGACACTGTTCAAAATGTCAGTTGATTGATTCATACGATTGTTACCGGTGACGCACACACAAAGAATCATTATACAAACCATATGTATCTATGTCGGTATGTATCATACGGACTGTATGATAAATACTCATCTTTAATTTTTGCCATTCAACGTCTATCTTCATATAACTTTTTAATGGCAGTTGTAGGACATTACTTAGAAATCTCTTAGCGAAAAGACCGTTTTAAATGTAAATTTTAAGTGATATTAGCGAGTTCAAAAAACTAACAGTGAAATGAACAAAATATTAACCAATTACATAAATTACGAAATATTTGAGATTTGCGTAAACCTATCAAGATAACATAGCTCCCCGCATTAGTTCGCGGATCGGCTGGTATTTTACACTAATAATTGCCAGAGTGCTGTTTAATTCTCTCTCCTTAATTAAAATAATTGAGCAATAAATAAACCATAGCCTTCTGAGAAAATTAATCGGCCTGTCAAATATTTTAATTAAAAGGGGATTAATTAGTTCTGACATGAGAACTAAATATTCCCATAATTTATTTTCCAAGTGGAAAATTCAGTCAGATACAGCGTCGTACGATTGGGATGTCAAATCAAGACATGTTTTTTTGTCGCAATACGTAAATAAAACTAATTATCGACAGTCTATCTGGGCTTCGATTAGGGACTATTTGGCACATCTGTAAGTGAACGTTCATAAATAGTGGCCCGTAAAATAAAATACACCACAATTGTTGAAAAACTGATTTTGCTAAATTGCTTACACAAATTACGAACAAAAAATTGTCAACTATCATTGCCATGCCTTCTTCTGTAGAACAACCCCTTTGGAAACTGTAAAACATGTCAATTATTTTTATCATTGCCATTTATGCCAAAATTGTTGATCACAAATGACTTACAAAAGCTTTATTTTCCCGTATACGTATCCAGTGCGTCTATTGACGTACACCATTGACCTATTCTGAGTTTATTTCAATCATCAAAGAAGTTTCATCAAAAAATAGACAAGAGCATGCTTCCTTTGCTTGACCTCACGGACAACGGGGAACTTGAATTCAAAGAGGACGAGTATAATGACGATGAAGTTGATGAAGAAGCATGTGAATACTCAGATTAGTTATTATACTTGTATAAATAAGTAATTTTTAAATACTGTAACGTCTCTGATACGCTAATGAAACTATTTTGAGACTCTTTTTTGTAGTTTGCATTATTTGTTTACTATCAAACTGGGAAGTAAGTTTTTTAAACACTTATAATTCCTGCTATAATACACATAATCTTATTACAATGAAAGTAAACTGTATCGTCCATTGTCACCTACAAACATTTATTTGACAAAATTTATAATAAAATAAACAGTTTTAAAACCTTAAAACGGACTTTTCCGCACGTAGAACATCTCTATCTCGAAATTGAGTCGCCGAGAAAAAATAAACCAACACATAAATGCAGAATATGTGTTTTATGCGACAGTTTTACTTTTGTCAAATAGTCCACCATCGTGCTTTCTCATAACCCATGGAAGGGCGGGGTGTGTGCTATCCACCTCAAAATCAATAGGTGTCGTCTGGGAGACGTTCCCGATCAGAATCAGTCAAAATCCGATCGATCCGACACGATTTACATGAGTTATCGTATTAACAAAACAAATTTCTCAAATAGTTCACCATCGTGCTTTCTCATGACTCATGGACAGGCTGGGGTGTGTCCTATTCACCTCAAAATCAATAGGTATCGTCTGGGATACGTCCCGATCAAAATCAGTCAAAACCCGATCGATCCGACACGATTTAGTTGACTTATTGTGCTAACAAGAAATGCCGACGAGAACAACACACAGCAGAAAAAATTTAAAAACCACTTTTTTGGGTTTTCGGTCGAAAAACGAAAAATAAACCAAAAAAAGTTTTTTCACTTTTTCTTTACACGATTACATTACTTTTCCGCTTATAGTGGAGTGCGGAAAACTAATAAAATGTATTTTATGATAAAAAAAAACATACACGTATTTGATAAGTGCGATTACTAATACAACATGATATAAAATCATAAGAAAATATCTTCTGTATAACATATTCTATACGTGATCAAACGAATTTAAATATCTCTTAAATTACATTGTGTACGGTAAAAAACAAATTACACGTACACAAAATATGTGATCCATTTGTTACAAGGTCGTCCCAGTCTTCAATATCTTCTTTGATTCGACACAGCGATTGTTTAATTAAAAACATCGTAATACAAGGTAAACGAATACATTTCCACAGCGATACCTGCCAATCGAGTAAAGATATAGTCGAATAAAAAGTCTCGAGAACCTGTATATAAAGTTCCGATTCAGTGATTCCGTAGTGTAATATTGATATCTAACTAATATTACATTTTTTGAAGTTATATACCGACATAAATAATTAAATACGTATTATAGAACGTTTCGTTTTTATACACTCCTGGATAAAATTAACGCATCAGAAAAACTGTTCAATATTTCTTGTAAGTTTTAAATCTTTAAACATTTTATGTAGGTGGCCTACTACTGACAAACAACTGCCATTGTTTGACAGATGTAAAGTAACATTCTGTAATTGTTTATTAATAATACATTTAACGCTGCTTAAAGTGGTTTGTAAAAGGCAATACGTTCAGTTACGCTAATGATTCTTTTTAAATTTAATGTCACCAAGTGAATGAAACATTTTGTCCATTACACTATTAGAGTAGAAGAAATGAATCGTCCACTGAACTTAAGAGAAGATGATGCAGTGAAAGCGGTAATTCTGGTTAGCGAGGAATATAACCAGTGATATGTGGCTAATTTGTTAGAAGCTAAACAATCAACAATTAGTCGAACAGTTTCAATGAATTTGGAAGTTACTATACAACCCCAGGACAAGGCCGTAAGAATTCTGCAGATGCGGGAGATGAGCGACCTCTTATGCAAGTCGTCTTAAGAAACAGGCATTCTACCAGTTTAGAGCTAAGCAGAGCCCTAGCAAGGGATATCAATGTAGCAATTTCTGGACGAACGGTCAGGAGAAGGCTTAATGGAGAATTATTGGACAGAAGAAGACCAGCTATTGCACCACTGCTCACCAGGGAACATATCGTCGTCCTCAGAACGTAGGGGCTTAACTGAATATACCATAGTTTTCAGGAGAGCGTCTTAAAGATTTTATAGACTATTTTATATGTTTTGACGTGAAACTTAAACATTTAGTGTTTCATTCCAAAGGGGTTACTATTTTTTTAATCCAAATATAAAATACCGCAAATTTATTTAAAAATTAGTAAATGTAAAAAAAAGTCAGAAAGAACACCATTTAATTTTTTTTGTACATAAGCCCATTTGTGTTATAAAAAAAAGAAGAAAGCGTGGGATAAGCCCACTATAAAGTAATATGATAGCTTTGAGATTATTCGAGTATTTTACAAAAGAATCAATACTATGTAAGAAATGCGTTTATTAGGTTACATTTTACAGAAAAACGAAAATGATGGAAAGTCCGCATGTTCTTTTTCTTTCACAATTGGTGTTTCACCACTGCAGAGCTCCAAAAGATTTCTATATTTTTCTTCTGGAATTGGAGGTGGCTCTTTGTAAAGTTTGGGTATATCAGTGTACATGACCGAATACATAATAGAAGATGTTTGCCTTTTTAAACTAATTGACCTGTACTGAGTTTCTAAATGGCTATTCTTAAAATAAATCTTTATTGGCTCACTTTTCTTTACATCAAACTCAACCCCTTCGTTCCATTTTATTTCTCTGTCGGAATTGCTATCATCTGTACGTATGGAGAGAAGTCGAAGTTTTTGAGAAAACGTCTTAAAATCTAAAAAGTCACTGTAGCTTAAAAGTGCAACAGTATATGGATTATTTCTTCTAGCCAGACGAAATACCGGAATAAGTTCCGTGGGAACCATGATATCACCAGCTAATTTTTGAGCAGTTGATATAGCGCTGTGGGCCGAGTCTCCTTCGTTTTGACCATGGTGAGGAGCAAAGGATCTGAGGGATATCTCTTCTAAATTGGTGCTGTTGTTAATTACATATAAAATAGTGGAGGCTATAATTGAATTTTTATTTTGCCCCCCACATCCGTCTGCAAATAGGTAATGTTTTAGTTCCATCTTTGTCGCATCTAGGTACATAAAAAAGTATACAAAGCTATCGCTATCTCACAGGAACCTCGTTTATACCATTTCCTTCACCTCAGGTAAAGAAAAAACAATCTCTAAAACAAATTTCATAAATCGTTAAGTTAAGAACCCCTAGCTTTCTTTTGTAGAGCATTATGTTATAATTTGATATAGGTACATGAATAACCTGTCGCAGCTCAAATGAGGCACAAACCACGGACGTTTTATGAAGCTTGGCTTCTTATTTGTAAAAATGTTTATGTCTCTAATCTTTTCTTTATCTCTTATGCTTTCGATATCGATCATTTAAATTTGCTTTAGTTTCATCAGATCCCTGTAAGTAAAACATGCAGCAAAGACTGCATTGATCTTTCTTAGGCTTATAAAAAGACAACTGCATACTTTTAAAAATTTGACGATATAAAGAAAAATGCCTTCTCAATGCTATTTTCTGCACAATATTCTAAATAAAGTGCATACATTTTCGGCATAGATAAATCACTATGTAGGTATTCCCTTGATGAACTCTTTTACGACAGTAGTAGGATTCGACTTTCGGAAACCGTTTAATATGATTGTTTACAGATTCTCGCAAGGCTTTGTCCTTTAAAATATACGAGTGCTGGCGACCCCCACGCTTATCTTTGGTAATTATACCAGTGCTTTCCTTTTTTAAAACTGCAGAACGTATACCTTTATCGCTAATTCCTAACGTCCGTAAAAACATACTTTTACACCGTATCTTTTTTACCTTCCAACGGAAGAAAGAAATGCTTCGTTTTCTGACGCCTAAGACTGATGCGTTGTTACCGTTTTTCTCTTAATACATTCCTCATCAATAATACGAACTATATATTCGCGTTGCAACTGCAAATCCCCTAGCTTATGAAGATGAGTAAAAATTTGCGCCGAATATCATCGTCAAACAAAAAACATTTTCTACTAACTCTCTTGCAGGCTTCAGAATTGCAACCGGTACCTATTTGTCTTTCAGACGCAATCTGTTTGGTAGTCGGGGGATTTGTATTGGGGACCAGAATTGCGTAGAGTCTTTGTCATCTTTTTTGCGTTGATTTTTTTTTTGTTTTTTGTACTAAACACTGTCGTGATCCCCCCTCAGCGATATACCTGTAATCTTTGAGTTTATTAGACATGATGTTTTTAGTAGGAATATCTGTGCTTCAACGAGTGGTTTGTGTTATTTCATTTTTGTAAATAGTAGTTTTACCTAATACTATATGTGGTCTTTACATGAGAAATTCCCTTGTACCAACGTGGATAACATAACTTCAGGCGCAAGCGCAAATCGTTAATTAAGCCTCTTCGTGAAACTAATGTTTTTCTAATGTCCTCTAAATATATTTTTTACGAAAAGGCCTACGTACACAAGCCCCTTCGTTCAATAAATATTTTAAAGCATATCGCATAGGCCCACGTAGCATATTGCATTATTAACTTAACCTTGAAGAATTCAGATAAATCCTTTCGTGGTAACATAAAGCATGTTGAAACATTCATTTTGCAAGGCTTAACTCAATTTAGCTTTTTTTGTCAGTTAAGCCCCTACATCCTAAGGACGACGATATCATTAATAAACTGCGTTTTACAAAAAAAAAAAACACGTAAATTGGACCATCGACGACTTGGAAATGAGTTTTGTTTTCAGACGAAACAAGAGTAAGTCTTAATTCAGCACCTGGACGTCAACGAGTCTGGCGGAGGCTAGGAGAGAGGTTTACTGCCTGCAATATATCTCCGAGGATCCCATTTTTTGGTGGATCAATAATGTTCTGGGGAGGAATTTGTTTCGATGGTTGCAAGAATTTGGTTCCTATACGGGGGAGATCCATTAATGCACATTTCTACATGGAAAACATCGTAGAAGAGCATCTAATGCCATTTGTCTCGTTTTGTCGGGGACAATTTCATTTTTTCACATTGCTAGAGAGGTACTGAACTACATTCCATTTGTAATATTCCAATTATGAACTGGCCACTAAGAAGGTCAGATATGAACACCGTAGAGCATCTATGGGATGCACTAAAAAACGATCAGTTAGGCGCCATATTCCTGCCTCTATGACTCTTAGGAAACTCGAATAAGTCGTTCTTGTATATTCCTTAGGAAACCGTCACTTGGTCAATAAGCACACTTGGTCAATAGCAATGGAAACATCACTTGGTCAATAGCATACCCAGATGAATGGAAGCAGTGATAAGAGAGCTAGAGGATGATCTACACGCTACTGATTTCAAATTCTTGCGATTTAATTTTACCTCCAATTTGTTTCTAAAGTTTTTCATTTACACGGTTTTCATTGCATTTGAAATTATTTTTCCTTTCTGTTATTTATTCATATTTTTCCCCAGATACTACCATTCTAATTTGTTAAACATTAGTTGAAATCATTTAATTATGATATCACATAGGTACTATGATTTAAATCTTCGAAAAAATAAAAGCAATAATGTGAAGTTTCACTGATGTGTTTTTTCTAGAATTTCCAGTTTATGAAAAAAACTGTTTCTTTTTCTAAAAGTGCACAAAGTGCACACATCCGGTCCTAATACGTAATAGTATCGCCATATTTAAAATATATAACATTATATACCATATTTAAAATATTTCAATATGATATAACATTAAATTATCTACTGAAAACCATGGATATTCAGGGAGAGAATGAACATCAATTTGACTTGCGGAGCAAAATGAAGTTTAAAATTTTAATCAAGTATTTCATACTAGGCAAGACTGTTTCTTTTTTTCTTTTTTTTTCGGTGACTGCATTTTTAAAAATATTGAAATTTACCCAGTAATATGCCAGGTGAACAAAACCCTCGCTCAATATAGCTGTCATGGATATTTTTATAATTCTTCAAGTTGTACAGTTGGCTTACCTGAAACAAACAGAAACACTATTAATATCGTATTTTACTTTCGACAGCAATGGAAGTGCTCAAGCTTTGCACCATTTAATGTACGTTGTAGGGTTATTTTATCTCTAGTCTGTAAATTTATCAAATTTAGAAGTATACAGTAAACTACTATCAAAGAGAAACTAAAGACTACCCTAATGTATGAATGTAATATTATAATGAATGAAAAAAATTTAAAACCACAGAATCGAAATCATCACTTAACAGATCACAGGTTGGAGCCTAACTAAATCTATTACTTCCTTAAAATGAGTGATATTAAGCTATGCAGCTTGTGGAAGAACTATTTCACAGTTATCTACAGTTACGATGTTTCATATAAATATCCTTAGGGATTTTCCCAAAAACTAAGAAGCTGAGAGTAACGAACAAGGTGGCAGGTATCCTCAGTATATACACTGCTGCCACAGAATATCCTTATTCTGTGATGCAGCCCAAAATACGTTTGAATCCAATAACAAAGATTGGGTCTTACAAGAGGATAATGATCCGCAATATCGTAGTCGCCCCTGCAGAGCCTGGAAGGGGGAAAATGGCATCATTACAGTGGACTGGCTCTACCAATCTACTAACGCCAACTCTATTGAAAATGTATGGGCCATCATGAAGGGAAACCTGTTTATTTATAATCTGAAGCAGCTCTCAAAGGTTCTTCGAAAGATATGGCGTTCTCTTTCCACTGATTAGACCAAAAAACTAGTCGAAAGTATGCCCAAAATGTGCCAGGCCATTCTTGACAACGGCAGCGATTTTACTGTTTATTAATTAAAAGCGCCTTAGCTTTTTCAATGTACTTTATGTAAAAAAAATTATAAATAAATATCTTTTGTACTTTCAAAAAATAGCGGTTCCTTTCTTGTTGAACAAACTGTATTTAACATTCTTCTTATTCTTATTTATATCATATATTTTCCATCAACTTCATCTTAGTTCGTTTAATAAAATAAATAATGAAATAGATTCTCCAATTATTTTTTTTATTTTTCTTATATTTTTTAGTTTGTTATATTGTAGTCCACTGTGTGTGACTTACCTGAACTTACGCTTCTTTATAATATAAAAACGTCACGTACATATGGTCTGTAAGGTCATTTTGGTAATCGGCAGGGTCGATTTAGTAAGGATTATTCACTTTTGTCTCTGGCAGACAAAACAATTGAAATTTATTGACGTGTCAAATTTGCTAATATAATAACATTAAAAACCACAGTAGTCTTGGCAAATTTGACACGTACACATATTTAAGAATATAATAATAAAATAACAAAAGTTCGAAGTAATTTATAGGTCTATAATTCAATATTCATTTAACTTATGTTAGTTTTTACCATTTTCAAAGGTGATGTAAACGATGTACACGGTACAAATAAGTACACCACAAATACACATCTACCAATAGGTTTAAATCTAGTATATTGTGACCCTGAACGTTGAAACTAAAGTAGTCCCCAAAGACGGACGAAACTGGAAACATTCGAGGAGATAACTGAACCGTGAAATTACAAGCAACAACAATAGTATGTAAAAGATGTTAGTGTTTCCAAATGCGTTCATAAACACGACAATAAATACGAGTTATAATATCGAATACATTATGTATCATCAATCTGCACAACATAACGATAGAGGGGTTACAACGGATGGGGTACAAAAGAGCCATTCAAGTTGAAAATTTAGGTTACCACACAAACTGTGAAGGGTGACTGAATTTCAAACTATCCGTTATTTTAAATTCGCCTTATTTATTCTCGATTTTACCCTATTGTAACAGAAATTATTAAAAATTTAAACATACTATGCTTTATTTTTCTCCTAACTAGTAGTAATTATTATTGTTGGTATTATAATTCCATAATTACGTAGTTAACATAGTGGAAAGATTTATTCATTATTAAAATAGTTCCAAATAAAAAATAATCGATTACAGATAATTTACTGTGTTAAGTTACAATTTATCTACTAAAATATCGACTACTACCAAAAATAGTGATAAGTACTGCCGAAAATACTAAGAAATAAAACATTTACTAGTATTTTTTGTTTATAATGTGCCACTTGGTATGAATATCTTAAATTTCGCAGTAAATAAAATTTTTGAACGAAAAAACATTCCAAAATTTCTGAATGAAAAGATTACGCTTAAATTGATAAATTCGCCACGCGCGCTAGATAATAATATTTATATTACTTGATATCACAAAATATATGGCGCCACAAGTAGGCGTATTGATTAGGAAATATCTTTTCTAACGGAAAGAATCATCGGATGTAATTAAAAAAAAAACGAATAACCGTTAAATTGAGTGCAATTATAAAAACCTTAAATATCGTGTAATAATAATAAGACATTTATTACTTTAGCTGTTATAAAAAAATAGATGTGGTCCTGGAAATAAAAATCATACAGTAAAACAGATACTATATGAGTATATATGTACAATATATAGATAAATAACATATATCATACAATAAAACATATACTATAAATCCAATATATATTACACATACTCGTCATCATCATCATTAGGTCTCCAGCTTCTCCTATCTTGTGCTAACCTACGCACTTCGCTAATTGTGCTACAACCTACATCCCTTACTATTTGCGAGCAGTAGTCTAATCTAGGCCTACCTCTGCCTTTCTTCACTCCTATTTCTGCCCCCAAAATATCGCGGACTATTCCCCCATGTCTCAGCAAGTGGCCTACCATTCTGTCTCTTCTCTTCTTTATGTTTTTCCAGATACTTCTTTTCTCGCCGACTTTCTCCAATACTTCTTCTTCGGTATATAATTCTTCGGACATAATTCTTCGGTAACACCACATCTCAAAAGCTTCTAATTTCTTCCTACTTGCTTCCCCTACCGTCCAGGTTTCGCAACCGTATAGTGCCGTGCTCCATACATACGTTTTCAAAAATCTCTTCCTTGTTTATAAGTTTATTACCCCCGAGCATAAAAGTGCTTTCTTTTTGTTAAAAGCTACTCGACGCTGCGCTATTCTTTGTTTTATGTCTTTATCGCTTCTTCCATCCCAATTTATTTTACTTCCTAAATAAGTGAAGTCTTTAACTTCCTCCAATCTTTCATTATTAATTTGTATTTTCGTTTTTGCTCTGCTCTCGCGCCCTCTGCACACTAACACTTTAGTTTTGTTTTTATTCACCCTCATTCCGTATTCCTCTGTGAACACTGCTCCTCCATTTCGTTCAATGCTGATTCTAATTCCTCCTTACTAGATGCTAATACTGCTATAGCATCTGCGAATCTCAGCATTTTTAGTTTCTGTCCTTGTACTTTAATCCCGAAATCCACTCTATATTTTACCACATTAATCGCCTCTTTGATGTACAGATTAAAAATTAGTGGTGATAGCGTACATCCTTGTCTTACTCCTTTCCTAATACCTACTTCCCTTTTTTCCCCTTCTACTTCTATAACAGCAGTTTGCTCTTTCCGGGTTTTCAGATTTTTGAACTTTAATCTAGCTTTCATAACTACCAAGTTGTGGTCGCTGTCTACATCTGCTCCTGGATAACTCTTACAGTCTTTTACCTGATTTCTAAATCTCTTCCTAACCAGAATGTATCTGATACCTGTCTATCCCTCCTGGCATTTTCCATGTGTACCGCCTCCTAACGTGATTCTTGAATAATGTGTTCGCGACTACTATCTTGTGCTTCTCACATAATTCTATCAGTCTGCTACCTCTCTCGTTTCTGTTTCCTAATCCATAAGGACCTACAAATTCTCCTTCTTTCCCCTCACCTACGACTGCGTTAAAATCTCCTACTATTATTAAATTTTACATACTCGTATAATAAATCTCTCACATACTCGTATAATAAATAAATTAAAAATTAATATAAAATCAAAATACGTTAAAGAGTTATTAGTCGGTTTTTTTTAAGTTTTTTTTTCTATTTTTGTTTCCTTTTAGATTGATCAAGGGTGGGTTTTAAAATATCCAGAGCAAAAAAGGCACTATTAAGCTTTCTACATAAATTACTTATCTGACAATCCCAGATAAGTTTACTATCAACAACCGTCCCTAGAAATTTTATTTGTTCAGATATTTTTATGTCGTGTTGTAAATTAACTGGCAATGTGCACCTCTTAAAAAAATATATACATTCTGGTTTGTTCAAGTTAATTGATTTTTTTTACACCAAATGTGAAACTATGCCATCCTTGCTGAGATTGAGTCCTGAAGCTCCATGGGGTTTAAAGCGGACACTACTACAGATGTATTATCTGCGTAGATTATCAATTTTCCTTCCAGATGAGATGGCAGTTCATTGAGATATAGCGAAAATGTTGATTGCCCAAGAACCGAACCCCGTGGAACACCAAAGTTGTCTCATTTTTACACGCAACAACGTGTTCAGAAACATATGAAGTTATCCAGTTAAAGTCCCAATTTATAAAAATTTTTGGATATAAATTCAACCCCAATTGTATAAAATGCACAACTACAAACGTAACAAACCTAACTAGCAATAAAAAATACTTAAAAGGGCTGTTTCTCAGAATCTTTGCATATTCAAAAAAACAAATAACTCAGATATAAATGATAATTGTAATAGCATATAATAATAACAACTAAAGATTACAAAATAGAGAAAAACAATGGCCTTAACAATATTGCAGATTGTGGTAATTCTCATCAACTCGTCATTATTTGTGTTAATGAAACGTGACTAATTTCTCATTCAGTATCATACCCGACGATTTTACGTAATTATATTTGTTCTACGTGCTAATAAAGAAAAGTTGACGGGTCGTGTTAGTGGCAGTTTGTTAACCTTCTTCAGGTCTAACTGGAATTTCAGTAAATGTAAACGAAAACTAGATTCTGTCATGTTTACCTATCAGATCCAGCTCATAACATTTAAAATGTATTATAATTATTAAATATATAGCCCGGTCAAAATAGACATTCAAGGTTACAAAAATTCGCATAGAACTGAAAATTGGTACGAATGTTTGGAACACCATTATAAATTAAATGTGAAAAGTCCCCATCGATCCCACTTTTAGCAAAAAAAAATATTCAAGGTCAAAGTTCGGAAATATGGGTTTTTTGCATTTTTTAGCCAAACGGTAAGTTTTATCATAAAAATAGATCAAACAAAAATTGTAGATCATGCAATTATCTATAAAAATTGTTGTTACACTTTTTTTATAAAAATCACCATTTTTGAGATATAGCAATTCAAAAAGTTAAAAAGCTGTGTTCTCCATAATATGCACGAGTACGTCGCCTATATACATCACTGGGCCCGTAATACAAGTAAAAATATTAGTCTGTGTAACTTATACGTACAAATTGTACGATTCTGAAAATATAAACACAAAAGAAACCCAGTTCCTCATTTTAAAACAAGCTGATAATGACGCTGATGTCCTGATAATTGAAACAGCAATAGAACAATTCAACTCAACAAATACAACTATTGTTGTTAGTGAATGTTAATTTATTGGTATTACTTACTGCTCGAACTCCAACCGAAAAAATTATTTATTTCTTAAAACCTGGGAAGGCTCAACAGCAATCGGAAATGTATTCATCCAAAAGTCTATCTGCTTTTTCAAAATGCCAAAATCACATACTATTTTTACACGCAATAACTGGTTGCGGTGCGACATCAGCAATTTTCAGGAGGGGTAAAATAACAGTTTTTAAATTGTTCGACAAAAAAAAGATTTAGTTAATTGTGCTAAAGTTTTTAAAGAGAGTAACTCTCCTACATAAGCTGTAATCACCAACGGAATTCACTTCCTTGTTTCTGTATATGGAGCTCCAAAAAAAATGACCTGCTTAGATAAGTTTCGATACTTATCTTTTATAAAAAATACTCGTAACAATAAACGAGTGCAATTAGCTTATCTTCCCCCAACCTCTGCATCTGCTCATCAACGTCTACTTCGGGTATATTATCAAGTTCAAGTGTGGCTTGGTAATCAACTGGACCCAGAAGACTGGGGTTGGAAGTTAATTGACAATACATTGGAACCAATCTAGACTTTACTCCCACCTACACCGGAAAAACCCCTCAATACAATTTTTTGCAATTGCAAAAAGGGGTGTAGTGCTAAATGCAGCGGCAAAAAAGTTGGATTGTTTTGTTCGTTAGCATGTACCAGTTGTCAAGGCCAGTCGTGCTCCAATGTTGAGTCGCCATCAGAAGAGGATTCTTACGATATCAGCGAAGAGACATCTGATTCATCGCTGTTAGAGCAATTTACTTGTATCCAACAGGAGAAAGAAGAAGCAAGAGATGAAGAAGAAGACATTACACTTGAAGTTCCATTAGATAATTATCAATCAGACGAATAGTTTTCCCCAATTACTCATAATTTACACCGCATTCATCATTTCCAATAGTACCATTTTTTATTTAATACAATATTATTTAATTAAACAGGACTACAATAGATCGTGGAATAGGCCTACCGGGGAAACCATGTTAAAAAAAACGTTTCCACACTACCTCATAGGTGGCGTGGAAACGTGTGTATATTATGGAAAACACAACTTTTTAACTTTTTGAATCGCTATATCTCAGAAATGGTGATTCTTAGAAAAAAAAAAGTATAAGAACAATTTTTATAGATAATTGCATGATATATAATTTTTGTTTGATCTATTTTTATGATAAAACTTACCGTTTGGCCAAAAAATCCATATTTGCGAACTTTGACCTTGAATAAATTTTTTTGCAGATGTGGGATCAATGGGGACTTTTCACATTTCATTTATAATGGTGTTCCAAACATTCGTACCAATTTTTAACTCTTTTTTAAGCTTACCCCTATTTTTTGAGCTAAATTGACCGGGCTAATATATTATTAAAATATTGTATGTAAAAGAACCATATCCTAATATAACAATAGTAGTGGACAATTTTAATTGTTAAATTTCTAACCTTGGGAAAGTAATAATTAAAATGAAAAATTCAATTCAAATAAAATTACTTGTTACTATGTTAGTAGTAACATAATTTGTTTGATCGTTATCCTCCGGCTTTTTTTTTATTTTGGTACATCCACCAGTTGCCTTTACTAGTAAACAGTTATATAAAAAATTGTCAATTGTCCTCGCAAGAAAGTTCGTCGGGGCAATCTAAAAGGATCCGGAGACGCTATCAGGACATCCGGGAAGAGTTTTCTTTTGTGTATAAGCGTTCGAATGAAGAAATAAGGAAGAGGCACATCTACAGAATGTATCAGTAAAGATGGAATTGTTATCACGAAATGGTACGATAACAAACCGGTTCTACTTGGTTCAAATTTTGTTGGGATAGGTAACACCGATGTATGTAAGAGATGGGATAAGAAGAACAAGGACTTTGTTCAAGTTTTTAGACCGGAGGCCATCAGACTGTATAACAACAGTATGGGGGGATGGACAAGCATGATTTTTTACTAGGTATTTACCGTTCCTATGTTCGAACCCGAAAATGGCCAGTAAGACTCATCTCGCATGGGATTGACATGGGATTAGTCGGTGGGCGGTTAGAATATAGAAAACAAGCTTTGTTGTTAGGTATTCCAAAAACCAAAATACTCGAATTATTAACTTTTCGTCAGTCAGTTGCTGAATGTCTTATATATTCCAGAAGAGCACCAAAAAGAGGTAGACCTTCAGAGGAGTATTCTGGAGAGCCATTGCCTAAAAAACAAAATAATCACGCCCCGTTCGTAATGCAAGATTTGATGGATATCAACATTTTCCCGGGTATGACGAGAACAAAAATAACTCAAGATCTAAATTCGAAGGCTGCAAAGAGAAAACACATGTTTACTGTAAAAAATGTAAAGTCCATCTCTGTTTTATGAAAGGAAGAAATTATTTTGAGAACTTTCATTCCGCCTAGTATTTTTTTGCACTCTAATGAGTATTTTTTATGTTTAGTTACACATTTGTATTTTAAATAAACAGTGTTTACAAGTAAAAGTAAAACTTCTAGTTTCATTTCGTTTACTGATTGCAAGTTGAGCACAGTCCACCAACAAAAAACAAGCACTACTCGTTACGAGCCCTTGATTTTGGTTCTTGTTGTTAACTGGATTTGTCCCTCCATAGGGACATGAAAAAAAAATAACCATAAGGGGTTATTTTCTTTTTCTATGTTTATATGCCTTATTCGAACATAATTAAGTATGGAAACGGATCATAATAATTTTTCATCATTTTTTTGACCTAGTGCCAGTGAAAGGGTTAAATTCGACATGTCTCACGAGAATGGCTCCAGTGTCGATATTTTTGAATGGCCTTCGAATTGGTTAAATATTATTATTACCTTTTCTTCTATAAAAAAAATTGTCAAAAAAACCTTTTTTAGTTACCCCTTTAGTGTTACCCCTTAAAGTTACGACTGGCCATCACAACGCATTACGCGGCGAACAGAACAATCAACCTACTAAATGTGACCATTTCCCACATTTCCCATCGGATTTATTTAAACACCTTTTCTGTCCAACTGCCAACAAATCAGTACTTTACCCACTCAACGAAAAAGTACGCCTGGGTCCGACTATCTCCGAGGGTGATCTAAACGTGTACCCGTGGCCGCTGTGTCCTGGTACGCCTAAAATCTTGGACTACGGTGGCCCGATAAATAATCTAGCATGTGAGAATTAATGTTATAAAAATTGTTTATAGTATAAAATTTAAGGATAACATTTTACATTTTTTAGAAAGTTTATTATAATTAATGTATTACAAAATTGCGCGCCCTATTACTAACCGCCACTGACCTACATTAAATTAATGGATATAATACATATGTGGATCTTTATCTAGCACATAGATATATATTTTCGTTATTGTTAGACCTACGGCGTCCTTCATATGTATTTAAATATCAATAAGCGCGCTGTCATAAATTATTAACGTGAAAAATTAGGAGTAAACCTATTGCATTAATGGAATCTGGCTTACAAAGAAAAAGCCGTTTCAAAAAGGAAACAAAAGAAGACTGTACCCGTGTGCATTCGGATGCAGTCAGCTAAATCTAACTGGCCCCATAATTACTTCCGGTCATTCTCAAGTATGATTATTAGGTAACCTGTATAGTTGCATGTCGGTGGAATCACTTCATTACAACGAATTGCAGAAGATTTTATGTAACGTCCCGACGATAACACCGTTAACTATTTATGCTAGTATGTATGCCATTGGTAAGTGTTAATCATTTATATGGATGTATTTACACAACTTATAATTATCGTGAAACGTAATTTGCGCTCTGCAATGTTCACTAAATAAACAAAAAAAAAAAACAAACTTATACTACGCTGTCACCAAAACGGTTACAATAGTTTCATTATTCACATTTATCCTAAAAAATGAGTGAGTGTCATGACCAAGTAAAATATTATCTTACCGTTTATTGTAAATATTCATGATAAATATGCCTTGAAAGTTTACGTAAAACAGTATTTTTTATTATTTATCACAATCCTTAGAAATATACAGTGTGTTGAAATTAAAATAACAAAGCTATTACATCCAGGACAACTAGAATTTAAGACATTTATCTTATATATAAAAAATTCGAATTGGAAACTAGAAATTGAAAGAGAACTAGAATTGAATAGTCAGAAAGTTTTCGTGGGGGAAAAATGGTTTTTCAATTTTATCCTTTCGTCATGAACGCGCAGTATATAACAAGTTTCATTGAAAAATATAGATAGGTATTTTAGAAATTGTATATTGGTGCTTCATTATTATGGTACACTTCCAGATTTATATTAACATTTTACAAATGGTAATTGAATTGAAAATAATTAAAAGTTGATACTCTACAATAGCATTCAGTTATATTGTACAGTATCTACAAGCCCTAACAACTATATATTGGGACAAAACAAAATACACGCGTATTTCAGATATTTGACACTATTTTTTCTACTTATTTTTTTTAATTCAATTGTGTTTAATTAGTGATTTAACAATATATAAGGTCAATCAGCAACACAAAAATTAAAATAGTTATTTATAAAAACCTTATAACACGCAAGAGTGATCAAAATGTGTGAAAACTAGTGACAACAAATATTGAAACAACATAAAGGAACTGCCAAAAATGAAACAAGATAAGGCAAGCAGGCTGCGAAAACAATGCTGCAGGGATTACAAAAGATGTCAGTTTATTCTGCAGTTAGTATTTTATCAATTGAGTGAATCACTGTATTTATCAAACAAAATAGTACATAATGGTATCTCTACAAGTTCAAAAATTCATGAGTTGGTGCTTAAGATAAAAGTCTGGGTCGTCCAATAATAGTTTCTTATAGGAATAAGAGAATATTAGTAAAAATATGCAAAAAAAACCGAAGAAGTACAGTAAGGAAAGTTACGGCTGAATATAATCACGAAAGTGGCCCAAATTTGTCAAAGGAATATTGTCGCAAGTGAATACATAAATGTGGACTAAGGTTGAATTACCGATAACAATTTAGAAGTGTATTTCAAAAACTTTTATTTTTTATAGGCAAAGGAAAAGCCACTGTTAACGGCTAAACAAAAGCAAGCCAGGATCATATGGGCAAAATCTAAAGTTGGTAGAAGATTGGTCTAGAGTAATTTTTAGCGACAAGTCGAAATTCGACATTTGTGTTGGTGATACTGCAAACGCGTGATACGCACTAAACATGAAACTTTCCACAAAAAAAACTTTTGCTTAAAACGCACGATAAAATTTCCCAAGGGAGTGATGATTTGGGGTTGTATGGCAGCTTCAAGATTAGGATGTTTTGAATTTGTTTATGGTACCGTGAATGCTGCGAAATGTCAACAAATACTTCAAAACAGTCTACTGCCAAGTATTGTGAAGTTAAATGTTGGGGAAAATTACATTTTTCAGCCGGATGGGGCGGCCTGTCATACATCCAAAACCACAAAAAAGTGGTTTGAAGACCACAACCTAAATATTCTTTCTTGGCCCTCCAACAGTCCTGACCTTAATGTCATTGAAACAATATAGCATAAAATGAAACAAACAATAAGGGAACAATCCACAACGGACATTACTAGAACTTAAAGCTAAAATTGAACAGATTTGGAATGGATTTACCCCTAAACAGTGTAGATCCTTAGTCGATTCAATGCCCAACTCAATTCGAGCGGTAATAAAATCTAAGGGAGATGTTACTCCATATTAGAAATAAAAATTCTCACTATGTCTTAATATTTAGTTGTCACTAGTTTTCACACATTTTGATCACTCTTACATGTTATAAAGTTTGTTATAAATAACTATTGTGTTTCTTGTGTTGACCTCATTTATTGTTAATTTACTAATTATACAGTATTGAATTAAAAAAAAAAAATAAATAGAGACAAATAAACTGTTAAATATCTGAAATATGCGAATATTTTCTTTTGTCCCAATATATAGTTATATAGTTAGGGCTCGTATATTTCTAGTAATTTATATATTTCCAAATAATTCAAGTACATATCTGGTAGTATTATTAACTAGTACTGACATTAACACTGTATATTATCCACATATACTAATTTCTTTTTCCACTTTATACAATTCGCTCCCTATTTCACCCACCTTTCCATGACCAGATGCTACACAGTGCGCACAATAAGCTGAAAGAGTTCATCCTGATATGATACATATGATAGGAACTTCACACTAGAAGCCAATTTTGCATAAAATAATAGCGCGGTGAAACCATTTACCTCCCAAAGTGATTTCTGAATGGTTTAATATCTCTACATTTAAAAGTATTTGACAGTGCCGCACAGGTTCTTGGCGTGATAAATTTCACCACCCTTTGGAACCCCTTTTTCTTAAAAAGGCTGCTGACGTGCACTTATGCCAGAACTCTAAGACAGTAGGGTTAGATAAGTAGATGTTAATATTAAGCCGAAGTCACCATATAGATCCAGGAAAGGTTATTATTTCATTCGTGAAGTTTGATTGGTCAAGCGACCGGTAATTTGAATATAGACCAATCAGAATGGTAATAACGAAACGGAGCTGGTATCATTGTTATAGGTTAACCATTCGCATATGAAACGAACCTTTACTGTTCATGACTGATTACTTGTTTTTTATGGTGCGGTTTGGTTTGGATTCTGTTTTGTAAAACAAAAGCATTAGTAATCTGGATCAAGGTTGACACTCCAATTTGCTTAATGTTCAATTTGTCTTTAAAATTGTTACAAATAAAAAGGTTATGCTTATATTTTTATATATTTTTTACAGCTCTATTTCAGGCAACGACGATCTCACAGCGCATGCTTGCACTTCATTCTCACATATCATTGGCTGAAGGCGCACGTCATGAGCAGGGTATTGTAAACCCTTTACACCTTATTTGTCAACACATTTCTTAATTAAAAATCCCTGTGATATGTTGGACTAAGTAATACAAATAAAAAAAATTGTATTGTCTAAAAAAAAAGAGCGGATCGTTTTATTGGCACTTAAACACCAACCTAGTACCATGATTAATTTTCCATACTTCTACATTTTCTAGGGAAAGGGTCGGAACATCAATGCAACAACAAAAACATACCCAATTGAGACCAATATCCATAAACGTTGGTGGAAAACTGGTCTGTTTTATTTTCTAATTCATATCATTTGTTTCCAATTATGCCGAACGGTAGTAGATATTATTAGTACACGTTTAGTAGATTTACTAAATTAAGGTTTTATGTTTAAAAGTAAGGTATCTTCATATTTAGTATTCTCAGATACTAACTACAATCTACGATATTAATTTTATCATTCGAAGCTGACGCAAAACTTTCATTTTATAATGGTGCAATTCATATTTCCTCAAAAACCGTATCTTTTTTGTGAACATATTTCAAAACTACATACTAAAATACGAATATTGCAATTATCTGTATATTTTCCTGTTTAAAATGTTGAGCCAACAAATAAATGATCTCCTTCTTCTTGTAGTCGCTTACTTACTCGTACATATAGAGGGCGGTATTTTATATTCTACTAATACGAGCCTGCAGGATAGGTATATCATGCCGCTCTTTAGTAGCGACTTAGTTACCTATTGCAATGTTTAATGTAATTTCATATTTGAAGATATATATCCAATCATGTCAATCAAAATATTCATACTAGAAAACAAATTTTCATCTATGAACGTGACTTTCGGTTCGTACAATTTAAATGTTCAATATTTAAAAATCTTGTCAACAAACTCAGAACTTGTTATACAAAAAAGTGACAATTTAAGTGGATGTACTTAAAGTACTTTAAAGTAATCTGTTTTCGATTACGCAACCATCCACATTTAAAAGTGGTAGGGGGAATTAAATGACACTTCAGATGCCAGAGAAGAAAACTCTCTCGAATAGTTAAATTGACAGTTAGACGATTCCCACTGGTGTCATGGTATCTGTACAATGACTTCGTTCTCTTTCCATTCATTCACATGGGACTTTCATATTAAATACAACTAATTGACTGTGCCTTATTATGCGGTGGCTTTTCATGAGATTTTTATTGAGTAGAACCTCCGCCATTGTAACAGAATTGGATTATTCCTACCGGTTATTATGTCGTAATAAAAATCCGTAAAGCATTGTTCTTGGATTTTTATACAAGAGTTTTGTTATAGTAATACGTTCGGTTCTGCTGTTAGATGGAGTAAAAAAATTCTATAACAATCATTAGCGCGCTAATAAGGTAATATTAGACGATAACATCAAGCTCACGAAAGTTGATTGCGTAATTATTTTCATTAATCTGTAGGTACTAACTACTAACAGGTACTATACCATTTGGTACATCGGAAATTCTAAATAATCAACATTAACAGCATTCTGAAACATTATAGATAGCACTTTTCAACAGATATGTAACTACACAGAATTTACCGAGATTACAAACTTAAAATTACTTATTTTTCGTGGAAAATACGTGAATTTTGTCGCAAAGATCAACTTTAAAACAAAAACTACAATAAAACTCGTTAAAATTCTGTATCCTCGGAAATTCATCATAAATTAATAATACACCTATGTTATCTAACTGTTATTACAATGATATTATAATCACTACCATTTTATTGGCAATATTTAATAAAGTAGGAGTTTACTTCTTCAGTTATAGGTATGCAACCCACGGTATTACAACCATTCTCATTAAATGAAGAGTGTAATTAAATAACGGTCTAAATGCCAAAACCACCACAGTATTGTTCCATTAAATTTATCTTTGCATAAACAAAACAAAATTGAATTGTCGGTTATTTTAATACCATTTAAGTATACAGTAACGGTTTTTACAAAAAAAAAAAAAACAAACTTCGTCAATACAACTCAAATGTAAATGTAACATCTTTAAGAACGTTCTAAGTCAACAAGTAGTAACACAAATTATGGTCTAAGTGCATTAATAAGTTCTTCAAAAAAACGCTTATGGTCAGGATCAGGTAAATCATCACAATCACGTATCTTTCCTCGGCGCCGCGGGCGGCGCTTTGAAACTTAGATTGCGAAATTTTCTTCGAAAAACTTGGTATTAGAATCGATAAGTCAAGTTACTACTCAAGAAATATCTCTTTATAAGCTCGATACAGACGATGCACGTTAAGTCGAGGCTGAGGTATTCCTTTGAACTACGATTCCGTGTGTAATGACTTATTTCGCGTGAAACCAGATTTATATTATCAATAATAACCTTCTGTTCATCTTCTTCTGTATATTTTCTGTGCTTCTTTTTATTGCCTCTATTATCTTCATACATCAGGTATCCACATTTTTTTTCTCTGTCAGTGTTTGAAGTTTTCTTTGGGTTAGCGCAAAAATCGCTTGAACCATTTTTAGACACACCTGAGTTGCTCGCCCATCTCATTTTGGTACAGTATAATAAACCGTATTTGTTCTCCTACTGTTCGCAGGATCTTCATATGATCCATGTCTTCTTCTTTTGATTTTGCCAATATGCATTAATCCCATTAAATACTCGACTGCTTTTCATTATAGTCCATTTCATAGAATGTGTGAAACAACTTACATTTCTGCTCAAACGAAAGGGCTTTGCAACCCAATTTGCATTTGCAGGACACCTACAACGAAAAAAAAACACAATAATACCATGTGACCAAAGCCTGAATCACCTGTTCATACCACTTGGTAGTTTCGTTACTTCGTACTTCGATTTAGATTGTGTTCGAAACTACCAAGAGATGGCATTTGGTACGTTCTACTGCGGTGGAACGTAGCAATGTCTACTAGATGTGAGCTTCATCTGTCAAATGTATACTCGTTGACACTGCACTGACGAGACATAAGATAAGGTTGAAACCGGTCTGCAGTTAACAATATCCTGAGATAGGTGACACTTTGCATATTTCTTGTGGTTATGGAACAATCACTGTATTTTAGTACTAACTCTGTTAGACAAAAATATGGCAAATTTTGTCATGTAATTCAGCGCTCGGCGTTTGGCATATATAGCCAGGAGAATAGCTGTTTTGACCTAATTTGTTTAGTCCTTATTATATAAGGCATTTGCAGATGAGTTGGAGTATAATAATCTCCTTATTTCTGTAGTTTTAATCATTTTTAGTTTCAATATAATAACATAATCTTTCTTAAAAGTTCAGGAGTGAAACGTTGACGCATATCGTTCAAAATCCATCTATACGCTGAAAGACCTTTCAACGTATACAAAGGTAACCGGGGGCATATTTAAAATGTAAGTTTTTCAAGTAGGATACGCATATGTTGAAAAAAGTTTCTAAAGGAAATTGTTCCCAATTTAGTTTTTACGAGTTCAGTAGTGTCTTGTTAACTAAAAAAGGAACCGGCGTATGTCAAATATAACATTTACTGCGTTAACTATTGCATATCCAGGGGAAGTAGGTGCACACTCAATGTTCCTTATCGACAAATACATTCTTGAACCATTACTGTGGATGTACATTAAGTCTTCCCGAACAGCTGCTGAGCGTGTGAGATAGAGTGAATCCGCTCTATATCACACCCATATCCCGCTCTATACGTGAGAAAATCAACCGTTCACCCGCCTTTTAACTGTAACACACGAGGAAAGTTTACGCGACATTTTTCAGTCTAATATTACTTCAATTTACAATAAAGTATACGTCAGCGAGCACTTGTTACATCTCACGGGGAAAGTGTGCAACTACTCACACAGGCCCTTTCATTTTACTGCAGGTAGTCACTAGGTTACTGGCCCTTTGCAGAATTGCATGTGGAAGAGTTTTGATTATTATCGATACAAATATGAATTTCATGTTTTTTTTTTATATATGAAATCTCATATCTACGATTATACACATACACCACGTAGGTCCGAACTTGGAATATACCATGTACTCGCGGACATAACTGATAGTGATATCTTTGGCGCAACACTATAATGTAATGTACCCAATTCACGCCTTTAAAAATATTTTAAAGCATCCATCCGAAACTATGCAATTAGCACACCGACATGTTTCATAAAATAGGTCAGACGTTCTTAACCATGCATTATTATATAATATTATAAATAATATTATTTTTTTGATACTTCTAAGCTATTTTTAAGGCACTTTTTACTAAATCAAATATATTTATTCAGACGTACTGCTCATCAAAAATAGAAAAAAGTGTGAGAATATTTAGGTAAGCGTTGAAGAAAGAGTGAGGCAGCATTCGAAGAGAAAAGGATGCACTTTACGCGCGGTCAACTATCGAACTCTGTGTACATTCACATTCAATATTATATTCATCGATATTCACTCAAAGATCTCGATTCGGCTGATTAAAAAGATTTACTGCGCACTTCGTGGGCGGTCCGATATCGCAGTTTTGAGACTTGTTCCTATTCTTGATGAGCTATATATTTACTTATAAATGAATCTACAAATTCTTCAACAGCCTGTATAATGGTATAACCCATAATTAACTGTCGTATTAGTATCTGGTTAAAATACTTTTCTTGGTGGTTTTATTTCTACAAGACATATTAACGTAATACGGGTATAATTCCGCGTTTCCTTAGGTAATAGTTTTATGCCCTCTTTAAGTGAGATATTATAACATGGTATAAAGTGTGGGATGTAATAAAAATATTTGTTTTACAATTTCACTGAGCATTCCAACTAGATAGCTGCAAATTAACTTTAATGAATGAATGACTGGAAATTAAATAATAAATCTATAGAAGTTATAATATTTATTGCCTGAACAGATTTCTTTTAGAACAGTTTAGGGAAATCAAAAAATACACAATTTTCCGCGATAAAAATTACTATCTGCTACCTATTTATTAGTTGGCAAGCTAAAAGTATATTTAGGAAGTGAAAATACTGAACGTCAACTTATTACGAGAATTTATATAAAATAATGCACTCGTATGACTAATAAACAAGTATGCAATATCTATATTTTAGCAGCTGTGCACTGTTCTAATCTTTTCAATAGTTACTCGTATAAACGTCTAGCTCGTCAATAATAGGATAAACTGTGATATTATCTAAGTATGCGTACAAGAAAGAGTGAGGCAGCATTCGGAGAGAAAAGGATGCACTTTACGAGGAGGATCGAACTCTGTGTACATTCACATTGCACATGCATTTACTGCGCACCTCGTGGGCGGTTCGATATCGCAGTTTTGAGGCTTCTTCCTATTCTTGATGAGCTGTATGGTGTATTTATTACAACTGATTATTAACTACTAGTTATATATTAAACGCTTACATTATTATAATAGGTTAATATAATAAAATATAATAGTTATAATATGGACATCAGGACCGGATTATAATCTGACGCACTGGGTGCATAATAAAATAGTTAAAAAACTACTTCACTTTTTCAAGTATGTTTTCAAAACGGTTAAAAATTATTAGCAAATATATCAATATTAGCAATGATATTTTAAAAAGAGTACTATTCCAGCTTACAATTGTTTGAGTGTAGCTCACAAACAATAATTTTTATTAAACATTTTCGGGTATTTTTATATTCTGAACACAAATAAATTAAATTTAGGAACACTTAATTACTGAATTAACATCCTTGTAGTTATGTATCATGTTTTAGATATTTAACCACGTTTCACATTACTGTTTTTCTAAAACCATGTTTTCTTATTCGCAAAAATGTGAATCCCTACGAGGCATAGCAAATATAATATATCTTTACTAAATGAATACCAACTTTAAAATATTCGACTCAAAAAGTAAGCAAAAAAAACATGAAGTCATATAATACACCGGAGAATAATTTCTTATTGCGTCATTCGTGATTCAAGGCCACGCTTTTTTAGTACGAGATTTGCTTCATAATATTTGATATCCTGAATGAATATCAGGATAAACCTTACCACTTCTCTTTAACACCAATGTTAATCAATGACAATGATGACAAAATCTACATTTTTAATTATTGTTTTACATTAAATTCAGGATTACGCTATTCAGGACTCAAAAAGACGCTATACTTAATATTTGAATGGAATAAATAATATAACAAAATATTTACATTTGAAAAAATTAATATGAAAAATACAAAAATGGTTTAAAATTCTAAATTGGAACGATTTATTATTTTTGCTATTATTTTTGTGATTTTTTTTTGTTTTAATTGAACACGTACATATATGAGCCAAATGATCAAAATAAGGACTTTCACTTTCCATGATGATTTTCATTTTCACTTTTAGTTTAGTGCGAAATAACCCAAATTCGGTGAGATTAATTATTAATTTTTAACTACACACATAACGTTTTGTAAATAACAAAGGTGATGGTCCGTTGTATTATCTTCACCTTATACACATACATATATTACATTTTCAATAAAAACATTTTTAATACTCTTCAATATCAACATCAAAATACATTTTCTAAATAAAAAAAATGTAACTCAACATTTTTGATTTGGTACGATCTATTTTTACTTCCAGTTGTCCTTCAGTATGATCAATATAATCAAATCACATAATATAATCAATTATTCATTAAGCGCCAATACTTTATTAAAATGATTCATTAAATTAATATCCAGGCCATTCATAAAAACTTCACTTGTCCTTTTCTAACCACTCAGTAGGCTCCAGTCAACAGGAAATGAAATTTTTTTTTTGGAAGATAATGTCGCAACATAAGCATACAAGGTTGATGAACAAATAAGCCAATTATATTACAGGTGCATATAGAGCGGTGTAAAATCAAAGCACACCTGGGCTGTTAATGATAGTTACTTAAGTACAAATGTTAAAATACTCAAAAAAATGTGCAGTTATTAGAATAATACTATACAGTATGTCCCTAAAGCTTGGAATAAAATTCACTAAATTTAAACGAACGTGTTTTGAAGGAATTCCTGGGGACGTCAATTTCTATTTTCAAAAATCAACCCCTTAAGCCCCAACTACACCAACATTAAAATTGTCCCGTGATACCTCATTTTAAAGCATTTATTGTGCCAAATTCAACAAAAAAAATAAAACTTAAATCTGGTTAACAAATAACGGAAATATTCAACGAAACTCTTCGAATATGAGGTAAAAACAATTCCGAGTCGTTTAGGTTTGATAAATAAATTGAAAATCACTTTGTCAGTCAATGCAGTTCGTTTTGTATTTGACACATTTGAAATCCTAATTATGATGTGGAGATCCGAGAATGAGAAGCCAGCTCGAAGTTTGCGATATGTTTAAGAATGTTTATCCCGATCAATAAACGAATTACAATCAAATGTACGCAAAATTGATCAAAAATTTGAACCAACGCAACGTACTTTGTAAAATATGTGCAAACGGTTCTAAATCAACAATCGTTGGTTTATGTAAATTGGCGATAACATTTTTCTGCATCGAATGCATATTTCATATCGAGTTTATTAAAACTGAAAAAGTATATATAATAGTAAATAAATATTTAGTGCTGTGATGTAATCAAAACACTTTCGTTAATCTAGTTTCTGAAAATTAAATTTCAAGTTTAATTTTTAACAATTAGAAACTCATTTAAATTTTTATTTCATTTTTTTATTGGAATGTTCTCAGGAATGCCCTAGTCACAATACTTCTTGAATGAAATCAAATGATACAAAACTAAGACGGAAACTATAAACCTGAATCTTCATTAAAAAAAAAATATATATATATATATATATATATATATATATATATATATATATATATATATATATATATATATATATATATATATATATATATATATATATATATATATATATAACACTCTCCCAAAAATGTCAAGTCACTTGATGTAACACCGAATGAAGTATAATAATCTCCATATTGAGTCAATATACCATCGGAGATACGATGAAGTACAATATGTTTTAATATTTTGTAGAAAGACGAATCTACTAATCTTTACTGAATTTCATAACACTCGTGTTATTTTGTTTTGACATTCTATAAAAAGTTTATTTCTACACCCTTACTTCTTTCTTGTATTCTTAATATAATTAGCCTCTTGTAATATTAATTAATCAGTGCCAATGTTTATTTTTGTTGTTTTCGTGAACTAAACTTATACTAATACTTTCTTTGACTGTGTTATCTATCCACTATAAGACTTTACATATTTAGTTAATAAGTTTACTAATGACATTTATTTGAACGCTATGCTTATTTATTGAGTTAAGGGGCGTTTTGAATATATGACCTATTTTTGGGAATAGATTTCATCTTAATTTGCATGGTTAGATAAAGGTTTAGATTAGATAATCAATGAGTTCCACATTATGTATTAATTATATTTGGGAATAAAATACACGTTTTAGTAAAGTAAAATGTTGACAAACTCTGTGACTAAAAATAATTGTTTTATTCCCAAATGAATATTTTTTATGAAAAATTTTTATTACCTAATCTAAATTATATCTAGCCATGTAAATTAATGTTATATTTATAAAATTGTTTTAACAATGAAAACTATTCTAAAACAATAAATAGGTCTACATATTTGCATATTCATGGTACTCATAATGGAAATATGTTCAACTACAGACTACTGGTATATATGCTATGCTATCAATCATCATTGGAATGTTGTTTATATACAGTACTGCCAAAGAGTATATAAAAAATACATGTAAAACATAGCATATGTCAAAACACCAAAGACATTTTTTTCAACGTGTAGATAATTCGGAAATTATTCCATTTGTGATTTACTCCTCCATGCTGTCTTGCCTTAAATAAGTAGTATTTTGAAGATGTCAAAACTTTTGGTGAACATTTAATATATATTTAGGAAAAAGCTTGATTCATTTTTGGATGTTTTTTAAGAAAGGCAACCCCCGACGAAATCTTATGCACAAAATTTGTCCTGCCATTTACCTACTGGTGGCATCACAAACCACACCTCTTGGGATAATTCGAAAGAAAAGTGGAATCAATTCTTTACTAGGAGACTATTTCACACAAATGATAATCTTGAATACAAACCGATTTAGTTTTCAAAAACAAAAAAAAAAACTAGTTGTGTACCTTTTTCGACAATATTAAAATTCAAAACAAAACATTAGACACAAGCAGGAGTTTCAAATACGTACAATTTTACTGATCAATTGTGGTACATAAATGTAACCGGGGCGTATTAAAAACCCTCCTAGAAATCGTGATGCAGTATCAAGAGCAAAATAAACATGAATAAAGCGGAACCGAAGTCCGCACAAAAGAAAAATGCTTTTGTGTGCCATATACAATAGTTTATCAAAGGGTAGTAAGTATATATTTTTGTGAATATGAATATAATTCTTATTATACAGAGAGTATACAACAATGAAAACAATAGAATTTGCATTTAAATTTGAAATTAAAATTATCGATACAATCCATATTCGGTTATATCCCAATCAGGTAGGTATTCACTAATTCAAGTGACCCACGTATTTTACAAATTTAACGCAAAATAAGTTTGAATAACTGAAAAGACCAGGAATTGATCGATGGGAGTGGTATCGGTGTACAATACTGAATTAGACCAAGTAAATTTCACTACATGTTACTATGATAATAGACAAAATGTATTTTTTGTACGGTCTCATCTCATTCAAATTAAAATATATGTATGTATTACCAAATAATTATTCCGTAAATATGTACAATTATAAATTCTTAATATACTTTAAAATAAATAGGCTAATGAAATGCTATTAATCTTCTAGGAATCTAGGAGATAAATGAGATGAAAAGATGTGAAAGAAGGCAAAAGTCTTGAGGAAATTAAAATAAACTTTCAGAGCGGAATTTGGGAAAGTAGTCTTGAATTAAATATGTCTAAGAGTATCAAATTTATACAGTGAATCACATTATTAAATTCATATATTTTCTATAAGGGTAATATCCGAGTATCAGATCTACATATTATGTACATAAATATAAACAATACCGTTATTACATGTATAACTCAGGTTTATTTAACATATTTATTATGTCTATATTTTGTAATATAGAATTATATGTAATATAATAAAATTCGGACACGTACCATTAAGAAAGAATGTAATGAAACATGTTTGATACGTTGTCCTAAAATATAGGCAATTATTAATTGATTTTGCTTAATAAGTTAATAATGCTCTTGCTCTCAAAATGTTCTAGTGACCAAAAACATAAACAACCTTAAAATTAATTCATTATAGCCGATAAAATAATAAACGTATACAAAATATCTCACTACATGTCTCACTACTTTGTTCCCCAATGGTACATCAATTATACTGCCGTTTGTCGGTATTCGGTATGCCTGTCACAAACCAGTACGCCGCTGTGTACAGCTAATGGAGTTTATATATATATATAAAAAAGATAGATTATTAGTATAAAAAAGTACACGTTTATGTGACGAGGGATTTATTTAGAAGAAATTCAGCCTCATATTTTTGCTAAGAAAAGTGACAAATGAACATTAGATTTCTACTATAAATTATCATAGATTTAAGCAAATATGCAATTTAAAAGTTTAAGTATTGAAGTTTGAGTACATAGGTACGCATGTTTAAGATAGCAAGTATATTAATTTAATATTTTTCTATTGTATGCTCACATTAGCTTTAAGAACGTCTGGTAAATTTTAATTAAATACTTATTAATCAAATACTTTAACAGTAATATGTGTATTACATTAAGAACTCACCCATTGTGTATACTGTTGCAAACAATATCCAATTTCAACAATTCAAAATCCAAATGAGTCACAAAATATTCACTTGTAACAAACCACAAAATAAAACTAACAATCTCATTCAAACTCTCCGAGCTTATTCATACAAAGTGTGGTTACGTTTCTCAGTCTCACAGGTACAAAGCGAAAGTCTTGTTTTTTATGGCATATTTTGCTTCTTTCCAAGAGATGTCCGCAAAGTATGAACTTATTTCGAATCACACATAATCAATACACATTCACTGATACATTTGTAACGATTTTGTTAGGTTATTCTCCGAATTATTGATAAAAACAAACAATCTTGACAGAACCCAGACGCAATACCGACCAGCTTTCTCGCGTACAACAAACAGAAATGCCATAAAAATGCGAGTATTGGACGACAGCGCCCCCGTGGAGAATGTAGGAACTACATTACTAGGTAAGATCAGACATCCCCGAAGCGTCAATGTTTATTCAATAAAAGAATCGCTTATGACGGCAAGTTCAATAATTACATACATATATTTGATTGACCCCCACACTTTTGTAATTTCCATATGTACATAGTTTTAATGTACAAATACAATGTTTTTTATTTATCGCCACTATTCTCAATCTCGTGTTTTATGTATGTCCTGGTTCGGATTTACTGATACAGCAAACCACCTACCTAGTAGGGTTACTTTACGAAGACAACCCTAATTAGTAGGTAGATAAGGTAGTTGCCTGGGAAACAGGAAATAATTTTATGACTTCACTTATTTAGGAAGTAAAATAAATTGGGATGGAAGAAGCGATAAAGACATAAAACAAAGAATAGCGCAGGGTCGAGTAGCTTTTAACAAAAAGAAAGCACTTTTATGCTCGGGGGTAATAAATTTAGAAACAAGGAAGAGATTTTTGAAAACATATGTATGGAGCACGGCACTATACGGCTGCGAAACCTGGACGGTAGGGGAAGCAAATAGGAAGAAATTAGAAGCTTTTGAGATGTGGTGTTACCGAAGAATGATGAAAATACCATGGACTGATAGGGTTAGAAACGAAGAAGTATTGGAGAAAGTCGGCGAGAAAAGAAGTATGTGGAAAAACTTAAAGAAGAGAAGAGATAGAATGGTAGGCCACTTGCTGAGACATGGGGGAATAGTCCGTGATATTTTGGAGGCAGAAATAGGAGTGAAGAAAGGCAGAGGTAGGCCTAGATTAGACTACTGCTCGCAAATAGTAAGGGATGTAGGTTGTAGCACAATTAGCGAAATGCGTAGGTTAGCACAAGATAGGAGAAGCTGGAGGTTAGCGTCCAACCAGTCTTAGGACTGATGACCTAATGATGATGATATAAAATAAATAAAAATTATAGTAACGTCAAAAGTATTTTAAATTAAACGTACATTTCCTACAATTTAAAATAAATAGTTATTAATTATATAAGGGAATTAACAAGCTTTCGTTTCTCGAAATGAAACGTTTTTCGTTTCTTTTTTCTCGTAGATTAAAGGCTGTTACTTCCCGAATGTAATTCAATGTTTTATGACCACGGGCAAAATCGGTCAATTAGGAGGTGAAAAATTCTGATTTTGAAAAACGTCAGATTTGACAGATTTATTTTGATCAAGAATTTATTTTTTATCAAAAGTATTATAGACCTCTAATCCACGGAAAACAGACACATTAAACCTTCCTAATATAGTGGTTGTGGATAAACATTATTATTAACAGGCTCTCCATATATTAACAACCCCAAACTATGTCCAGTATGTAAGAATTTTCACAAAGTACATCTAAAAGTAATCCTAACCCAAAATTAATTAAAATGAATAAGACATATTTATAGGTAATTCTTAATCTGTATTTTAAAAACATGACATGTTTTTAAAATACAGATTAAGAATTACCTATAACAATTTGTTCCAGAATTTAATACCAATATTGCCAATTTAAGATCGTCAGGATCACTTGATTTAATGTACGCACTATTTCTTTCCGTTTTAATTTTTTATAAATCCAATCATTTAATTGTATTCGTCTATATCTTGTAAAAGTAGTGTCCTTTTATTTCATCGTGCTTTTTAAATTATTAACTAAACAAGGTACTGGAGGTTTATTCATTCCCCTGCTTCCCTAGGAGGGTCCTACATATAGAACAAAGCGACCCATTAAAAAAACGCTGCATTTTTCAATAGAAACAATAAGCATTATACTGAGGACTTCAAACTACAAACACGTATTCAAGCTTAGATCGAACAAATGTGCTGCATAATGAATATAAGTGTCTGGATTGTTGAAAACTCGCATGTTTTTAATAGCAAAACTGACTTAGCACTAGGCTATATTTTCCTCAAAATGTGTCGTGAAAGAAAGTTTAGGATTGAATGCAACAAGGTTAGGTAGCATAAATAATAAATACATACATATATATATATATATATATATATATATATATATATATATATATATATATATATATATATATATATATATATATATATATATATTGATTACTAATTTTACCAGACATATGAATTTACATCGACAAAAAATACGTAACATTATTGTAAATTAGAGCAGGATAATGTCAAATTCATTAACGTATGTACATTTTTTGTATGATGGTTCCTTTAAATGATTCAATCAAAATTTTTTATATCAAAACATCTACAACGCTGCAAAGATGCGCATGTGCTTCAAAAATGTTTAGATAATTTAGTATTGGTGTTAAAAAAATTATCTCAAATTGTTGAGGCGTTATTTCGTAGTGATCGCCTATTTTCGACTTTACCAAGAAAGTAAAAAATTATTTTATCGGATCCAAATAAACTTCTGTTTAAACATACAATTATAGTTCAACAAATAGGTGAAATATGTTTCGTAACATCACCAATATATCTAATAATTATTAACACTCTTAATAATCATGGAACCACCACAAGAATATTTGATTAAATAAATGGTATCGTAAAGTAACACGTTTATTCTTTTGAAGTAAAAATTTACTCAAGAATGTGGTAAGCCTTTTTTGTCATTTCGAGCACTATCTCATCATCCTGACGTAATAATAACTGATTAAAGGTACGTTGAAAAATGTCGATATTTCCCTATATTTCATTGTTCTCTTTCACTGTTATGTTTTTAAATATGGAATAGCCAATCAAGAATATTTTTTATGATTCTCTACCTCTCCATGCTTCGCGGTTGGCAATAGCACGACGAATTTAAAAATAGAGCAGAACGCATTCATTTGCCAATTATAACTTCATTGTCCCCTTTCTTGAATTATCAGCGATTGAACAACCTGACAACACACTGAGAACAATAAAAATGAATGATTCCTAAAAATATAGAATGCGCAATAAATACTGAGTATCGGTTTATTAAGATGTTGATAATTGAATATAGAAGGCATAGGATTGTACATAACATTACATTTATTAATACTCAATGATAGTTTGTCTAGACATCAAAGTAATAGTCCGTCATCTGCATATGACAAGCAAAGTGAGTTTAGCTGTACACATAATTTTACCAGTGGTCTATTTCGACCACTAAACTACGCTACAAGAAAATGATCGCTTGTTTCTTCGGACATATCGCAACTATTCCTTTAGAGGATCGAAGAGCTGTTAATGCTAAATGGTATACAACAATTTGTTTGCCAACGGTTTTCGATTAAATACGGAAAAACAACAAAAAACGGCGCATCATTCTTCATCACGACAGTGCCAGCTCCCATACAGCACGTCAAACAACTGAATATTTAAAGGAGAAAAATATCGAATGAATGTCTCATTAGTCATTATTACCCGTATTCATCCAATTTATCACTTAATGACTTTTACTTGTTCCCCACTGTCAAACAAAGGATGGGTGGACAGCGATTTTCATCACCTCAAGAAGCTGTTGAAGCCTTCCAAAACCATGTTTCTACGATGTCAACTTCAGAGTGGAGAAAATATTTCCAGAATTGGTTTGAGCGTATGCAAAAATGTATTGACATGAAAGCCGAATATTTCGAAAAGCAATAAAACACTTTGTTTCGAACTTGTTCATTTCTTTTCACTTTTTGTAAAAACTTAAAAGGCAGCCCTCATACAACACGATTCATAGTGTTAAACTCGACTTATTGTCTTTCGTCAACACAACACAATATAACCGTTTAATAAGTTTATCAGAAGTCCTACGCGAATCTAAAATTCAAATACTCGTCTCTGCCTTTTACAAAGATATCGATTGACATTTGCATAATGAATTTCACCTATCGCCACTTAATTTCATTCCACTGAATATTATAAACATTTCAGAATTGGCTAACAAACAGTCCATATCTTAAGACCTGTTTTACATTAGCCATCTTTGCAAACATGATACTGTCTAGTATGAACGAAAACGCCTTCCATTACAAAATTATTTAGGTCAACTAGTTAACACAATCTCTTTTATTTGTCTCATCCCGATTTGTTTAAAAGCCACAATTACTTTACATATATTTAAAATATATACACTTTCATTTGACAAGTTTATGTTTTCTGAATACACTGAAATTTTATCCCTATATCCAAGTCCATATTTATTTATTTCTAATATTAATTATAGAGATTATTCATATCTTTGAAATTAATCAATGTTAGTCTAGACTCTAAAGGTTGCAATTGAAATACAAATGGTAACCTCCGCTGTTATTCGGAAATTTAGATGATATTATACAGGGTCCTTCAATAGGGACGCTCGAAATTTGTTACGTTATAGCGACCATGTTGATAAAGCAACATCTGTAAATTGTGAATTGTTCAATAATGTAAGGTTATAGCGTTCAACAACGTGTGCAAATCATCAAATTTTATTGTCAAAATCAGTGCTCCATTCGAAATATTCCGCGCATTATGTGATTTTTATCCTCGCCACAACCAGTCTGCCAAGTCGACTATTCGACGTCTGGTGGCCAAATTCGATTCAAACCCGTTTGATAAATAATTCGCCAACACCCGTACGTCACCGAGACGTAAGGTCTACTGAAAACATCGCTGCTGTGTGTGGGAGTGTTCGGTAAAACTGGAGGCAGTCAATTGCTCGTCGTTCACAAGAACTTGGCCTTCCTGTGACTTCAACTTGGCGAATTTTGCGTCGGGACTTGGGTCTGCACCCGTATAAAATCCCATTCACCCAGGTACTTAAGATAAACGACCATAGACAACGCCGTGTGTTCGCTGATTGGGCTCTGGAACAGTTGGAATTTGACACAAGTTTATGTGAACAAGCAAAATTGTCGGATTTGGGACAATAACCATCCACAGGAGATACACCAGCACCAAATGCATCCCGATAAAGTCATTGTCTGGTGCGGATTTTGGTCTGGCGGAACCATCGGTCCTCGGTCCGTACTTGTTTCAAGTGGCATTGCCATAACCGTCAACGGCGAGCGCTAAGATCGATGGTAAGGAACTTCTTGTGGCCTAAATTGATGCCCTCAAAGTCAACATACTGAACGCCATCCAGCACATTCAGTCAGATTTATGCGACAAAGTAATCGAAAATTGGACCTCCGAAATACGTGCCACTAAGCAAAGCCGCGGCGGACACTTGAGCGACTTATATTCCATACTTAATGCCATAAAATATTCTTTCAAATAAAAAAAAATTGTGGATATCTCACACACAACTTGTTTTATTTATGTTTAAAAATCGAGCGTCCTTATTAAAAGACCCTTTAGGTACATGATTCTAGAAGGCGGTATCAGGTAATCCCATACTGTAGGATTCATATATGGACCCATCAATATGTATATAAACTGGCTGTAGCAATTTATCAGTCTAACCTTCATATAGAAAGTATACACTTTTCTTGCAGTAGACATTTGCATCCTACATGATAATAAAGGTGGTAATATTTTGAAACTTGTATTCACAATACATAGTTGTCTTTTCCATTAATAATAAGCATATAAATCTATGTTTATGACAAATAATACAAAGTAATAAATAAGTATATCAACGCCCCCTTATCTAGAACTATATGTAAAGAAATATGGATTATGGATATGAAGTTTTCGGTTCTTTTTGCCTTAGGTTATTTTAATTCAAATCAATTCCTTTTCATTTAAATTAAAAATGCAAATCAATTTGTGAAGCAACAACATAAAAACGCGATGTATACATTTGACAGTAGTATACATTACAGGTATGAACTGTATGTATATAATTCATTTAGTCGATCAGAGGTTCCCAAAATGTAAGGGATATATTTATAAATACTTGGAAAAATCCAATATAAATATAGAATAATGATATGGAAAAAAAATGTTTTTACTAATTGCTTACCTCACGGCGAAGCTCTGGTAACTCCAAATTATGT
Source organism: Rosalia funebris (assembly GCA_037954035.1). NCBI lineage: Eukaryota > Metazoa > Arthropoda > Insecta > Coleoptera > Cerambycidae > Rosalia > Rosalia funebris. The sequence continues at coordinate 27,224,373 of JAZFAV010000009.1, read as the reverse complement.
TGTTAAGTATACATGTTTTATATAATCAAATGTTCTTATAGGATCAGAATATGAACAACTATTTGGGAAATTTCAATAGTAAATGAATATTCTGAATTACAATACGTCGATATATTATAGATGCAGATGTTACTAAAAATCATTAAGATACAGTTCACTTATGGCTTTGCCTTTTGACTTACCATCTCCGATTTCAATCAACAATAAATTTTTAATTTTTTGCGTTATTTATGTATGAAATGCATGTATATATATATATATATATATATATATATATATATATATATATATATATATATATATATATATATATATATATATATATATATATATTACATGTATTTTTACGTTATTTGTACATGACATTATTATGTTTGATTTAATCATGTTTATAAGATAAATGTTATGCTATAAACTAAGTATATTATTATTATATCTAGTACTATTTTCATCATTTATTAAGTATAAAGATTAAGTAATATTCATCTTCCATAATTTACGACAATTACCTATAAGTCATTAACAAATATATTAAATCACAAAACCCCCGAAAACAAAACCATAAGGCATTCCAGACGAAACACGAAAGTCAATCGACTTGATACCATTATACGAGTGTGCAACATGGAGTACTCGATCTAAAAGGTAAGATTCGGATAATTAAGTGAATATGAAAATCTTATTTTGTTTTGTATACGCAAAAGTTAATTACTTAAATTAGGTTAATTGGTTTATTATTAGTTAAATCTGTCAAGAACAGAATCAGTTTGGAACTGCATATCTAAATATTTTCTAATGTAAAGAGTAATGAATAATCATTTAGTAATTATTAAATATCCATTGATGAAACCGTACTGATGATTTAATTTGCCCACAAACATCAGAATAAGTTATATCATGTAATAGACGTAAAATATTTTACAAGGAGTTGAAGAACCTAGTTTATAAATATAGTTGATAATACATTTATATATACAGTGTTCATATACATGCATTATAAAAAACATATACAGTGAGCGCCTAAAGTCCCTTTTCCCTCTTTTGAAATTTTGGAACTGAGGGACCTTAAAGGAGCAAACATTGGCATACATACATTAAATTGTAAACAAAATATTTTAGTTAATAAATAAGGATATAATTATCAAAGATGGTATTACCGCGCCATTTTAAAAATTATAAAAAAAAAATAGTGTACGAGTGACATATCATTTGGATGCTACTTCAAATATCTATTCAAACGTTTTTATTTTAACATATTTCTTTTGATATTTGAAAAAAACCTTTTAAATTTAATACTGGTGTACCATCAATTTTAAAATATATACTCAAATACTGACAGCACAACACCCTGTTATATAATTCTTCTCTAGCCCGTTCAAGTGTTTCTGTGGAAATTAACCAGTCTTCTCCAATAATTCCCTGCATCAAACCTAATTCCCTGCATAAACCGATATTAGCGAGTTGCTTAGCATACACCTTAGATTTTAGGGTCATCATCATTAGGTCATCAGTCCTAAGACTGGTTGGACGCTAACCTCCAGCTTCTCCTATCTTGTGCTAACCTACGCATTTCGCTAATTGTGCTACAACCTACATCCCTTACTATTTGCGAGCAGTAGTCTAATCTAGGCCTACCTCTGCCTTTCTTCACTCCTATTTCTGCCTCCAAAATATCGCGGACTATTCCCCCATGTCTCAGCAAGTGGCCTACCATTCTATCTCTTCTCTTCTTTAAGTTTTTCCACATACTCCTTTTCTCGCCGACTTTCTCCAATACTTCTTCGTTTCTAACCCTATCAGTCCATGGTATTTTCATCATTCTTCGGTAACACCACATCTCAAAAGCTTCTAATTTCTTCCTACTTGCTTCCCCTACCGTCCAGGTTTTGCAGCCGTAAAGTGCCGTGCTCCATACATATGTTTTCAAAAATCTCTTCCTTGTTTCTAAGTTTATTACCCCCGAGCATAAAAGTGCTTTCTTTTTGTTAAAAGCTACTCGACCCTGCGCTATTCTTTGTTTTATGTCTTTATCGCTTCTTCCATCCCAATTTATTTTACTTCCTAAATAAGTGAAGTCTTTAACTTCCTCCAATCTTTCATTATTAATTTGTACTTTCGTTTTTGCTCTGCTCTCGCGCCCTCTGCACACTAACACTTTAGTTTTGTTTTTATTCACCCTCATTCCGTATTCCTCTGTCAACACTGCCTCCATTTCGTTCAATGCTGATTCTAGTTCCTCCTTACTAGATGCTAATACTGCTATATCATCCGCGAATCTCAGCATTTTTAGTTTCTGTCCCTGTACTTTAATCCCGAAATCTACTCTATCTTTTACCACATTAATCGCCTCTTCGATGTACAGATTAAAAATTAGTGGTGATAGCGTACATCCTTGTCTTACTCCTTTCCTAATACCTACTTCCCTTTCCTCCCCTTCTACTTCTATAACAGCAGTTTGCTCTATGTATAGATTGTGTACTACTCTCCTATCTCTATACTTCATTCCCGCGCTCTTTAGTATCTCGAACATTTTTTCCCATCTTACGTTATCAAAAGCTTTTTCTAAATCTACAAATCCTATATAAGCGTTCTTTCCTTTTTCTATTGTTTTCTCTAACATTACTCTTAGCGCCAGAATAGCTTCGCGAGTTCCCCTATTTCGCCTAAACCCGAATTGGTCTTCTCCTAGTATTTCCTCCGCTCTATTTTCCATCCTCTTCTGCACTATTCTAGTTAAGATTTTTGACGCATGGGAAGTTAGGCTAATCGTTCTAAAGTTCTCGCATTTGTCGGCTCCTCTCTTTTTCGGTATAGTAACGATAATGTTCCTCTTATAATCCTCCGGCATCTCGCCCGTTTCGTATATGTATTTTACCAGTTCAAACATCCTATTTACTACTTTCTGTCCCGCACATTTCAAAATTTCCGCCTGTATTTTATCTACACCCGGCGCTCTATTATTCTTTAGCCCCCTTAGTGCTATTTCAAATTCCTCTCTCAATATAGGTTTTCCTACATCTTCCCTATCGATGCTAGATTCTTCCTCTAATATCTCTCCTAATTCCTGACCCTCGTATAAATTTCCTAAGTACTGCTTCCATCTATCCGCTTTCTCCTCTCTTCCTATCAGTATGTCCCCCGATTGACTCCTAACATTTCTACTTATTGTTCCTACATCCCTGAAGTTCCTCTTAATTATTTTGTAAGCCTCATCGGTCTTACCTACTTGCAACTTATCTTCTACTTCTTTGCATTTCTCCTCTATCCATTGTTCTTTCGCTTTTCTACATTTTCTAATGATTTCCCACTTTATTGCCTTATACGTTTTCAGTCCTTCTTCGTCTCGTCTGTTTTTGTAGCCTCGTCTCTTTTGCATTAAGTTTAAGATTTCGTCCGTTATCCAGGGCTTCCTAGCTTCCCTTTTATCGTGTCCTAAAACGTCCGTAGCCGCGGAAGCTAGACTATTCTTGATACCCTCCCACTCAGTTTCTGCGTTCTTGATTTCGTCCTTACTCGTTTTATTTATTAATTGATCTGTTTTCTCCTGGAACTTATCTTTCATATTCTGATCCCTCAATATGTCTACATTTATACGTTTCTTATCCTTCCGGGTTTTCAGATTTTTGAACTTTAATCTAGCTTTCATGACTACCAAGTTGTGATCGCTGTCTACATCTGCTCCTGGATAACTCTTACAGTCTTTTACTTGATTTCTAAATCTCTTCCTAACCAGAATGTAGTCTATCTGATACCTGTCTATCCCTCCTGGCATTTTCCATGTGTACCGCCTCCTAACGTGATTCTTGAACAATGTGTTCGCGACTACCATCTTGTGCTTCTCACAGAATTCTATCAGTCTGCTACCTCTCTCGTTTCTGTTTCCTAATCCATAAGGCCCTACAAATTCTCCTTCTTTCCCCTCACCTACGACTGCGTTAAAATCTCCTACTATTATTAAATTTTCATGACCCTTCACAAATCCTATTACCTGCTCTATGTCCGAATAAACGGCTTCTAACTCTTCCTCGCTGTGGTTAGAAGTAGGCATGTATACTTGCACTAAGATTTTAGGGTAACGTCATAAAATAAGTCTAAGGGCGTTAAATCTGAAGAACAAACTAGCCACTCTATTGTACCCCGGCGTCCAATTCACCTATTCGGGGACTGGTCATTGAGATAATTAGAGGTGGAATTACATCTCTCCCATTAAACTTCCATATAAGAACATAGGTTTAACTATGCTGTTACCAAAAACGCGCACTGTATCAGGTTAAACATAGTACAACTATGGAACTATACGTTAATTTAGTCACATTTCGGCAATATTTTATACAATAACATTTTATGCATAATATACAATCCATTTTATGGAAAAACATTTTCGGTGGTACTATCGAAAATAAAATTTACTTTGCAAGAAAATTTTCGTCCATATCACTAATGGTGATATACTTTTGGCTAATAGTTTATTGTCACATGAGTAATGTTCCTCTTAGTTTTAAACTCTATTAATATTAGATACTTAATTTTAATTTTAATACAAAAATTGTTTAAAAGGATCTTTAAACTATGATATAAGTAAATCAAAGATGAGCAATGTATGAATCGTGTTGACACTTAATTAGTACTTAATATATCGTGGTCATATGAGGACGCAATATTACTGTTCTTATCTCTTTAATTTCTTAGTATTTGTTAAGACTATTAGTATTACTGCTTTATCCTCTAGACGGCGTATTATTTAGATATGGATTCTTTATATATCAACTTGCCGTATTATTTGAACCAATTTGAGTGATGAAATTATTTATAATCAAACAAACACTTGTTGTTAAATTTTAAACTTCTTGTGATGAATATTTGTATTAATATATGTATTGATCTTATAATATGTAGACATTATCAAATACATTCAGACATTTAATACTATCGTCAACGATTTTGAAGGAAATAAAATTATTGCTACATATTGCTTCAACGTAGTGACGATTTATGTCATGGCATTTTAGTTCAACATTCGTAGAAAGCTCAAACATTTTTTTTCATAAACAGATAAATGCCTGTGGTCTATTATATTTTTATAAAAAGGAATTATAAAAAAAATCTTACAGTGAATTTAATGAAAAAATGCATTCATGACGATCCATGAAAATATTTTTTGTTTATTATGCCACCTGGTGAGGATGTTTACTATGCTGCCTGCACTGATGGTGAGGAATTGCCACACTGATCTGACAACTTTATTGACATTATATTTCGATTATATTTCTATTAAATTTATATAAAATTATGGTATAATTTCCACAATTTCTATAAATCAAGTATATATAGTTTTTACAAAACTGAAACATTTTAATACCACTAACTTGATTATCGAAGTTACTGAATGTACAATTACAATTCGTTGCAGATGGCATTTAACTTTATCATCATTTTGCAGTTAAAATTTTTCAACAAACTACAGATGCTATAAACAATAGTCTTTCAAAAATCAAATACTACACAAACCCCCATAACGACTAAATCCATTGAAATCTAAAAACAAAAAAATGATATTTTTAAAATTATAATAATTTAATTAAATCAAACATAGGTTTGATTGAACAATATTGAAACAATAATTCAAAACAATTTCAACAATATTGAAAATTCCTTAATAGTGCAAACCTTTCATTAACAATTTATGAGTACATTTTAATAAAAACTGAAATTCATAAATCACATGAAACATATTACGAAGGACTGTTATGTCCTTTGATTAAAGTTATGATATACTAATAAAAATCTATTAACCGCCAATATGAAAAAGTTACTATATGAAAACCTAGCTTCATCCAAATTGCATGTTTGCATATTATCCTTTTTTAAATACAAAACTTCAAATAGATTACAAAATATTTACACTTGTATATTGAAAAGTCGTACACAATCAAAATACGGGGTACCCAAAAGAAACTGAACTGATGTTGGGATGGGCGGAGTTTTTATAGTACCGCGTTCTGCCACTAAGAGTGTATAGAGCTCCCATTCCCGAGTCAGTAAGCCAAACGTCGTCCCTAAGTGCCGTTACATACTCATGCGGATTATCCGTGCACTGCGCTCAGGACGACTTCCCCGCGTGCGGATAATCTGCGCAACTGTAAGGCTAGGCGCAAATTGAGGGGCGTATAGCACGTGTGAAGTGACGTGGCGCGATCGTAGCTATGAGTACGTGTCACTCGCGTAGAGTGGTGATCCGCATATCGAGACGTAGTGTTGATGTTGATTCGCGTAGCGCCCGCATCCAAAGAGCTATTGCGCAACAACTTGTAACACGTGTGGCGCGTGAAATTGTGTCTCGACCACAGGCCGCGCGAGCGAGAACAGACGCGAACTGCGCCACCTCGCGTCATGCCTCCAATTTGTGGTGTTTCATTGAATCCTATAGGTTATAAAAACACGCGCTGTGCTGTGTCGCGTCACAAACGCTAAACGCGCCTCAATTTTCGCCTAGCCTTATATTGAAGTAATTTAAACCGCGCACAGAATGCAAACAATCCGCATGAGTGTGCAACGGCACTAAGAAGGTTCCGTTCGGCTTGTGTAAATTTTTGAGAGTTGGAGGGAGTGCGAAAGTGAGAGTTGAATGAGAATATATTTTGTGTGCTCGTCGTTTTTGCAATGGCTGATTCTACTGAACAGCGCGCGGTCGTAAAGTTTTGCTTCTTGCTCGAAAAAATTGGCACAAAAACTCTTGAAATGTTAAAAACGGCCTACAAGGATGATGCTATTGGGAAAACTTCAGTGTTTGAGTGGTTTTCCCGTTTCAAAAGAGGTGAAAAGTCAATTCATGATAAACCTCGTTCTAGTCCTTCTTCCAGGGCTCGAACCGATGAAAATATTGAAAGAATTCACGAAACCATCCTGGAAAATCAACGACGGACAATTTACAAAGTTGTGGAGCTGTCTGGAGTGACTTGGAGTTCAGTTCAGCGAATTTTAATGGAAAACCTGGGGATGAAAAGGGTGGTTGCCAAATTCGTACCTCACACGGCCCTGTCTGTGCTCCAATTTTTGACCATAAATGGCACGACCCCTCTGCCTCATTCCCCTTATTCAACTGACCTTGCCCCTGCGACTTTTTTTATTTCCCCGAATGAAAAGAGACATGTAAGAAACGCGTTTTTCCAAGGTTGCTAGAGTGAAAAAAAAATGACGGAGGCACTGTTGGCCATCACAGAAGACGAATTTTAGAAGTGTTTTGAATAATAGAATAAAAGTTTATACGAGTGTACCAGTGCCAGTGGAGAGTACTTTGAAGGTGATTGAAGGTTTTTTATTTAAAAATTAAATAAACAAAATTAAAAATAAATAATTTCGTTTCTTTTGGGTGCTCCCTCGTATGTGTAAATTATTTTCGTTTACAATGCCTTACCGTAGGAGAGCCTTATTCTAGCGATCATTCACATATAATTCAAATTGTACTTAATTTTTCTTGTACTTGAATTCATTTTTCCGGATATAATGATTAAGAATATTTAGAAAAAAAAATTAAATAAAAAATGAAAAAAAAATTGAATCAAGAGGCGGTTACTGAACTCACAAATCATTCATCATCATTAGGTCATCAGTCCTAAGACTGGTTGGACGCTGACCTCCAGCTTCTCCTATCTTGTGCTAACCTACGCATTTCGCTAATTGTGCTACAACCTACATCCCTTACTATTTGCGAGCAGTAGTCTAATCTAGGCCTACCTCTGCCTTTCTTCACTCCTATTTCTGCCTCCACAATATCGCGGACTATTCCCCCATGTCTCAGCAAGTGGCCTACCATTCTATCTCTTCTCTTCTTTAAGTTTTTCCACATACTCCTTTTCTCGCCGACTTTCTCCAATACTTCTTCGTTTCTAACCCTATCAGTCCATGGTATTTTCATCATTCTTCGGTAACACCACATCTCAAAAGCTTCTAATTTCTTCCTACTTGCTTCCCCTACCGTCCAGGTTTCGCAGCCGTAAAGTGCCGTGCTCCATACATATGTTTTCAAAAATCTCTTCCTTGTTTCTAAGTTTATTACCCCCGAGCATAAAAGTGCTTTCTTTTTGTTAAAAGCTACTCGACCCTGCGCTATTCTTTGTTTTATGTCTTTATCGCTTCTTCCATCCCAATTTATTTTACTTCCTAAATAAGTGAAGTCTTTAACTTCCTCCAATCTTTCATTATTAATTTGTACTTTCGTTTTTGCTCTGCTCTCGCGCCCTCTGCACACTAACACTTTAGTTTTGTTTTTATTCACCCTCATTCCGTATTCCTCTGTCAACACTGCCTCCATTTCGTTCAATGCTGATTCTAGTTCCTCCTTACTAGATGCTAATACTGCTATATCATCCGCGAATCTCAGCATTTTTAGTTTCTGTCCCTGTACTTTAATCCCGAAATCTACTCTATCTTTTACCACATTAATCGCCTCTTCGATGTACAGATTAAAAATTAGTGGTGATAGCGTACATCCTTGTCTTACTCCTTTCCTAATACCTACTTCCCTTTCTTCCCCTTCTACTTCTATAACAGCAGTTTGCTCTATGTATAGATTGTGTACTACTCTCCTATCTCTATACTTCATTCCCGCGCTCTTTAGTATTTCGAACATTTTTTCCCATCTTACGTTATCAAAAGCTTTTTCTAAATCTACAAATCCTATATAAGCGTTCTTTCCTTTTTCTATTGTTTTCTCTAACATTACTCTTAGCGCCAGAATAGCTTCGCGAGTTCCCCTATTTCGCCTAAACCCGAATTGGTCTTCTCCTAGTATTTCCTCCGCTCTATTTTCCATCCTCTTCTGCACTATTCTAGTTAAGATTTTTGACGCATGGGAAGTTAGGCTAATCGTTCTAAAGTTCTCGCATTTGTCGGCTCCTCTCTTTTTCGGTATAGTAACGATAATGTTCCTCTTATAATCCTCCGGCATCTCGCCCGTTTCGTATATGTATTTTACCAGTTCAAACATCCTATTTACTACTTTCTGTCCCGCACATTTCAAAATTTCCGCCTGTATTTTATCTACACCCGGCGCTCTATTATTCTTTAGCCCCCTTAGTGCTATTTCAAATTCCTCTCTCAATATAGGTTTTCCTACATCTTCCCTATCGATGCTAGATTCTTCCTCTAATATCTCTCCTAATTCCTGACCCTCGTATAAATTTCCTAAGTACTGCTTCCATCTATCCGCTTTCTCCTCTCTTCCTATCAGTATGTCCCCCGATTGACTCCTAACATTTCTACTTATTGTTCCTACATCCCTGAAGTTCCTCTTAATTATTTTGTAAGCCTCATCGGTCTTACCTACTTGCAACTTATCTTCTACTTCTTTGCATTTCTCCTCTATCCATTGTTCTTTCGCTTTTCTACATTTTCTAATGATTTCCCACTTTATTGCCTTATACGTTTTCAGTCCTTCTTCGTCTCGTCTGTTTTTGTAGCCTCGTCTCTTTTGCATTAAGTTTAAGATTTCGTCCGTTATCCAGGGCTTCCTAGCTTCCCTTTTATCGTGTCCTAAAACGTCCGTAGCCGCGGAAGCTAGACTATTCTTGATACCCTCCCACTCAGTTTCTGCGTTCTTGATTTCGTCCTTACTCGTTTTATTTATTAATTGATCTGTTTTCTCCTGGAACTTATCTTTCATATTCTGATCCCTCAATATGTCTACATTTATACGTTTCTTATCCTTCCGGGTTTTCAGATTTTTGAACTTTAATCTAGCTTTCATGACTACCAAGTTGTGATCGCTGTCTACATCTGCTCCTGGAAAACTCTTACAGTCTTACAAATCATTACATAAATTTAAAAAAATCTAAATATTTTTAAACAATTGTTAGGTGAATTGTTAGGTTCAAGTGAATGGTGACTTGGGTACATTTCTACCAACTGTAAATTTCCATTTTGCAAACTTGGGAATAAAGGCGTTTATTGTTATTATTATTATTAAAATATGGTTAGGGAGTAGGAAATCCCAAACGTATAGTCTACGTGGGTCATCCTGTATCCATTTAATTTGTGATGATGTCGGTGATTAATATTCAATGATATTTAACTAGCGGCCGGCGCTGAGATAAGCCCCGCTAGATCAGTGCCGATTTAACTAAAATCGCCGGCCAGCGTTACCTCACAAAAATAACCATTATATAATCACCAGAAGAGAGTCGGTCATCAGACGGACAAGTTAAATTATTAACGATATTCTATTAGCCTTCATACAGCGAACTTTACTTTTACAACCTGTCCGAGTCAAATATTCCAGCTATGCAGAGTCGCCATGAGTTAGTTACAAGAACAGTTATAGCAGTGGAATATACGAATACGCCTTAGTTTCTTTCTACGGTTGACTATTAAGAGAGAATACCCGCTGATTGCGTTCAATTAACATGCAAGATATCATTCAAGACAGGGGCATTCACTAAATAATTTAGTACACGTGAACCTAACACATTCTTCCTGATTTCCTGAGACTTATGTGATAATTGCCCTTGCAAAATCAAAATTTTATGAAATTCAAGTTTCAGTACATTTAATGAACAAGTACTATTCATTTTATCGCTATTTGCCAAATAAAAGTTTTTATGGCTAGGCTCAGGTAGACTCTTCCGTTTATCGGCAAGATAAGAGAGTTTTTTTTAAACTCTCTTATCTTGCCGATAAATTATCTTATCTTATCATAAAAGCCGATCTTATCTTATCATAAAAACAAGCCAAGGTTATATTTTGAGATTTTTTTTATTTGGCAAATAGCGATGAAATAAACTATACCATATACTGAAAGCATATGATACTTCACCATCTATTCTTGTTCAAAACAATACCGGGGAGCTTAACTTGAAAAAATAATCAGTATCGTGTGATTTGATTTGTATGTATTAAAAAGCTCATCAATAATAGGAAAAAGTGTGATATTTCTCTGTGTGTGTAGAAGAAAGAGTGAGCGCAGCATTCTGCTATTTATTTAGACCAGGCTATTTACAGCGCACCTCTTGGGCGGTGCGATAGAGACTTGTTCCCATTCTTGATGAGCAGTGCCGATTATATAGTTAATAATTGCATACCAATTAGATTTTACGAAAAACTACTGTCGGACCCTGATAAAATTCCAGACAACGAAAAATATACATATAAATTAAAAACACACAAACGCACATCATAATTCCATAACAAAGGGGTTTAATAGTTCTATTTATGATTCATAACTAAATTTGTATACGCATATGGTATATACAGGGTTTAGAAAATGTGTCAATTAAAGTTTTAGGATTGTCTTTTGCAGCAACTCTACTTTTTTTTAGATGAAACGTTATCTGTGAGTATTTACATAGACAACCCTGTATATTTTACATGTTTAAATAGACTTTTTAAACAATTACAATACTATAGGATTCGATGTGTGCAACTTTTGTGCGGTTTACTAAACATAATAATAAAATAAAGAGTATTAAGTATTTATTAATTTAATACATAATGAAATCCTTGACATTATCGTATTTTAATTGTGTTATAATTTGTTATATTATTAAAAATCTTAATCTAAAACTAATTAGGAACAAACCAAGATAATGCATTCAATATACAAGTTATTTTAATTATCTTCTTAATCTGCTAGAAAAACCAAAAACTTCTGTACCAAAGCTAAACTTATATCAAAAGTATTAGCAAAAAATCGGTGGAAATTCAGAGAACTGAACCAGCATTAATGTTGGGGAATTATTGCAAATTTTAGGTCGCGCCTTAAGGAGACACAGGGACGTGAACGAAGGCACTTTGACGATGTTATTTTTCATACATAACATTCTAGTTTCCAACAGTGTAAACTTAAATAAAAAATAGTGAATATAAACATCTTCTTTCATAACCCCGTTTTATTCGCCTAAAAAGAGGAAAACATTCCAGGACACCTGTTGCAACAATTAAATTAAGATGATCCTTATAGGATAATTCAATTGTATCAGGAAACTTTGAAACTAATGGTAATTTTGTCAACAATATAGTATTTTCCGATAAGTCAATATTCTGTTTGAATGGTTTTGTAAATCATCATAATTGTTGATACTGGACAGATCAAAATCCTCACTGGATAACATAAAGTCACGATCAGTATCCTCATAAATTAAATCAATGGCCGGGGGCACTCAGAAGGAACATGGGACCATTCATTCTTAGAAAAAACAAAGTTGAATTGTTATTCATAACTTTATCCTGAGAAGTGGCTATAATCTTCAATGCCGCAACAAAAACAGGAGACCAGTTTTAACGAACACTGAAAGATTGCACGTTTCTTGATGCGCGTTTCACCAACCAAATTGGCATAATCGGCGGATGATTAAAACTGAAAACAGTTTTAATTATCTTCCGATGATACAGTAATACGATGGATGTTAAATTATAATACAGAACCATTGCTGTTTATTTTATAAACAATTTAATCGAATATTCATAGTGTTTTTAATAAACGCTACACTTACTTCAGACGAGGTGAATCGAGGTAAATCAATCAGATGAAGTGAGTCGTACAGTATAATAATCACATCAAGTTAATTTTGACGTAAACGCTTGAATATACTTGAATCGAGGTTCATTAACTATGGTATATTGTTGCGCGAATACTCGTTTTATGTATGGCTACACATACGAGGTGTGGCTATAAAATAACGAGACTAATGCTACTACAGACGAACTACGCATGCGCCAAAGTCATACAACCGACAGTGTTTGTAGACATATAAATCTGGCCAGGGTCTTCGTTTCTATAAGAGCTTTTTTTTGGTTTGCCGGAAAAATGATAAGTGTTTTAATAGAGCAACGAATTGGCGTGAAATTTCATATGAAACTTGGAAAAACCGCTACTGAAACTTAAAAGAAGTATATGGCAATGAATGTTTATCACGTGCATGGGCTTTAGAGAGGTTTAAGCGTTTTCAGAATGGCTTAGAAAACGTTGAAGATAACGCACTCCCGGGACGCCCTTCCACGTCAAAAATGGATAAAAATATTGAAAAAGTCAGTAATATGATCCGATCTGACCGTCAGTTAACTATTCGTGCGATTGCTGAAACTATAAGAATTGGCAAAGAATGCGTAAGGCAAGTTTTACATAATAATTTTAACATGCAAAAAAAAGTGTGTACGAAAATGATACCGAAAATCCTCACAATCGAACAAAAACAAGCTCGTGAAAATATTTGTACTGACAATATTTGTAGACTATCCGCCTTATTCGCCTAACCTGGCACCATGTGACTTTTATCTGTCCCCAATGTCAAATGTTCATTGAAAGGAAGAATATTTCAGACCGTTGAAGCTGTGAAAGAAGAAGCGGCACGCGTCATGAACGATCTCACAGAAGAAGATGTCCAGCACTGTTTCGAACAATGGAAAATTCTCATAGAGTGGTGTAGTGATGGGGGAAGGGTGTATATTGAAGAAGATAATTATTAAATATGTATAAACTTAAAATACACAGTTTTACAACATCAGTGTCGTTATTTTGTAGTCACACCTCGTACGCTACAAAATACATTGTAAAATTTGACAACAAATTCACACCAAGCAGGCTAATGTATAGAAACACACTAGTTTGAAAAATAGATACTATAAGACGGTAGTACACTTTTATATAAAACTGTACATAACAGTGTACAGTTTTATATTGTACACCGTCATAATTGTAAAATTTAAATAGGCGTAGGTTAAGTTTTAAACCAGAAATAGTGAAATTTTACATTATATTCACTTCACGATTTATCTTTAGCTCTTTGTAGACACAAGTGAATTAGGAATAAAGAGTATTTAGTTTAGAAGGTACAAGCCTAATTTATTATGAAGAATGTAGATGTGTATTGATAAGAATGGTGGACAATTTTATAAATGTCTTCATTAAAGCCTCTCTTCTTTCTTCATTGTACATTTGTTCGTTCTCTTTTTTATACATTCTTGCTACATTCCTATCCAAACTGTCCATATCAAATAGGCACTATTTATTTTACTGCAGTCAGTGAGAAAATAGCTTCAACACAAGCATCGGTTACATTTTTCGTAGAAGCATCTCTCACCGACATTTACCAAATTCCAAGATAAGATCACAAACTGTCATGTGCATTTTTTATATTTCTTGCATAATTGAACTATTTAATTAAATTAAGTTTGACACATACAAAATCGGTTGTGTACATGAATAAAACCATCGATATTGTTATTTTTCTAATAATGCACGATATTTAAATTATTATCACATTCATCACTACACCAACGAATACAAACTAAAGTCTACAAATAATTTCCAATATAAAAGTGCTTAAATAAATTTTGTAATATTTTTGGATTAACTATCTTAGATATTATATTTTAAAAATTAGTAACCTACACAGTGTGGCATATTTGGTTAGTTCGTTATAAAACGTATAAGTACTACATTAAAAATATATGCATTCAGTTTCATAAATAATAGACGGTAAATTCATGCGACCAAAATAACTCTAACTGTATTGCAAAACATAAAATAGACATTTCAAAACATTTCGTATAAATAAATAAGCAGTGCAAGCTCCATTTCTTCCATGGAGGTCGACCTTGTCAAAAAATTGACGGAACTAATGATCGCCTTTAGCAAATGCAAAGTGCCAACCTACTTTTGCAAAATCAGGAATGAGCATTTCGTAAACAATACTCAACCAGACTACCACGCAGATCCTTTTTTGGTCACTCTAATACGCGTCTTTAGTTTTATTGCGTGGGTTTTATCGGAATCAGAAAAAGTCATTTAAGGGGGTTTATAAATTAACTCACCTCGATCTGGGCAGGAACATCGATCCATCTATGAACACAGATCCTGACAGCAAAATGTACCAGCATGTTGACAATTCTCCAGTACTGAAAAAAGAGTATTACATTACAAATTAAAGTAATAAAATGCAGTCAGAAAATTTTCAATTATTTAATAATAAAAAACATAAAATTAAATCTCCTTTATTAGAAATAAAAAGTGATAAGTTTCAAAAGAAGTAATAAACGTTATCAATACAATGCAAAGTTTTACTTTGCAGAGGGTAATTTTCTAAGGTAGAAGTAGAAGTAAGTAGAAGTAAAAGGAAGAAGTAGAAGTAAGGTTTCTTATAGTATTTAAGCAAGGGTAATAATCTCCTTATTTCAGTAATAAACGTTAATTTCAGAAATGTACACAAGACCCTTGCTATATATTATTTTTTTATTACAAAACCTTTACAAATAAATATCTTAGGGTACAACCGCGGTTTGCTTTATGGAATATGTAATCATTTATTCAATTTAAAACACTATCTCAACTCAACTAACCCCTTCATGTAACTGAGCTTATATGAAGGGGTTAGATCCATATATGTAACATAATATTCTTAAAATGCACTGTTGCACAGAACAATATTGCTATATACATATAAAAAAAAATACATCTTAAATGTATGGAAGAAGAAAGTAAGGCGGAAGGAAAGACAGAGAAAAACACTCCAATTGGTATATATGTCAAAGCGAATGTTTGTCTGTTTCTATATTTTGAATAGGCTCCTACACGGTCAACTGATCGTTATGAAACACAGATCCTGACAGCAAAATGTACGAGCATGTTGAGAATTCTCCAGTACTGAAAATGAAGTTTTTAATTTCAAATTAAAGTAATAAAATGCAGTCAGGAAATTTTCAATTGTTTAATAATAGAAAACATAAAATTAAATATCTATTATTGAAAATAAAGAGTGATAAGTTTCAAAAGAAGTAATAAACGTTAATTTCAGAAATGTACACAAGACCCTTACTATATATTATTTCTTTATTCTTACAAAACTTTTACAAATAAAGATCTTAGGGTACAACCGCGGTTTGCTTTATGGAATATGTAATCACTTACTCAATTAAAAACTCTAGTTCAACTCAACTAACGCCTTCATATAACTGAACTTACATATATGAAGGAGTTAGATCCATATATGTAACATAAGATTCTAAAAATTCATTGTTGCACAGAACAAAATTTCTATATCATATAAAGAAAAATACATGTTGAATATATGGAAGAGAAAAGTAAGGCGAAAAGAAAAACAGGGAAAAACACTCCGATTGGTATATATGTCGAAGCGAATGTTTGTCCGTTTCTATATTCTGAATAGGCTCCTACACCGTCAACTAATCGTTATGAAATTTTGACCACAAATAATATTCGTCAAGAGCAGTAACATAGGCTTAACGCCACCCGAATCAGGCCGGTGTTTTACTTCATGTTTGGGGCGTAACAATGCGCGCCGGGTACCAGCCATGATAGTTTAATATAAAAAATCAAAGTTTTATCAACTGCTGAATAAGAATTGCTTTAGAAATTGTAATATGGTTGAGGTTATGTATAAATAAATTACAGTCTTCCAAAATATTTTAATAGGATTTTTATTACGGTCATAAGCCCAACACTGGAAAAATGTGTTCCAAGGTTTCTGGCATATAAGTTGCAAGTATATATTTCGCTGAAATTTATAGTGCACAATGTACATTATTATATGAGAACTGTATATACTCGTACTAATATGAGCTATCCATATTTAAGAAATAATTCTTATTATGTAGGCCTAGATTAGACTACTGCTCGCAAATAGTAAGGGATGTAGGTTGTAGCACAATTAGCGAAATGCGTAGGTTAGCACAAGATAGGAGAAGCTGGAGGTTAGCGTCCAACCAGTCTTAGGACTGATGACCTAATGATGATGATGATGATGAGGCGTGCGTATTAAATTTTAGGTGGAGTTGAGGGTTAGGGGAGTAGAAGAGATTCTTGTATAGTACGGGCGTACAGACACAAAGAGTGCGTAAATTTATTACAATCCAATTTAAACAAGAAAGTTTTATATTTAGTACATAAAAGGTTCTTATTTGCCTTCAGACTTGCCAAAGAGGTGTTTTCGCATTGTTCTGAACATTCGTAGTCTATAAGAAAGGAAGTGACCTGTTTAACCCAGTTATATATAGGATCAATATCATTGTATAACTTTTTAAGCCTATTACAGCATGCTCTACAATATCTACTATTATTCATTGATAGGAATTTAAATAAGCAATTAATAACTGGCTTAAAAAATACTAGAGAAATGTTCACTACTCCGCATTCACGCCTGACTAGAAAATCTGATGTATTTATTGACGAGAATATGGAGTCTTAAAGAATTTTTTATTTGTATCCGCTTCAAAGATGTCCAAGAATCGGATTGTCCAGATATGGGCACTATGAGTAATAGAATTTAATATTAAAGAATCAAATAGCTTGACACGAGAAGTGTAAGTGTTTATTTTTGATTTCGCGATTACTGATAATACTGCTCCTATATATTGCTTCCCTTTTACCATGGTTATATCTGCCATTTGGTTAAAAAATGATGTATATATAACTCCGAAATATTAGTACGAGTATTTGCAAACCAGCTCAATCTCTCAGCATTGTTTAAAAAACGACATATGCGTTTTAAAACAACCATGGTTTATTTTAAAAAGCGTATATATGTTCATAGATTCGTGCTTATTTTATTGACTGGTTATGATAAAGAAAATATTTAAATACATTTCAGAAAAACTTGAAACAGGTAATTGTTTTATTATTAGCTTTATTTATATAGGCAACTCCAATTTTTTTTCGTTATTTTTCGATAAAACGAAAACTTATTACGAGGATAAACATTACCATAAATACCGGGTGAAAGTTACGTGGTTATCAGGATGGTACCTTACTTGAAATAAGTTTTAAATTTCTATTTAATAATAAACAAAATTTTAGCATCAAATAATTTAAATCAAACGCTGAAACTGGGCGTTACTTTTAGGACTGCTTGAAGCGCCGAAATTATTCTAAAACATTATATACCGTTTATACGTGTGTATATCATCAACATTATTTGACATGTCGAAGTAAATCTCCGATTAAAAAAATCTCATGAAAATAATCAAGCGATGTGAATTGAGAAAACACATTGGCCACCTACTGGGAGAAATTTAATTGAGGAGAAATTTAATAATTGCTTTTACTTCCATTGCAAAACGTTATTTAGCTCCAGCCTGTTGGTACCAAATGTTTACATCAATTTTATTGATGTTACCGTCGTAACAGATAAGAATTCGTAACTCTGAAACTACAAAATTATGTATTTCAGCTCAAACGTTCACTTTCATAGGAACCAGCCTTTATATGAACCTTCATTATCTAATGTGGATTTCGTCTACTCCAGTTATCTACAGCTGTTTGTTGGTTGAGACAAATTATTGCTTTATAAAAAAATATTATGTTTTTTAAATAAACGATCTTCTTTGTATCTACTTGTACGAATTTACAAAATTATAATCGGCCGTAAATATTATATGAGTAATAGAAGACGCAATATGGACATTTTATACATGTAATATAATATTATTTTTATAATTATTATAAAATTTTATATCATAAAATAACATAAAATCATTTTTAGAGACATAATATACTCGGTGATAACTTATCCTGTAGGTTTACATGGATTAGTTTCAATATTTAGCAATATATTTAATATTGCAATAATTATTTCATTGTCTAAAAAGGATGTCCTACCAGATTCCGAAAAATATTTAATCCAATATTTCCGAAGTGGTGAAATTTTTATTTTACTACACTAACCGTAGGCAGAAATAAGGATACTTATTAAGGATATTTATTTAAGGATACATATGGATAATAAAGATACTTATTAAAAATTTACATTCTTCCTTTTGCGTTCTTGGTTTTTTATCACAAATAGATATATACTAATACTAACATTGCATATGAAACATATAATATATTTACTAAAAAAAGATTTATTTTTAAATACCACAAAAACGATGTAATTTTTACACTGAATGTTCAACTAAACGACACCAAATTTAGACTCTTCATAGATAAACGATCCATAGATATTTGGTAAATACGTAGACACAGTTAGGATTCCATGGCTCCACAACATTCTTAATTGTATACTCGTACAAATATATTTTCAAACTCAATTTTATCTTATCTTGATAACGAATACATAAAATTTAATAAACTGAATAAATAATTAAGAACAACTGCTGAGTAAATAATCAAATAAAGTCATCATCATATACGTCAATCTATTTAAAAAGTTTAAAGGTAAAAAGTAACTGTCATCGAAAAGGGTTGTAGGGAAAGATATAAAAGCTCAAATAATGCAATTTTAGAATTATAATTAACTTTTTAATTTCAGGGTCTTACTTAGTTTAAATATTAAATTACGCACAAAATTAATTTATCAGTTAATTGTGGACCACAATGTATGTATGTACAATTTGTATAATGGATCTTTGCGCGTGTATCAATTTAGTGACGAGGCACGGACGACATGTTACACCACTCGCAATTGTTACTTATATGCCACAATTACCAGCACGTATGTCTAGCGACATGTTTCAATCTACTACGTACGGCATAGGCAGTTAATGATTTGCCAAACAAAACGCAATTATAAAGTCACGTCTCAGTTTTATTGTATAATTTGATTCATTGGCATCTCAATATTTATGCAAAATTTATTTCATTTTTGTTTCATTTACTTTGATTTTTGTTGAATTTATTTCATTTACTTTGATGGAAATATCACTTCCATTAAATGTTTTTGTGGAGAACCTTTTCGTTATTCTATTTGTATTATATTAACTAGTATCCTAAAATGTGTTTTCGGTACAACACTGTAAAAAATGTCAGTTGATTGATTCATACGATTGTTACCTGTGACGCACACGCAAATAATCATTATACAAACCATACATACATATTATACGTCAAATTAAAAATAAAGGTGTCCCCCTGGAAGTAGGTACCTATATAGTTCTAATTTATTTCTACAGGCATATACAATGCTATCGAAGAATATGATAAATTCGTTAAAATGTTAAGAAATAACTTTTGGGAAAACTTTTGCACCCGTCAAATCTTGTTTTTAATTGCGCATATAATTTTTAAAATATAATTAATATATACAAGGTAATCCTGTAGGAGGTATGATGTCATCGAAATTTCATTTAATGGCAGCTCACTTTGTCTGTTACGGAATGCGAAAGAGCACATTTCTTTACATACTCCACGGTAATAATTACATTAGCATGAGTATACGTTAGATAAACAAAAATAAAGAAAAGTTATTTTGGAATTTCAAAATACTAAATTTAACACAATGATCATTTACAAAATTAACTAAATAAAATGTTGAAATTATGCACCGTTCGCTGCTTGACAGTAGTCAAGACGCTTAATAAATTCCTTTTGAACATTGTCAATAACTTCAGGAGGTATACACTTTATTTCATGACGAATTCTTGCTTAAATCTTCTAAATCTTTTAAATCCTCTAAATTCTCTGGCCTGGTAACGTATACTTTGCATTTTAGGTATATCCACAAAAATTAATGTAGGGGTGATAAATCTGGCGATCTGACTGGTCACTCAATAGGTCCCTTTCTCCCTATCCAACGCCTCGGGAATATCTCATCTGAATAAGGGAGGACAGGTGCTGTATAATGATGAAGTACACCATCTTGTGGAAAGAAAAATTTATAGAAATATTAAGTTTATATATTCATATATCTTTATACACTTTATATCCAGATATAATTTATATCTGGATATAAAGTCATTAGTGAAGGAATAAGGTTGTGTCGAAGAAAATCCAAATATCTTGCACCAGTTAGATTTATGCGAAAAAAATAGGGGCCCAGAATTCTTTCGTCGACTACACCACACTACACTTTCACTTCTTAGGGATTTTGACTGTAATAATATCTTCTCTCGATTTCCCAATAATAAAAGTTTGCCTATTGACGGCTATTTGAAATAAAAGTAGACTCGTCAGAAAAAAATATGTTTTTCACTAGATTGTCATTAATCCTATCATTGTAATTACTAATACTAATTATTATTATTGCATAGCTGTTGCATTTGCTCGCAGAAATGATTTCGCTGAGATAGCTCACGGACAACGTATACCTTATAAGGGTGATGCTTTTTTCAGAATTTTATGTACTGTAGGCGCTGCAATGTTATTACAAGAAGTCAATATTATAAACAAGTTGATATAAGAAATACAACGTGTAACTCCTAAAGTTATTGACAACATTCAAGAAGAATTTATTAATCGTTTTGGCTACGATCAGACAGTCAACGGTGCGCAATTTGAACATTTACTTTAATTGATCTGTTAAATAATCACTACCATTACATTTAGTATGTTGAATTTATTTTGTATCTAACCTATACCTACACTAATTAAATGTAATTACCGTAACCTATGTAAAAGAATATGCTCTGTGACATTCAGCAATAAACAAAGGGAGTTGCTATTAAAAAAATGTATAACGTCATACCTCTTACACGAATCACCCTGTATGTATTAATTATATTTTGCAAAATGCACAACTAAAAATAAAGTTTGACGGCCCAAGAGTATTCTTCCAAAAGTTGTTTCTTGAATTTTTAACGAATTTATTCATTTGTTTACGAAAGCGCTGTATAAAGAATTACCTTTTAAATTAGCCCTGCATGCCATGAGAAGGAAATGGTTCAATTGAAATTACTGTGCGTTATTTTCTCATTAATTGTTTGATTAGTTCTTTTTTTGTCCGACCTTGGTCTACTATGGATGTTATTATTAATGTAAATTTACTATTGCTTACTCTACCTTATTTGTTGATATTCTACATACCTGTTGATATATGTAGATAGGATTCGCCCAAACTAATCAACAGTATAGTATCGAAATAATATTACCTTTCAATTATAATAAAAAAAATATGGTGATATTAACGAAATTGTGTTTAATACGATGACATGAAGATAAAACTGCAGAATAGAGAATGAGATTTCGTAGAAAAATATAAATAAACAATAATTAGCTACATTAAGATAATTTTTTAATAATCCACGAACGGTAGATGGCGCTGAATTCGTCAATTTAAGAAATATAGAGAATATTTTTTTTACAAAATTTTCCTATGGAAGTATAATCGAATTCTATAAAATACTAGGTTTTAGAAATTGGCAAACGCCGTCTATCGTCCAATATTCTCAGAGTGCCACCCATAGTCCAACATACTTCCACTGATGATTCCTAATAAGGATAAAATCGCGATATGCAGTTTCGGGACAACCTGGTATAACTGAGAATTAATTAAATAGCAATAAATATCGGATTTTGTCAAAGCTTTGCTACACCCTTTATATGTTAAGGAAACACAACAGACGTAACAATATGCAATGAATGCTAAAATACTCACTAATAAAGGACATCGTTGGCGAGATGCTTCTCGTATCGCACAACCTTGCAAAGCGCGCGTAAACTTGAATCCCTTAGCGTTTGAAGCGCCTCCAACCCGCTGAGACCGTAATATATAACTTGGAGGTCCTGAAGAGACCTGCATGCTGGCGGCTTTGTCAGCGATCTGATCCACATTCCCTCCCAGTCCGTCATTCCACTACGAGATGGCGAGACCATCCCATCGCGCGTTACCTCACCGCCGGTTCGCGCTACCAACAATTCGAACTCGCGCATACAGGAACAATTTAGAACAGCACATGCGATACGCGAACAATCGTCTGAAAAAACCGTTGCTACGTTAACGATTTATTTTACGCATTATAACAGACGGAAGCAGTCTTCAGGAGGATGCGTCATTTTGAATTTTCTGAGAGGAATTTTTTGATTTGATGTACCGCGGAAAATCATTTTCAGAGTCAAATTCCACTAGTCTCCTGCAACAAAAATATTTTTTATTAGGAATTGAATATTATGATATATCTTACTTAAATAGTAACGTGACATTTAATATTTAAGAAATATCTGGTAACATTCATGCAATAAATCATTTTATTGAATAATTTTGTACATTATGTCACCATTATCATTAAAAAAAACTATAAATCGTTATAAATTAACAAATAAATTGTCAGAGACTACAAAATCTTAGGGAAACTCTATTGGATCACTACCAGGCTTGAAGTTCTTCTGCATTAAACGTATTTTTTTAATAGAAGAGAAACAAAATAATATAACACCTTATGGTGATTGAAACAGAATCGGTCATAAGGTTTGATATTCAATACATATTTAACTACCAGTCCAGGAAAAAATCTTTGCAAAAAAATATTGCCTAGTATTATGTAATTTGTTAATACAAATTATTTATTGTTTTGTTGTTTATGGAATATGATTCACGAGGACTCGTAAACCGTATCATCTACATATATAAAAAAACTATTAACGGTTACAAAATAACTAGGGCTGCTCGATTTTGTTAACGGAACATTGTCACTGTATATGTGCGCATACGTATGGGAACAGTGAGTCGGCGAATCAGCGTCTCAGTCCGATGGATCGACTTTCGCAGTAATTCTTAAACATCCATTTAGTGGTGTACCTACTGTGCATTTTGATACGAATATTTTTGCGTTGCTTAGTGCTAAATCATTTTGTCGAATGTAAGTAGTGTTAAAAAACGACTACTTGATCAAGTAAATAAGTTTACATAGAAATTTATATACTTAATAGGACTAAAATAAGGGAACAAATATAATGTACACCAGATTAAACCATGCATCCCTAGCCCTGTCCACCAAAAAAAATATTGAACAATAAAAAATCTTAATGAAACCCAAATTATTATACTTCGGAAAATGAGAACAGCACTACTAAAATTGCTATGTTGCGTATTATTTTACCATTGCTTACATTTTAAATTCTATATGTCTATCGATTTTACTAAATGTTCACCAAATTCAAAACGCTCAAATTCCGCGTCCGTGCTGTATATAATAAATATTCGTGCTATCCATTTATATTTATTCTTTCTCGAAAAAACTACTTGTGCGTCAAATAATTATTGTTACTCCAAAAATTAAATATGCTCGCGCATCTCTGCCTGTTGGTTCCA
This sequence comes from Rosalia funebris, assembly GCA_037954035.1. Classification (NCBI taxonomy): domain Eukaryota; kingdom Metazoa; phylum Arthropoda; class Insecta; order Coleoptera; family Cerambycidae; genus Rosalia; species Rosalia funebris. The sequence continues at coordinate 27,200,404 of JAZFAV010000009.1, read as the reverse complement.
GACAAGTTCTTGCAGGCTTCAGCTTGCAGTCGCACACTATGCTTGGTAGCTTTTACAGTGTGTGTAACCAGTGTATTGCCATGTGATAAACTAAAATGGCCGATGAAAGTTTACCAGGGCCGAGTAGTGTTCCAGACGAAGTTCCGCTGTTTCGTTCTTTTTCGGAGTCAGATGGAGAAGCTGATACGGTACAGCCTAAAAGACGGCGCAAGCAAGGTAGGATTTGGTGTCTTGAAAGAAAATTTTCGAACATTAAAAGTGCCGAAGAATTTATTAGAAATGAAAAACTCTGGTCCTTTCAGAAATGCCACTCTACGGAAGAAGGCGTAAAGCGATATTATCGATGTAATAAAGCCAAAAGTCGGGCAATCCAATGTTCAGCTGCACTCTATTGCTTGATGCATCCAGCGACGAGATAATATTATTTCGAACTGAAAAAGCTCATGACCATCAAAATTTGGAGTCCCAATCGAAATGTGGGTTGAGTAATGAGACGAAAAAAGAAATAGACAAATTGTACGAATTACGTTTGAAGCCCAAATCTATTATGAGCAATTTGAGCAAAATACAAGGGTTGACTCTACCGCCTATGAAACAATTGAACAATTATCTTACAATTTTACGTAAAAAGGAGTATGGATCTGCAGTAATCAGCTTAGGAGAACTAGAATCCTGGTTAGTGACCAACTCAGAAATACCTTCCGATGAAGTTTTTCTCAAGTTTTTGTTGCTGCATATGAAGTTTCTAAAGACGATTCAAATTCAAGCTTCAAATTTTTGTTATCGACCAAATATTTAATTGGCCTATCGCGGCAATGCAAAGTTATTCATGCTGATACGACCTATAAACTTATTTGGCAGGGATTTCCAGTACTCATAGTTGGAACCACGGATAGAGATAAACGTTTTTACTCCTTTGGTCTTGCTGTTACAACCACAGAACAAACAAATGATTTTGTGCTTTTATTTCAAACGTTAAAGAATACAGTTCTCTCACTGTTTTCCTACGATTTAACTTGTAAGGTTTTGGTATGTGACGCAGCCAAAAGTATCCAAAATGCGTTTGCGCAAATATTCGGTCAGGATACAATTATACGAATGTTCTGGGCGCATGCAAAAAAGAAGATGCAAGTACGAGTTGAGCAATCTGTGCAAAAGAAGTACCAGAGGGACATACTAAAGGATATTGATTTTTTGCAATGTGCTTCAACAACAGAGGTTTTTGACAGGGCCTGTGAAAAATTTCTAGATAAATGGAAAGACGAAAAAAATTTTGTACTTTATTTCAAAGACGAATGGCTCACTAAAAATCGTTGTTGGTATTTGAGTGCCGCACCGAGAACACCTGCCACAAACAATGCATTGGAGTCTTTTAACAGAATAATAAAAGACAAAGGTACACTTTCAATGAATGGCGTAATTCGGTATCGTTAACTTATGTTATTATTTTTAGGTACACTTCAAGAATTCGTAACACTAAGTTTCGTTTTTGTTTCGTGAATTTTATGTTGCATTTTTAATATATTGATTTATTTTCATGAATTCTTTACTTATTTCTTTTCCCCCATTTATTAACGAGACCTAATAAAATAGGATAGTTTTTACTTATAAGTGAAATTTAGGGTAACAAGAATAAAAAATCTGGGTATACTTTTCAAATTGAATGTGGTATAAAATATAGTAAACATTGTGTATTTTTGCTCAAGAAAGAGTGGTTTTAACTGCTAAATAATATAAATCACCGACGAAAATGAAATATCTGGGTATCATGTTAGAATTAAATGCAGAATAAAATTTGGTGAACATTTAGCATTTATAACCAACAACAGTTATTTTTAGGAATAAATAACATGAAAGACTAGCATTATGTCAATATTTGGTTGTCGTTTTAAGATTATGCATTTTCTTAATTTTGGTGAGCATTTAGTATTTTTGGGAAATGAAAGTATTTTTTTGTATGAAAATATTGGGTAAAGTTGGTAGACTGTTAAATACCACCCGTAAAATAATATGTATAGTTTGCAATAAACCTTTTATTGTGATGGGAATAAAGGACTGTACAAAACATGTAAAAAGTACACAACTCAAATATAAGAAGGTGTCCTAAAACCGGAGACTGAATTTATGTTTGACTTAATTTTTTAGCAGCAGCATTTTATTATTTTCAGCATTTCCACAAACTAATGTCTGTCTGTTTAGCAATTTGATTCTAAAGAGGAAATGATTCCTATTATCAAGGAAGGTTAAACGACATTTCAAGATATTTAATATAGATACATACATGGTTTAAGGGACGCAAAAAAATAATAGTGTTTTAGCAAAATTTGAGAACAATATAGTTTCCTTTGTGCGTTTTATCCATTACATAATCGCAACGATTATATTAATTATGCCAATATTACATCATTAGATGTCGAACGGTCATTCTCTTCATATAAGAACATGCTTTCACCACGTCAAACTCGTTCACTGAAGCACCTGTAGAAATATATCTAATGCTACAGATGTTTAACTAAGCTAGTGTAGTCGATAATTCTGTTTGGAGAGGGGGAGGGGAGTATCTTATAGTATTTTATAAACTATAACACGTATAACCAGCTGCTTATTAATAGTTTAGTACTTAGCATGACTTATTTCATTTTATCTGAATTAATATCAAGCCGCGAAGGTGACGCTTTTGGTATGCTAACGAAGCAAGCGGATCTAAAAATAATACATAAATTAGCAAGAACTACAAAAAATTGGGGAAATAATATTTCACCTATGGTACATGTTAATTGCAACAAAATATCAATTACATGTAAAATTAGGTATAGATGTTTCGGCTCAATATTTTTTATTTAAAATTATAATGAAGTAAAGAAGACTGTTACTGGAGTGGGTTGGAACCTTTGGTGTGAAGTTAACACTGACTTAGTTTTCCACAAAACACCAAAACACTATACACTACACTCAACGCCCGTTTCGTCAACAAAGTTGGCATCATCTGGAGATGATTAAAACTTTAACTGGAGATAATACCTGCCTTGGTTAACACTCCGTCGCCTTAGTTTTAACTGACTTTATTGAGATCCGCGGTGCAGTGAGAGGAGAGGGGAGTACGCGAGGAATGATGTGCAATTTAGCTAGCTCTACACTGGTGGCGGCCATTCAATTGGCCTTCGTCACCCTATCCATTTGTCAGGGAAAGTAATGCTATCAGATAATAACCGTATATCAACATAAAAATGAGAGGAAGCTGCAGTTTGTTGAAACAACATATTGATAATGATGATGATATTCCCTTGGTGAGGAATATCATCATCATCATCGCTCTTTGTATAAAGAATTGCTTTAATTGGAACTAAACTGAAGCTTCCTAGAAATTCTAAATATATTTACATCTTCCTAAATATTTAAAAAACACCACCCATCTCATAAACGATAATCCCTAATATAGAGTACTGTTATAATTTGCTTTATAAAAAAAGTTCATTTTTGTTAAAATGAATTCCTGTCAAAGGAATTTTGCAAAGGAAGTAAAACTTTACGGAATTCATTTTTGTTAAGAAAATATTGTCAATTTAAACAATAGACTATGGTTGTGTTGCCCATCTCCACCCCGAAGACACCTGACAGCTCACATATAAATCTAAATCGGCCAATCAATATCTTTCTAAAAAATAAAGTTGACGTTCAAAATAATAAAAAATTGTAACTATATTTTTTTATATTTTCTTTATAACTTATAACTTTTTCTTTATAAAGAAATTTTATCTCCACATTGAATTTGATTATATGTTCTACTTCTGTACAACTTTTGCTAACATCTATTGCAATAGACTTTTACCATGTTTCCTGCATTAAAAATCGTAAGCAATCTATAGAGCCTAAAGAACTAACACAATGGTTCTCCTGAGAAATTATCCTTAGAATCAAATATGTTTGGTAATTTACTTATTGTATAAAAGCTCAACTGGCATCCATATTAAGAATATCGAATAAAAACCCAACATAAATAAAAATTCAGTATACTGGTAAAAACATTCACGCTGTCAGAATTTATATTGCAGCAACGTAGAAACCTTGTACGGATTTGCACCGGAACTATAGTAAGTATTCATTGTTTTCTTTTACAATTATTTACATTTTACTACACTCATTTTCAGTCTAGGTATTCCTTACAGCACCTTTAGTTAACGTTATACTCAGGTGGGACGGATTGTGGGCGGATGAATGACTCAGCGCGTATATTTTTTCTTTTTATTATCAAATTTTATGAGGGATTCGCTCTCTTTTGCATATTGCCGTCGCACAGTACTACAACATATATAAACAATATATTAATTTATGGCAATATAATCTACCACATGGTAATCTGGCTCTTCAAGACTACGGTTCTGTCCATTGAGTACACATTTTGCAAAATCTTGCATCTAAAATCTTACGTCTGATATGCTTTTTAGTCGTCTACAAAATGAACGCAAAAATATCGGGTTGCCCAAAAAGTTCGTTCGGTTTTTTCATAAGTATTTATTATTATAGTTATTACAAATTATGTTAATCAATAATGTACGTTCCTTCATTTTCAATAACTTTCTTCCATCTCTCAGTAAGCTTCATAATATCATTTTCATAAAAACTTTGCGGTTTGTTTGCAAAAAAACCTTTTTAAATGATTTCTGGCCTCCTCGTCATTGCAAATATTAAGTTTCGTAAACTGTTATCCATGGAGTGGAATAGGTAAAAATCCGAGGGCACGAGGTCTGGAGAATACAGTGGATGGGGTAAAACATCCCACCTAACTCCAACAATTTCCTCCGGGTCTGAAGAGAAGTGAGAGGTCGAACGTTGTCGTGATGGAAGAATATCTTCTTACGATTTACATATCCTGGGCGATTTTCCTGCATGGATTGACACAATTTTTATAGTTGATCGCAGTAAACGTCCGAATTTATTATTTTGTTCCTCGGAAGTAGCTCAAAATAAATGATTCCTTTGAAATTCCACCAGACGGACGACAAAACTTTCCTGGGGTGTAGCCCTGCCTTTGGTGTGGATTGGGAAGGTTCACCGGACTTTCCCCACGATCTCTTTCGACTGATGTTAACGTAAATGATCGATTTTCACCTCCAGTAACCATATTTCTCAAAAAGGGATCCCTACGTTGACGAATCCTTAACTTATCGCAGATGTAGATACGACCCATTAAATTGAATTCGCTGAGTTCGTGAGGAACTCAAATATCGAGTCTACTGACAAACCCAAGTTGTTGTGACCCAACCAAAACCCAAGGTGATTCTGTACACTAGATTTTGACGTCCCGATTGTTTCTGCAAGCTCACGTATGATTTGGCAAGTATTTACCTCAACTAAAGCTCGTAAATGCTCGGGAACTTATTTAGGTCGGTCGGACTTTGAGGTGTCCCTGAGGAAAAAATCGCCAGATCGAAATCTCTTGAATCACACGTTCGATTTTGAATAATATTTTTGCCGCACATAGAACACGATTTGCGGCAAGTTTTAGAGGCACTTTTTCTTATTTTATAATAATTTCTGTATACTTAACACTATATGTTGTTATTGTAGTTGATACAGCAAATACACACCAATATTTCAAATATATTAAAATCCGTATTAAAAATGTTTATCATATACTTTATAACACATTTTTTGCTTTAAATTGGACGCAGTAACTAATGGCGGAGGAGCTGGTATAAATATAGATAAATAATTTAATAAAATTAAATGAAAAGTAACCACATCTCTAGACTCATAGAAGCAGAATATCATACCTGTGCTTCTTAAAATTCATCTAAATCCAATTCTGTGTTCGCAGTTTCAATTTTATTTTACTAATTAAATACAATATGTGCCTGTGACATCAATTCATAACAAAGAACAGTGAATGTAAATATTTAGAAGTGATAAATTCTTCCGGAGGCGTTTCACATTTTGGATCATCCTGATTTAATTCCTAGCCCTACCTAAATTGCTTAGACTAAGTGTTTATCTTAATATGAAAGCCCATTTCTCTCATAGGCAGTAATAATTCTGAGCTTGTGAATAAGGCATTACCTTCTTTAGTGAAGAATCTTATAAAACATGTATTTCAGTATTATTTCACTCATTTTTGATGCTGTAATAGTTAAATGCTAAAAAAATAATTTAATATTATGTATATAAAAATAATATATTAATACAATTTTACAAGGAAACAATTAAAGGTCATATAACTAATAACAAAATACTTATTATTAGTTGTTATTTTCATATATAAAAACCTACCAAGCTATAATTTGTATTGTATAATTTTCTTTCAAATTAAGGGCACAAAGTATCCCTTGCCCAATCTAGGTCATCTATGCCGTCTCATTTAAATTAATAAGAAAAAAATTAATGCCCACCAACCTGTTAATGTCTCCTCAAATGGTATTAACATTTGGGGAGAAATTATACAAAAAAAATACATAATTTCTACAAAATTGAAAACTGCAATTTTTGAGAATGCATGAGAAAGTATTCTCAAAAATTACAGTTTTCAATTTTGTCAGTCAACATCCAAACCTCTCCCTTATTGTATTTTATTCAGTAGTTGGTTGGTGGTGATTTTATTTCATTCAGTAGCGTCAGATATGAGAGGAGAGTATTTGACGCTAGCATAAAATATTTTAATGTGATGTACAACATCACATGTTTTATTACTTTAATGCCCACGTGTGATGTACAACATTTTATCTACAACCGCTTGTATAAGAAAAAGAGATTAAAAACCGATTTTTTACAAAAAATTCAGATTTGACATTTAAATACTTATGACATCCGCTGAAAGTTACTTAAACATTTTCATACCAAATCAAAGTAACATGATGCATCAAATTTGTTAAAACCATAGTAACAGTCCAGTTGTTTTAAATAACGCTTAGTTTTGTCGTCGCGTTGTGCGTTATCTACTAAAATCTGGTGAAAATAATATTAATATTTATAATAACAAATAATTATTGTATTTTTTTTAGTTTCAATAAACGTTTACTTCTTCGTTTATAATTTTTGAAAATCTAAATGAATTATGTAATGAGTTCATTACATAACAGTGATGTAATAGAGCTCATTACATAACTCAAAATAGTCCAATGAACCCCATATTACAGCACGGTCATATTGAAATTAATAACGTAACTCCAAATACTAATATTAACGACGTCATCTAACAAGATGTTTCATCAAATAATAATAAATTTCTGTTAAGTTCATGAAATACTGTATTTTTATTAAAATTAAAGTGAATTATTTAGTATTAATTAGATACTAAGTTAAACACTGGGCATTTAATTCTGGTACATAATTCACAATATATAAACTTCAGGAATATGACTACGTCATATTCCTGACAGTGCTTTCGTAAAGTAATGAATGATGTCGTTAAGAGTCCAAGGAATAATTTTTGGAAAAAACTGTCAGACCAGTTAAATTTTACTTTTAGTTGTGCATTTCTTTAAATACAGTTAATACATCCAAAGTGACTCGTGTAGGAGGTATGACGACATAGATATTTATATATATATATATATATATATATATATATATATATATATATATATATATATATATATATATATATTTATACATAGATAAATAGTAACCCTCTTTTTTTATTACAGAATATAAAAGAGAATATTTTTTACATACGCCATGGTAATAATTACATTAGCGTGAGTATAGGTTAGATAAAAAGAAATGAAGAAAAACGATTTTGCAATTACAAAATACTAAATTAAATGGCAATGATTATTTAAAAAATCATCTAAATCAACTGCTCAAATTGTGTCCCGTTGGCTGCCGAATAGTAGCCTTAGCGATCGATGTTTTTTTTATTGAAATCGATTGAACTTTTAAATAACACTAATTTGCCAATTTTTTAAGGGATGCGATGCATCACACGCATCCATGTACGAACCTGAAATTACCCATGTATTAATTATATTTTAGAAAAGGCGCAATATAATTTGACGGGCCTGAGAATTTCTCCCAAAATGTATTGCTTGAATTTCTAGGGAATTTACTTATTACTTCACGAAAACACTGCGTTCTTAGGACCTACTATCGTATGTTCTCGATTTTGATTTTATAGGTTGATCAGATGAAGCCAGTAAGAGGCAATGAATCTCAATTAATCCATCTATACGTACAATATATGCTTAAAATGACGGAATATTTTAATTTGGCAGAACTGTGGACTAATTTGTGTAAAAATAATCTACAGCATAATTTTTAGACTTTTAAAATATTAAGATTAAATATTAAGATGGTTTAAATGACATAAATCAAACGTTTTAGCGACCAAATCAACTCTGAATTTGTAAATGTGATGAGAATAATTGAGGTCAATAGGATGCTAGTCTCGAGGTTACATTAATTTTAAGAATAGCAAAAAATATCTAATATTTAAATTAATACATATAAAACGAGACGTGCATAATTCTTAACCAGTCGTCGATAAAAACAAAAAAAATAATTACGCCATAGGTAATATAATGTCCTAAATTCCATAAAACGCAAATCGTATATGATGAAAAATATTAAACGATTCCGTAATTTTGCGCGGAGTATAAGTTACCATAAATAAATAAAGAGTTTATTAATTTGCCTCAAAGTTTCATCAACTTTACTGGTCGAATACTCCACTACTTTACTGAGGGAGTTTCAAGTTTCAATTTGTTTTTTGTGCTGTTATATGTTGTATTAAAATACATTATAATTGCTTTGAAAAGTTACTTGAAAAATTAAGTTTCAATTCGAATGAAAATTCTTTACTTCGTTCGTTAATATCAATAGACACAATAGAAATGCTGGAAATATCACTCCACTTCAGAAGCCCTATTTATTTTCTGAGCTAAATAATAGCCGTTCCTGTTTTTAATTTCATCTTAAGTTGTATATTTTATAGGCAAATGAAATATAATATCAATTTTCGTTTAATAAATCTATTAAGATAAGGTGCGTATTATTTTAATTTTCCTATGGATAACATAAACAAATGTGAACCTAACCAGATTTTAATGCATTAAACTATTTAATGATGAATCATTATATATTAACAAATAACATTAAAAAATAAATTATAAAATAAGTTATATAAGATGCATTATTAGTTCCATTAACCTTGAAATTTTAGCACACCATTCTGACTACATTAATAGACATTTTATATAAGTTCCAGTTACCTGGCATTTATTTTTAATATTAATTGCCACTGTTTATTATTCTGCTTACTTCATTCGAGATGAATACGTAACAAAAAGTTATTTTCAAAGTGCATGAAAACATAGAAACATAATTGGGAACTTGTTACTCTACCAAATGAATAATGACAAATTAAACATAGTACGTCAGACTCAGGATATATTCATCGAAATAGAATTGAACTGATCGTAAATGCTTGACAGGTAATTAATAAGGGTACATTAGGACGAGTAATGCATGGAGTCATGTTTCCAGTTCATAAGGCAACCAAGAAGGCTTCAGTAATTAGAGGTCTTAATTAATTACAGTAATGTCTAGAACAGTGACGTAAGACATTACTACTCCAAACAGAATTTCAGAATTTTCGATGCCGGTAACGGATTTGTTCTATCACCATTCAGTCGATTCGCTCGTTAGCTTATAGGTTGTCACGTACGTTTGTTTACAGTGAAATGAAGTTAATTTTTCTGCAAGATTTAATCTAGTTTGGGTTAGATATTGTATATTCATTGATTATTGTTATTTTTAGTAATTGAATGACGTAATAACCAACTGAATTATATACTACATTTTTATATAATTTTACAATACCACGGTCAGTTCTTTCCGTTGATAAATGAGAAAATATTCTAAATCAAATATAAATAATCAATCCAGTAAAGTATCCAGTAAAGTATCATATAATTTAGAACACATATTTACATGATTTTTTAGCGCAAACAATAATGTAAAAATAGTAAATAATAGCAACAAACTTAATTTTTCTATATGGTTATCCTTAATTTTTGTTTCATATTTCATACATATTTTTCCTTATTCGTCTTATAACATTTTTAATGCATAATAAATTTTGCAGAAGCTTTTTAGAACAATCAACAAGTCAAGAACAACATCGGTTTCTTTGATAATAAGGAACATGGAGAATATTATCACTACATAGAGAAAAGCCATAAAATATGTGTAATCATTTGCATATTTTACATTCTTCACATTCGCTATGCAATATTTCCATTTTCTTTACGTTAAATGTAAAAAAATTCTTGATGTGCAAACGCACATCACTGAGTACATTACTGTGGACGAAACAACTAATTAACAATTTAATAATGGGGTACATGCTTTGTGCACTGTTTATGAGTAAATTACTTGTTATTCACACTTGCTACATCGATTTAACGGAATTTATGAACTCTTGACATACAGGGGAAAATGCCTTGCTATAATATACGCAATACTCAGAGGAGACGTTCCCTGCGATATATTTTTTACGATGCAAGTGAGCTGCCGATTTTTACTTATTGATTATATTATTGAAAATATGTCTATTATTTCCCGTTCACAAATTAATAGCAACTTTATCAGAGGATTAACTTATACAAGATCTACCAAAAATAATACCTATGATATCAGGGGCGTGCATGGATGCAAGTGGTGCGTCGCATCCCTTAAAAAAATAGCAAATTAATGTTATTTAAAAGTTCAATCGATTTATTCAATTATTACAAGTTTTTTATTATTTTAAACCGACCGCAAACATACATTATTTATTTTAAAAGCTACCATCAACTTTTTTATTTCAAATCGGCCGTGAAGGCGCCCGAAATTATTGGACTCTCGCGTAACTTGCTGCAGTGCTGAAATGCGATGGTCCACGTTACATCCAAGCTATGCGTTAGATGGGCGAAAAGGTCAGTGATCTTACACAGTCAACAGTGGAACCTCGAGTGGGTGTTGTCGTTATTTCCGGACTCAGTTTATGCGATTATGTGAACGCATAAACATAAAGAAAATTTGGAAGCACTGTTTCAGGTAATTGTGGGAAATGAAAATGAGGAATGGGATCGAGAAACCGTTATTTGTGCTAGAGACCTTTTAACTTTATGGCGCGACTTTGATCTTAATTTTTTCTTAACAGTGTTTTCTGCAATATCCCACATTCTGAGAGTCTGTTTAAAATTCTACAGACAAGAATATCAGATATTAGTTACTGCAATAAAAAGATCGCCCATTTCAAATCACATATTCCAAATATGAGAAACGAGTTTAGTGACATTTGGGACCGTATGGACAGATTTGTGTTAGAAAATCAACCACCAAGTAAACTAATGCGTTTGGATTTAATTCCTGAATAAGATAAGAAAAGCACCTACGCACGATTGTTTTATGAAATTTTGGACGTTAATACTTTGAACATTAGTGAACGGTTTAGTGAAATTTCTAAACTGAAATTCTTAAATATAAATTCCACACAATTTACTTCATTCGTGAAACGTTTTCCTGACGAAATTTTTTCTTCTTTAGTAGATACATATGGAATTGATAGGGCATTCTTTACACTACATTACATTCTTTGACGCAAATCGTATAAAACGTGAACTTTCGGTGAATTATAGTGCTCCCGATATGAAAAAGAGCACTGTGTTTGAGCTTCACCAATATATTATGTCCCTTCAATTATCTTCTGTTTTCCCGGAGTCATCAAAATTGTGTCGTTTAACTGACTATTCCTGTCACAAGCAGTTTCACGGAAAGATCATTTTCATGTTTAAATAGAATAAAGTCTTATCTGCGAAATTCTCAAAAGCAAGAAAGACTGTCAGCTTTAGCATTAATAAATATTGAAAGTGCCTTATTAGAAGATATGAAATCATCACCAACATTTGAAGAAACGCGTTTTCAGTGACAGACGTTTTCGATAGACAAACAAAAACCGAAATTAGGATATATACCTCGGCATAATCATTTTAGGTTAGTGTTTTTTTTATTTTTACCATTTTCATATGGCCTACCATATATCTGACTATACCTCTTCCCCTTATAACATTTTTATCACATCCCTAGTTTCTTTTCTCACGCTACGCCCCTGTACGAAATCTCTTAATAGTTCAGTTAAGTAGGCTCTAACTCTATTCCAGTCTACTATAGGTCCAATCCAATAGGTAGTGAGAGTCAGGAAGCTAAATATTTGCATAAATCTTTGTTTTAACATTCTAAAGACTTACTCAAAAGTCTCATATAATCTCGTGTCTGCAAGTCAATACATTAAAGATTAAAGGTCACAAAAATCGTTGTTTTTTTTTTGTATATATTTCGCTTACTATGCATCATATGACTTTAGATCGTTATTATAGATAGCATAGATCGTTATTATAAATATTGTAGGTCATACAATTCTTTAAAAATTTGGTTTCATTCATTTTTTCATACAACAAATATAAACGGGATTTTTGTTCCTGAGCATCTACGGTTTTTAGGACCGGGCTTAAGGTTCTGGTATGCTTGAGTGGGGTCATTACGAATGGGAAATGTGTGTTTGCCTAGCATAAAGAGTTCAAGGAAGGGCGAGAACGAGCGGAAAATCAAGAACACGATGGACGATCGCCGTCCTCGAACGAGCACTACGGACGAACACATTCGCGCGGCTCGAGACATTTTTTAAGAACATCGACGGGCGACCGTGTCAGAAATTGCAGAAAAGGTCGGAGCTGTCAAACGATCATCAAAAACGACCTGGAGTCCCGTAAAGTATGTGCCAGGTGAGTCCTTCGCCCTTTGACCGCAGGTCAAAAATTCAGGCGTTGTCAGAGGCTTACAGCAAGGCTTGCGGAAAAAGATGATGCATTTTTGAGTCGGATTGTCACCTGCGACGAAACGTGGGTCCACTAGGCAGGAAGGAGGCAGCCCTAGTGAAAGTTACGTCGCGACTGTCAGTTGGCAAGTTTCTTTCAACAGTTTTTTTCGATAGGCGAGGCATTTTGCTCATTGATTTTTTGCATGAGCGACGCACAATCAATGATGCTTATTACTGCCAGCTATTGAAGCAGTTGAGGGCTGCATATCACCGCAAAAGACAAAGCCAGCCGATTCAAGAGGCAATCCTCCTTCCCGACAACGCCAGGTCCCATATTGCAGCAAAAAACTGAAAGAAGTGCACTGGACTCCACTTGAATATCCTCCCTATAGCCCGGACTTATCGCCCTGCGATTTACATTTGTTTGGGCTGCTTAAAGAAGCTCTAGGAGGGCACCGACTTGAAGATGACCAGGGCGTAGAGAGATTTGTATGCAACTGGCTCCTGACGCAACCGTAGAATGAAGCTATTCTACAATATTGGGATAAAAACCTTCCTTCTTAAGAAAAAAAAAATGTATTTGTAGAGCAGAAGACTATGTAGAAAAATATCTTTGCCTTTTGTTTTTCAACCAATATTTTCTTGTTTTAAATAAAGTTCCGTTTCTATTTAGTCCGCCCTCATATATAGTAATGCTATGTAAAATGCTAAACTACATGTATAATTTACTTTACTAAGTTAATTAATTAATTACTATTATTGTTATTATTATAACTATTAATATTACTATTACTTATATAGTAAAAATGTTTAATCAATTATAAAAAATACTTACACATATCGAGATATTAAAAAAAAAATAATTCTTGCGACCTTTAACCATTAATATTTTGAATCGAGAAACGAGATTATATGAGACTTTTGATCAAGTCTTTATAACGTCAAAACAAAGGTTTATTTAAGTATTTAGCTTTCTGACTCCCATTTCGAGGTTTGCCCATTATTTTACCTTACATGATTACTATAAGTTGTAATGGTACATCACCAGACGAACATTGTCAGAGACAAGGGAACTAGGTTTTTTTACAAGCATTAATCGTTTAAAAACAGATTAATTGACCTCCAATAGATCACAGGCTACATTCTACTATTCGATTTTTTGAGCGTCAGATTTTATTTTTATTTGATATCCACCCAAAACTTTTGAAATATTTTTACCACTCTAAATAAATAAGCATTTTAATTTAGTTTTGTTGCACTTTTACTGTTCATCGTACATTAAGAGATTTCATATTATTCCCCGGACACCCTATTTTAGGTAGTTTAGCTACACAAGTAATAGTTTATTTCATCGCTATTTGCCAAATAAAAAATCCCAAACGGCTCTTATCTTATACCGTGGCTTGTTTTTATGGCTAGGCTCAGGTAGATTATTCCATTTATCGACAAGATAAGAGAGTTTTTTATTTGGAAAATAGCGACGAAATGAATAATATACGTTTAAATTTCACCTTAATTTACTGAAATCTCCCTAACCTAAATGATTTAGAATTAATGAATTAACTAATATAACTTATGGATATAATATCTTTTATGGATATGATTATATTGAAGATAGTGAAGTTAAATTCACCGCCTGTATTACTCAGGAACTGTTAAAAACTGTGGTTAAAATCTACAACAAATCTAAAGTTCATTAAGTTTGAAGGATACAGTGAGAACTACATTCCTAACCAAGGTAAATGGCAAGGAAATTATTTCCATAAAATAGTAATTGTAAACGTCGTATTTCGATACTTAAAATATATCAAATTCTAAGACATAGCGTGTTCGTTTTTTACATAATGCACCTACTGACTTCATTAAAATTGTATTATAAAACTTAAGCTTGAACTTACGTTTGGCCTTTCCATGGTTTGTACTACTTTTATAGAACAAAATGAAATATCGTAAATTTCATTTTATTTTTACGTAAATTCAAATATTAAAGTAAAAAGATATTTTCAGACTATCTAACTTAATAAATGTTATCACAATGATAAAATGAGAAAGCAAACAGTTAAAGCATGGACACCGCAACCAAAAATATTATAGTATGCACACATCTTAAATAGATGGTTGTAGACGGTTTGCAAATACATTTCCAAATGTGAAAAAATATATTCAAAAAATCTAAATGGTATTTACATAATAAAGTACAACACCGACTTAGTTTTCCACAAAACACCAAAACACTATGCACTACATTCGACGCGCGTTTCGCCAATAAAGTTGGCATCATCTGGAGACTATTAGAACTGCCTTATGACTGAAACTGCCTTATGACTGCATTATGACTAAAACTCATGAAAACTAAGTTAGTGTTATCTTCACGCCAAAGGATTTCGACCCGCTTCAGTAATAATAAAGTACATTGAGAAGTATATTGAGATTCCCTCACCTCTTTCAAAAGTTATATTTCAAAATTTGAGGCAAAAATTGATCTCGATAAACGCTTTAATTTATTATAGATGACTGGACGTCTAAGACTATTTTCTTAAATAGGTGATCATATAAATTAATTTATCAATTTATATTTAAATAAAAACATATTAACAACTACATCATTACAAGCTTTTAAGTTTAAGGGTGTGTAAATTCATTTTAATGAACAAAATATTATTCTCATAAATTTATTAAAGACGTTATTATTCTCTATCGCTACGGATTTTATAAAACAAAAACTATTCGTTTTTTCTAGGTATTTATATCGCTGCGGTAGAATCAATAACATTAATTAATGTGCATGTACAGAAATTAACATTGCTTTTTAATTACGGTTGATCTAATTGGCCGTGAAAGACTTGTTTTGCTAATGATCGTTGGTGCTAGAGACAGTTGGATACATTTAGAAGTATGTAATCTTTTAAATGAACATTCCGAGAGTAGAAATTCTCCTATTTAAAAATTAAGATTCAAGTGTTGTGTCTTTATGTTGTGATTTTATAAGAGGTTTTATGAAATTCAAGGTGTTAAAAATACGTCAAAATCCAAAGTACTTGACCAATAAATTATGACAAGGTATTTCATTTATATTGCCCTCAAATATTCTTAATTTTTATCTATGTACAGGGTACGTCACCTATTAAATTCGAGATTCTTTACTTAATGAAAGTAACGTCGCAAAAATAACGTAAATAATCACACATCGCACAAAAATCTATGTTACTATAAGAAATTTATGTTGTTATTAAGAAGGGGTTATCCAAAACCAACTAGATAAAAGGAAAATACATTAATATGAAAAGTACATGATTCCTTAGACATATTTAAAGAAATTAATAACAAAATAGTGAAATACCTGTTTAATAACTATTTTTGTCGATAAATTTAGATAACTCAAAAACGATATCATATATATATATATATATATATATATATATATATATATATATATATATATATATATATATATATATATATATATATATATATATATATATAAACTATAGGCATCGCTCGTATTATGGATCGAAGGGAAATAAAAAAGGAAGCCAGTAGATTATATAGAATAATATATAATTTATTTGGATTTATGGGGATTTTATTAAAATCGAATTTGTCGAAAATCGACCTCCTTTTCTGAATACTCTGCACATATCGAGGAATCTATATATCTGAATATTTATAGTTAATAAATATCATAATAATGTTCTAAAGACCGAAATATACTATGGGTAAAAGCATACTATGTACGTATATGTTTACTGCCCAGTGGTTCAACGCAACGAAATATCGTATATTCCTTTTTATCTTTACCCTTTTGAAGATGCTTTTTGTTGGATCCTTTAGTAATGTCAGTAAATATTTTCTTGTAAATATTCCTTTGGTGCCCCAACTACCGAAATAAATTATTAATGTAGTGCATTCAGATTCTATGCAGATTTCAGATATGTCAAAATCTCGTACAGCGTCGATGAGAATATTAAAAATTGTAGGCCGTATTTAAAAAAAAAATAAACATGAAAACTAAACCTTCTAAAAAGTAAATATTGATACTACTAAAAGGTTCATTAAAAAGTGTCTACAGAAGATTAAAGCCTTATCTACGAATGAGTAACCATTTGTGATGTTTGACAAAAATTAATACACTATATTTTGGTTTTTTTAAGAACTGAGAAACTAGTTATCTTTGATTTCTCGACGGATTTAAAACAAGCATTGAATTAGCTCCAACCTACATTTGCATTTGCAAATTTAACGGACTCTCTATCTCGTATCGTTTCTAATATTATAATTTTCCAATGGTGAGAACCGAATTTGTGACACACTGTATATAGGTACAGAATGAAATAGTGATCCCGTGAAGTTTAATTAAAGTAGGGGCTAGGTGATATTACACCGAAGTTTATACGCATGAAGTATGATAACATTGTAAAAATACACTGAGTAACTGTTTCTTGTAAAAAATTCTACCGACAGGTTGATTAACTTTCCTCTACTTCTAATTTTTTCGTTAACCATATGTACTTATATAACAATACAATAAATATTTTAAGTTATCTGTATATTTAGCCATAAATATGAAAATATAGATTTCCACTTAATAATGTTAAACACATTAAACATTGCAAAATTTGCTTTAAAATGTTTGTTAAGAACAAAAAAGAAGATTAAAAAAATAATTTTTAATTTAACTTTTAAGCATTTATTGATTTCTTTTACTTTCTAAGCTGACTTCATATTTGAAAGCAAATATTTAATATTTTATACAGAGTGTACGTGTCTCTCATAGCCCTGCTGTTCAGATATTGAAATATATTTGCTAAAATTAGGTAAAATCACACATATTTGACTTTATATTTTTACAAAGAATGGATACCACATCAGAATTTCTTCTATTATTAAAAACTTAGTTACTTGAAACAGAATAATTAGTTCCAAATGAATAAAGTTTCCGCACACTTTGGAGAATGAATTGCAGTTTGGTTTCCGATTCAATATTAGTTCTTTTAGTTCACACCGCTTGCCTGGCTCTCTTGTCACGGTTCGAACACTTATGATGAGGAAAACAATTAAAATTTCTCTTTGTTCCTCAGAACTACGGCTGGCGATGTATCTCGTAGTGTCTAGATTTAAGTTGTACAACAATTAAAGGGAATGAATTCATTGAACGTTGTAAGTGCTCAGTTAATTGTTGTTTTTTTTTATTTTCTTTTTTTTTTAATAAGAAATTAATACACATTTAAGCAAAATAGCCAAAACTGACAAAAATTATATGTAAATATGGTTACAATATTCTAATTTTGAACGAACTAACGCAAAATATAATGATTTTAAGGTAACAGTGTTATTAAATGATATCGTGTACCTAATGACAAGGGTTTTATATGCATTAAAAGCCACATGATTGATATGCCCAGAGAGCGGCAATTTATCAGCAAAGTATATACCAAGATACTCAATATTTTCGGAACGTATTAAAACTACCACCAAGAGAATAGTCAAATACTAGCCACTAGTAGTGGCTGCTTCTTTAAAGTATACGAGCAAACTTTACATTTATCTATGTTTATTGATAGTTTATTCTTAGAACACCATGGCACAATAAAATCTATACATTTTTTCAACTTCAATTGATCATCTAAATAGATTATATTTAAAAATAATTTTAAATCATCGACAAAAAGAAGATGATATGATACAAGCATTTATACAAGATTTAAATAAGATAAAGAATAATGGTCCTGAATTTGAGCCTTGAGGTACTCCAGAGGACGCTACGAAGGTTTTGGATTTAAAGCCATTATATGAAACAAAAAATGTACGTTTAGATAAATATGATTTTACTAAGTGAAGAAGGTTACTACTAAATCCATATAATTCTAATTTTGAGATTAATATATTATGATTCACTTTGTGAAAGGCCCTCGAAAAATTAATATACACCACATCGACATGACCATATCAATGTGATTTGCAATTATCTGGGTAAATTCTGCTAAATTTGTGACTGTTGAGCGTTTTGCTACGAACCCATGTTGATTAAGGGCCAAAACGGGTTGCACACCAAGATAAATGTGGGTATATAATGACATTTCGAAAATCTTTGCGAGATTTGGCAGAATAGCAATTGTGCGATAATATTGTATGTCAGATGGATTACCACTTTTTAATATAGGGCAGATCCTTGCTACTTTCCAAACATCAGGAAAAGTGTAGGTAGACAGTATTATATTAAACATAAGGCCTCTGAGAAATCTTTAACAAGAAAACTGGGGATCTGATCATCCCCACAGGTCATTTTGTTCTTAAGTTTAGATAAAGATTGACGAATATCCGCTTCTGTAGATTATAGTATATTGATACAGGTTATGTGACTGCCAGAACTAGAGTTTATAACCTGCACATCGTCCACATCGTAATTCAATTGTGGTGCCATATGTAAGGACTACGTAAATTATTATTATAAGTAATAATTTACGTAGTAAATTTATTATATAAATTATATAAATTTATAATTTATTATATAAATTAATATGAATTACTACATTTACATACGAGTATATCTGTGATTAAACACTAAGGCAACGCTAAACTAAATTTTACTAAATTGTTTGTACCTACATCCATTCAAATATCTACACGACAACATCTGGGTTGCAGGGGAGTTACCCAAGGGTAACACCACGATGTAGTCATGATGGGCAGATTTATTCATTATGAACCTTACCGATTGGAATTCAAACTCAACATAATATTATATTTCTTTTAAATATAATAAAATAAAAATTATAAATAGTGAAGTGGACAGCCAGTATCGTGGCCTTTCTCAAATAAGTCATTATGCTCTTGATAATAGAACGCCACCTAAACAAACAACGTTTTATATAAATAATAACCATCTGTTTTGACTTTCGTGATATTTGAAATAAATATCACGAAAAAATAAGAATAGGGCTCTTTAGTATTAGTCTGCCAAGATTTGAAAAAATTCGTAAATAATTTTCTGCGTAATTATTTCCTCACCTGTTTAATTATATATTAAAGTTTCTTAATATAACTTTAAATAAGGAATTAAAACAATAATTAAAGCGAAATATAAGAAAAAAATATTGAAATTTAGATCATGTTTGTAATTCTTTAATCTTTTCTTTGATTTATGGTGTACTGCCTACTGTAAAATACTTGTAACTATACAGCATAGTAATAAAATTTTGCACAATATTCACCATTCTGTTATTCAATGATATTTTAAAATACTATGTAATATGTCAAACTTATTTTCTAAAAGGGCATTAATTTAAAGGGACTGACGTAGACTTTTTATTTTTTCCGTTTGTGTTATGACATCGTAATGTTTTTTAACCTGCAACCCCCTCTTCTTTTAACACTACTTATCTTATAAACAATAAATAGGAAACCCTTAATATGGAGGCCTTTATACTAATAAATTGTAAAAAACTTGTTAATGTTAAAAAAGCAGGTTGGAATTTAAACAAAGGCTATAATGAAATTACAGTTTAATCACAAAATAGTTTACGTTAGTTAATGTCTTTTTAAAAATAAGGTTGACGTGTTTCCAAGTTCTTAAAAAGATAATAACAAAATTACGAATATTTTGGGAAACTTTACCACGTTGTATCTTCCCATTTTATGTAATTAATTATATTTTTAAGTTTGTAATTAATTATTCAACTTGGAAATAGTGACATTAAGAGGAGCAAGGTGTACTGTACCGGTTTCTTTCCAAATAAATAAAAAAATCCATCAACTGCATATAATATGTTAAAATTATCCTTCTGTTTTTATTTTATGGGTCATTCAAAAACGAGAAAGGTTTAAAAACTCTCATCGAAGGAAAATTAAAATACCTGATCCATCTATTGTTGTTTTGTATGCATAATTGGCCTAAAGTTCATTCGAGATTTCTCATGTCAATTGAAGGTGATTAAATAGTTCTATAAAGCCTACTTGTAGCATAAAAAGCATAATTGCATTTTGTCTGGGATAACACGCAACATAATTTTTTTTGTTATTACAGCTGTACCGATCCCTTGGCGTTTAGATCTTTTATTTTTATACTGTTCAAAAATATAACAAGAATTGAATACTTATCATTTCGTTTTTTGAGGCGAAAATAATTTCATACATTTAATGAAAACTTAAGTTAACGTTACATGATTTTTATTTTCAAAATTAATTTTGGGAACAATAAGTTGTAGTATCTATAATTCAAATACTTTCAAAATTATTTTTCCACACTTTCTTTATTCAGTTTGAAATTCCTTATTAATACAACTATCCAAAGTAGTTGCAAATTGTGAATTATATAATTCTTGTAGATGAAATATACCTGTGCATAGTGCATACGCTTATAAAGGGTGGTCCAACCATAATGCACGATGTTAATTGTGAGTCACACCTTAACGTCAAGTTTTTTGCCCAACTCAATTTGACATTTCTTTGTTTCAGTGTTTGACAAATTCAACCATGGAGAGGTACACAATTGAGCAGCGCGTTAAGATTGTTGAAGCCTTTTACGAAAATGGGCGTTCAAATCAAAATGCATTTCGTGCACTTCGTGACTTTTTTGGTCAGCATAATCAACCAAATGTGTCCACAATCGGGAGAATTGTGCGCAAATTTCAGCAAACCGGGTCTGTAGGAAATGTGAAAACACCTGTGCATGCTCGCCCAGTTCGTTCTGCGGAAAACATTGCTGTTGTTCGCGATAGTGTAGCAGAAGAGCCGTCAACCTCGACTCGTCGTCGTGCACAACAATTGAACATCTCACGAACATCACTGATGCGAATTTTGAATAAAGATCGCTTACAAGGTTCAATTGACTCAAGATCTGAAGCCTACTGACCATTTCAAACGTCGTCAATACGCTGAATGGTTGGTTGAACAGACAGAAGTGAATGGTGACTTTACAAAGAAAATCATCTTCAGCGACGAGGCACACTTTCACCTCAGTGGATTCGTTAACAAACAGAATTGCCGCATTTGGGCAAAAGAGAATCCATGAGTGATTGTTGAAAAGTCGCTGAATCCGCAAAGAGTGACTGTTTGATGCGGTTTATGGGCTAGCGGCGTCATCGGGCCGTACCTCTTCAAAAATGAGGTCGGCCAAGCAGTTACCGTGAATGGTGTTCGCTATCGCGAGATGATAACGAACTTCTTGTGGCCAGAAATTGGGGATATGGACCTGGACGATATGTGGTTGGTTCCAACAGGATGGTGCCACTTGCCACACAGCCAACGAAACAATGGCACTTTTGCGCGAGAAATTCAATGGCCGTGTTATCTCACGTCGTGGCGATGTTAATTGGCCGCCACGATCATGTAATTTGACACCGTTGGACTTCTTTCTTTGGGGATATTTAAAAGAAAAAGTGTACGTCAATAAGCCAAGAACAATTCAAGAGCTAAAGGATGAGATAATTCGGCACATTAACGACATTGAACCTCAATTATGTCTCAGAGTCATTGAAAATATGGGCCATCGGTATGCCACCGAAGCCGTGGCGAGCATTTGGCCGATGTTTTGTTTGTCACACATAATTGTCATAGATCCTTCTATCATAATAAAAAATATTAAGATAATTCCCTGAAAACTTTTTGTTTTATTTACAATTAACATCGTGCGTTTTGGTTGGACCATCTTTTAATTGAAATTTACGAGGGTTTTTCGACATTAGAATAATTTTGCTCTAAGAGATCTGAGGTGATTGCAAAAACCGAAAAATTTAAATTATATGGTTTTAGATTTACTTATATACAATCAACTCATGATTAGAGGAGCTGCCGGCTTAGATGCCTTATCGATGGTGATCTCATATATAAACAATTACTAAAACCGTATAATAATTTATATGTATGTAATAGTATGTAATAATTACGCTGTTAACATTAAAAATCTGATTGTCTTGACTAAACATCTACGTTGCATTACGCATGCACCTAAAGTAGTTTCTGTGAGATATATCCGGTGTGGTGAAAAATTGTAGAAAACAACCGTCCGACATCTGAAGATGTGACAATTCATTAATGAATCCGTGTCAGCACTCTGTTACTATAAATATGTTTTAATAGAACAAAATCAATCTATTTCTTTATTACGCTGTAAATTTTGTGTCTAACACGAATACCCTCCTCGCCATTTAAAGTCTGTAATCACATTTAGTCCTCTTGCACGTCATCTACTATTTTCAATGATTCACGTAAAGATAATGCAGTATTTCGTAAATTGTTTAGGGCCTCCGCTGATTCTGCATACTTATTATGAATAGTTTTTAAACTGGAAATACTTTAACAACTATCGAACCATCTAAAACTAACTTGAACATATGAAATGTTCTTACTGACTTCTTCTGCTCTATCTGATTGTGTTTAATGGCAGCTGATTCTGCTAGAGTCGAACTTTAAAACTAAGAACTTGCCGAAAATTGTGCCTTTTATAAAATATTGGCTGTGACTAGAGTCCCGCCTCGGGACCCAGGTCAAGCCCCGAATAACGTTATCAAATGACGTCATAGGTAACGTTTCGGGACTTATATTGCGCCCCGACGCGGGACCCTTATCCGGTCCCGAATTTACAAGGAGAACCGCACCTTCGTTAGTTACAGACATACATGGTGTCCGAGTTTTAAACATCCAAACTTCACAGACATGTAGACAATTTCAATCTGAGTAAAAAAGTTCCTATTAACATACCTATTACCTGACTTCCTAAGGTAGATACAGGGTGTTGAAATTCAACAATTTTTTTTTTATTTTCATTAATACTTTTCGAAAAGATAGATATAGTTTTCATATTCTGTAAGTTTATGATATCTCGAGCGGTTTTCGAGATATTCTAATTTCTTTGCGCATGCTGCAAAATTTTTGTACATAACAGAACAAAAACGCGAGCAAAATGTTTTTAAAACATTTTAGATACACTTAAGGTCAAAAATTGATGCAAACTGTGAGCTTATAATGCGTAATTGTAAGAAAAATAAGTTGACTTTATAGTTTAACTTAGGAATCCAAATAGGTTTTTTTGAAGAAACAATTTTTGAGGAAATAACAGTTTGAGTAACCGAGAATACTCTAAGTGCATCTACTGCATCTAGGCAAAGATCTACAAACATTTTTTATTATGTTCTCCTTTCATGAACGGACTTTAAAGAGATACGCAAAAATCTTGCAGCATGCGCAAGAAATGAGAATATCTCGAAAAGCGTTCGAGAAATCTCAAATTTACAAGAGAGCAGAAATGTTGCGAATATACTCGTTCATCATGCTCTAAAAGTAGTGTATAGACAAACGTCAGTGGCGTACGATGAGAATGTTCCAGCGTTTGAAATCTTGCCCTGACTTCAGAAAATGAACATCCAGTGTCTCACTGATCACGAAAACAATAGGATATATTAGCCTTGCTTCCGTAAACAAGTGCACAAAATTTGAAAATGGAAAATATTAATGAATATTATAAAAATAGTTGAACTTCAACACCCTGTATCTCCCGTAGGAAGCCAGGTAATAGGTATATTTATAGGAACTTTTTTACTCAGAATGAGATGATCTACATGTCCGTGAAGTTTTGATGTTTAAAACTCGGACACCATATATGTAAATGTTTTTAGCAAAGGTACGGTTCTCCTTATAACTTCAGGACCGGATGAGTGTCCTGCGTCGGGGCGGAATAAAGTTCCGATAAAGCTACTGATGACGTTATTCGGGACCGGATGCTGGTCCCGAGTCGGTAAGGAATATCAGTCCCGAAACGATACCTATGACGTCATTTAGTGACGTTATTCGGGACTTGACCTGGGTTCCGAGGCGGGACTCTAGTCACAGCCTAAAATATTACATCTAACCATGTAAGAATTGGCTGTAGAGGTTGAGATAGATAGATACTAAGATACTGTTTATGAAATTCCCGAGTATGTTTGAGACATTTGAGAAAAACCGCTTTGATATTATTAATGCATCTACACCCGGAGAACTCTCGAATTATTTCCGATGTTATAATAACGTATCAATTATACACGTAGTATGTATTAAATTAGGACATCCATTTTTGAGGCCCGTAGAAGATATAACTACGAGCTAAAAATTACTACACGCTATCACTAAGAATTAATTGATGTGGTAAATGTTGATATTTTATTAATGCAGTTAATAGTATATTTTCCTAATGACTAGTAGATACATAAAGGATGTTTGAAGCGGATCAAGTGTATGTACTATTTCGTTGGTCACATAATGTTAAACAGTTTCAGTTTTAATCATCTTCAGATGATGTCGAATTTGTTGGCGAAACGCGCGTCGAGTGAAGGGTATAGTGTTTTGGTGTCTTTTGGAAAACTAAGTGTTATCTTCACACCAAAGGTTTCAACCTACTCCAGTACATGATGTTAAAATTGTTAAATATTTATACTGCCACAACAAACTAAAGAACACGTGGTCAAGCACGACGGAAAATCTAAACCAAATTGCTTGTACCTACGTAGATTCAAATATCTCAAGTATATGCGACGGCATCTGGGCTGTTGCGGAGTTGCTCGAGTGTAACGACACTAATGCACCACTCACGGTTACTTATTCTCATTACATTAAAATACTCTCTGTGAACCGAAATAGCATAGGACAAATTATTAGTTATTACATCTGATTCTGACAAACCTGCTACTTTTTCAGTTAGTTTCAAAAATTCTTTTTGATCATTAATTCAGATGAGCATGTTGCAAATTACTGTATTTTATTCTAACTATAGCTTTTTATGACTTATTTATGAAGCCGCTTGCGTTTATGAGGCATAAAAAGTTAGAAGGGCTCAATTTCGCCGGAGGACATTAAAATTTAGGTGTGGAAACCATTCGAGCATAAAAACAAGCCCCAGGGGCATCTTTCAGAAGGATTTGGAATGTAGCGATAACGGAATCAAAACGACCAGGTACACTTCGTCGTCGTTGATAACTCGGTCAAAGTATCGGTTAGCATAAATGATATTAATAAAATGCCATTTATTATGAGAAGCCGTAAGATAAGTAATGGGCTACTTTCTGTCCCACAATGTCTTTATTTATTTGTCTCTTTTACTGATGGTGGGTTTATTAGTACCATTTACGGTTGTTGAATTATTGCAGTCTACGATCAATAAAACATATCAAAAAATTACTCAAATGACCAAATTTTAAAAAGCAATGTTTATTTTGGAAATATTTGCACACAATATGCGTATTAGTGTTATATGTGTATTATGTATATTAGGGTTCAATTAATTGTTGAAGATGACTCTGTCTCGATGTGTAAAATATTTATATTTAATTATAGTCTAGTAACAACTGAATTAACGTAAATGCTTTATTGCAGACACTTTCCATCCGACCTGTCAGAAGGCTACACATGACAACCTTGTTTGTCCTTGTATAAAGGGAACAAGCCTTATTATTTGCAACAACCAATTTCATTAGACCACAATCATCCGCTCAGTATTTAATGTTCACATATTAAGCTGTTATTAATTATAAAATAGTAACAATACTTAAATGGCTGGCATGACATACATTATTTAATTCAGATGAAAACAGCTTACCCCACAATAATAAACAACTTTTGACACCTTCAGTCGAAGTTTCTCATTGACTTGTGTCTGATGCTTTAAGTTGGTAATTTATATTTTCCACATATTTTAAATATAACATTCATATTTTCATTAATTCTGAAAAATATCCACCACAATGGAAAATACTGAACAGAATTTCTCTTATTGTACTTAGAAGTTTATATCAAATGCACATAATACAGTTCTCAATAATAAAAAATCACCGATAAAAAAATATATAAGGTTTGTAATATTTTAAAAAATTACTAGTATATTGCCAAATATAATTATTTGTACCTGCTGTAATGTACATACTTACTAATTGTATCACAAATTAACCTATGTGTGACATTTATAATAAGTATAATTTAGGAATACGATTAAATATTAAGTAATCATATCAAAGACATTTCTTAATTCTCATAGTTATTGATTTTAATATGAAAGGTTAGTAAATTTTAAAATCCAGTATTATTAAATATATACCTGATTAGACTAGGCTATAAACTGCCTAAACTTCCATTTTCTAGTTGGTGTGATTTTCGTAATAAAGATAATTAAAAACACGATTGTCTTTAATTAAAATCATAAAAATACAGAACATGGACAACTAATATCAGTTCAGTTTAATATCTTGCTCATACTATTCACTAAACTACTCCATCATCAATAAGTATGTACGTCAAATAAGTTGAAATACACTAAGCACAAAAATTAAGGGAATCATCATAAAGCTTTTTCAGATATTTCTATTCTCTTTAATTTAAGCGGTCTAACTAAAAACTTTGCACGATGAGTTATCGTCGTTCAAAGCAAAAAAGTCAGTTTTGACTTTTGATAATTAATTACTCGGGAGTGTAATTATTTATTAAAAAACTCGTACAGTATAATAAAATTTATTGAAATCCGAAAATTTTAATTTTTTTCCGATGGTTTTTATTATGAGTACTCAAAAACTGCTGATGATATACAATTTTAAAGTCGAGATCTGAAAACTAGAAACTTCTTCAGCTTCAGAGCAGTTTGTTTTTTTTTTGAATTGCTCTGCGACAATATTTCTCCAAGCTATGAAAATCACCTAAATACTTAGGATTTTTTTACATCCCTTAATTTTTGTGTCTACTGTATTAGTAGTGATGAACTTTTCAAGTAATTTTTGTTTAAACTAAATTTGAAACCTGCTTATTACATTTTTATTTGAAATTGATTGCTGTGAGTAATTCATTATGTCCTTCTACTATATGCGAGTTTACAGATTTCGATTTTATTGAGTTTATTATAAATTATTATAAAGAATGCTTATTATAAAGAATGAAAGATTTAAAATGTTACTTTAAAAAATGCGACGATTATTATGAATTATGTTATTGGATTAATTCACATTTGATTGACATTTATCCTTGTTAGAATCTCTAAAAGATATAAGTTCTTCATATATAAGTATATCATGTCAAAATAAATATATCACTAGCAACGAACAAGAAATGGAAGAGTAATACAATCATAAATCAAAATATATTTTGTTGTCAAATATCAATATTCGCCCCCAATACTTGGGTATATATTGATATATCTTGCAGACATGTTTTTCTAGTAGTGAACGATCTGAAATGGAAAATTTACCAGGAATAACCAATTTGCACTTCGACGGTTTCTTTACATAACATTACAACCTTTATCCATATCTAATATAAATTTAACATAACAACGTGAAATATAGGAGATTGGGTGACACATCTAAATTGATAACAACCTTCTGTGACTATATTGCAAAATTTCACTACAAGAATTTAATCTGTTTGTGCCCTAATTCTATATCGGGAGAAAAAATGTTATGTGATGAAATAATACATTTATATGACCTTCAGTTGGGCAAGACAGATACGCTAAATTATAGATGATATTATTAATTTTATCCTAAAGTATCACCAGGCTGGCCAGCGATATATTGTTTATTTGCGCAAATTTTTCCTGAGAGAAATATTTGTTTATTATAAAATTATGGATGAACGTAATTAAAACTATATACTACTCATCTATCTCTATTCTTCTTGGGTATTAAAATGATCATTTATTTTAAATAAATAAAAGGCACCTGTACCTGAGTACAACGTTAAATGCCGTCGCGTAGACTTGAGATATTTGAATCTATGTAGGTACCAGCAATCAATTTAACTTTGCTGTTGTGTTTGACCAAATGTTGTAACTTTACTTGTTTATATACAGCATTGTATCTGATGAAAAATTCAAGTAGGAGGTAACTCTAGCTATGATGGATGTGGTGTTTTATATTGCGCTGACATAAGTCACATGGATATCGGGATACAACAGTACGGGAGCTATACAATTCAATAGGTTACTTGACCTTTATGATGCACTCTTACATACATTCGGGTGCATATTTGAGGTAATGCTGTAGGTTACTTGCTGTATAGTAGCTGAAAAGATATATTGAACATTCTAATAATTCACTTAAAAAGGTATACACCGAAAGTTCATTTTTGCAAAGAAAACGCGTTCATTTGTTCAGTGTAAATAAGTTAACTTGTAGCTAATGTAATGTATTTAACGCTACAATGATCGCCAAACTAGTCCGCAATAATTAGTCATCAATATATGCCTTATTTGCCCCAATTAATTTCATCAGAAATATATCTGTTCATTGTAAAATTATGGCTTACCATAATTAGAAAATTATAATTCTTTTGTGTAGTCTTATTATATATTTTTGTGAACAGATCTTCCTTTGGAAGTGCAAAATATAATTTTACATTTAACAAATCAGTTTGATACTAATTTGGCGTTAGTATTCACTTGCCTATGTCCCTTATATGTTAAAATTATCATTAATTTTAATATATATGACCTATCTGTACTTGAATATCCATTGCGCTGAGTATCATAAAATAATTAAAATACGTTGAAAAGCGACATTTTAATATTCCGCTTACAGGCAACCGCATATCGATATAGCCACTATAGTGCGGGAGCTATACCATTCAATTAAAATAAAGGTTTGAAATTGTGGATCACATACAGTATCTGAACTACATAACGTATATTTCACTTCATTTTACTTGCTCTTCTCTAATAGATATTATTTGTTTAAGAGAAACTTATATTTCGTTCGCCATATATGTTAATATTTGTATGTTTAAGATACAATAGTTAGTCAACTGATTTCATTCAGTAATTGTTTCAATATTTTGAGTAAAGTTAATTCAATTAGGTGAAATTCTATTTACTAAAAATTATTCATAAAAATTGTACATGCAATTCCATGCTATATCTTATTTATGTTTAGGCATGATCAACAGAAAGATCATTTTCAAAACTAAAACTAATAAGAAATGTTTAAGAAATACAATAGAGCAACAAAGAGTATTCGACCATGCAGTAATTTCAATTAAAAATGAGCTCTAACAATAGATTTACAAAGTATAGTAGAGACCTTCTGCCAGGCTATGGTGAGAAAAAAAACCGGTAACTAAAGAGTTGTTATATTGTAGGTATATATTTTTTTCTATTTTCTTGTTACGTTTTTTCTTTTATATTAATTCACTAAAGTTGTCTTTAAATTTAGTGATGTTTTTAATACAAATAACATTAATATCCTTATGTAAATATTATTATAACGCCACTGCTCATTAGTATAGAACTTATTCTAGAACAAATTAGAATTTTAATGAGAATTATCTAGAGTTATATGTTAACATTTACATATATGTTATTTAAAAACGACAGAAAATCATTAAGCCTACAACATATCGTGTATGATATATACATATGTAGATATTGCATGCTCAGTAAATATTCTTCAGCGTAAACTATTTCCTTTCAATTCCAATATTTGAATAAGTTCTGTACGTCATGTAAATATTTTCAGACTAAAGGGCATTGCAGGTCAAGAACATTTTGAATAAGAAGCTTTTTAATGTTGTTATAAATCACATTAGAACAAAATTAAATCGATTTTCCAAAACAATTTAAAATCTGCAATGGTGAACAACTCAATCATGTAACTTATATATTGACTACACATATGATACCTTTTGATACATTTGTAACACTAATTTGCAAAAAAAGATGTGGAAGTGACCAGGCTCTCTTACACATTGGTGTACTATGAGCAAATAAGACAACAAAGATTTAACGATTTGATATAATTAATGTTTCGTCACTACCTATTTCTAGAACGGACATCAAACATGATGTAAAACAAATATATACCCTATGAAATTCAAAGCTTGCCAGATGTTCTGTTATGAGTTATTTACAATTCCATTGGCATTAGAAGCAATCCGGAAAGGCGTTCAAAATACCAATATACACATATTAACCTCCTTTAATAATACCAACAAACAATGAAAATTAATATAAGTTACTATAGCTTGCTTTGATGATTGCACAATCTGATAGTATTTCTGCTTTTTAACACAGAATACTACAGAGAATTACATAAGTTGTCGAATATGTATGTCAAAATTTTTAGTTTTCAGGAAAAGTATATTGAGTACGAAATAATGTTATACAAGCAATTTTAATAAATGAGAATTTTAATTCTCTGGAAAAGATCTTTACGCATACAATACATCGATGAATAATTTTCCCTTCTTAATGTTTCTGCCCCCTAAACTAAAGGCATCACGGAAAAATTACAAAACTATATCAAAAGTATTGTTCCCTGTCGTACCTGGAACATTCTTCTTCTTCCTCAACCCATATCCATCCACTCCTGGACGAAGGTCTCTCCCAATTCTCTCCATTCCTTCCTGCTTTGTGCACATTGTATCCATTTCCTTCCTGCTATCGCCCTTATATTATCCACCCATCGTCTCTGGGGTCGCCCTATACTCCTACTCGTTTCTCTTGGGCGCCATTCTGTGACTTTGCGTGACCATCTGGTGTCATCATGTCTAGCTATATGTCCTGCCGATAGCCATTTCATTGTTACTGTTTATTTTCTTCAATGATGTCTTTTATTTGGGCCCGTTTCCTGATTTCCGTATTTCCAATTTTGTCTCGTAAGGAAATTCCGATCATGGTTCTTTCCATTGCTCTTTGTGATGTTCTTAGTTTGTTAGCGTAGACTTTTGTCATAGATATTGTTTCCAATCCATAAGTGGCGACTGGAAGTATACATGTGTTGTATACACTTTTCTTAAGGTTGACTGGAACTTCGTGGTTTTTGAGTATATATTGTAGTTTTCCAAAGGCTGCCCAGGTTTCAGCATGTTGATTTTCTTTTCCTAGTTTAATGGAGTCTCTTAAGTATATATACTCATTCGTCATTTCAATAGGTTGTCCTTCCAGTGTTATATTTGTATCAACGTTGGTCATTATCTTTATCTTGGACTGATTGATTTTTAATCCAATTTTGTTGGACTCGTACTTTAGTTATTTAAGCATTTCTTCAAGCTCCTGAATATTGTTGGCTATTAGAATTATGTCATCAGCAAACCTTAAATGATTCAGGCGCGATCCGTCAATGTTTATGCCTTTATTTTCCCATTTTCGGCTCTTGAAGACGTGTTCCAGCGCTAACGTAAATAATTTCGGAGAAATACTGTCACCTTGTCTGACACCCCTTTCCAACTTGATTTTATTTGTTTTGGTTGTTTCGTCTACTTTAATATGCATAGTTGCATTGTTATAAATATTTTTGATTAATTTTGTATAGCGAGAATCAATTCTTGCGTTATCGAGGGAGTTAAGAAGAGGCAATATTTCGATGGAATCGAATGCTTTATGGAAGTCGATAAATACTAGATGTAGGGGAACGTTGTACTCCGTACATTTTTCTATCAAGATACGTATGGTGTGGATATTATCGGTTGTCCCATATCCTTTTCTAAATCCGACCTGTTCGATGGGCTGGTATAAGTCAAACTTTGCAGTCAGCCGGTTTGTCAGTATTTTGTAGAACAACTTATAGAGGTGTGATAGCAGCGATATTGGTCGATAATTTTCGATGTTTGTATTGTCACCTGTTTTGAAGATTAGTATCACTTCAGCGTTGCACCTATTTTTTGGGATTTGGCCTTCTTGAAGGCATTTGTTCAGCAAGATTCTTATTGCCTCCTCTATTGGTTTTCCGCCGAATTTTAACATTTCTGCCGTAATTTTATCTTCTCCCTGACTCTTGCTGTTTTTCATCTGAAGTAGTGTTGTTCTTATTTCACTTCCTGTGATTTCAAGTAGTTCTTCAGAACCGGCGTTCTTAATAGTTTTTCTACTGTGTACGTCCTATAGCTGATGCATAGAGTGTCGTGTAGAACTCTTCGATACATTTGATAATATCTCTTTTATCGTGGACCAAAATACCTTGTTTATTTTTAATTTTTGACATAGCAGTTTTCCCCATACGAAGCCTTGAGCGCAGCACTTTCATTCTGCAATTTTTACTGATGGCCTCTTCTATGGTTTTGGTGGTAAATTGCCTTTTGTCCTTCCGGATTTCTCTTTTCACCTTTTTATTAATATTTTTAAAGCTCTTGGATATTCTGTCAGTTCTTCGTTACCTTTCTTCTATTGACATCAAAGTGTGGTCACTTAATTTGGTTACTGACTTCTTTTTCATCCTGTAGCATATTTTCTCAACCTGGAACATTATTACCTCACAATTGGTGGAGACCATTAATTTGTGTGAAAATGATTCACGGACTGTTCCACACTTTGAAACACAGGTACATCTTATAAGGCATAAAGTCACGCACATTCTTACTGAGATGGGTGCTTGTTCATCTAAATTCGATAACATGGAAATAAGCCTCCAAATAACCACCGATATACTGGTTTACGGTGAGGCATATCTCAGGTAGAATCACTGAAGTGAACTTTTAATTTAAGTCCAGTCAAGTACTTCATGAAACATGAACGTATATCAACAATTATTGATAATTATTGATTGATTTCATCCTCACCTCATATGGGCTTAGTTTTTTAAACACCCCTAGATCAGAATCCATAATTGAGAAATATTTTGTCAACTGATAGGTATACAGACAGTTACCTAACAGCAGGCTTGGCTAAATTGATATTCATGAGCATAAATACTGCGTATTTATGAATAGAGTACATGTAATCAGTTATTATATGGGACTATTATGAGTAGTCTCGTAATCATGAATCATTAGTTTAATGAAATTCAGTCATATGAATGAGGCAAATGAATATATGTACGTACATATGGGACGAATACCACACAATAACTATATAACAAAATATGTATTATGAGGGCTTGTACACCGATGAATGTAGTGTAAAAAAAATAAGGGAAATACACCACTGTAGAGAATTTTCGGAAGAACTTGATCTTCATTAGATATGTTTAAAGTGTTTCTATTATTCATACTCGATTACATTTATACTCACAACTTGATTTAATTGTATATTAATATTGAACAACATTTACCCTCACTTGTATTGTAAATTTTTAATTGAGTTCATTTATCTACATTTTTTGAGTATATTTGTATTTAACTACTTTTTATACTCAGTCAGTATACATTACTGTGTCGTTACTTATTATTTAGTCTAGATCTAGACTTACTTAGTTTAGATCTGCTTAACAGTCTGCCAAATATTGGCACCACATTTAATTCTGATAAATATATCTCTATTTACTAAACGGCTGTTTTCGTGTGTGTGTCATGAAATTTTTAGGTCGATGTACAAAATGCTTTTCGTTCGAATTTCGGCACTTTGACAAAATCAATATAGTAAATCGACCAATGCAAACAAAAAAAATTGCAAACAATGTGGTAATATTTGTTTTTTGATCCAAAGCCTCTAAAGGCATGCTCCGGAGGTGCCTTCGATATGAGCGAGGGAGCGGTGCAATATTATTGCGATTTGCTTACTTAGTCCAATCAATCTGTCTGAGCCCCTATGTTAAATGGTCACTAATTGTAAACAGCAAAAAAAAATTCAGCATATAGAAAATTTAATTTCAAGAAACTTACAGTTTTTTTCTTCAAAATGGCGGCCGCTAACATAACCCAAAAAATTCGCAAAAGTCAAAAAAACGGTTTTTTGCGAATAAAACAGAAAGTTGTGCTCAGATTGGAAAATGATAAATGAGAAAGTTGTAGATAATGAAAAAATCTTTCAATTCAATTTTTGTGAGCTCGAATCGATTCATTACTTTTCGAGATATATCGAAAGAATCGTTGAAAATTGCGTTTTTTTGTTTTTGCTCTAAAAATAACAATATTTGATGAAAACATTTAATAATTTCAGAAAATGTAGTCCTAAAGGAGATGAAAACAATCGTTTTTCTACAATTCCAAAATATATATATTTTTAAAAGTTATAGCTGTTTTCGTAAAAAAAGGTGTTTTCGTAAAACGGCTTTTCCATCGAAACGGATGGTCCTACAGACTTGTTCGAGGGCTTATTTTCTTCGTTAGGAATTGTACTACAAAATATTTTCAGCAATAATCGATTTATTAAATTTTTTATATAAAAAATTGCGTTTGAAAATGACGTGATTTTCGTACATCGGTTTTATTACACAAGAATTTATTGCCAAAAAACCGATGTACGAAAATTACGTCATTTTCAAACGCGATTTTTTATATAAAAAATTTAAAAAATCGATTGTTGCTGAAAATATATTTGTAGTACAACTACAAGTTTCTTGAAATTTTATTTTCTATATGCTCTATTTTTTTTGCTGTTTACAATTAGTGACCGGGTCATTCCCTATTGATTGGACTAACTCGTGTGTTAACCATATTGTAGCGAATGTGATATTGACAGTGAAATTCGAGAAAGGATTTTGTATAATTTGGGAAGTTGTTATTATTAATTTGTTACTTTAGTGCCTCTGTTTTTAAGCCCAATAGTTGTTTTTAGTTATATTAGATCTACTTGTTTTTCTTCTATAAGCCGTAAATGTTCGATAATTATTAGATTTTTGTTCTGTTTCTAGATGTTGATTCCGGAGATAACCGCGACCGTTCGAGAATATTATTGTAAACATGTGTTGTATTTGACAGTGAATAAAAATAGTGTGATTTGCTATTTCGAGGAAAAACATGTAAAAATATGTAAACTCAAATACATTTCAAAGCATTGGAATTCCATACCATGCTGTTATTCCTACTTTAGGAGAGACAGGAAAAGTAATTTTGATCTATTAATAGCGACCTGTGTATATTTAATGAAACCACTTAACATTTTCAGAATATGTAAAGTCTTTTCCAATTTCCGTAGATATTATTACAGATATTGTTAGTTTTGTTTGCCTAAACGATTGTAGTAGCAACCGCTTTTACTCGAATACCACATAAAATAGAGAATCTGCATAAAGATTCTTGCGTGTTCTGGCGATTCTTGTGAGTTATTTTTATAATCGATACAAACAATCCTCAAAACAATATTCCACTTAATAGATAGCTCTAGATTGTACGATTATAGGTTTTCTTGATATTTATAGCATAATTTACTAATCTAAAGATTTAATTTCTGACAGAAAATAAATCGCTTATTTCTGATAAATAAATCTGCGATCATGAGTGAATTCGTATTAGATATATTTTCTTGGAGGCGAACGGTTATCTGGGACGATCTATGGCACATCACCAATAAATGTTAAACAAGGGCCGCCACAACTACCATTTGAGTCGGTAGTGACCAATCGGTTTACCTATGTCTTTATATCAGTGGATTCATAAAAACTACACACACTTAGGTGAGACTTGTGTATAAAACATACCATCCCTCAGATAAGATGTAAATTCATAGGTCCCTGGCCCATTACATGTTAAAGAAGTTAAATGTCCCTATACCACTACAAGAGTGGGGGTTCGGCAACATATTTAGACTAATTCATCTCCTGGCGTCAATAATAGGCCTCGGTAGCGTAAATAAGGCAAAGTTTTTTTTTATTTTTTGAACCGTAGTTACGGAAATGTAACTATTTATTAAAAAGGAGAGGCGGTTAATTTATGTCAAGAACTGAAGGAATATTTATGGTAATTATCCTGATTATCCTGATCTATCAGAAATTATTTAATAGTTATATTTACATACACTAAATTCAACTCACGCTCAAGTACAAACATAGAAATAAATGATTTAGTTTTACGTGATATCCTAATTAAGAACTTCTTTCTTTTACACAAAGCAAGTTAGTTGTAGGGGAGTTAACATATTCTTTTTGCCTAAAATTTATATTATTCGGTCTAAAATACGGCCTTAAATTTTTAAGCAAATTTATACCAAGTGGGGTATCAACCATGACATTTCAACCACTGATATCTCAGCAACCTGTAATGAGGCAAGAATGAAATTTGATGCATATACATAAATATTTTTTTTTTAAATATAACTAGATTTTATTTGTGACCGTTCCAACCCATTATTGCATTTTAAACGTCCATTTTAATGAAATTGAAATCATACCAAATTTATTGAGGTTTTATAATGAAATAGCAGAAATAATAGAAAACTTTTATTATTTCTGCTAAATTATTCTAACTAAAACCTATTATAGGTTACATCAATTTGATGTAAAATAGATATTGCATGTTAGTGTGCATTGCGTGAAATTAATAAACTTTAGTCTCAGTAATAAAGTTTTCTATATCTACTACTTCTATTCCACTACTGTAATGTAATATAATCTTAAAGTACTCTTAATAATCTTAAAGTAAATATTTCATATCTGTATTAAAAATACACAAAAAGTATTTGTCATATTTGCCATCATATAACAAACAAATAAGTACATACTATTCTGAAAAATAGGATATGAACATGTTTAGCATGTTCATATCCTATTTTGATGGATCGTTCTTGCCAATCCAATTACAGTCCATTATTCTCCATTAGTCCCAACCCCATTAACACTTCGTCTTTTATTTCTCTAACAAGTACTTGATTTTCGATGATGGGTAGTATTTCACCTCATGCTGTTATCAAATAATGTTATATATTCGTATGTCAAAAATTATATATGCATTTATTTAGTGTGGTAGGAATGGTATACATCGTGAAGCAGTCGAGATACTTTGATTTTTTAATGTGAGTTGTAGGTCATAGTCAGTTTGAGTCCCTAATGTAGGCTAATGGGGGTTTTTCTGCTCTTCAACTTCTATCTAATTGGGATGTTCTCCTTTCATCAATTTTGGCCAACGATATTTTATAGTCCTAGACGTAGTTTCAGGTATTGACTACTGACCACTACTGACACTACTACACTTCCTGTCAAGCACTTCTGTTAATAGGTTTATTGCGTCATTCGATACACTTTTTCCATTATTTGTTCTTCTAGATATGGGCCTGGCTCTATTTTACCTCACCCTGTGGTATCCTTTGAATGTTTGTTCTGCAGCCTCGATTAAGCTAAAGCTGCGTTAATTTTTTACATCTGACAATCTTCAATATCTACCTGCTGCGATTCACTGTTTCTGATTGCATCGATTCAGGGCTAGATTTTCTTCTGTTTTCAATAATACCCTCAACCTTTCAATTGTACCTGATAAACTTGTTGCAGATGTTTCTCATCAAACCTCATTTCAAACCAAGGAACTATATCACTAACATTTGTATGTTGGTGATTTAGTTTTTTTATATTGGTCCAATTGTTACTGGTAACAGATGCGTTAAACTGTTTCATTTAAGTTTTACCACCTTAGGTAGGCGGGTTATTTCTTAGTGAGTTCTGGTAATTGATTTGGAGTTCTAATGTTCTCGTTATCGTCGAGCTCTTTAATATTATCTATTTTTTTCTTATGTCTGTAATTTCAGTATCCATTTCTTGAAGTAGTGTTTCTTCATTGTGTTATTTAAAAATCCATTTTTTTTCCATTTCCGTTTTCATGTCATTCATTTGTTCATTTAATTACGTTATTCTTTAGTTCCTGTTTACTGGTCCTAACAATTATTTCATAACGTCTTCATTTCTTCTTTCATAAGTTCTAATTGGTTCTTCATATCATCCTTCATTTTCTCTTGACTAGTTTCTACCTTGTTCAATTGTTTCCACCGTCATTCTATCTTGATCCATATTTCCTTGGGTTACTTAAATATTCTCCTCACTTGCTTTCATCTCTTCTTGGCTTGCTTTCATCTAGTGGCTTTCTTTCGTTATCGTCATCAATCGTCATTTCCATTATGATTATGATATGATCTTTTTCCTACTTTTAGATTCGGTACTCATGGAGATAAACTTGTGCGAAGAAAGTGCACAACGTGGGTCAAGTAGGTTATATGCTCTACAATTTTTGTCATTGAATTATAATTGAATTATATAGCACCCGCAATTATATTTATACCAATTTTACTGATTTATGACAGCGAAATATAAAAAAACCTCCTTTTGCAACGTATTGTACTATTCATTTCATCGCTATTTGCCAAATAAAAAATTCTCTTATCTTGCCGATAAACAGAACAGTCTACCCGAGCCTAGCCATAAAACCAAGCCACGGTATGAACCGCTTGAGATTTTTTATTTGGCAAATAGAGATGAAATAAACTATACTAATTCTACACCTATAAATTATTAAATGTTACAAACTGAATAAGGTATACAATTTTAAACCAGAAGTTTTATTTCATTTTCTCTGTAGAAAAAGTGGAAAAATGTTCACAATGTAAATAAGCATACAAATAGTTCAAAAGGCATGTATTACTCCTGTAATACACAATTCTTAAAAAAACGGATTTGCAGCATTCTAAGATCGGTGAATAAGTAAAAAATATAGATAATTTACTCTGTTGCTGTAAATATACTCAAAACCAAGGTATGAGTGACGAGAAATTTTAAGGTTTAAAGATCAGTATAATCACATAATTAAATTACAAGGATTTACTAACGGAGTTAATTTATTCTCATAAGTATACTGACTGCGGTGAGAACCTTCCATCTTGTATTTCCCTCTCTTCCCTTATCATTTTGACACAGAGCTCTCATTTTACGTTTTGAAAAATATAGTTGTTAGATAATTATCGACACAATAATATTCACATTTAGTTGGTATGTGAATATTATATTAATACATAGTAACAAATAAGAAAACGTGAGTATTGTGATTTCTTAGACGTGGATGGGTTATATATGGCAACGGATGTTTTTACATTCTCAGAGTAAATTAGCCGTATCTTTTATATTAATCTTCCTTATTTATAATAAGAATAACATGCATATCTACGATGCTAGAAGCTAATTATGCAAATATTATTCTATTTATTTAACGTTACCTTAGCAAAAGGTAGGGTAAATATTAATAACGTTCCTTATATTTTATGTATATATTTCTTTCAGATGAATCTGTGTACAAAAATTATTCATTCCAAATTCTTGTGTTCAGTCACTTTTATATACTAAGTGTATATCATACACCATGTATTCAACATATCTTCACTTTGTAGTATATACACCCAGAGAACGATTTACTTATTGGCTTACTATGGTACAAGTAATCGTTGACTATAGATATGGCGAAACAAATATAAGTGTCCCTTAATTAAATAATAATTTCAAACAAATATAAGTATCCCTAAAAAATAATAATTTCAAATACATTAGCAAACCCTAATCAATGGAAACATATTATATAGGGTTTGATATTGGATAAAACATTTAGATCGGTGGAAAATAAGCCAAAAGCTACCATGTAACAAAATCGATGTTATATTTAAATCAGTATTCAGTATATTTATACATATTTACTTCAATTAACGAGAGCTTAATTACTATATTTTCTCTTTACTATATTATATTCTCCCATACATACCATTATAAGAGATAACTGAGTAACCTGTAATATCGACCTACTTCATAAGTAAGTAAACACCATTACCCCAAAATACACAGCTGATATTAGTTAAATCAGGTGTATATGCATTCAATCAGTTATATGTAATGCACCAATGAATTCATATCACAGAATTTCTGATGCTTATTGTATAATTTTATTGTACAGCTTCTGTAATGTCGTATCTATAACGATGTATGAATGTCTCAAGCTAACGTAATATAAACGCCGCCCATTATAACGTATTTGATATAGGGTGTCTCAGTTGGAATTATAGGATTTGAATGGCGCGCCATTTATGTTCTGTGAAAGATAGGACGTCAACATTTAACGACTGTCATCTACAAACTATACGAAGTCAACATGTCGCTATTAACAATTCAATAACGAATAGTTTGCGTACAATTGTTTTCTGAAAGTGAGTGATCATTTTCAGTTGCATTAAGGAAAATTTGCACAACATTAGGACAAAATGAAGCACCCACAAAGTTAATAGTTCGTCACTCAATCAATAAATTTGAAGAGACGGGTTCTGTTAGTGAAAAGGCTATACAATACATATTCGTCGTGGTCGGTCAGACGAAAATATTGCTGCAGTTAGAGAAAGCATACGGGAGTATTCAAACACATCAATTCGATATCGCGCACAACGATTGAATCTGTCAAGAGCCAAGATGTATCGGATTTTAAAAAAAGATCTGCATCTGTCAGCATACAAAATTCAGTTGACACAACAATTAAAAGTTACAGAACATTTACAATGCCGTATATTTGTTAATTGGGTGTTAGAAAAGAAAGAAGATGACCCTGATTTTTGCAACAAAACTTTGTTTAGCGATGAAGCACATTTTAATTTTAACGGATACGTCAGCAAACAACATTGTCGAACTTGAGGTGCTGAAAATCCACGTGCTGTTCACGAAAAAGAAATACATCCACAGAGATGCACAGTTTGATGTGCATTTTGAAGTGGTAATTGGACCATACATTCGGAAATGAAGCTAGTAATGCTATCACAGTAAATGAGGAATGCTATCGTGACATGTTAAATAACTTCGTTTTTCACCAAATTGATGATTTCGATTTGAACAATATGTGGTTTCAGCAAGACGGTGCAGTGTGTCATACAGAACGTGCAACCATAACTTTGTTGTATCATACCAAATTTCCTGATAATGTTGTCTCACGGAATACAACACGGACATCAACTGGCATCATGTGATTTAACTAACACCACTGGACTTTCTCTTTGGTATTATGTCAAGGAAAAAGTATACACCACTCAGCCAGCAACAATCAATCTTAAAGCAAACATTCAACGTGTTATTCATTAAATAGAGCCACTGCTTTATGTGCCCGTATTATGAACAATTTTGCTAAACGAATGACATCATATCAGATGAGTCGAGAATATCGTTCATATGGGCGAACGATATTCTCTTCCATTTGTAGCGGTATCGTCTCCATTTTATGTTGAATATATAAGTCGGAAATCGAGAAAGGAACCACCAAGCCGCCAAGCGGCTATCAATGTAGTTCCCGAATAGCAAAGCTATTACATAATCGCTCTAGGAAACAACTACTCCTCGGACTAAAGCCCCGTCAGGCATTGAATTATACCCAGAAGCGATCCTCGACCCCTTTCTCGTGTTTCTGCACGATCAGATAATGTTTTAAAAAATAAAACCCGCCACAGGTAGGATTCGACATTTGTCCCGGATAGGAACCGAACGACATACAGCTGTTTCGAACTTGTTAGTTCTCATCTCATTCTCATATATGTTACTGACAGAGATCGTAGCGATAAAGATGTATACGCCATAAAGTTCATTCGGCATTTGTCCTGAATCGGCGTACCGTGTACGGCACTGATGAGAACTAACAAGTTCGAAACAGCTGTATGTCGTTCGGTTCCGATCCGGGACAAATGTCGAATCCTACCTGTGGCGGGTTTTATTTTTTGAAACCTTATCTGGTCGTGCAGAAAC
Organism: Rosalia funebris; assembly: GCA_037954035.1. Classification (NCBI taxonomy): domain Eukaryota; kingdom Metazoa; phylum Arthropoda; class Insecta; order Coleoptera; family Cerambycidae; genus Rosalia; species Rosalia funebris. The sequence continues at coordinate 27,158,278 of JAZFAV010000009.1, read as the reverse complement.
ACGAGAAAGGGGTCGAGGATCGCTTCTGGGTATAATTCAATGCCTGACGGGGCTTTAGCCCGAGGAGTAGTTGTTTCCTAGAGCGATTATGTAATAGCTTTGCTATTCGGGAACTACATTGATAGCCGCTTGGCGGCTTGGTGGTTCCTTACTCAATTTCCGACTTATATGTTACTGAACTCAGTTTGTCAAATATTATTAGTTTTATTCACAAATCACATCCTATAGTTTCAAATGAGACACCCTGTATAAACGTAACGATAATAGATACATAAATACAGGTACTCTCATAAATAATTTAAAATTGTAATGCATAAATTAAGGCGACAGGTGAATAGTAGATATATAATATAGCAGAACAATAAATTAATATTAAACAAAATTTGTCAAACATAAAGTTATATTTTGTGCAACCAAAGACTGCTCTGTTCACAAAAATAAATGACATGACTATATAAGAAATATATTTTTTAATTATGATACGCCATAATTTTACAATGAACAAATATATATTTGTGATATTAAAATTTGCGCATATAAGAAATGTATTGCTGACTAAGCTTGCGATCATTTTAGGGTAAAATGCGTTACATTAGCTAGAATTTAGCACATTTACGTTGAACAAATAAAGGTCAAATAAACACGTATTTTCAATATAAATAAACTGTTCTCTCAGTGTAGTTGACATGATTCCTGGAAGAACTTCTGTCAGTATTTGGTATAGATTGGGTCAAATTATTGGAATGATTTACAAAGACAGCAGCAATTAATTATTTAAAATAAAGTCAACTACTCAAATACAGAATTTAAAAAAATCATAAATCGAAGTAAAATATCTCGATCACACTTCAATTAACTATCTAAAATAATATAGGACTCACATTAGGTTAGATATTGATCTTAATCTTTTTGTAAAGTTACGTCTTTACACAAACTTCTATTGACAATGCTACTCAAGAACAAAATTAAAAAGAAATGACTAACTAAAATATAACTATTTTCATGTAATGCCCTAGAGCCAAAAGAATAATATAATTAAGAAAATAATACAATATGAAAAATACGACGTATTACCATCACCACCATGAGGGAATAGTAGGTTCTCGAAGTGAACGGAAGTTAAACACACTTTTTTTAGAATATTTCCGCCTTTTACAAAAATGTCCATCCTACGCTTAATGACATTGCGTGACTATTTTTTATTTGAAAACATCTGAACTTGTTACATTAAGATATTCGCAGTATTAACTCAACCATTTCCATTAAATGTCGGTAATTATTTTATGAAATATCATTTGAGTTATTGTTATATGAAAATTATTATGAATGTGAATATCTCTGAAGCCATTCACAGACCTTGAAAAACGAGTTTTCATACCCTACCCCCTTTTTTCAGTTCACCTGCCGTGAAAGGATATCTGAAGATGTCTACATCCGCCCATATTAGAACAAAAAAAACAATGAATAACCGCGATGTCTACAAGGGCGGTAAACAACGTAACGGTCGGTGTGTACAGACCATGACTTGCTTCATCGTTTAACATCAAAACCGTTTTTACAATATCCATACATAATGAAATATCCCTTTTAGTTGCAAATTGAATTTGCTAAATAATTCGTCAAACTGCTTCTGACGACAAATGATAAGTAATCGTCAGGGTTAAGATTATTTCAGTTCGGGTTAAATTATGTTTCATAATGGTTTAATTGTAAAATTAGGTATTCTTTTATTTTAGATAGTTTATACATATTTTCCATTTTAAACCTTCGAGTTATATAAAACATATCGTACACTGTTTAAAATCTACTGCCATAAAATTTCACACCACTCTCAGTATGAAAATGGTATAAATTTTAAATATTTTTGATATAAAACTTGATTTAAATAGTAAAATGTACACTAGTGGAGCTGTAAACGTTAATACATTTTATTCCACATGGGGTCGACGATAATCCGGAAAATGTAACTATTCTACAGTATGAATGCATGTAGCCTTTATGGTGAATATATATAACTGTTCGTGATTTCTAACTAACTGTTATCTATCCTAAAAAATAAACACTAAGAGTATTGAATTAATAATAATTGCCTAGGTGCCTGAAAATAAGCCGGAAAATTTCACCGGGATATGTCCTAACCTAACTCATTTGTGTTTCACTGCAATACAAACCCATCTTAAACGCAGATTTTATATCTATAATTTCGCAGATGTTGCCTATTTATTATTTAATACTAATATTTTTTTAGTTTTAGTTAAACAGTAATTCCAATTTTTATAAAATATATTAGCAGTTAAAATCGATATGTAGATCAACGATATAAACGAATAATGAAGTGATGCTCGAATGATGTATCTGTCTTAAGAACCAAATACTAAGACTAATGACCAAGTTTATTATAACTAACAGGCCATAGATGTCTGAAGTATGCTCTAGATTGTGAAAATTGTTGGAGGATTTCATCAGATATGTAGTGAAGTAATAATTTATATCTGTTAATCTGTTATTATCATTTATTGTTTACTTATTAATAATAATATAATAATTTATGAAGAATGTACCGATAATTATTAAATAGTTAATTATGTGTATACACTGTTACCGCTACATTAAAAATTCTATTTAGTACTAACTAACCTGGAAGAGTATTCACATTAAAATGATAGGGTTGGGTTATTTCATTAGAAAAATCCATAAAACAAAAGCAAACAGTACTTTAAGAATTATATTTAGGAAATGGGCTCCATTATTCAAGAAAGTAACTGACACTACTGCATACACATAAGTTCATAAGTTAACTATACGGGTATAATTAAAATGAGAAATGCAATAAAGTGTACTCTATTGCGCAAAAGTGTTTTTCCTTTCCTATTTAAGCAAAATCGATAGTACAAATGTAAAAATGAACTAAAGGTTACGCTAAGGGTTAGTGAACTTTACACCAAACATCATGTCGATTTTATTCCACTTCTTATTTTTCTTTAACTGGGATCACAACCCATTATGATTATTAGCCTTTTCAATGATTCCTTTTCATTCAGACCTCTCATTGCATCATCTTCTCTATTTGTTAACGATAATTTCAATCAAGTCCTCTTCAACATCAACAGTCCGCTTCATTCTTGGCCTTTCTATCATTTTCCCACCTAGTAGCTTCCATATCAAGAGTTTTTAGGTATGCTTTGCTCATCCATTCTTATTACGTTTCCCAACGAAGCCATTCTTCTGCGTTTTTTGAACCTCACTTTATGAGCACGATGCATTAGGTTATCTAATCTAGCCCATGGTTCTTTCATGTGCTCCAAAGTTAATCATCAGTTTGAAGTGGAAATATATTCCTTAAAATGCTTCGTTCAAATGTTCTGAGAAGTTTTTGATATATGTTTGTTATTCTCGCGATTTAAGATCAGTAACAGCGAGTCACATAACTTTCCTGCGTATTTTTAGTTTTAATGCTCTATTTAATGTTTAGTTCTCATTAGTTTTGAGTGCGCATAGTAACAATAATTGTCACTGATAATTTTGGTTGAATTTATTCACTGATACCATTGGCTTGGTTTAGTTGTGATCCCAGATATATAAAATTCATTCGTTTGCTTAAATTGATGACACAGTTCATATTCTGTCTGTTGTTTAGTGTTCATGCTACTTCCATATATTTCATTTTATTACCATTGATCTTTAGAACTCTCTTGATTTCCTTTTGGTGACGGTTTCTTTTATTGCGTTGTTATTTCCCCTTACAATGATTACAACGCCGGCATATGCAGAGATTTATGTCATTTTTATTCTTATGTAACTACTGATTTCCATTTTGTTTATTATTGCTTATAAGGTCAAATGAAAAAGAAGAGTTACACCCCACATATACTCCGTTTGGTGTATCTTTAATGTCAAATATTACACGGCATTGCAGACAGTGTAAGTATGTAAAATAAAAAAAATATAACTATGTATAATTAAAGATTAACGCAATGCGAAACATTATCCCACAGATAACATTGATAAAATAAGTTGAGCCTCATTTTTGATCTTTGATAACCAATAATAGGCTTTTCCAAAAATTCCTGCATTTCTTCTAAAGTGTAAATAATTTGACAATTCAAGTACATATGCATGTATGTAAGTGCCATATGCTCTAAATAACTCAAGACTTAGATATCAAATATATCAGGATTGATCATAAGGCCCGGTAATATCTAATAGTTCTTACTTTTCTGCACTCAACTATACCAGAGCGGAAAAGTAATGTAATCGTGTAAAGAGAAATGGAAAAAAAAATTCTATTTTGTTTATTTTTCGTTTTTCGGCAAAAAAAATACAAAGTTTTAGAAAATTTGTGTCTGTGTGTATCGTTGTCGTCGGCATTAAAATTTCTTGTTAGCACGATAAATCAACTAAATCGTGTCGGATCGATCGGATATTGACTGATTCTGATCGGAGACGTCTCCCAGACGACACCTATTGATTTTGAAGTGGATAGAACACACTCTACCATGTTCATGGATCATGAGAAAGCACAATGGTGGACTATTTGAGAATTCTTTTTGTTAGCACGATCACTCAATTAAATCGTGTCGGATCAATCAAGTATCGACTGATTCTGATTAGTGACATCTACCAGACGACATATATTGACTTTGAGGTGGATAGGACACACCCCACTCTGTTCATGGGTCATGAGAAAACACAATGTAAATGTTTATGTTCATTCTGACATTTTAAACATAAACATTTAACGCGCTGCTGATTTTGCATTGAACGAAAAAACATATATTCGGCCTGTATCATATACGAATGAATGAGATAAAAAAATTCGTTCGATCACAAACGTATTGATAAGGCACTGAAGCAGTCGCCAATGAAAAAAGTAAAACTATCGCATAAAACACATATTCTGCATTTATGTGTTAGTTTATTTTTTCTCGAGACTCTCAAGTTTGAGATAAAGATGTTCTACGTGCGGAAAAGTCAGTTTTAAGATTTTAAAACTGTTTATTTTTTAAGTAATAAAACTATTAAAAGATGGTACTTCAAAATGAATGGAATAGTTAAATACACATCAGGTACTCTGAAGGAAATTTAAATTTTGTATTGAATAAAACTGGACAGCTTCCTTAAAAAGGCTTTCTTCTTTGCAAATTTTAGTAACAGGTAATAGCCAAAGGATATCATTGGAAAAATACTTTTATTTTTTTCATATTTAATTTTTGTTGGGGGGGGGGATTATCGGTAAGTTAAATTAATAAAAAATAGAAGTTCTTGTTCTTACGTTTTGGATTTACAATTTACATGGTCATCTTCAGAGAAGTCTGTGTATGTACAGGTTACATGAATATAAATATTTTTATATTTTTTGTATGTTTATGAATAAAGAGTTTAATATAATTTATTAAGTAGCAGTGTAATGGTACACAAAAACCAGTAAAAAAAAACAAGTGAAATATGATTGGGAAAGTACTTTTAATACTTTCAGGAGAATTTCGAAATTTATTCTTCCTTAGTCGGCAATGTCGACGTTAGCTGGGCTAATAAATTTGCAGGTATTATAGAAGGAAAACGCATGTTAAACATTTGAATTTCTAAAAGATAACTTATTATCACTGAGTCAACTAAATCATGACATGGCGCCAGGCTGCAGACTTTTCTAGTTTTACATGATTACAAAATAGTTCATTCCGGGAAAATGTAAACAGTCGTAACACATCAAAGTGCTTTCAACCGTGTTAAAATGGCGATAAATTAAACATGAAGAGACTAAATGAAGCACGTTTTGTTTGTTTCGTACGTCGTAGTCTTCGGTGTTAGAATATTTTTATCATTTATCCCCTTTATTTAATTCATTTCTTTCATTAGTCTCGATTAAGTTATGAACCTTAAAGAAAGCAACAACACTGGATGTTACAATATATTGATTACCAATTAAATAAACAAGGAATATTTCTATTAAATAAAATAATTCTCATAATTAATGGAGAATTACCGAGTGGTTCCATTATGTGCGAGTAGTATTCACAGGATTCCTCTTATTACTATGAACTCTGTAAAAAAATTGTCTTAACAATTAATCAAATGACACCGACACATAAAGCAGTACCTCTAACCGATTGAAAAATTGGCAGTGTACAACTGAAGAGTTTTAATTCACAATTGGTGACGTACATAGCTATGGTATATTATATATTCTATGTACCTATTTAATTCTATATTTTACTCTACGTAACAGGTATGAGACTTATTAAAACTTTCCAACCTTCTCTAAAATCGTCCTTGCTCATATTTAACTATCTTTAGAGAAAAACTGTGGTTGAAAACACTTACTTTAAAACCTCGACCATCTCTCAGCTAGCATTTAGTGCTTTCACTGCATTTGTCGGGAATTACTAGGTTCCGCAGCATCCTAATATGAATACGTGTAAACAAATGGCAATAATATTGCGCTGCCCCCTCGCTCGCATCGAAGACACCTCCGAAGCATGCCTCTAGAGGCTTCAGAATAACCGCGTTGTTCGCAAGAGTCGATTTACTATATTGATTTTGTCAAAATGCCGAAATTCGAACGAAAAGCATTTCGTACATCGACCTTAAGATTTCGTGACACACACATGAAAACAGCTGTTTAGTAAATAGAAATATCTTGTGAAAAACAATTGAACATGATCAACGCATTGTGCAAACGATCATTGAAAATTTTCCCTTATAATGGGTACATAATAATTAACAGTACAACTATACTGAATTCGATATGCAGTTTATATCATTGTCTAAAAAATATTACTTAATAAGAAATATTTATTATTCGATCACTGTCATAAAATAATAGAAATAAGTAGAGTATAATAAAATAAAAAAAATTAAAATCGAATTATCGATTAACATTCTGAACTGTTTTAGTACCATTGACGACATTAATCGTGCGCTACTTCTATGCAATAATTATTTTTTAAATAGTATATTACTGTTGGTCACATGCCTAGAAAATGCTCTCTGGCTCTAAATAATATAACTTTCTGTCATATCCATATTTCATAACTTCCTGTCAATCATATTTCAGTAATCTTTAAAATGTTAATAATAATTAATACTTTAATCAGCGATTTCTTTTATTTCCATTAACTAAAAATATAAATACGATAGATAGAATTCAAATATAATTTTATTCCATAGACATTTCACGGTCTTGGAATGAACCACATAATTAAATAATGTCTGTTGAACTATATCAAATACTTCTGGAGAAATAATAGGTCACTTCATTCAAATATGTGGACAGCAAAATTGCATTCATAATGTGCGTCTACGTATTAACCACAACTGGTAATACACTCGATATTTACCACTTTTCCACCAACTTGTGCACACCCCGATATATCCCTGAATTTGAACTTCTAATGTGGAGGTTAAATCTAATCAGTTAGAGAACTATTGTCAATTAATGAACTTTTATAAGGATGAAAACAGACATAATGCAGGGCCCCATTGTTCAGAGAATGAAAGGATTAATTTTAAGTCAAAATACGATTCTGTAACAAAAACTCTGACTTCTGTGTTCTAAAATCCTGCATCATGACAGTCAGATATTGAAGATTTCACTCTACTGTAGTAGATAATCTTGTCGATGAGGAAGTTGTAACAGTTGATCTCCAATCTTTGGATGAAATCAGACCTGGCTTCGTTTTGGTGATCGGTAGACAACTACACATCATTCATTCACGTTCATTAAGACGTTCTGTTGAAATATGGTGTATGAATTCAGTAGAAATTTTAAATTGGTGAAAAATGTCAACAGTTTGGTCTAATTTTTACTCCAGGAGATCTTCCACTGTATCATACATTTGCATTAGTGTTCGTACTGCCTTCACGGACTCTTTTCACCCAATCCTGTACTATTATTAAAGAATATGCAAACTTTTACGCTAGAAATAAAGCTACGTAAACTAAAGCGTAAGTAAGCGAATTTGTAAACTAACACTTTTATTAAAGGCGAAAACAGACAAAAGTGAGCGGTTTTCATTGAATGTACGGTCGAAATGGGTGGATGACTGATAACTTCCTTGAGTCTGAATTGTTACATTATAAAGCACGGCCTGATATGCCTCTCGGTTTGTGGGCAAGTCATGGATGAATCGACTGCTGAGGCAAAAGAAGTCACGCCGACGACAATGTGTCTTGATCAATTTGAATGGACTGTAAGATACGTCGAGTCAACGATTCGAATCAAGAGTTGACGATAACCGCTCCGTTTGTTATTGTCTTAACTCACTGTGAATATCGGATGTATTATTACCGAATAATGGTCGATTCACACTATACGGACATCAACGTAACGGGCCGACAACGTCACATCAAATTATTGTTTAATTCAATGTGCATGGAAACGTTCATATAGACTAGCAACGTCACAGACCGTCGACATACCCCGAAAGCAATACTTTGACAGTCAATCACTTGCAGTTCCGGGGCGTTTCTCACAGTGCGAATTAGTTCCATTACGTTACCAATAATCCTAGACATGAACGAGGAGGCACTGATTGCGCAAGTGCTTTTCTTACTCTTTAGCCAAAAGCTAGTAAAATTTATATTGATTCATTATAAAATATTTGTAGAAAGATATTTCTTTTAATTCTAGTTCCTTAAATAAAGTACTCCCCTACGTATTTCTTTGTCAAAAACATTTCCTTTATCCACTTTTTTCTTGCCCGGTTAGAATTCTTATATTCCTCATTCAATGTTAAAGCGATCATCGCCAGCTTTTAATGTGGAAATGTGCCATGATTGAAGTTTAAAATCAGACTAGTGGTTTTTTGTTGTAATATTCGAACCGTTGAAAATTCGCAAAAATGTAAACTATAAACAAATCCGACGTGACGTTGCCAGCCCGTTACATGATGTTGACATGGCATTCGTATAGTGTGAATCAACCTTAACAAATCAAGTTTTCATTGAATCATTAGTTTATGATAATAGTTCATGACACGTGATAATAATAAACTAGCATACGAAATAAGTGTACATTTCCTAAATTAATCTTTTACTAGTGCTAGAACTAGGTAGTATTGATCAAACTAATATATACAATATTAGTACGTGTTATGTGTTTTTGTTAAAATCGTTATATTTTGTTTTCAAATGGCTGAAATATGACAAGATATTCTTTTACACTATATGTATTTCCATAAGTAGTACCTATACAGTAACACTATTACACTATTTTTATTTATTAGCTTTTCTAGCTTTGTACTGTACTGTAATTTTCTCTACTTATAGCTGAATTCCTATCTGACTTGTATAAAAAATAAATAAACAGTTTTAGAACCTTAAAACGGACATTCCCCCGTGTAGGACATCTATGTCTCGAAATTGAGTGGCCGAGAAAAAATAAACCAACACACAAATGCAGAATATGTGTTTTATGAGACAGTTTTACTTTTTCAATTTTTCTCAAATAGTCCACCATTGTGCTTTCTCATGACCCATGACCATGGTAGAGTGTGTTCTATCCACCTCAAAATCGATAGGTGTCCTCTGGGATACGTCCCCGATCAGAATCAGTCAAAACCCGATCGATCCGACACGATTTAGTTGGGTTATCGTGTTAACCAAAACAAATTCGCAAATAGTCCACCATCGTGCTTTCTCATGACCCATGGACAGGGTCAAGACTCAATAGGTGTCGTCTGGGAGACGTCCCCGATCATAATCAGTCAAAACCCGATCGAGCCGACACGATTTAATTGAGTTATCATGCTAACAACAAAATTTCTCAAATAGTCCACTATCGTGCTTTATTATGACCCATGGACATGATGGGGTGTGTCCTATCCACCTAAAAATCAAACGCCCTCGATCAGAATCAGTCAAGACCCAATCGATCCGACACGGTTTAGTTGAGTTATCGTGTTAGCAAAAAATTTCTCAAATCGTCCACCAATCGTGCTTTCTCATGACCCATAGACAGGGCGAGGTGTATCCTATCTACCTCAAAATCAATAGGTGTCATCTGAGAGACGTCCCCGATCAGAATCGGTCAAAACCCGATCGATACGATACGATTTAGTTGAGTTATCGTGCTAACAAGAATAAGTGCCGACGACAACGACAACGACGACGACAACGACAACGACAAGCTCCACGTGCTTGCTATGTAGAAATACAAAGGACAATGCACATCACGCAATATTTGAATGCAAGGCTGGACAAGGAAAGAGACAAAGACTTAAGGAAAGGGTAGGCCTTGAATTAACTGTGGAAAACATGTGGTATTTTATTTTAATTGTGTTAATTAAAAAAGATCTTTCAACGATAATGGATTTTTTTCACAAATTACCACTTATTCGGTCACTCATATCAAAGTAGCTTTCGCTTAAACTGCGGCATATTATGTAGCATTTTATTTTATTTTACATAGTTTATAAACTAGTTTGAAACACGTTAGACGCATTATTACCTGCTATTCACATTCATGCTGGGACAACCTGTTCGTTGCCGTTTGTAAACAAAATCAAAAAATATTCTCTGCCAATCGAGGGCAAAACTTGGTCTCTTTTCATTCGGTACGTTTAATACTATATGAAGGTCAAGGACCGTCAGAGTTAGTAAGATTATTACATTATAAACTGGAAACTTGTACTCTTAGATTAAGTTGTCTGAATTATTATTAAATTGTTAGCATTACTCTCAATTTAATCATCTGAAGATATAGCACAGCCATTGGTAGATTAAATTTTCATGCGGTATTTTCAGATTACCGTAATCGAATTAATAAATTCGGCTAAATTATTTAGTATCATTTAATGATTATTCAAAACAATTGAACGCAATTGAAATGTATTTTCAGGAGAAAAAAGAATTAAAATAATATTAACTATAAAATTATGTAGGTTATAATACAAAAGTCCTCGTTAAAACCGTATTTGGTTTCAAGGCTCTGGCCATTTAGATGGTTTGGAAATTCATAACATAAAAAAACAAGCATCACGTCCCTTATACGGTTAAGTTAAAGAAAGGTTAAGGAAAGACAAACGAATGGCAATGAAGGGAACTGGCATACGCTGGACCAACAGGTATTGTTTCCGTTTCACCAAGGGTTTTTAGAATATACGTTTCTTACCACACGGAACAGTAAATTTGCTTAAATTCTAGCAGCCGTGAGATAGTAAGGCACTCGAAAGTTAACTCAAGAAAAAGCCATCAGCGTTATCACCAAGAATCAAAAACAATATATAAGACCACCATCCGTGGTTCACTTCCTATCACAATTGGTTTCGCTGTTGTAGACACCCTTCCGTTAGATTTCCTGATTACAATGAACCCAGTAAAAAGTGACTCACGGCAAATTTCAGGATTCTCCTTATGCCAGCCAACACAAAAAAAACAACAGAAAGAGGAGTTCCTCTGAGCATATTGCGTGATTCCGTTTATGCCATGCAACATAAGGATACTACAAAGAGAGGAATTCCAGTCGGTATATTGCAGGGTTCTGCTGATGATAGTCAACATTAAAATAAACGGATGTTTATTCTGTGAATGTTTCCATAGAGTTCTGCTGTTTGTCAAGAACGTTATTTCCCATACATCTAGCAATAAGGACTATATGTAGATTTTGTTCCTCTTCAATTCTTTCTTTCATGTATTCATGCAAATAAATTAAATCAGACTTGATACAGCTATGATAGAATTCTAAATTAAATTAATCACAGCATATTATACATTAAATAATAAAATATGTACTATTAAACTTTATATAAACATTTTAACATACTAGACATAGTCCTAAAGGTTAACATACTAGACTGTCACGCCAAATATCCAGCCCTGCGTGTGCCCACTCTCACTACGAGAGATCTGATGAGACGGCAAGACTTCTCCGACGAGACTTCTCATTATCGGTTTTAAAAGTTCTCATTATAAGTTTTTGCGAAAAAATGTTCCAAAACGGGAGTATCTAATAATACACGGTACGTCGATTCAGGACAAATGCCGAATGAACTTTATGGCGTATACATCTTTATTGATACGATCTCTGTCAATAACATATAAGTCGGAAATCGAGAAAGGAACCACCAAACCGCCAAGCGGTTATCAAAGTAGTTCCCGAATAGCAAAGCTATTACATAATCGTGTACGGCACTGATGAGAACTAATAAGTTCGAAACAGCTGTATATCGTTCGGTTCCGATCCGGGACAAATGCCAAATCCTACCTATGGCGGGTTTTATTTTTTGAAACCTTATCTGATCGTGCAGAAACACGAGAAAGGGGTCGAGGATCGCTTCTGGGTATAATTCAATGCCTGGCGGGGCTTTAGCCCGAGGAGTAGTTGTTTCCTAGAGCGATTATGTAATAGCTTTGCTATTCTGGAACTAGTTTGATAACCGCTTGGCGGTTTGGGGGTTCCTTTCTCGATTTCCGACTTATATGTTACTGACTATGATACTAATCCTTAAAAATGTAACTAACTTAATCGTAGTTTATAAATTACATTTAAATGTCCTTATTATAAGTTTTTATAAATAATTACCATTATTTTAGGTATTTCATTTTTATATTTCACAGAATACAGAAGTTTCCGGTATAGTATCGGAAAGCAAATAATTAAGAATGTAAATAGAAATAACATTTTTAAAATTACAATATAATAGCGCGTACATTGTTTAGAACAAAAATGTTCATAATGTATATTTACTTTAACATACGAGTATCCCGTTTTAAAGAACAACCGGAGATTATCTCTGTAAAGTTCTAGAAATATCTACCACGGTTAGGATTAGTGCAAAAGTTATACTGCAAAAGTTTCAATTTACATATATTAACTTTTTGATCAATAATTATATAAAAAAATTGTATCATAAAAAGGTCTAATCAATTTGGGATTGAAATTTAATGTGATCTAGATGTGAACTATATTTACATTAGACAATAATCAATCAATAAACGTACAAATTGAAGGCAGAAGATTAGAATTCAAGTGCTGATTCCACCTACAAGAGATGAATCCTTTGGATTTTTTCTTGCGGGACCCTTTAAACTCTAAGGTTTATAAAAATAATCCCTGCTAATCTGGAAGCAAAAAATCGTCTACCCCGAAACAAGATTGAAGAAATACAAAACAACTTTGCCAAATAAACTTCTCCTTTTCTATTTTTCCTTTTCTATATCTCAAACAAAAGTTGTTATAGTTTTTCTATTTAGAGACAAAAAGACTTTAATTATATTATAGGAAATGTGAATTTAAGGGAATATAAAGTCAAAGAACAAAAATGTATTAAAATTTGAGATACAAGGATTCCCATTTCACGATACCGAATTGTACATGACATATAGCCAGATACTATGCGCCACGAAACGAAAAAGAATACGTTTTCGTCCGCTACTAATTTTTCCATATTAGATTAGATTGGTACGTCATAAACATTCATTAAAGTTTTATATCCTACACATATTCATTATACTATCTCAATTTAAATAAAGTTCGATCTGCCTTCCATACTATATAACAAATTGGCATAGTGACTGCGAAAGTGACTTGGCTATAACTTTATTATAATTAATCCTTTATTTTGGCCGTATCCGTTATGCGTACTTCTATCTAACAAAGAATTGTAGGTATGTGTATCTATAATTAATTATAGAAATGCCGTCATAACTTATCGAAAGTCATTGAACTAACTATTAAGAACATGAAATGTAGAAGAAACCTTTTAACGGTCACGCAAATGAGTTTGAAGGATCTTATATTATGTATGTTGACAACTAAAGTCTTAAGAGTTCAATCAATTTCCCACTTATTTTCACATTCAATTATTTTCGCAATTTAGTATTAGGCAATGACGATACAATATTTTTTAGAATAATAATTTAAAGGCAACATCCAAGGTTGTCTAGAATACCCGGCAGTCTATTATTTACGTACTAGAAAAAAAGGACAATTTTATGTAAATCATTCATTATTTTGGTAACGCATAAAAGAACGATGATGAGTGATGTAAAATACAATACAGGTAAATTATTTAATTTCTGCTTCACGACTTTAATCACAGATCCAGATCTTTTCAAAAAATCTTTGTAGATATTTATTCAAATATAAAGGTGACTGGATACATTTTCAGCCAATTAAAATACAATTTTGAAGAAACTAATCAATCTTAATTATGTTAGCTTACCATAATGAATGCTATATTTATCAATAAAAAATTGACAAATTTACATATGTGCGATGTGTTCTTTACTTCAAATCGGCAATTGAACTTGACAAAATTGGCAATTAAACTGGATTTGGAAAATATTGGAAGCTTTCACATATCAAGCTATTATTTTCATATTTTAAGACAAAGAAACACTCTAGGATGTTTTAAGCATTTTTCCTGCATCTACTTCAGGTAACAATTCATTCGTATAATTCCTAAGTATTGAATTATGTATATGTAACTAGAAATCCATCCAAATGACTACTAGTGATTTCAGGCCTTCTAAATTAATTTTCCATATATATATATATATATATATATATATATATATATATATATATATATATATATATATATATATATATATATATATATATATATATATATATACAGGGTGAGCCACGGTGGATAGAGTATTAAAAGTATATAGAGAACCGATCTACCGATTACTTTGAAATTTTGGTTACGAAAATAGATGAGTATGATCTATGCAACTAAAATATTTTCGAAAGTACGGTGTTGCCACTTATACGTAAACCCGGCAACATCTTCGTTATTTTAAATAGAATACCCTGTATATTTTTGCATTTTTTGGATTATCGTCTCTTTCTGAGTAACTTTTGTTAATATTTCCCTATATCTATATCAAGCCGTTATCGAGATAATAATTCTTTTCTGAATTTATTGCCAAAAATGTTACTTTCAGTAAATCGTGTTTTCTACTACCTACGCAGCAATTAAAAGATAATTTTTCAGATGTGACTAGGCAAGGCCTGGGGGCATCTTCTTCATTAATCAAATGTTTCCAATATCATACAGGGTGAGTTAGAGAATGCTTTCTATAAGAAGAAGAATGCTTCTCTATGAGTTAGAGAAATGCACGAAAGTCAAGTTTTTAAATGGAATGCCCAGTATATTATTACTAATTGGAAAAGGTGATACACTTACCTATTTAAAAATGTTAATGTCTCCTATACCTAATGCGCACCGTTTTCGATTTATAGGCACTTTTCTTCCAAGAATATTATATCTTTTGGTATGTTGTCATAACGGATGGGCCATGAAATTTTTATTTTATCATTTTGTAATGACAACAGACATGCTATTTTTCTAAATAAATTTGACAGTAGTAATATTTGCACTTAATTTGAATAGATGTAGCACAAATATGGCAGAAAATAATTATACAAACGCAATTTTAATGGATTTGTTTATTATTCATGGACAGTGCAATAAGATTATCAACAGAACTTGTAGAATATTTAATGAGAAATATCCGAATTTGCCGCAGATGAACAACAGAAAGTTTCTACGAATTCAGAGGAATTTTATAAATTTTAGTTCGTCATTAAGAGAACCACGAAATTTACCGAAACCTGTGACATCTGACGAGGTAAATGAAATCAGAAACATATATAAATGTTCTTCATATCACCGTGGTCTTAGTATTAAATAGAGAACATATATAGTCGAATTATTTCTAAACGAGATCTAATTTTTCGTAAACATAAGCAAATAAAACCTGTTCGATAACTTAAAAAAGAGAAAACAATTCACTCTGAAGTTATAATAAAGTAATGTCAATAATTTTAATACTCTTAATCTATAGAAATGCATTGAAATTAAAGATTAAAGCTAAAAGTTCTATTTAAATACTACTATCGTTTTTGATTAGTATGATATCAATATACTCATACCAAGAAAGCAAACAAAGAATGTCACAGCTCTTTTCCCATTACTAAAAAAATTAATATAGGGATGTAAGAGAGGTATTTTTTTTTAAATTACATGCCTAATAGAGTTACTGTTGTTATTGTCACGCGCTCAGATCTCCCAAAAAACCATCTTAAACCTGTCATTAGAAATAAACGCCGCAGATTTCTCGCTACTGGTATTATTTTAAAGTTTCAGTCTTCACCATATCCTGAGTATTCTCATTATTTCACGTTAAATGAATACTATGTATTTGGTCTATTTAAAGAAGCATCGAGTCGGGAATTTTAGCACAATTTCAGAGAAATGTAGAGAAATTTTATCTTTGAATAACAAAAGTTTTTTAAAGTTTTTTGGCTATTTAACCTTGCCTCGTATATGTCTTCACTTATATAAAAGTTAAAAAATGAAACTGGGATATAATCATTTATTTCTAGGTGTACTAGTTTATATTTAGTTATCGTTTCTAGGTGTACTAGTTTATATTTACTGTTTGCTTTGTTTTTGTCCGTTTTGCAGTTCCTTTATTCTGTTATTCAGTCTTAAAAGTACATCGCTTGAAGCAAACAATGATATCCCATTCCTTATTGGCCATTTAAAAAAACATGTCTCCAGTATCGTGTCTGTGCAATAAATCTTCGTCTTACCTACTGTTCGCGGTATGAATTTATTTGATTTGATTATTAGTTCAACGTTGTACTATTGAGAACTTCAGTGTTAAAGGTGCTTTAATTGAGCTTAATAAAACAACAATTTTTATAACTGAAATGAAAAATAATACTCATTGTAATAAGACAATTATTTACGGGAGAAAAGAAAATGAGAGTCGAGATTATGCATTTCAAATTTCGAAGTTTTCATTTAAATAATCTGTGAAAATCACACACCGGAATGTGTTACTGGGAGTGATATAAATGTCTATAGGCTGAATGTTAACAAAACAGTCCGTAATCACAATCAATAGGCAATCACAAGTAATAATTGCAGATGAATGAGATAAAATGGTTCGACGGCTATAGAAAGCGGGGGTAAAAATATTACTTTCACTGAGATTACTATTATATTACTGATATTAGTATTGATAATTATAACATTTGTTTTCCCTTCACAAATTAAAGATACCGATATTAGGTTTCAGTTTACCACGAGTATGTTGACCAAACTTATTATTTATATCTACATACATATCAAATAAAATGTTTCACAGCATTATTTCACAAAATAATCTTAGGTGTATAAATTGAGTATTTCCTTTATTGTATGCAGTGACAGTAACATATAAGTCGGAAATCGAGAAAAGAACCACCAAACCGCCAAGCGGTTTTCAAAGTAGTTCCCGAATAGCAAAGCTATTACATAATCGCTCTAGGAAAGAACTACTCCTCGGGCTAAAGCCCTGCCAGGCATTGAATTATACCTACAAGCGATCCTCGACCCCTTTCTCGTGTTTCTGCACCATCAGATAAGGTTTCAAAAAATAAAACCCGCGATAGGTAGGATTCGACATCTGTCTCGGATCGGAACCGAACCACATACAGCTGTTTCGAACTTATTAGTTTTCATCAGTGCCGTACACGGTACGCCGATCCAAGACAAATGCCGAATGAACTCTATGGGGTATACATCTTTATCGATTTGATCTCTGTCAGTAACATATTTCTCGATTTCCGACTTATATGTTACTGACAGAGATCGAATCGATAAAGATGTATACCCCATAGAGTTCATCCAGCATGTGTCCTAGATCGGCGTACCGTGTACAGCACTGATGAGAACTAATAAATTCGAAACAGCTGTATGTCGTTCTGTTCCGATCCGGGACAGATGTCGAATCCTACCTATGGCGGGTTTTATTTTTTGAAATGTATGCAGTGAGTCAAAAAAGTATTGACACACCCCACTTTTTTTTTAAATCTCAAAAATATAAAGGTGAATTCTTTGATACTAAATTTATTAAAAAACCAGCATCCAACTATTAACTTCTAGTAGCAATATATTGATCGAATTAAAAATAAGATAAGAATAATAAATAAGAATATAAACTTCAAGGGTCAGAAAAGTATTGGCTCAGTAACAATTTTTATTTAAACAAGTTCTTAAAAAAATATTTACGCTTTAATATTTTGTTGCCATACCATTTCCATCAATTATGGCCTGAAGTCTTCGTGGCATCGAGGATACAAGAATTCACCAAAAATTCACCTTTATATTTTTGAGATTTAAGAGAAACGTGGGGTGTACCAATGCTTTTTTGACCTACTGTATATGAAAATATTGTACATTAATTTCTACTTCACGAAATATAAATATTCTTTTAAAAGCAAAGCATTCTCGTCCAAAATACGACGCCAATAATCATCCAAGTTTATTATGTAATGCATTCTTGTGTTCTCTATCATATCTTGTTGAAAAAAAAAATTTTAAAAGAAAGATTTAATCTCTCATTTGATTTCAAGTAATCTTCTGAAAAGTTAAGCGCCATCCAGAAATGTCTTCTATTCTTAATTAAAGTTCAGACATACAAGATCGACTTCCTTCCCCTAAAGCCCCAGACTGTAGAGGAGATTATATTATACAGAAAGATAAGGACGAACACGTGCATGCTCTGGGCGAGGTGCCAAACTCCCTCCGTTGCATATATATATATATATATATATATATATATATATATATATATATATATATATATATATATATATATATATATATATATATATATATATACACACATATATATATATATATATATATATATATATATATATATATATATATATATATATATATATATATATATAAGCATCGTATTATAGTCGCAGGGCGCCTTCCTTCCTAGAACATAGGGGTAGTAAGGCTGCCCAGGTCGATGTTAAGATGTTCTAGAATTTTCAGTGATTTTTGAAAGGAAAAGACTTTAATGAGAAAACCCATTTAGAAGCTTGAAGTTTCTAGTTTTGAAATCTTCTGGCAAAAAAAAAGCGAAATTGTAAGCAAATTAACGAATTTATTTTTCCATCTTGCTTATCATTAAACGAAGTTTGAAAACAATAATCTTATTTTCAAAACATTAATCATTCGGGAAAAAAAACGATTCGATGGATCAATTTGAAAATTTATAGGGCTATTGGGAATATAATAAGCTAAAAGAACTGGTAACATTAGAATTTTCCTCAATATTTGCAAAGTGGTGGCAAAAAGTCAGAAGAAGTTATTTTTTTTACTATTTTCAAATTAATAATGAGGGTAAATAAAATGTTGTGCTCAAAAACGACATTCGTCATTTATAGAGATTTTATTCCAGTTTTCAAAACCATCTTTTGATTCGCTGTAAAATTATTAGTTTCTGAAATATCGAAGATCAAAGACAAAAACGGCATTTTTCATTCAACCACCGATATCTCAGCAACAAATGGTCGTACAGAGTCCGTTAAAAACCAATTGAATTAATTGGAACCAATTGGATTAATTAGCTCTGAGCATTTTTTTTTGTCTAGAAATTTCAAAATTAGAAATTTCAAGCTTCAAAATAGTCAAAATACATTTTCATCTCGACCATTTCTCATAAAGTTACAGCCTTTCAAAAATCACTGAAATTTTCTCGGATATGTTTTACCATCAGACAACTGATTTAAGCGTCAATCGTATTACTATGTTAGATTAGAAATTATTCCTAAAAATAATTTTAGCCTTTTAAAAAAAATTCAAAAATAAGAATGAGGTAAGCCACGTAAACTATTTCAGGAAAATCACTTGGTTAAATTAACCAATATTTTATTTGACTGTCAGAAATCTCGCGTTATTTTAATATTAAATTAATATAGTAAATATAATCTTGTGAGAAATCTGTGGTTAGGTGAGTACGTTCACAGATTTCCCAAGCTTTCGAGTTACATGGTCTTAAAATTAAGCATATTTTATTTTATGGCACAGGAGATAATTCATTATTTATTATTAAGATACTATATAAATAAAGTAGTGGCTGTTTATAGTTTGTATTAATCAATTATATTCTGTTTTTTATATATGGAGTCATTTGTATATGTTAGTCTTCTCAAATTAGAAAGCGGTAATACGTCTATTGTATCTGGTTAATATAATCGGAGGTCCAGATGCTGATTTTTAAAACCTGTTTATTATTTACAGAAAATGGAAATAAGGATGTACTATATATTATATGTTTTAGCTATATAATAACTATATATGCCCGTATAACTATAAAACGTGTATTTTTATACATGTATATTATAAATTATAACTATAAAAAATACATATTTTTGTATATGTGCCAGATTATCTCAAAATGAATCGGTTTTGAAATGTAGGATAAGTAAGAATTTCGCTACTAGGCTAGATGTTGTCCTAATCATAAGAAAATATTTAAGCATATTCTTTGCTCATATAATGTATTTTTTAGAAACATGTCTACAAAATTTCCTACAAAATAAATATTGTAGACGCCTACAATCTATCAGACGAATAGATTTTATATTATTTGGTGCCTATATGTAGAAAGAATCCATAAATTGCTAAGTCTACTTAAGGAATACCCTCGACTGCAAGAAACCCATACAATAATCTTTGCCTTCATATGTGAACATACTCGTATTATATGTAATTAAAACATCAGGTTGCAACAGAGACGCAAACATATTCTACATCGGAAATGCATTATAATCTGAAGTGGAATCTATATTTTTGTTTACTTTTTATTCAATTAATTTAAAAATATCATAGTTACAAATAACAGGCAATAAATATTTTAATGCACATACATATAATAACTAATTTTTCACTATAATTTTCAACAGATCTATATAGTATAAGTAGAAGTGGTTGAGAGCGAATTTGTGCGACGGGAAGCATGTAAACGTCTATTTTAAAAAACATAATGAAATTCTGTAAAAAGAAAATTATTATTTTTTTACGACTGTTATAGAAATGAATATACAATTATATAATATTGGATGTTGGCGACATAGTTTGTTTCTAACAATATACTCTGTTACATGTTACATACAACACGTAACAGTAGTATCATGAAAATCGTTAAAAATATAAAGATGCTCTTTTCGAGATCGTCAATAATTGTTTTTGAGAGAAACAAGATGGCAGATACATGTTAACACAACAGGGATTTTGACATCCTCTTTAGTATTTGAGTTATCGTCAATAGTTTCAGTTGTTTAGGAAGGTTTTCTTAACTTAACTACAAGAAAATATTCAATTCCCTATATACTTTTTCTGCCTAGAATTTTACGCAAAAATCTTAGTTTTTTTTATAGGTTTAGACAGATTTACCGGTTATATTTCTTTTAATAGAAACCATAGTTTAACTATGAAAAGTGTGAAGCTAGTGAAAAGGGATATTCTTTTACATTACAAAAATATATAACATACAATCTCGATTAATAAAAACGTTATAACCGTTTTCCTTGAAAATTTCGTAGAAACACGAAATACTTGCAGATTTGAATTAATCATGTCTAATATACAGGGTGTACTAGAATACGTGAGCCATCTCGGTAGCGCATAGATCAGGAGGAAATAATAAATAAAAGTTCACACGAAAATATTCCATAGGATGCACCCTGACTCGGATAATATCCCTTACGTTAAAAAAAATATTTTTTTAATAGTATTTTTCTTTGTATTAGATTGTGATAATTTTTGCGAGAAATACATGAAAAACAAAGTCATTAGGCTGGTATAATATAATTTGTATAACTCTTCAATGGGGTCAGGGATTGTCCACCTCTACCAGTTTAATCTCAAAAGGCATTAAGGAAGGGGCGGTATAATAATTTTAAGTACAGTTTTAACATCGAACCTTCTAAAATATTGATTGAAAATAAGAATAAATATCGATGAAACCAATATTCGTACATATTCCTCTATATTCTGAAATCCTGCACTACATTAGTCATAATTGAATATATTTCTATGTTGTAATACTCTTGCCTCATATTATAGATGCCAGTATGTATGGTAATAACATACATACTTAAATTTACTTAAATTTCATCGCCACAATTAAAAGGCCGTACCTTCTATTATTTGCCGATAACGAATATGCCTATCATGCATATTGCCGGAATGCAGACTCTTATAGACAATTTAAATCCCTAAATAATAAAAATTACATTAAATTGGGTAATGTAAAAAATATTTCCAGACATTAAATACGCACTGTGCAATTCGCGAATTATATACAATTATATAGACAGTTCTTTTGTTGTTTATATAGAGAAAACAATTCTTAAAGGGTATGTCAGATCTAGGCAAACCGTGTCCTCGAGACAAGTGAATGCAGTTAAAGGGATTACCAGCGCGGAACACCCCTTTTTTGTTTTATTGTAACCACGGTAGGCAGGTGAGTGTTAGTTGTAATATTTCATTCCAACCACTTATTTTATATAGATACTACGGTTGAGATAACATGTAGAATACAAAAGACCAACAATTGCATGTGATTATGGGATATCTTTCTTTATAAACTTTTTGTCAAGGCGGTGAAAATTGTATACTTACTATTTCCATATATGTGTTAGCAAATGCTTTAAAATGTTTATATGAGTATAAGAGACTATGGTTTGTATAATGATTCTTTAAGTGTGCGTCACAGGTAACAATCGTATGAATCAATCTACTGACATTTTTAAACAGTGTCGTGCCGAAAACACATTTTAGGATAACAGTACAATACAAATCCGTCAACCTATGACTTCGTCATATGTTTACGGTAGACGGGTAAAATATTTTCCACAAAAACATTCAATGGAAGTGATATTTCCATCAAAATAAATACAATAAATTCAACAAAAATCAAAATAAATCAAACAAAAATGAAATAAATTGTACAGAAATATTGAGACGTCAATGAATACAGTAAAGCTAAGACGTGACTTCATAATTGCATTGTGTTCGGCAAATTATTAACTGTCTGTGCCGTACGTAGTTGAGTGTCATATTAGTAACATATGTCGCTAGATATACGTGCTGATAATTATGGCATATTAGTAACAATTGCGAGTGGCGTAGCATGTGATACATGCGTCGTCACTAAATTGATACACGCGCAAAGATCCATTATACAAATTGTATTTGTTTATTAGGATTCAATATATTTAGACATTCATTATACAAAATACCTATATATTATTCACAAAATTTTTTTTCTAATTTCTTTTATAACACAAAGTAATGCACGAATAAAACAATATGAGGGGTAACATCCGATGTAGTTTTAGAATTTCTGATTATCCTTCATCAGTTCTGATATTCGTCAAAATAAGAAAAAATAAAACCAAATAAATATGCTTATGTATATCTATCATATGTTTTTAGTAAATATTTGTAGCTCTAGCATTCAGACGACTACACGTCTTGTACAAGTCTAGAGTTCTGATTATCATTGTTATTTATTTATAGACAAATGTACATCTCTTATGGTTAACTGAATCGAGTTGAAAAATTAAGATCGCGTTTTTTAAATAATTGACTACCAAAAATTATGAGAATGTTATATGGAAGAAAACAAAAAGTTATATGGAAACTTCCATATAACTTATCGAAAACGATAAGTTATATGGAAGAAAAACAAAGTAAAAGTTTATTTATTCTTTAATATTTGAAAATGTCAACGCCTAATATTTTCTAGGCAATAAAATATAGGTAATTTTTTATTAATTTATAAACTTCTATCTAACAAATCCAATCATTCATCTAAGAGAGACAGTGCTGTAAAACATCCTCTATATTATTGTTGTGACACAAATTATCAATATCTTATATATAACTTATTCTCAATGTTAATTGTGAGTTTAATGTGTTTAATCAAATATTAGTAATTATGTTGAATTTGTGAAAAATTGTATATTGTTTAGAGAAATTTTAACGTTTTAAACTATATCTGCGTATTGTCTTAGATCTGATGCTTCTATTTTGTACCACCAAAAAATAATGCAATGATTAATTACTTTTTGATGTTAATTATTCTCTTGATCTCAAAATGGTGATGACCGTTGTTAACCAAAAACATTGCCTATATTTCACGGAAATGTATCAAGTATCGCATTACGTTACAATCCATAAAGTAGTAAATGTTTTTAATATTAAATAAATCGAAATGATTTCGGAATAATTATTTTATTGTTTTATTGAAATGGGAACTTAGTTATTATCTATTACATAAATTAAACCATATTTCACATACTTTATTAATTGGTAATTAGTTATATTATTAGCTACATTATTTTTAAATAAAAAAAAAATATATATATATATATATATATATATATATATATATATATATATATATATATATATATATATATATATATATATTGTATGTACGTAAAGAGCAATTTATTCTATGTGATTGTTTTACTAATTGGAAATATTTCAAATTGTATTTGAAACATTTATTAAATGATAATTATGGAATTTCAAAAATATACAGGATTATGTCAGGATTATGTCTCCACGACAAAACATTTGTTTGTGAATAAATTTGAAAAAAATAATATATTCTATTTGAAAGAAAATTGCACATCAATGTACATCTTTTGGGCAAAATTTTGGCAACACTTAATTCTACACTTTTTTCTATTGGCAAGACAAAAAGTATTCTCATTTTATTTCCTTTAGCATCTTTTACATACTAGCGAAGTTTCGTCAATATAGAAATTTGACACTCTATGCTATTCCTTATTCAATGTTACACATTTAACAGTGTTGAATGAAGCATGTTTTATTATCAATTTATTCACTTTCTAAATATCTAAGAAGTTACTAATTATATTAAAGAATTTAATAATTATTAATAGTTTGAGATTTTCAAGTAAACTTTGTTTATAAGTTCAAGGTTTCTATAAGCTTACAATCGCTGTAACAATTAAATCACTTATAGAAGTTATTGTAATATATTACTTTTAGGGAAGTACCTTTCTTCCAAAGTTTTGAAAGTTTCGGAGATGAATAACAAACAGTCTTTAAAAACTTGAGTTCCATAATAAATCATAAGTCACAAGGAATATGAAGAACGTTTAATATATATTTTAACATATTGAGAAATCGTCGAACTGTGACATTATATAAAGCATTTTGAAATATATAATACAATTGCAAAATTGTTAATTACAAAGTGTATTTCCCTTGTATGTGCAATAAAATTTTTGTAATATATTTAACAAAAGAATTGAACTCTAATAAATGTCAAATTAGTAAGAAACACTGAATATATTTACTTATCATATTCCATAAAATATGCCTTCAATAGCAATTTGTAAATTTCAAAAGATTTATTTGAGAGATTAACTAAATCAAATCATGTTAGTAAATTGAGGGTAATATATTGTATCAGATAGAGGAATGACATGAAAGCGATGACCCTGTCTGAAAACTGAGACAGTAAGATTTATTTACCTCGAAAAATAATAGAATTCAGAAAATTCAATTATAAACTACTGATGCGAAACATCTACGATGATACTTGTACTATAGTTACCTAGATACCTCTAAATATTTAGGTTAGTTATTATATTAACTGTTTCTACATAGTAACAATAAATTATTATGTAAAATTGGTCCGTTTTTTTCTCAGTCAAGAAGAGAACTGAAAATAAATAATATTAAGAAAATTATTTTTCAAATCAACCTATGTTTATTTTAATAATTATGCGCAGCATGACAGCAGCAGGAAATACAATATTAATCTTAAATTCTTAAGAACTGAATACTAATGAACAATTAACTAACGCTTAATATTTATTCAAACTTTGCCATAACCGTTCAAAAGTAATTAATTGGCTTATTAAATTATTATAGTTGATCTTGTATTTAAGAATGTGACTTACAATAATAAATGTGCAGTGAAATTTGTAAGGTAGAACACCCACGAAACGTATATGGCCAAATGTGTCGGAACACCTGATTTATGGCTAAACTATGTGTTGAATTAAAAGATATTGTTCAAAATGTTTTAATCTATTTAGTGACATACATCAATAGCTACCCTCTTTCGATATATGACGTTATCGGCAGTATATTTAAACGGATGATACTGTATATGTTTACATTCTCAGACACTTTTCAACCATTAAAACGGTATTGAATGATTCATAACATACTAAACACTTATGTAATTCACCATAACGTGAGGGTTTGGTGGGTTTACAAATGCGGTAACTTGCGTGGACTTGTGGTTTTACAAATAATAAATAAAATATAAAATAAATATTATTAAATAATTACACTGCGGCACAATTTTTTTTCAACTACTGTTTTAACTGGTTTTAGTAATACTTTCATTGCTGATTTCAAATCTGAAATTGGTTTTCCGCTACATGCTCTAGTTTCCGTGCAATTTGACATTGAATATAGAGCATATCATATTAAGTTAATATATTAAACCCTATGATGCACCACCTATCCTATAACTTCTGGCATTTCTTTTGTGCTGGGTATTGTGCCCTTAGGAATAAGTCGTTATATATTAGCACACTTTTTGTACTAACAATCTTAAATGTGAAATCGTTTCATTTAAAAAAAAAACTCTATTAGTACCTCACTTTTACTGAACACAGGCATCTGAGGCGCGGTCCGTCTTTAACATATTTTTGTACTAACAACCTTAAATGTGAAATAGTTTCCTTAAAAAAACTCTATTAGTACCCCACTTTTATTCAACACAGTCGTGGTCGACTGATGCGTAGTCGTCTCTAAGCAAGTCTCTCCTTGTTGGTCTGCAAGTAGTTTGTATTTACATGTTTGCAAATGTATGGTGCAAATATAGACCTGCATACGCAAGACATTGTGAGGAAGACGAATGGCAAGGGAAAAGCAGCGTGGCTATCTTTCTTGGCAGTAGTTATACGAAACTTCCTTGACAATAAAAAAACTCCTAACTATGAAGTTCTAGTTACTATAATGCTGTTCATTTTTCAAAATTATTTGTAATAAGCTTCACCAGATTGTGAAGAGTGACGAACAGGAGGAGCATTTCCATCAAGACCGCTTGACGATGGATGAACGCTACCAAGAGCCTTGGGACAAGAATATGATCGCAGACTACTGTTGAAGCATCAAATGAGATTGCCTTAAGAAGGTCTACAGTCACAAAAGTTACAGGAGTAATTCTTTGCCCGAATAGGAGTACCTAAATTGTCATCCATCAGTTATCTACCTACTATCTGTCGCATTTATGTTTAAAATATGTATACGCTACTTTAAAATAAAAATCGTTAGGCGCTATCAGTATTTGAATATATGTATATGAAAATACATATTTCAGAATTTCAGTATATGAAAATATTGAATTGCAAAAAATCCAGAGCTTACAAAGCACACTACATATAGATTTGAATTCAGCGCCTTTAAATTAGGTAAGAATAAGTGCTGTAATAAAAGCTATAAAATAGCACTGTTCCCAGCGTTATTACTTATTAAAAGATATATTTATTAATACAAAATATTGAGTATTTAAATATTAACGAAAAGAAACATATCATAATAAATACCTAAACTGTCGACCTTGAGCAATTTGGCAATATTCTAATCGACCAGTGAAAGCTCTTAAAGGATTCTGAATAGCGTGCTGGGATATTTCTTGCACAACCATCATAATTATTCTAACGCACTTATCAACAACTAATTTTAACTTACCCCAAAAAAAATAGTCTAAATTGTATTAACTAGACGATCGTAGTCATTCAACATGTCCTTTTCGACCCGTAGAAATATTTCATTTAAGTAATGCCGCATGTCAACTACGTAGTGAAGTGAAACTCCGTCATCCTGATACCAAATTTCAATGTTATAGTCTTGAAGATTTGCCTAGTTTGGAAATAAGATTCTGCTAAAACGACTTCCTCATGCGGAAATTGGAAATAATGATTCCAGCTTAAATTTCCTCTAAGAAAGAATGGTCCGATTCTGATTATCCCCGCCCATAAGGCACTTATTAACCCATAGTGTACTGTGGCCAGAAGATAAGATATTTTGAAAACGATTATTTTCGAGAATATTTTTCTGTAAAAAATTTTATTAAATATGTTTATTTATATTTTTTTTATAATTCCGATATCGATTGGAAAAACGAAAATGAAAATATTTTTTTTAAATGATAATCTACAGTATATTTCTAGTTTCGAACGTAAATTGTCAACGATTACAAACACCATCAGCAAGGTTTTATGACTAATATCAGAAATAAAGTTAGCACTGGTAATAATTTTACTTTAGGCTGTTAGTTATGTACTGAATTATATCATAATAGAATATTGATTTTAAAAATATTTCTCTTTTTCATTCTGAATGACATATTCAAGGTATGATCTCTACTATTCATTTCATCGCTCATTATTAGGTCATCAGTCCTAAGACTGGTTGGACGCTAACCTCCAGCTTCTCCTATCTTGTGCTAACCTACGCATTTCGCTAATTGTGCTACAACCTACATCCCTTACTATTTGCGAGCAGTAGTGTAATCTAGGCCTACCTCTGCCTTTCTTCACTCCTATTTCTGCCTCCAAAATATCGCGGACTATTCCCCCATGTCTCAGCAAGTGGCCTACCATTCTATCTCTTCTCTTCTTTATGTTTTTCCACATACTTTTTCTCTCGCCGACTTTCTCCAATACTTCTTCGTTTCTAACCCTATCAGTCCATGGTATTTTCATCATTCTTCGGTAACACCACATCTGAAAAGCTTCTAATTTCTTCCTACTTGCTTCCCCTATCGTCCAGGTTTCGCAACTGTATAGTGCCGTGCTCCTACATACGTTTTCAAAAATCTCTTCCTTGTTTCTAAGTTTATTACCCCCGAGCATAAAAGTGCTTACTTTTTGTTAAAAACTATTCGACCCTGCGCTATTCTTTGTTTTATATCTTTATCGCTTCTTCCATCCCAATTTATTTTACTTCCTAAATAAGTGAAGTATTTAACTTCCTCCAATCTTTCATTATTAATTTGTACTTTCGTTTTTGCTCTGCTCTCGCGCCCTGTGCACACTAACACTTTAGTTTTGTTTTTATTCATCCTCATTCCGTATTCCTCTGTCAACACTGCCTCCATTTCGTTCAATGCTGATTCTAATTCCTCCTTACTAGATGCTAATACTGCTATAAATATCCACGAATCTCAGCATTTTTAGTTTCTGTCCCTGTACTTTAATCCCGAAATCCACTCTATCTTTTACCACATTAATCGCCTCTTCGATGTACAGATTAAAAATTAGCGATATTAAAAAGTAGTGGTGGGATTAGATTTCATCGCTATTTGCCAAATAAAAAACTCCCTTATCTTGCCGATAAACGGAACAGTCTACCTGAGCCTAGCCATAAAAACAATCCACAGTATGTCTTGAGATTTTTTATTTGGCAAATAGGGATGAAATAAACTATAAATGGTTTAACTATTATATTTCAAACTGATCACCTCTCATAAAAAAAAATACATTTCGTTACCAGCGGAATGACAAAAAAATTACAATACTAAAAAATGTGTACGTGAACCAGTTCATGATTATATACTACTTTATCGAAAATGAACGAATTCAGAAGTAATCGCAATTGAAAAACAATGTGTTGTACTTAGAACAAAAAAATGCATTTCAATTGATTGCAATTACAACTGAACTAATTAACAAAATTACGCCAATTATTGCGAACTAATTTAACCAACCAACTAAAATATTTAAATTTGATCAATCGTACATTAGGTGGTTATTCATAGAGCAAATTCACTCTTACAGTTACTGAGTTAGGGCAATGCAAAAGGTTACAATTTTAAATTGCGTAATTTCTATAAATTTAATAAAGACAGTTAACTTTAACTATTTTTGTATTTTAAGCATACTACTCAATTCACAGTATTCAGTGTATTGGTCGTATATGGTACACCAGTAATTTGAAACTCGAAAGTATATTAACTATTAGTCAAGCTATTGACTTTTAGTTTTAATTTATTTATAAATTACTGTCGTTACAATTTGTTTTGAGTTACTAAATCGATAATATTAAGTATTTACTTCATGAATTAGCGTGTTCGTATATTTTTATGATATGTTGTATTCTAATGCTTAAATTTTTAATTTATGCAATGTCTTTATTCACATAAAAAATTATATCTAAACTAAATTATTTTAATTTCACTATCCTCTATAAGAACTATCCTCTTTACTAATATATTGTATATTTTCTATAAAACGAGTGTATTAATATTATATTCATGATTGGTTTAATAACTGGTCTGTAACATAGATACATATGTATATGTACATATGTCAATGTGTGCCGAATTTATCATTTATCTCAATACAACGTGTTTCAAATGAAACATGTTATGATTCATTTTTGTTTGAATAAAGATAACGTACGGTACCAAATTACCGATATATTGATATATTATAATAAAGCTTCAAAAGTATAAGTACCTAACGGTTTTATAAAATAATATTTGAAAACTCGATTTTTTGTGTGAAAAATTTAATGCATTTAATTTCCTCATAATGTTTATTACAACTTTTAAGGCAGCCTAATATTATTAAATTTATTTTGATAATCTAACATTTTTTAAAATATTAATAACCTTTTATCTCACATGGGCGAATTATTAAAATACCAATTTTTTGTAAGATCAAATCTAATTCCATTGTAACCAATTTAAAAATAATGCAGATATTTTGATTGCAAATTAGTGTACAAATATTCGTAACTTGTTATTTACTAATTCATATACGTATGTATGTAACAAAAATATCGTATTAAATTTGATAAGTATAAAAAAAGGTAAGGTTTGATAAGTAAATTATTACACAGCTGATATTCGTTGGTAAACCTATCTTAATTATCCAAAATGGTAGACTGATATAATTATAATACAGTCATGGCAACGTTAATGGAATTACAGAAGTGTAAGACTAAAGACTGTCAAGCTTGTGTACAACCGTGTCAATCTCCTATTAGAAGGGAACAATAATTACAACGATGAGAATTAAGCTACGTTTCCACCGGAGAAACATTGAGAACCTTGGACCTTCTGTGTTGTTTCTTCTTCTCGAAAATGTTTCATGAAGTTCCTAAAAGTTTCTCTGTTTCGGTAACAAATGTCAATTGTTGCTACTTGTGTCCGGTTTCCATTGTGAGCGGTAAACTTCAGAAGCAAATCAGTAACATAGAGAAACAAATGCGTGTTACTACCGCAGTGGAAACAGATTATGCAACTTGATAATTTGTGTCCAGCGTCTAGTCTAGTTGTTGGTATTTCGGTGTGGAGTGGAGCGAAAAAAATAAACATATTATACCCTTTAAGTGACCCAATGAGTTAGTTGTTGAATTAATTGAATATTTCAGACTCTGTCCGTATTTATGGAACTCAAAGCACAAAGTATGAACGCAAAAACATAAAATATGATACATGGGCATCACTGACCAAAACAAATCGGAACAAATGCATACAAAAAATGCGACAAATATTATTATACAGTTCTACAGGAAGTGAACCATTCCATATCGATGCTGGATATTCATACAAAATTTTGGACACTACCAATTAGCTATTCTTTCGCATGTAAATCATCTCTTTTTAGTACGCTGAGTGACACTAAGTTGCCCTCTCGCTATTGGTTGGCTATTGGCAATTTCAGTTGCTTGAATTGAAACAAAAAATTTACGTATATT
The DNA here is from genome assembly GCA_037954035.1 of Rosalia funebris. Taxonomy (NCBI): domain Eukaryota; kingdom Metazoa; phylum Arthropoda; class Insecta; order Coleoptera; family Cerambycidae; genus Rosalia; species Rosalia funebris. The sequence goes on along the minus strand of JAZFAV010000009.1, from coordinate 27,126,701 downwards.
GCCCAAAAGTTTCTACTCATAGCAACAAACAGAAACATCAGGCAACAAGAAGTTCCCCAATGTTCATCAAGTGGAAATGTAACTTTAGACGCATACGATTCACAAATTCCTTTCTGCTTTTAGGAACTAGATGACACCAACAGGTGTGATATATGCAACACAACACATATCTTACATTGGGGCATATACTGCTGCACTGTAGTAAATATGGGGCATCCAGCCGAAGACTAAAAATGCCGGAAGATTTTGCTATATGCCCAAGTAATAATGCAGAAAATGTACGTGTATTAATGGACTTTCTTTGTGAAACCAATTTAATGAGAGAAATCTAAGAACCTAGTTGTGATAATAACAACTAATGACTTCGCAAATTGATGCTGTTATTAACAAATTGAATTAATATTTTAAGAACAATCGTCGTGTTCATTGTTTCATCTTATTAGGCACTCCGGGAGATAAAATACCTATTTACCTATCCCATTTCTACTAGTTTATTTTGAAGGTACTTACATGTTTAAACAGTTAAACTATAAAACGTGAAGTTAATGTAAAGCTAAACCGTGTCTCTGTGACATAGCGCTATGTGATATTGAAAGTGATTAAATCGTAAACGGCACAATTACGTGTCTGTAAAATATCCATTCAAGAGATCATCAAAATTAGAATATTATGTAACCTGTGACAATTTATTATTAATTTAACAATAATTGACTAGGTGCGCCTACAGTATAATGCGAGACTCCGTATTTTCTCACAACCAATAATAGTCTAATAAATATTAGCCCATTAAATTAATTGAGTACCTGTAGATTAATTCTATCTTGCTATTGTTATTTTATTTCATTACCTGTAAACTATTTACGTATTGCGAGTATTTTCACGTACAGTGTTACCAAACGTATATAATCCTGATATAGACTCATGTTTATTATTGAATTTTCACAGAAAAATAAAATATTTAAAAGACAACAGGTCACCTTATTCAGTCATATGCATGTAACGGGTATCCCAGCGAGCGGTAGCCGATTATGTTTGTAATTATTGAGCAAAAAAATAACATTTCTACAATAATTTTGAGTTCAATTGTTTATTTAAACTATGCCATTATACATGGAATACAATATCTTGTAAGTGACCGCCTCTCCTTCTTTGGCGGCAGTGGATTTTTTTGATGAAGTTTTCCATCACCTCGCGGCATAGCTGTGGCATTATGTGCGCAATAACTTCGCTAATGTTACTTTTCAGCTGTTCAATCGTAACGGGATTATTGACATAGACTTTTCCTTTAACGTAGCCCCACAAGAAAAAGTCTAATGGGGTCAAGTCACAAGAGCGTGGTGGCCAATCAACTTCAGCTCTGTGAGAAATTATGCGCCCAGGAAATTTTGGCACCCAAAAGATTCAGCGTTTGGTTAGCTGTGTGGACCGTGGAATCATCTTTCTGAAACCATATATCGCCTACATCCATCATTGACTTGTCAAAAAAGAAGTTTGTTAACATCTCACGGTACCGTACATCATTTACACTAACCGTTTCGCCTGCTTCGTTTTCGAAGAAGAACGGCTTAATAACTACTCCTAACCATAAAACGTGGATTTTCAGCTACCCAGATGTGGCAATTTTGATTGTTTACGTACGTTACGTACGTAATTACGTTTGTTACGTTTTGGTTGTTTACCCACAATTGAACCATTACTTTCGTAGTACGCTTTGACAATAAGTATGCGTTGCTGAACAGTATAGCGCTCCATTTTGTAAAGTCATACTCTCCACGTAATAACTACGAATCATCAAATTCCAAAACCTGCCGCAAGAGTAAAGGCGGCAATTTTAAATCGCCTACCTCTCGCTAAAACGCCTTCTATAAAGGTGATCTTCATTTTAAGTATGTTCTAGTTTACTATCGACGTTGTGAAACAAAGCGACAAGAGATCTTTATATTATGGACAATAATATAAAAATTGGTGCGCTAACTGATTGTACGTACTTACTAACTTAGCTTATTTACTTAATAAATAAGTAAAAATGGACCCAATATTCACAAATACTTAGGAAAACATGGCAGAATTAATGGAAATAAATATGATGTAGCTTCCTAAAATTTGTATGTATTAAGACACTACCACTATATTTACAGCAAACAGCAGTGAATCAACTTTAAATTTGGATGTCTTTGTACCAAAAGAAACCAGAGAGCATTTGATAGAATTTGTCCATAATTATTGAATCAACGTATTGTTTCGTTAAACCTAAAACATTTTAATCAATTTACGTTGTTTGACAACTTCTCAGACCCAGACCAAGTCCGATTTTGACTAGCAATCGGCCACAAAGAATATAAAATATATTATTTTATCTACTACGATTTTATCTCCGAACCTATACACGGAATCGTATAGTGGCGCAGTCAACATTTCATGGTCTTCTTTGTATATAACGTTATACTGATTTAGAATAGATTACCAACAAATTTAATGAACTGTATAAATGCGGGGGATTTCAACAGATCGATTACAATATTGCAAACTAAATGATTCTGCATGTAGGTATGGAAAGATAACATATGACATAATCTACGAATATATTTTTTGTAGAGTATACAAATAAGGAAAACCTATACCCAAATAACTGTCACATCAAATACAATAATCCTTAAGAACACGTTCAGTACAATATATATTAATGAATATAGACATAATGCATACGGTAAATGATACAGCTGTATGATTTTTTTTAAAAGAACGATACATAGGTTGATGAAAACATAATCGATAGGTTCGTAATGATTAGTTGTTTTTTATTTATCTTTATGCGCCTTTATTTATTTTTACGAGGGTGGGGTTTAGTTTACTGCTATTATCTAAATCCGAACATCCACACGGACGTACACACACCCAGCTGACAGATGTGAGAATCGAACCCACGCCCAGATTACTCCGAGCTGGCAATCTAGTTGGCCTAGATTGCCGAACTGGTATTAGTCTAACTAAACCAAATTATTCGTAATCTGATAACATAATAAGATGGTAACATAATATAATTATGTTACTGTTAACTAATTATAATAGATTATAAGGAATTAAGTATATATGTATACAAGTGTCTCTAGATCAAGTCATAAAAACCCTTGTTAGAATTTTGCTCAGGGAAATTTGTGCACTTATTTTTTATAAAACTTTTTATTAACCAACAAATATTTTAGTAAAACTAAATTTAATTATCAATTTCAAATATAGGAATAAATGAGAGAAGATTAAAACAGCAATTAAAAATACACAAGTGAAAGTACAGAATACATAATATTAATTTTGAATATTTGAAACAAATTATATCGAAACAAATTATTTTGTATGTATTCTACTAGACTATCTTATATATCCCACCCATTCTATCCATCATATCTATATTTAAATAATATTCACCCACTTTGGGAAATCATATCTTATCATTTATTTCTAAATCTTCAACTAGAGCTACAATGGGCTATCTTCAAATACAGCCTAAGTATGTGTTTTTTTAAATAGTAATTAGCGTTCATAAAACATAATTAAATCATGTGTATTTTTTTAATAATAGAAATTGTGTTAATTAGATTTAAATCATGTATATAATTACAACAATATAACCTATTAGTGACCGTGTGAGTGTTTGATAAAAAAGAAAATTCAGAAAGATTTTGCTTTTTTATAAAGAATCATTTTGAGAAAATTTTAAGTGTTTAAGACAATTTTAAATAGGAATGTATTTCTTTATATATACAATATCCAGAAAAATGCTTATTTAAGGGATGATCACCACCTTGAGATCTTCAGAAAATCTACTTTTTTTGGCTACATTTATTGCTTATACTTTTAAGAATATTTTAAGCATTTAACCATATGAAAATTCAAATCCGAGATACTATTATCCGAGAATTTGGATGTCCATCGGATATCTGTAGCCAACATAAGAGCCTAACAAGAGACTAAAGAGGCCAGGAAGTTGAAAAGAGCTGCTTGAAGAGTCGGAAGATATCGCGACATCAATGGAAGACCTCATGTACGGTTCAGGAATCGCAAAGTAAAGGTATTTCCTTTTAATACTATAAGTATTTAGTTGCGCGGTACTATGCTGACTGATGCAAAATATTTCGAGATTTACTCAACTGATTTTGACACTAAGTTTTTCATTTAGAATTTTAATCATTTCTTTATTGGCCAAACGCGCGTCGGGTGTAGTGTATAGTATTTTGGTGTTTTGTGGAAAACTCAGTTAGTGTTATCTTCACACCAAAGGTTCCAACCTACTCCAGGAACTGATTTTGAATAAATTTATACAATATATTTTTAATAATATTAAATTTACCTAATTTTGTAATATTTTATAATGTATTATTAATATATTTTATATTATTATAAAATGTAGCATATATGATGGTACAATTGTTTTTTTAAATTTTTTAAAACTTAAAATTTTGGTAAAAATTTGATTTTTTTCTCAAACACCCCTTATTTCTACGAAAATATTTAAAAAATCCATATGCTATATTTTAGCTATTACTTTTTTGAATAAGAATTTTTTCATTTTTAAGAATAAAATTTTAATTTTTCAGAAAAAAAAAGATATCAACATACCACCGACAAGGATATTGAAGAGAGGGTTCTACTTGGCAGCTCATATCTACGTCATTTTTTATTTTCTTTTTTTAATTTTTTTCTAGTTGTTCATAAAAGTACAATGTATTTATATAAAATATAAATTATTTACTATATTTAACAGCTGCGTAAAGAATTTATATTCATTTTCTGAGCGCCAAGGTGGTGTAACCTCTTAAGGTATTACGATTTTATATGATTTATTACGCCTTACCCTTAGTTTTAAATATATAGAGCTATAAATTCCTGGATAAAAATATAAAATTAAACACCGATTTTAAAAATTTATTGGTAAGTCTTGTTTTAATAATAAGACCAATTAAGTGGTAATTATTATGTTAAGAATATAGTAGGCATTCACTTCAGACACAGAGCTAATAAATGGCAAGTACTGCTTTCACATTCGCATAATAGATGGATGTCCTAGCATATTCTCCTATATATGTATAGGGGTCTATAACAATTTCATGCATACTGTGATCTAGGATGGCTAACTAAGACTAATATTGAGTGTCATTGTATGCTTAGATTGAAATTCCGACGGTAAGAATTTGACATATCTCCTTGAACATCAGTGTCTTAATTTTATTTCTAAGTGTCACTTTCCCCTTTGTAGTGAGGCTTTAGAGAAGGGCAATCGATTTATATGGGTCTAAACGTTTTTTCATCCGAAGTTAGGCAAGTTGTTTATAACCAATACTAGGTTAATGATTGATGTATACAATATTAGTATGCATATCTGTTAAAATATACCATTAAGAGAAGTGCATGATATTCTAATTAATTATTTTTAACTACAGAAACTCAAATGAAAGAAAAAACATAAATTGCGTAAAAAGTTTAAAAAAACTGGCGAAATAATTTAAATTACCTAGTGTACAACATAGGCCATAGAAATGGTTATTGAAAATATAAAGATTATATGTTAAAAGTAGCAAGGCAATAATAAATAATTTTAGTCATTTGCTGCAAATAAGAACAACACTTTATAGGCTGTATGTATTCATATAATATGTATGTTAATTATCGCTGTCTCCTTCTAATTAGAAAATGTTATGAGTGTAATTAATGTCAATAACTTTTCAGCATATAACAACAATAATAATATACATCAATTTTATTCAAAAAGCATATGTACAATATATTATGTTATTCGCAGTTTGAAAAATAGAAGAACTTATGGAATATATATTGTATTGGCATTAAACTGTCACGCACACGTCACAGAAAAATTCCATTCCATTATAGGCACTTTGACTTATTTAATTTATACAATACATTTAACTTTGCCATGACAAAAAAAAAACAAAACTGGGGAACTAATGTTGCGTAATCTACAATGTTATTGAAGTAAAATCTATACAATATATATTTTTTAATTGTTCACTAAGCATAATGATTATTGATAATCACAGTAAGATGCAATTTACTAATTAAATATTGAGGTGAATGTTTAGTTATTCTTTTACTAACATAATTGTTTACAGTTTCTTTAACGACTTGGATTCAGGTGTCTCATATTTGTTCGTTTTATTTAAGGTATAAGCATAATTGGCATTCTCTAAATCGAAAAGTTTTTCTTCAACTTTTTAGGCATTTGACAAGAAATTCGAATACAGTGAGGACACAGACAGAACACATAAGGAACAGAGGAAATGGATGGAAACAGTTATCGTTCAATCGATATTAGATGAATTGTTAAACGGGGTAATAACCGACAAACTATTTTTAAATGTGGAACAGAATAATTAAGTAGATGCATCTATACACCGGTTTCTCAAAATATATTGATAAAATACGATTATTTCTTATAGGTTAACTTGAGGGATATTGATGTATTATTCACTTCATCGCTATTTGCCAAATAAAAAACTCTCTTATCTTGACGATAAGCAGAACAGTCTACCTGAGCCTAGCCATAAAAACAAGTCACGGTATGAAACAAGAGCCATTCGGGATTTGTTATTTGGCAAATAGCGATGAAATAAACTATACAGGGTACCTTGCTCATCAGAAAAGTAGCGAACCTGGCGATCGATAAGATCAAGAGGTGGGTGGAGGGCAAAAACCTCAGTTTGACCGTGGATAAGACGGAGGCTATCCTCCTTACGAGGAGGAGGAAACCACCAGCAATTGAGTTCCGGATCGGTGGGGTTAGAGTGGAGCCGGGAAGAATGCTGAAATATCTCGGAGTGTGGCTAGATCCAGACATGCACTTCAGATTACACCTCGAGAAGACGATGGTGAAGGTTGGGAGGGCGGTGTCGGTGCCTGATGCCCAACATAAAAGGTCCCAAGGCTGGAAAAAGGAGAGTTCTAGCGGGAGCGGCGCAATCCATCCTATTGTATGCCGCTCCCGTATGGGTGAATGTTTTGGGAAAGGAGAAGTGGAGGAAGAGTGTGGCGAGTGGTGAGTGCATATAGGACGGTGTCTGGTACTGCGGCGTTAGTGATATGCCTCCGATCGACCTTCTTGCGAGGGAGAGAGAGGAGGTATATCGGGGGTCTGAGAGGAGGGATGCAAGGGAGAGGATGTGGACGAGATGGCAGGAGATATGGGATGCGGAGACGCGTGCGGTATGGACGAGGTCTCTCATCCCAGCTGTCCTGCCTTGGGTCGAGAGGCAACACGGAGAGGTAGGATACTATCTTACGCAGGTGTTGTGGGGCCACGGATGCTTTGGCGAGTACCTGCGTGGGATAGAGAAGGTGGATGAGTGCGTCTACTGCGGAGAAAGGGATTATCCCGAGCACACCTTAATCGGGTGCCCGAGGTGGTCGAATGAGAGGGAAGAGTATACGAGTAGACTGGATCGGCTTGAAAGTGTGAGGGAATTGGTGAATGGGATGGTTAGAAGTGCGAATGAGTGAGCATGTGCGAAAAGGATGGTAGTGAAGATAATGAAGAGGAAGAGAGGGAGCTGGGCCCGAACCCCTAATCGTCCTTGACGGAGGAGGGATATAGGGCAATGGAATAGAAATTGATAACATCCTAAGAACAATCGTAGGGGTCAATCGACCCCTACCTCGATGAGAAGCGAGAGCGGTTCCGAGGTAGGTGGGACACAGATCTGGGGGGACCACTTGTCCGGCTCGCGCAAGCACCGGCTACGTCTCCCTCAAAGAAAAAAATTGTGCGTTGCTGATGGTGGTTGAAATCATATCTATTTAACACATTACAATGAATCGAAATTAACATTTTATTATAAATGTTTTATTTCGAAATAACCATGAGGTATATTACATGAATGCTACTTAAGATTCGATTTCTTTATTCATTACCAACATTAATATATGTTCTTACCATTCACGCTTTACTATTCATACGCCGATGGTTTTAAAATATTCAAAAAATGTTCAATATTAAATAATTTCCAAAACCTATAATATAAACCCTGACATTAAACTACTGTTGAGAAATATAAACAACTGTTCATATATAAAATATAAACAATATAATTCAGAATTCATATATCTTAAAAAAATAACTATTCCAATAATATTGTCTTCTATGAAGATAGTTCAAGTATTAAAAAATCTATAAATAGATAATTATAGATCCAAAAAATTTTGTAATCATAGAAGTGGCTTTGTTCGAAACCGGACAAAATATTAATTTTATTTTGGGATTCGGAAATATTTCGATGATGCTAAACTTTCATAGTTTATAAGATTCTGAAAAATTTGTATTAGAACAACTTACTAAAACAACTTAAATTTGCTTTAGTTTGGTTTGAAAATTTGGTATGAATTGGCAAATTTACATGACTTATTAAATATTTTCTCATCAATCTCAAATAACTCACTCATGTCTTTTACAAAAACTACATGATTTTCAATCGTATAGATTCATTTAATGCATATTATACTTTAAATTATACGACATAATATATTGCTTAAAACGAAAAGCTCTCATTGCGCCCTTTCCTCTTGTAACTACTTCAAAATATTTACAGTAAAGACAATATTATGTAAAACTATATAATTAGAAATTAAATTTTCGTTTCTCATAATTTCATTTCTACATATATACAGACATGTATACAAACATTTTTCTGTGATACCTTAACTAAAATGTTCAGGCAGTTTAAAAGAGTACTGTAATTAATAATGCTTGCACTGTATTGCAAGCTGATACTAAATATTAAATACATAAATAAAAGGCAAATATGAACAGGGTATAAACTAAGACATAAAATATATAAAAATAAACAAATTACGTGAGAACTACTTTTCAGTTGATTAAGCAGTCATAAACCTGAAGTACGTGTATATGAAGAAAGTAATAAATAACCGTTATAATACATTTAATACATAATTATTTTCTTTCTTATCTCTATTCTCTATTGCCCGAGACTCATCATCACAGTCGACGAAATGGGGTCAGTTAAGACACGTAACCTCTTTATAAAGGCTGCTGAGTATTTTCTTTAATACAGCGATGAGGTGTACACAGAATGTTCTTTAGAGCAAGGAAAACTATTCACTATATAATAAAAAATACAAAATATACAATATATCCAGGATTTGAGCTGTATGTATTAGAATCTCGTTTATGATAGGAGATATAAAGTCAGTAAAATGAAGATGGTATTAGAAGTTCTATAAAGTGAAATTTGGGCCCAGTTAATCCAAATTCGCTTATTACAGTTTTTCAGAAATTTGTGATAAACTGGAAAATTGCATTTCCTATTTCGCCCTATAGCTAACAGTATTCCGGGGGATTATGAGAAAACTACATTGTTAGAGCACACTCTAGGAGAAAGTCCACTGATGAAGACCTGTTACTAATAATAGTTTGTCGACATTTCTTTCCGAGTTAGATGTATCAAATTTATATGGTTTTTAAGAATGCCATATTTGGTTTATGCATTTTTAGAAAGTGCTTGGCGAGAACTTTCTAGTAACCTATTTGATTATAATCATTATCCGCAGCACCTCCTGAACATCTGCTTCGGTTGGAATGAGATGGAGATAAAAATTCAGAAAGAAAGTGGGTGTCTGATGGAGGCATTCAACGACAATTATTCGAAGCCTATCTTTATGCATTCCGCATTTGATGTGTCCGTTTTGAACGTCCGTTTTTGAACGTCTTATGGGCATTGACTGCAGGTGAGAGATTTGAAATAGGAAACGAACGGCGTAAGAATCTCTTGAAAATTATTCATGATACTTTCTGGTTAGTGGAGATATCAGAGAGATTATTAATCTCTCTGCATGCATCTGAAAAAATGGCATCTGACTTATTATTAATCTCAGATTAATAATAAATCAGATGCCATTTTTGAGATACATACGTATACGTTACACCGACAAACGCCTGTGGCTATAATCAGATTATGGACATTCCGAACAAAATGCGAGCTTTCTTGGAAGTAAAAATATATATTTATAATTTTAACTGTCTTATATTAAAAATAACGCGAATGATGTAAAAATACTTACGAACACTAAATGTATATTAAACATTACTACTGTCACTCCTTCTAGTAATTGGTAGGACAAGGAAAATAAAATATAGGAAAGACATGTACCGTCGAAACAGTATATAATGAAGCACGTTTGACATATTCTCCTAAAATATAGAAAATAATGAATAAATGTTAAATTTAATTATGCTACTGGTGAACAATGGGCGGGATAATTTTGTAACTAAGAGCATAATTAACATCAATTAATTAATTTTAGAGAAATATATCGAAAATGTCTCAATACATACGACCATAATGAAGTAACTACGGGTGTACCTCAGAGAACAGTTTTAGAACCGTTACTTTTTATTTTGTATGTAAACGATTTACTAAAAAGTATGCCAAAAGATTCTATCCTATCGTATGCGGATGATACGGTTATTTTTTCCTCTAAAGATACTTGAATAGCTGCACAAGATCAAATGAATTCACATTTAGAGCAAGTTGCCTCTTGGTTGGCAATAAACAAACTATCATTGAATGTAGATAAAACGGCATATATAACTTTTGGAAGTATCTACTACGTAGATAGTGTTCCCAAATGTCTAGTTATAAAAATAGGTCTACAACAATTAAATAGAGTAAGTAGCTGGAAATAAATGGGAATAATATTTTATTTTAATATGAAATGAGACAAGCATATTGAATATCTCATACAAAAAATAAAATACCTAGTCTTCATTTTCTCAAGAATATTGAAAATAATGCAGTTAAAAACGTTGATGATTATATATTATGCATTTTTTCACAGTTATATCAACTCTAGTATAATAGCCTGGGGAGGTGCATATATAAAACCTGAATTTACTTCAAAACTTACAGAATAAAATTCTAAAAATTATCAATAGAAACACTTTTGTAATACAAAAAGTCTTGAGCAGTTCTTTATATATAATTCACTATTATACCACCACAGTGAGTTAAACAACAAATATATAGAGTCAGAGAGCATAACTATAAATAAGAATTTACAGATGCAAAAAATAATTAAAACTGTAAGCAATAAAAACAGCTATATTGTGGCACTGAGGACATGTAATGTACTGCCAAAAGATCTCAAAAATACTATTAAGATTAAACTAAAAAATTAGATAAGATCTTGTCACTTAACATAGAAACATAAACACAAGTCACTAACCAAACGTTAAAAAATGCAATAATTTAATGATATGTTTTTTCTTTCTTTTTAAATTAACTTAGTTGTAAGATAATTGTAAGTAGGCCAGGCCTATATACAGATAATTGCATTACCTCTGTAGGAATTTACAGATGAAAATTTGTAATTTTATATATACTGGTTAAATAAATAAATAAATAAATATTTTCTGGATAGGACTTATTAAATGTATACTCATGGTTGTACAAACTAAGCTAATTTTAATCCGAAGGAAATTAAAAATAGAGATATTATATATATATATATATATATATATATATATATATATATATATATATATATATATATATATATATATATATATATATATATATATATATATATTATATATATATATATATATATATATAAATATATATATATGCTAAATATATATATATATATATATATATATATATATATATATAAATATATATATATATATATATATATATATATATATATATATATATATATATATATATATATATATATATATATATTTAGCATAATTGATTTCTTTAGTTGAAAATTTTTAAAATATAAATGTGTAACTCTTAATACATAATAGTAGTCTGAAAAAAGATTCTGTTATTCAGGCTAGAAGAAGAATTGTTATTTTTATCCATAGGGGTAATTGAAATGTATAACTATTGTACTTAAATCCCAATACTGCAGGAATTGCATATACAGAAAATTTTTCCCAACGTCAACCAAATCAAGATAGCCATAGAGAGACAAAGTAAAATGTAATTGGCGTACAAACATAGTATTTAATGCCATGTCATAATATAATAAAAATATATTACAGTTAGGAATTTTATTATGTTCTAAATTAATAACAATTGTTTAACAGTCATTCAATTTCATTATTTTATTTAATATTCAGGAAACCGCAAATCTCACATCCGTTGAGCCCTAAAACATTCTAATTGTTGAGAAAGTGTCGGATAGTGTAAAAATATACAGTGTAAATAGTATATAAATATAACAGTGTAAATTATTCATTTAAATAAACTGCCATGTCATATTTCGAAATATGACATGACATCGAATAAAAAATAATGTCATATTTCGAAAAATAGGGTAACTGTTGGAACTAAGAACGTATTAAAAACTACAAAAACTTGGTATTTTTTAATTAAAAAGGTATTTTTAATTCAAGTTATGGTTTAGCCACAAATCATGAATTATACCCTATATTTACCCAACCCTATATTTCTAATACCTAATATAACTAGAGACTACGAAAAATGATAATTGTAAATTGTAACATAACATTTTTACCATTTCAGATAAAACTCAGGTAAAGCTTAATATGAAACATATTGTAATATATTTCCTGTGTGAATACATTTAATCGTTATTCTGTATCGGGTCTTTATCATCAGTAGGTAAACACTTTCTAGGTGAGTCATCTGATAAAAAGTAATTGCAAATATTTGTTACAAGTGCAACATTTAACAGAGAATATAATTTGTTGACATTCCATTTTGATAAAATTCTTTCCTATCTGTATCATGTCATCTATGAAAATGCGAATGACAGCAACAGACAGCTCCAAATACAAAATGTTATGTATAACATTACAGAGACAAAAAATCGTGACAACGGGATAACTGCCTCAGGTGTTTTCTTTCATAATTACAGCTGACATATTAAAAACGTACTCGTTCACAGACGTGTTATATTATTTATCTTAGACCTAAAAATATCTCCAGCACTCAGCACTGAATAATTTTATTCTATTTTAAATCTGTTCTAGTAGAGAAATAATAACATGCTGCACTAGTATGAAGACAATAAGAAATAAAAATGCTGTTTTGATGCTGTTGTTGGATTACAGATGACTTGTCTTCTCATATACTGACGTATCTTACTGAAAATAATAATAAAATAAGACTGTAAATGGGTTTATACCGTGGTGACAAATTTCATACAATATTCATAATTTTGTTATTTTGTTTGTAGTGACGCATTAAACTGGCGCATTAGCAAGGATAATGAGTGGGCCTCGATAGCTCAGCGGTCAGAGCAACCAACCGGCAATTGGGAGAGCCGGGTTCAATTCCCGGTCAAGGCATGATGCACTTTTATCATTGCTATCGCCAAAGTGGTGACCCCGACGTGATGTGATTCGTTCCAGTACATCCAACCTCTCTTAAGGGCCGTTTACACGCTACGATAAATCGTAACGATGTGATTGTAACAATTTATTGTTACAATAAATCGAAAGAGTGAGTACTGTTTACACGCAACGATTTCTTCTCCAATATTCATTGTCGACCGTTGTAGAACTCAGTCAGCTGTTGCGATGGAGGAAGTACTGTTGTGGTCTTTATATGTTATTTGTTTACCGTACGCAATGCATTGATCTTTTTCACTACAATGCTTCTGTCTGCCGATGGATCAGACTCCTTGTATTTTTTAACAAGCTCTGCACACGTCAGGTCTTTTTTATTTCTGTTGGAGTATTCTTTGCTATTAATGAGCCACAAGTACGGAAAACTCCGATATAGTACTATGAATTCACTCAAGAACTCACGAGGACTTTGATTGAAAACTGCCATGATCACTTGACCAAAAACTCGTCAACAGAACAACGATGAAAACACTACTTTTCCTATTTACAGTCAATGCTAAACTGTGTCAAATTGTAGCGATAGATCGCTGTTACTGTTTACACGTTCCAACTTGTCGTTACGATTCGCAGAAATTGATGCTGACCGGCACCAACCATCCAATCCAATAAATCGCTACAATGTACCATTTACACGCAACGATAAATCGTGACGATTCGATTGTTACAATAAATTGCTACGATTTATCGTAGCGTGTAAACGGCTCTTTACATCTCAAATTCGCGGATTCGATTCCCGTCCTATCCATCGCCCTACAGTCCGGGGGTTACCGAACAACGGTTTGTAAGAATGGCGAACGCGGTCACATTCCCTTAAATTGTATCGAGACAAACCATGTCTCTAGGGGGGAGTACTGTAGTGACGCATTAAACTGGCGCATTAGCAGGGATAATGAGTGTGCCTCGATAGGCAGCGGTCAGAGCAACCAACCGGTAAATGGGAGAGCCGGGTTCGATTCCCGGTCAAGGCATAAGCACTCTTTATCCTTGCTATCGCCAAATGTTATTAAATGGTTTTTTATAGAAATCTGAAACACGTCAACCTTTTTGTTCGAACTGACTTGGAACATTTCAAACATTGACTGACGTTCTTTCAGATATGTTTTGTTAAATTACCATTTAAAGTGATTCGTAAAAGACAATAAATTCAGTTACTATTCATTTCATCGCTATTTGCCAAATAAAAAATTCTCTTATTTTGTCAGTCACCACTCTACCTGAGTCTAGCCATAAAAACAAGCCACAGTATGAGATAAGAGCCATTTGGGATTTTTTATTTGACAAATAGAAATGAAATAAACTATACGCTAGTGATTTTTTTTAATTTAATGTCATCAAATAAATGAAACACTATTTCTAGTACACTTTGAGTAGAAGAACTAAATAGTCCACATCACTCAAGAGGAGATGAAGCAGTGGAGGTAACTCTGGTTAATGAGAGACGTAGCCAGAGATATGTGGCTAATTTGTTAGGAATTAGACAATCAACAATTAGCCGAACAGTTAAACGTTTCAATGAACTTGGAAGTTACTGTATAACTCCGAGACAATGTCGTAAGAAGTCTACAGATGTAAGAAATGAGCGATGTTATGCAAGTAGACTTAAGAAATAGGCTATCAATTAGTTTAGAGCTAAGCAGAGCCCTAACAGTTCGAAATGTAGCAATTTCTGAACAGACGATCAGGAGAAGATTTAATCAAGGAGGATTGGATAGTAAAAGACCAGCTGTTGTCTACTACTGCTCACCAGAGAACATACTCGTACAGTTACTAGACTACGTTTTGCTAAAGATCATGTAAATTGAGTCATTTACGACTGGAAGCGAGTTTCGTTTCCAGGCGAAACAATAGTAAGTCTTAATTAACCAGATGGACGTCAACGAGTTTGGTGGAGGCCATGAGAGAGGTTTGCTGGACTATCTTCGATTTGTGAATATTCCAACTATGGATTGCCCATCAAAAGACCCAGTTATGAACCCCATAGAACATCTATAATATCCACTAAAACGATCAGATAGGCGTCACATACCTGCTCCTAAGACTCTTAGGGAACTGAAACAAGTCGTTCTTGTCGAATAGGAGAATATTCCTCAGGGAGCCATTCATCACTTGATCAATACCAGGCCCAGACGAATGGAAACAGTGATGAAAGCTAGAGGAGCTAGGATTCGATTACACCTCCAATTCTTTTTTATAGTTTTTAATTAACACCGTTTTTATTGCTTTTAACATTATTGTTCCTTTCTGTTATTCATGTATCACGTTGGTACTATGATTTAAATATTAAAAAAAAAAAATAAAAGTACTAATTTGAAATTTCACTGAAGCGTTAATATTGTCCAAGAGTTTATAATAACACATAGAATGTAGAATATATATAAAAAACACTGTAATAAAAATATAGAAGAATATGTGTGTCTTGAGTATTACAGCTGTTGTAATCATCTTCTAAGTTAACGAAATGATGCGGATTGATTTAAAATCTTTAGCAGATTCCTATCCACTTTCAAATTATCTCTACAATAAATCAACTAGAGCATAAATCTGAGAGCAACGCAGATAACATAATGAATCATCTTATATAAATCTATCGATTCTAAAAAACGGACTAAAATAACACGGAAAACTACCCTATAATATACCCTACCCTGTAATGTCCTTTGTTGATACTAATCGGTAAAGTATCATATAGCTAGATAACCATGATTTAGTCATTCATAGTTATCATTTAGGAAATTAAAGAATACTTAATAAAAAATAAATTCAATATCGATTCAAAATATATCTCGCCAATTTGCTAAAAAAAAACGTTTCAAAAAAAGTTTCATCATTTAATTTTGAGTTTGATTGATATGTCCAATATCGAGCGTCAGTTTGTCACAGTTGTTTCACTGCAAACTGCACCATTCAAGTCAAAACACTACATGTACCAAAACATGATTCAATTTACAAAGCGAGGATCATAAATATTCCCAGTAAATGTTATCGCCAAACAAGATCATCGCCATTGACTTCTTGACTTAAGGTCGCTTAATAGAGCATTTGCTCTACTACTGCATGCGTAGTACATTTTCTCGATTTTAAAACATGTTCAGATTTTAAAATTGAGATTCGTGGCACTGTGGAGAATTATTTGTGATTATCATTCTTACAAGAATAGGACCCCTGTTTTCTACTAACAGCGAAATATTAGAGGATTACATGGATCGGTGCGCGTTTTTCCAACCAAGTTGTCGTAATCTGGAGACGATTAAAACTTACAGACTGGTTGATTGAACTCAAAATACAATACGATTTTCGCGACTATTATCATGTAAATTCTGAACAATAGTTTTCATTATACAAAAATATTATGGTACTTAACTGAATAATTATAATTCACTTTCATGTTCTGTCTAATACGGTTAGGCAGAACTTTTAAAAATATTTCTCTAAGGACATACTATTAGAACAGGTCTGTTTCTTTGAATTATTTCAAGTAGGTATATAGATCAGTTAAATATACTCCTCTGTAAGATTTACAGATTTATTTTATTATTTGTTGCTTAGCAACGGATATTTCAATGTAACAAAATATAATACGTATCTTCAAGTCAAATAGGCTTGAAATACTCGTATTGTTTAATTCCAAAGTTTTATAGTTTAAATGTCATATGGTATCTTGTATTTATCGTATGTTCTTTAATCACTTACTTTTTCATATATATCTGAAGTAAATATATAACATAATGTAATTAATTTAATGAAATTAATCTAGATCTCACAACAATTTGTCCAGCTTCGAAGTTTTTTAACAAATTGTTCTTCCTTTACTACATGACTCGTATTCCGATTATTGATAGCAATTTTGACTGACCATCATCTAGAACAACCAGAGTAACAGTAGAATCAAGTTGAAGTTCTATGGAACCATCAAATGGGCTGAACTTTGGAATTTAAAGTTACTTAATTGGTACTCCCGCACTTAATTATAAACTTCTCTATAAATTATTTATTTCTCTATAAATTGAATATTTTTATTTATTGTATACCATATGAGATTGTAATAAATAAAATGAACTTAAACATATAAACATGCATAAATAAATGACTACTTACAAAATACGTATATAATTATAGTAATTGGAAAAGAAATAATTGATTAACTACATATCTAATTAATAAACCTATATTTAGTTATTAGTTATGAAAACTATAAAAAATTTCAGATATAACTAATATTTAATTTTACAAACATGTAAACATTGTACTTCTTATTCCAAAATGTACGTACATTACCATTGCTTCGTAAGCAGCCTTTATAAATTGACAAATATTATAAAAAAATGATTGTTATCCACAAACAAACAATTAATGTGTAATAAATTCCTTCAGGTACTTAAAATTCATAGCGTAAGACTATCGTGGTGAGAATATTGAAGGTCTTTGATTGTTCATTACCATAGTCCGCACATTTTTTTAATGAGCACTTCCGAAAAACAGTGCCGGCTCAGAGTACTGATGTATTTATTAGTTATATCTAAAACACAAAATGCTTTACGGATATACCAGCCTTAGGAGTACTTGCACCAGGTTGCATAAATACTACATACCTATATCATTTTTGTAAAATCTTATTCCTAAAAATATATATACTTCGCTTGCAAATAATATTTTTGTGTCACTTTCTTTCTGTAAACATCAAAACATAGACTCCTCTGATTTTGGTGTCATAAATAACATATGCATAGTTAATATATTACAATTATAACAGGTTGTGATAGTACTGGTAGAAAGTCGAAGTCAGACAACTACTTTCTGGCTTATATAGATATTGAAAAAACAACAGGTGTCAGACATTGTCATATTTCCAACGACAGCGAGAGATGATTTTCAGCATCACTTTTAACGGAATATATCCAAGGCCCAAGAAAATTCACAGGTCTAATTTTGTATTAAATGTATCTGTTTAAGTCGTTTAATTTAAGGTAGTAATAAATTACAAAAAAAATTCTTTACCAATGACACATGACACGTGTCAGTTATATCAAGAAAACATATAAAAATATTTTCTTAATAGAAAATTAAATTTCGTTAAGTTAGAGTTATAATCATTGAGAAAAGGCACTTAACATGTGAAACAATGTTTAACTAGACTACAAAAATAATATATACTATTTATAATCTAAAAACACTATTACTGTACTTGCTCTTTTTGTGATAGCTAGGTTATTAATATTGTTAATATTATTTATTATTTATTTTTGATTCAGAAACAGAATATTTCCTTACAACCAAGTATTCTAAATATTACTGTTTCTATTTATGTTCATTTCTTTCTACATATATTCCACCATTGTAAGTAATGGTAGAATATATGTATTCCACCATTACTTACACATTGCATTAGTCAGTTGTCATGTATTTTAGATATTTTTATCAGGAAATAATGTGATGAGACACGTTCGATACATTTCCCTAATGTATAGGCAAGTAGGTATAGGTAATTATTTTTGTAGTTAATTGTATTTTTAATTAATAGAGGAAGCGTCCTCCTTGAGACCCAGATCATAATTAACTCCAAGATTAATTTATTGGAAACGTATTGAAAATGTTTCATTGTCATTGCATTCTTTCCTAATGGTACATCTATATATTTTGCATTGTATAAAAAATATTTTATTCATTTCCATATATCGCATGGTATTTCTAAAGGGAAACCTCTGCATCTCTGTTAATAATGGATTTACGATATAGGTTCTTTAGAACTTTTTTATGTTAGCATATAAAGGGTGGTCCAACCATAATGCACGATGTTAATTGTGAGCCTTAACGTCAAGTTTTTTGCCCAACTTAATTTGACATTTCATTGTTTCAGTGTTTGACAAATTCAAACATGGAGAGGTACACAATTGAGCAGCGCGTTAAGATTGTTCAAGCCTTTTACAAAAATGGGCGTTCAAATCAAAATGCATTTCGTGCACTTCGTGACTTTTTTGGTCAGCATAATCGACCAAATGTGTCCACAATCGGGAGAATTGTGCGCAAATTTCAGCAAACCAGGTCTGTAGGAAATGTGAAAACACCTGTGCATACTCGCTCAGTTCGTTCTGCAGAAAACATCGCTGTTGTTCGCGATAGTGTAGCAGAAGAGCCATCAACCTCGACTCGTCGTCGTGCCCAACAATTGAACATCTCACGAACATTACTGATGCGAATTTTGAATAAAGATTTGAATTTACACGCTTACAAGGTTCAATTGACTCAAGAGCTGAAGCCTACTGACCATTTCAAGCGTCGTCAATACGCCTAATGGTTGGTTGAACAGACAGAAGTGAATGGTGACTTTACAAAGAAAATCATCTTCAGCGACGAGGCACACTTTCACCTCAGTGGATTCGTTAACAAGCAGAATTGCCGCATTTGGGCAAATGAGAATCTACGAGTGATTGTTGAAAAGCCGATGCATCCACAAAGAGTGACTGTTTGGTGCGGTTTATGGGCTGGCGGCGTCATCGGGCCGTACTTCTTCGAAAATGAGGTCGGCCAAGCAGTTACCGTGAATGGTGTTAGCCATCGCGAGATGAAAACGGACTTCCTGTGGCCAGAAATTGAGGATATGGACCTGGACGATATGTGGTTCCAACAGGATGGTGCCACTTGCCACACAGCCAACGAATGGCACTTTTGCGCGAGAAATTCAATGGCCGTGTTATCTCACGTCGTGGCGATGTTAATTGGCCGCCACGATCATGTGATTTGACACCGTTGGACTTCTTTCTTTGGGGATATTTAAAAGAAAAAGTGTACGTCAATAAGCTAAGAACAATTGAAGAGCTAAAGGATGAGATAATTCGGCACATTAACGACATTATACCTCAATTATGTCTCAGAGTCAGTGAAAATATGGACCATCGGATAGAGGTATGCCACCGAAGCCGTGGTGAGCATTTGGCCGATATTTTATTTCACACATAATTGTCATAGATCCTTCTATCATAATAAAAAATATTAAGATAATTCTCTGAAAACTTTTTGTTTTATTTACAATTAACATCATGCGTTTTGGTTGGACCACCTTTTATATTACCGAAAGGCTATCAAAATAATTTTACATTACTACCGGTTTTACCGGAAATGATCAATTGTGAAAAAATATCAAATGGAACTATGTTTCTACCATCAAAAATAATTCAGTAAAAAACGATAATGAATACTGTATCTGCTGCTGTCAACAACAATAATTTTGACAAAATAGTTCGTGTTCAAATAAATACCTACCTATTTAGTAGAGCACGCTTTAAAAATGGAAATAATTCAGGAAGAGTTTAGTAATGAAGATATGATCGAAATAATAGTTTTGTTTTATTTAGCGAATATAATAAAATTATAAACGTGCAGCAAATTTAAAATACCCACATAATAAGAGACTTTATCACAAAACCCTAAAATCTCTCTACAATAATTTGAAAACAGGTGGACCATTTAAAGTACCAAAATGAAGACTAACTACCATAATAACAGAAGAAATTGAAAGTATGATTGTCAGTAACAGAAAACCTGAATTCTCGTATTCAGTATCCGCAAAATTTTATTAAAAAGTAAATACCACCCTTACGAAAGCCGTAATCCACAAAAATTAATCCAATTTAGTGAGTGGATTATTCTAATTTTACAAAATATATTATAGGTACATCAATGAATAAACCAAGTAAAATTATTTTAATTTATTTATCTTATTGTGTCTTAGTGTGCTGTCAAAGGAGAGAGTACACTTTCCATAGAAAATTGGTCCAAATGATTCATTAAAAATCAAACTTGATGAGTATAAAAGAACTCTATGTATTTTGGTAAAAGGGGAATTGATCTTTACATCCACCATTAAATAAACGGTATCTGTTTCAACGTTGCTATTAAAAGGAAATGCCCAAAGTCGACCTGTTTCATAATGTTCAGCAAAAATCGCTTATTTTTCAATATATCTTTAATATTTCAGTACACAGAGAACGGAAGAAGCACAATTTTGTTGTGATATTATTATAATAAATGGTAAAATCCACAACCAAAAAACTAAGTTGCTTCTACGCTTCGCTTATATTAAAAAATGTTGGTTGCGGAGAAGGGTTGGTTGCGAAAGCGAGTTATATGGCAAGAAATGTACAGCGAATCTATTTCCGATTTTTCTAAAATGACTATAGACGAATTACGAGATTTAACCTTTGGAGTGTATCAAATAATACAGGCCAAATCGTACACTTCAGAGCATATGAAAAACAGAAGTAAAGGTTTATATAAACTATATGTCCACAAGGAGAACTCTAATATTTTGAGAATCAGATTTCAGTCTCGTCATGCATCTTCAAAACAATATAACATGTGGATTGAATACAGTACTTCAACTGTGTTGTCCTGGTACTGCCAGTGTAAAGTTGGAGCTCGCACCATCGGCTGCTGTGCTCATATAGCCTCGGTGATTTGGTTTCTGGCATACGATAGGTGTATTGAAAACAAACGACCAAATATCAATTATTGTGGAAACGTGATGATTGCTGTCATAACGGAACAGTCCGATATTGATGAAGATAGTGACTGATTATTGTAAAAATATAAAGGTATCACATTATTACACGAAATTGAACCATAATTTTGAACGCATTTTATGTATTTTTAAATCAATGTAAAAAAATTATTCAAACAAATCTAATTAAACACCATATTTTCGTTTATATTGCACTGAGTAGGCATTAAAAATAATGTAAATGTGACTTTATTAATTGGGCCGTTTTTATATGGAAAGTGTACCCCGTCCTTTTTAAATTATTAAAAGTGTACCATGACGAAAAAAACTGCTCTATGGAGATAAATTATTTTCTATTGAGTTAAATTAATGGCAGATAACAATGAATGGTGAAACAGAGAAATAATGAAAAACTGAGTGCACATTACTACAAATAAATATGTTTCAGAAAACATATTTACAGCGACTTAACATATCGTGACAAAACTAAAATGAGAGGATATTTGAACGTATTTTTTTTATATATGATATTTTGTATGTTTTTATATAGTATTGCAAAGGCGTATTTATTTTGTTAAATTATAAGATCAACCAAATACATTAAAACATGATTTATTCATAGCCGAGTTACTTTTGATTTCAGAGGTATGGTTTTGTTTAAAAAATTATTGACAATTAATCTATTAAATTCTACATAATAAATACAGGGTGCGTATTTAAATTTCGAAAGTTAATGTCATTTCCGGTGAAACTAGAAGTGATGTAAAATATTGGTATTCGTCTTTCAGTAAATTATATGCCAATATAAAACCAGTTGAAAGCGATAATATAGTTGGCAACTATGCTAATAATCTCTTTCTTTTATGTATATTAGCAATTTCTGTTCTCTACTAACTAACGAAGGAATCAAATCGACCAAAATTTTAAAACATGCAGTACAATATATAATATTGTAAAATAAAAATTACTGTTTTACTTACGGTATAATTAACGTAAATAATAACAAATCATTAATATATTTGAATCTATTATATTTTTACAAATATAAGATGGTCGCTACTGAACATTAAACCTCGGTTAGCATATCTCGTTTCATTTTTTTTAAATAACCCTTCCACATTAAAATTTACTAAAAATCACCATATAATGAATATAAAATATTTATTTATAGAATATACATCGATTTTAATCATTTATAGAATATACATCATCGTAATTTTAATATACAAATTCAATAACGCATTCTTACGTGTTACTAAAATCGTTATAATTTAATTAAAACATATTTAACCACAAAAAGTACTATTAGAAACCTGAAAAACTTAATAGAATTAAATCTTGCTTTTTCTTTACCGGTATTTTGTGTTCAATTGCCGTAAAATTTAATGGTAAAAAAATGCACATATGTTATCAAAAGTGAAAGCATATAAAACTGTGTACCACACTGTTAAATTTAGAATTCGTTAAAATTTGTTCACGCACGAAGGAGAGATTATTTACTATTACGATAATACGATTATCTAATTGGACATGTAATCCCCAGTACAAATTTTAGACGGTTCTACGTCCCAACTACTAGTATGGAAAATAAATATGGCGTATCTTTAAAAAAAAACCTTATAGTGATCTTGGTACACAATGATTCGTGAAAATCACTTTCAAAAATTGTTCAAGGGTTATTCAAATGTAATTTTCACTCTAAACTAGTGCTACATAGTTGATAACTTTAAAGAACCCATACAACGTTACTGCTACTTTTGAACTACTAAATTCTAAAAAATTCCCAAGTGGCAAATAAACAACACCGGGAGTCGTTAGATGCTATAACACATTATTAATAATAATTACCATACAGTTTGGACACACAGAAATTAGAACATACTTCCCCAGAAAGCCTTCAGGCAGGTTTTGTGTAGGGGAAGGTTACCAAGGAAGGAAGTGCCAAGTTCTGTCTGGTGAGAATCGAACTCACGCAGACAATGTGCCCAGTATTTGGCCCAGTTGCCACCCTGTTACCAAATACCAAGTCAGCACCACCGCGGCACCATAAAAATAAGGCCATGCGTCACCCATCCAAGTCGCACCGTGCAATCCGTTGCTTGACTTCGAACAGCGCAGGTCCGACAATGAACGGAGTACGCTGCCTCATCCTCATACAGTGATCGAATAAAATTCAAAGGAACAAGTTCGATAAAATTATTTCTGGTAGTAGGGGAAAAATACTCAGACAGGTCTATTTTGTTTCTTAAATGCGCATTCTCTGATATATTTCTTAGATATTGTTAAAGTTATTACGTCATCGATAGTTTTTTTAATGGCAATATCTTTTGCTGATCATGTCATTTAAGATATACACATTTTTTATTGTATACGTTAAAGCTTGTGGTAGGTTACGCAACAATTATTTTGAGAAGAAAATTGAATGATTATAACGAATAATGATTAATACAAACAAGAATCATTAAATTAAGTGTTCAAATTGTCTGCCATTCATCTCTTAAGAATATGCAAGTTGAAACTGAAATTCATGTAAAATGTCAGTTAGCATTTCAGCATAAATTACTTTTACTTCGTTTCGAATTATGTCTATTAATGCCTCAGTAGTAATATTTGGTCTGTTAATATATACTGATCGTCAAGAATAGGAAAAAATGTGAGATTCTCTAGGTATGCGTAGAAGAGTGAGGCAATATTCGAAGGAAAAAGGATGTACTTTACGCGTGGCCAGATCGAACTCTGTGTACATTCACATTCAATATATATTCATCTATATTCACTCTGCAAAGGTCTCAATGCGACTGGAGTAAAAACCAGGCTATTTACTTCACACCTCGTGGGCTGTCCGATATCGCAGTTTTGACACTGTTAGTATTTTTGACGAACTGTACCTCTTAAATTTAAGGTAACCGCACAAAAGTAGATCAGCGAAATTATATACTGGGATCTAATTGGCCACTCTTCTACCACTCATCATGTTGGTACCATATTTGGAGACTGTTTTGGTATTTGGAGATTTTCATTATTTAGATGCAACAACACAAGTGAGAGAACTAACGATATGTTATTGTAGTGTAAATTCTAAATACTTTTCAGCAGTTAACGTACTGTCATTGTTTGGATGCAACGACATAAGTGAGAGAACTAACTATGTGTTTTTCTAGTCCAAATTCCAAATACTTTTCAGCAGGTAACGTACCGTCAATCCTAGAATTATAATACCAACAATTCGTGCCCACACATCCCTCTATTATTCAGTGATGGTTTTCAGACACCGAATACGGTGCAATTCTGTCTATTCGCCGAGCCATTTAAGGAGGTTCCAACGGGATTTTCAAAAATGAAAAAACGAAATGAAAATTTGCTAACATATTCTTCAGCTTTAAATAATTTTTTGAGAATTTTTTACCATTTGGATTGTCAAAAAAAATGTGAAAGAGGTAAAATGCATTGGTTCTTATGACGGGACATTTTTGAATGACGGGAAAAGTGCCTTCGGAATGATTGAAAAATACCGTGTTTTTTACAGTGATGTATCGTACTTTGTAGCTTTCAATGACGCCACTGGCATGAAATTGACTATGTGGCTTATGTTATATTGCAATTTAAAGATCGAGACGTTTAGCGTCATCGATTGATTTGGTGGCATAACGGCAACACTGCGATGCGCGGGCTATTCAAATAATTGGAAAGCGCAACTATAGATGTACTTTTGGAATAAAAGTTTGTGTAAATGTAATAATTCGCTTCGTTTACGGTATTTTCGAAAGATAAATCACACGAGGAACATTTCATCGTTTGTCCTAAGTGATTTAGGGAAACAATGCGATATCCACTGGGTTCGCTAACACAAACATTCGCAGATTTTTATTTCTTTACTGATTCGATTATCGCTTTTCGCCCCGCATTACTTTTCTCGGGTTCAGAGGTCACGCAAATTTACATAGTTAACTGACGTTTGGAAACGAAGTACCCTTTACAACGTAAACGCGATGACATTTTGAGGTTCGAATAAATGTTCACGGCGACATGGCTGCTAACGAAGACACGCTAAATCAGCGAGTTTTGCAGCAGCATTGCCGCGTTGAAAGCGACACAATCAAGTGCTAATTTCGAATTTGCGGGAAAAAAATTGTCGTTTGTAAGTTGGAACACTGACTCCTTATACATGGCGAGCATAGGACTAATCCCCTTACCCCTTACCCCTCACCACGCGTTGGAACCTCCTTAAACAAAAAGTGGTGTCAAAGTTAGAGAAAACAACCTAGATTGTTCCTGAACTAATGCCACTTTCTCAAGCATTTTAAAACAGATGACTGATACACTGCAATAATCGATGCGGTTTCGCTATTTGGTTGATGAGGATTTTCTGGCATAATCAATATTGTCAAAATAAATAACGTCAAGTAACTTAGAAACAATAACAAAGATTGCAACAGCAAAGAGTGGAATTCTCAAAAAATAACTAAAATAACTAAAAAATTAGATATTTGTATATTTTCGCGACATAATAATTACTAAAATTTATTAATAAAATAATTTGGTTAGTTGGTGCAGCTAACCAAATTATTGCGTTAAAGTCGCATTCTGCCCACCGTCCTATATTACTCTAGATAAATTATCTGGGTCTCTACGCGAGCGCGTCGCGGTACATTGAACTGGCCCACACGAGGTAGTTCCACAGCACGGCTCGGCACACCCGTCCTCCCCCTCAACTCCCGCGCCAATCCACACTTGACGCTCGCAAATGCGCGAATTTACACGGTCAGTGAGCTGTATTTTTTCCAGCTAAGGCAACATCAGTGAATGTTTACTCCTTCCTACTTCTCGTACAGTTGGCGGGCGTAAATCGTACCTATTTCGTATTTCGTGTTAATTTGAGATTTTAAATACTCTTTTGTGAATTTGTGTAGTGATTTATTGTACTAATTATTAATATTTATATACTGTGATAGTGACAATGGATTTAGTTTATAATTTAGTTCATGTGAAGCGATTTTTTAAATACTCTTATGAAGAAAAAATTGATTTAAAAAACAATGGTACGCCATTGCCCGATATTGTTATTGAGACTGCAGGTGTTAGCCGCGGAAAAGCATATAAACGTCAATTTAATAGAGACATTTATTCGAAAAACAATTGGATGTGTGTGTGTAAAAAAATGCGTTATTTTGTTTTCCTTGTTTACTTTTTGGCGGTGATAAAGCATGGACGGAGGTAGGGGTGACAGATTTGGTGCACTTAACTAAAAAAATAAAAAAGCACGACAACTCCAAAAGCCATCTACATAATACAATGGAATTAGCTTTATTAGGAACAACTAATATTAAAGCGCAGCTAGATTCAGCTTATTGGATAAATGTGCAAAAGCATAATGATAGTGTGACAAAAAAGAGATACGTTTTGTCAAAAATTATAAACTGCATAAAGTTTTGTAGGGCCTTTGAACTGGCGCTGAGAGGACATGACGAAGCTGAAACCTCTCAAAACCGGGGGATATTTCGTGGTTTGATAATTTTTTTTGCTGAGCTTGATGTAACTTTAAGCGAGCATCTACAAAATGCTTCAGTATTTAAAGGAACCTCTAAAGAAATACAAAATGATCTTTTAGACTGTGTATTAAAAGTATGTCATGAAGAAATAATTAAAGAAATTAACAAACCTTCATTTTTGGCAGACGAAGCAACTGATGTATCTGCAAGAACTCAGTTAGTGGTAGTTTTAAGATATATTCTCGATGGTGAACCGATTGAACGTTTTTGGACATACCTGAAACCTACAAAATGTGACGCTGAAACTCTTTCGGGAAATATTTTAAGTGTTATAGACCCTCTAGTAGAAAATTCGCCTTACAAGCCTTTTCTCTTAACCAAAGAATATGACGGCAAACATGAATGTTCTTCAAAAAGGTATTCAATTCCAAAAATTTTTCTTGTGAAAGTCTATATTTTTGTATAAACGGATTTTACATAAAAATTCTGAAGTATCAGGAAAACGCGTGACCTTGAAAATTTTCAAAATTTTCAAGGTCACGTTGTAAAGGTAAATTCAATTTTACCTTTACGTTGTAAAGGTAAATTTTCAAAATTTTCGTCTGCGGCGCAATTTTTTTGCGGCCCCTACGGCGCGAGTAGTTTGGATACGTTTGAAATTTGCACGCGGGCGACCAATACCCTAAGATCGGCCCTGTGCAGAACACCCGTTTCATTTCATCACGAGTCGCCACTGGGATATGCTATTAAATATATTAAATTAGTAAATATCTTGAAACTGTTGTTATGCAACTTACCACAAAATTTAACATACTATGCGTAAAAGAATGTGCTCTCTTAAATAACATCATCAGATACGGATACTGTCAGTAAAAATGACCGTGATAATTTCAACAGCGATGACCCCAAAAAATATATATTTCTAATAAAAATTTATTATATCAAAATATTTGATATACGTACATCAAAAATGTATAATTTATTCCTTTATAATTATATTATACATAATTCAAATGAGCAATTGTGTGATAAATTACATAACTTAGTATTTCCTATAGATTGTATTCAGGTATTTCACATGCACGAGATAAAACATCACTGTATTTTGATGGAATGAAACTGCCACTCCACCCATTTATATTTAAGAAAACCTGTTTAACAACTATACCGTGGTTAATTTTTAAACGACAAGTGCATGTGCCAGTTGAAGAGTAATGGGTTCGTTAGCTCACATTTTATAATTATTTAAGTCAAATGTACGTAGTCATTTACAAGAAAATAATAATTTCGTCTCCTACGCACATATGTTGAACATAATATGCAAAATTCGGTTACATTCCCAAAAAAAAAAAAAAATTTAATCATATGAACTGAAAATGGAACATCGTTATATTTGTAACGTTGAAAATACATCTGGTCCTTCTCAATATTATTGTTAGCATAAATTACTCATCTGGTTTCAGATAACCAATTTGAGTCACATTTAATATACAAGTTGTCCCATTTTCTACCATTCTTCCCCTAGTAGTCTAACATAATAAGGTATTTTATACGTATAAAACCAAGAAAATTAACATTAAATAACTTCAAATATGAGTTTCAAGGATATTAAAGAATGCTTGGTTTAAGATTAAAGAAAAAACAAACGTAGATCGATGTTTCCATGTTAGATTTATCTGTCAGGGATCATATATATCCCTCACATTGTATATGGAAACAACATATTTTATGTTTCCTTAATTTCGAATTCATTTGATCTTTTTTTAATATAGGGTAAGCAAATTCTATCTATGTTGCCTACTCATTCTCTTCTTTTCCATGTTTTTCTAAATATAAAATATCAGAATAATTTTATAACGTCAAAAACTGTTATCTATATTATTTGTTTCTTTCTCAAACAACTATAATATTTTTAATTGATTGGGCCGTTACTTGATGAAAATCCATATTTATTTTATATTAATTTTGTATAACTATAATATTATTTGTTATCCTTCGAAATCCGTAAATTTTGTAATTGGGCGGCTATAGGGGATCTGCATTCCACTGCACTTTAAAGTGCGGCGCCAAAACCTACGATCCCTGAATATTCTTTATCTCATAAAAATATATTCAGTAAATTCTCGGACTATTTGTAAAGACTTACTAAAAATAATTAACAATTAATTAATATGATTACATTGGAACGACTAATGCACGGAGTGCAGGTGTTTCTCGTTCATTACCCAACCAATACAACATCTTAGATCCCTTATTGCGCCAATAATTCTAATTTTGTCTTTCATTATTCTGAAGTCATTGCAATCGGTCAACGTTATATCCAAGGTTATATAAGTGTAAGTAATATACAAACAATAGCAGACTAATTTAGTGTGCTGAGGCGTGTAATTGCTCCCACATGACCCTACTATTAATAGTGCTGAAAACATATTGGATGTACATGAAAATCTTCATAGTATTATTATTAAACGAAAATTGTAATTTAATGTGAAATATTCATATTACAACTTCCGCATAAACTAACTAGCTCCAATAGCAACTAGTCTCACATACACTGAAAACAACATATAAATCTCTTACATCTGTTGATGTTTAGCCTTCATCTTTTACATATGTACTTATAAGCATCCAAAAATGACTTAAAGTGACTTTGCTCTACTGGCACTCATTGAATGAACCCCAAAAAACACTTCTTGAATAAGTTTGTCTTGAAGTATGCACACTTTTGCTATTCATACTTCTATTATATGAACTTAACGGGACCTAAGTACGGTCCTGAAATACACGGAAAATTCCTCACTCTAATATATGGCATCTCGGGTGACACATAAAGAAAAATCTTCCATTAAATGTATAATAAAAAACGAAATTTCATAGTCTGAGAAATGATGCAGTAACTAAAAACCATAAGTATAGTTTTGAAAAATTACACTCTAAACAATGAAACTAATTAGAAGAAAGACTTGTGAAATAATATGCATATAGACAGAATCTCGGAATAATAAATAAGACAAAATTAGTTTTTCTCTTTTGGTCCTGAAAGTTACTGAAAATAAAATAAAACGTCGATTTAGTGTGAAATATCTCTTTTTTTTATCGAAGGGATATCGAAGAGGTATAAATATCCTTATAATTATTTAATTATACATACTAAAGTACTCCACATTACAGTTTTTATATAAACACAAATTATTGATTTCCAATTTGAGTGTAATACGACTATAGCAAGCACAATAAACATTGCTTAGTTATGCAAATAATTTCGATTTAGCTGAGGTGTGGTGAGGGGAAATGGGAATTAGAGTAATTTCATATGAATTTCAATGAACGTTTGAATTCCGCTTCTCTGATTTCATAACAGAATTGATCTATAATTAAGTTTTATTTAAAATTTAATCTATAAAGTATAAATAATGTTCACATGGAAGCCCAACAGAAAACCCTGAAGTGAAAAATTACTCTCTTAAATACGGTTGACAGAGGAATGGTTCTGATTTATTATTACAATTATTGACAACAATATTTTAAATGGCTAATTCACATTTCCATTCTGATCAGTTCCAACAGTATTTCTGTGGGCGATGTTTTTTTGTACATGTTCTTTCTTCATTCCACAATGTCTGTATTCCAATTCACTTTCATGTGTGTATCCGCTTCAACCGACTTTTAAGACAAACCATTATTTATTTATTCACAATTCGCCTAAACATTTACGATCTTGGGCGCTGTGCAAAGAAATGAATCCGAAACATTTCTATGTAAACAGGTCACTGTTTGCTGAAGGAAATATTGTTCGATTTATCGCAATATCCTGCCATAATCAGTTACCAACACAACGGTTTTTATTAATGGCACAAAATACAGAAGAGGTCGGTTTGAACCGGTTCGGGAAAAGTTCATTGAAGAATCCTCATGATACTTTGGTAAAGGCATACTAAATAAAACTTTACGAAGATTATTCTAGAATCTTATCTCTGATATATTTTGGTATAATTTTGTCAAAGTTAAGCAGAATTATATAAAAACTTATTTGATATTTTTACTAGGAATCTACTTTTATTTAGTTATTCACCACAACATTAAATATAAACAGTTGACAAAACCTTTCTTCGTGTATACTTTTTCTTTTAGGAAATTGATATTGTCTCAATTAAATAAGGCCACATTCAATGTAATCATATAATAGTTATTTATATAGCTAGTGTAAAAGTAAATGTTTTTGCAGGCGACCTCAAAAATATGTAGTAAAATATGAAAATCGCGTTTTGCCCGAATTCCCAATCACTCAGTGTTTACACAAAAATAACTGATTTCCAAGACTAAAATTTTATAAATATGTAGCAATAATACCTATTATGTAATACATAATACACTGTTGTTTACAATTAAAAGACACTTTTAAATTATTTCATAAATCATTTTTAAACGATTTTATTTCAGAATTTGTATCGTCACTATATCGCTTAGTACATAATCTGAGAAATCAAAATAAATTTACGAAATGGCTTACAAAAAGATTTCCTCCTAGAAGTAGGAGAACATAGTGTTAATTTCAGAAAAAGTAATGTTAGCTTATTTCTCAGAAACAGCAAATTTTACAAAAATTGATACCCTTTGTAGCAATTATTTAATGAGTATGAGGCGTAATGTAGATCTATTTGTTACAATATTGCAATTTCGGAGCATTTTTGAAACGAAAACGGAAGTTATAGAGACCTAACAAACAACATTAACAAAATGTGATATCAATAAATTTTTAAATCAACAAATATGAATGAAACTGATGAACAAAATAGCTTACTAAATCTTCACAAAATTGCATTTGAATACCTAAATACTAATTATTTTATGTTTAATTCAAGGTCGTACTAATTCTTAGATCATTTGGACCGCCAAGAAGAAAATATCTTGTATATGGGAATTAATGATTTGTTGACAGAAATCTTATTGAAATTAATATACCTAATACAAAAACAAAACAATCAAGACAATTAACACGGAAGGAAATAAAATAGATGAGAGAAATTTAATGGATGTAATTCGAAAATATACCAGTCTGCAAATAAAGCATGCTGATTACATATGTTTATTATCGATTATAAAAATGGTTAAATATTTTATTCAATCTGTTAACATTTTTAGAGCAACACCTTTGGCACAAACAAAAAAATATATAAATTGCCGACACCTAGGCCGGATGATCTATCTATTGATATTTCGGTATATTATTAGTTGACGCCGGATTGGTGGTTCTAAGTCATTGCTTTCGAGGACAGAAAATTTGAGACACAGAGACGAAAAATGGGTAAAATAAAAACTAATAAGTCCCTTATGTATCAGAATTGATTATTGAATTGTTAAAACATTTGTACGTTTGATGTGAACATTTTTAATATAGAATATTATATTATTAATATTTATAATAAATACAATTGTATTATTTATAATGTTTCTTTTCTAATGTATTTATTTAAAAAGTTGTTACTTCTTCACGCCAATATGAAAAAATAACGCATTTTAATATTATATTGAATGTCAAAACCTGTAATTATATAGTGATTGTATAAAAATATTAGTTCATTTAAACACCAAATGATTAACTTTACATTTTATCGCATTGTTATGAACATGTGCATTTAGTTACATAAAAGAAAATATTTCTCAATATTAGAAGCCTATAAAGAACTCATAGGTGACAAGGCAATGACTTTCAACGATTTCGTATGCATTTTGTTGCATAATACAAATTTCTTGCATTATGCATGCATACAAATTACAAATGTCCCAAAAAATTAGCAAAAAAATATTTCATAAATGTTCAAATGGCGGTCTTTAGTTTTCTGACAATACACAAAGAAAAGAAGTTGTTTGACTCCACAGTCTCAGTTTCTTTGAATTTCACTTCAATTCGTTATTCGAATAAGGATGGATCTGTTGTACAAATATCTACATAATTTTTATTAAATCTATTAATTGTATTTTTCTATATAATGTATTTGTTAGTTAATATTGTTTCATTGCCAAAAAGCAATTACCTAAACCATATATGTTATTAAATATAGGATAGGAATTATATTAATTTAAAAATGATTTCTTTGAGATTTCGATGTAACCAGTTTATTATTTAAATGCCTTTTAATGATTATTGAAAATGCATTTCTTTAAAACAAAGAATATTTATTTCGATAAAACAAAATATTTTTCTCTGTGTCTCTTAATCGGTTAATGAAGACTTTGGAATTTTGAGTAACGAGAATATTAATCAAGTCTAGTAATTTCATTCTTTTAAGGATTGAGGTTTGGTCGTGTAGATTTAAATGACCCCAAAGAAAACAATCTTAAAGAATTTAAATCCGGTGGTCATTCAACATGGCGTCTTCAACCTACAAACGGGTTAGGATAATTTACTCACGCAAGAGTTATAAATAGCACTTTGATTTGATATAATCTTAGTTTGTCTCAAATAATACAAGAGTATTATTTTACAGTTTTATTAAATATTAATCAAACCGCAAATAGTACACATTTCAAGGCTTATTTGACGGTAAATCAAAAATGGTCGATGACGCCACTCCTGGAAAATCCTATACTGAAAATCAGCTGCAACACAATTACTGAACTAGGCAGAAAATTGTCAGTGGTTTTTGTATCCATTTTGCAGTCTACTCAAAAATGAAATGTCCATATGGATAACTTCTTTCACTAGAAACTAGTCCATGAAAAATAATTCTCTACTAATAATTCCAAGATTATCAAGTTTTTATTTTTAATTACATATTTCAATAATGTAAAGTTAAATATTATCGAATTAAAATAATTAGTCTCTCGTTGACAAATAGAAATAATCAGTCAAGAATTTCTTACAAATAATTAGAATCTTCCACTATGTATTACTTGTCTACTTATTAAGTGGATCGACAGTACACGATCAAGACATAATAAACGATTAAAATTAACGAAATTTTGTATGTAGCTAATAGAACATTTCAAGCCTTGTAAAATTTATCAAGTAAATAATTACACTTTAAACAGCATTCAAATATCATAATTTGCTTGCAAATTGATGAAAATGATAACCGTATAGTTCAGAGTGACGTATACATTTTTTATAATTAATATGTTGTATATATCATATATTTTTATTGAATATCGTAAATCTGTGACAATGGTATTGGGGACTATGTCTATTAAGCATGGAGATTTTCTAGACCAGGAACCTGTCTGTATCTCAAAATCCCAAGATCCAAAAACCCCGGAGTGTATTATCTACTCACAATCTTTGTGTGTTCCTCCTTTCTATATTATACTATTGCTTACTTATTTCTAAGCAGAGTGAAATTATTAATAACAAATATGCAACAGCAATACAGATAACTCAGTTCTGAAAAATTGATCAGGCGCACTGCCAGATACTCATGCAACTACACTCTGTCACACGCACGTACCCCACCCACACACTCGTCCTAAAAAAAAGAAACAAAATAGAAAAATTCAAAACGACTTTAAGAGTTTTACTCGATCCTTGTTAATGTTGGTTTAGTGTATCAAATTGTAGATATTTTGTGTCATAATAATTATTTTCAATTAATAAATAAAACGAGTAAGGACGAAATCAAGAACGCAGAAACTGAGTGGGAGGGTATCAAGAATAGTCTAGCTTCCGCGGTTACGGACGTTTTAGGACACGATAAAAGGGAAGCTAGGAAGCCCTGGATAACGGACGAAATCTTAAACTTAATGCAAAAGAGACGAGGCTACAAAAACAGACGAGACGAAGAAGGACTGAAAACGTATAAGGCAATAAAGTGGGAAATCATTAGAAAATGTAGAAAAGCGAAAGAACAATGGATAGAGGAGAAATGCAAAGAAGTAGAAGATAAGTTGCAAGTAGGTAAGACCGATGAGGCTTACAAAATAATTAAGAGGAACTTCAGGGATGTAGGAACAATAAGTAGAAATGTTAGGAGTCAATCGGGGGACATACTGATAGGAAGAGAGGAGAAAGCGGATAGATGGAAGCAGTACTTAGGAAATTTATACGAGGGTCAGGAATTAGGAGAGATATTAGAGGAAGAATCTAGCATCGATAGGGAAGATGTAGGAAAACCTATATTGAGAGAGGAATTTGAAATAGCACTAAGGGGGCTAAAAAATAATAGAGCGCCGGGTGTAGATAAAATACAGGCGGAAATTTTGAAATGTGCGGGACAGAAAGTAGTAAATAGGATGTTTGAACTGGTAAAATACATATACGAAACGGGCGAGATGCCGGAGAATTATAAGAGGAACATTATCGTTACTATACCGAAAAAGAGAGGAGCCGACAAATGCGAGAACTTTAGAACGATTAGCCTAACTTCCCATGCGTCAAAAATCTTAACTAGAATAGTGCAGAAGAGGATGGAAAATAGAGCGGAGGAAATACTAGGAGAAGACCAATTCGGGTTTAGGCGAAATAGGGGAACTCGCGAAGCTATTCTGGCGCTAAGAGTAATGTTAGAGAAAACAATAGAAAAAGGAAAGAACGCTTATATAGGATTTGTAGATTTAGAAAAAGCTTTTGATAACGTAAGATGGGAAAAAATGTTCGAGATACTAAAGAGCGCGGGAATGAAGTATAGAGATAGGAGAGTAGTACACAATCTATACATAGAGCAAACTGCTGTTATAGAAGTAGAAGGGGAAGAAAGGGAAGTAGGTATTAGGAAAGGAGTAAGACAAGGATGTACGCTATCACCACTAATTTTTAATCTGTACATCGAAGAGGCGATTAATGTGGTAAAAGATAGAGTAGATTTCGGGATTAAAGTACAGGGACAGAAACTAAAAATGCTGAGATTCGCGGATGATATAGCAGTATTAGCATCTAGTAAGGAGGAACTAGAATCAGCATTGAACGAAATGGAGGCAGTGTTGACAGAGGAATACGGAATGAGGGTGAATAAAAACAAAACTAAAGTGTTAGTGTGCAGAGGGCGCGAGAGCAGAGCAAAAACGAAAGTACAAATTAATAATGAAAGATTGGAGGAAGTTAAAGACTTCACTTATTTAGGAAGTAAAATAAATTGGGATGGAAGAAGCGATAAAGACATAAAACAAAGAATAGCGCAGGGTCGAGTAGCTTTTAACAAAAAGAAAGAACTTTTATGCTCGGGGGTAATAAACTTAGAAACAAGGAAGAGATTTTTGAAAACATATGTATGGAGCACGGCACTTTACGGCTGCGAAACCTGGACGGTAGGGGAAGCAAGTAGGAAGAAATTAGAAGCTTTTGAGATGTGGTGTTACCGAAGAATGATGAAAATACCATGGACTGATAGGGTTAGAAACGAAGAAGTATTGGAGAAAGTCGGCGAGAAAAGGAGTATGTGGAAAAACTTAAAGAAGAGAAGAGATAGAATGGTAGGCCACTTGCTGAGACATGGGGGAATAGTCCGCGATATTTTGGAGGCAGAAATAGGAGTGAAGAAAGGCAGAGGTAGGCCTAGATTAGACTACTGCTCGCAAATAGTAAGGGATGTAGGTTGTAGCACAATTAGCGAAATGCGTAGGTTAGCACAAGATAGGAGAAGCTGGAGGTTAGCGTCCAACCAGTCTTAGGACTGATGACCTAATGATGATGATGAATAATTATTTTTAACAATACATTTGTTAAAAATAATATAATCAGAAAAGTGCTATAATCAAATTAAGTACTGATTTCATTTCTGAGTGTTTAAAGCTAATCGTTAATGTGTAAGAGAAATAAAGTTAGTAATGACTTTTGCAACACCCAGCATCAGTTAAAAGAATTTCAGATTAATATTTATCATTTAAGATTTGAAGGGAACTTTGTAGAAATCTAGATATCTATAATAATTTTTGAGTAATTTTTCAGATATCCTGTTCAAATACAGAACAAGATATTATATACAACTAAGAGTTTGTGAAGACTCGACTCTTAATTTTAAATTAACGATAAGAGTATATTTTCACCAACACTTTTGTTTTATCTTCAAATGAAGGTATTCATTCCTTCCTCAATATTTTATTCAGCTATTCCATTTAATATCAAACCTACCTATCAATTTTAAGAATACGAGTTTTGTTGTATCTGAATGTATTTCAGACACAACAGGATATTATACACAAATCACGGTTCATAAATAGTCGACTCAGTTTTAAATGAAGTTATTCATTCCTCTTTCAAGATTTGATTATTTCATCTGCTATCAAACCTACGTATCAAATTTTCTCAGTTTTAAATGAAGTTATTCATTCCTCTTTCAAGATTTGATTATTTCATCTGCTATCAAACCCACGTATCAAATTTAAGAGTACGATATTTTTATGAGTTTTGAAGTTCTTAAGAATACGAGTTTTTATGTTTTAAGCTTTTAAATTTACGAATTTTTAAGAATAAAGTTTTGTTGCCTCAGATACAATAGGATATTATACAAATCGGGTTCATAAAGGCTCGACTGTTAGTTTTAAATAAACGATAGGAGTACGTTTTCATCAACGCTTTTATTTTTAATTATTCATTTCTTCCTCAATTGATTCAACTATTCTATCTCATATCAAACCCACCTATCAAATATATGAATATGAGTTTTTTACGAGTTTTGCAGTTTTTAAGAATACAAGTTTTTAATTTTTAAGTTTCAAGTTTAGGAATTTTAATTTTTTTAATGAGTTTTTAAGAATATGAGTGTTGCTGTATCTCAATGTTTTCAGATCCAACAAGATATTATACATAAGTTAGGATTTGTAAAGACTGGACTCTGTTACTTTTAAATTAACGATATGAGTACATCTTCACTAACGCTTTTATTTTTAAATGAAAGTATTCACTCCTTCAGTATTTGATTCAGGTATTTCATCTGATACCGAACCTACCTATCAAATTTAAAAATACAAGTATGTTCTTTTATGTTAATTTCATAGATGGCATGTTTATTGACAAATATCCTTCATAAACCAAATATAGGAAGTTATCTATTATAGAAGGTATTCTAGTTAAGCTCAACCGTATAATTTAAACATGTAACCGCAAACCTGTCGCGCGCCGTTTCTATACCATTTACTATAATTATATAGTCTTAATTAATAATTAATAAATGCTGCGAATGTATTACTCCAACAAAAAAATACATCTTACACAACAAATGTGCATTAAAATAAGTAATAGTGGAATGTACCAACTCAATGAACACAAAGAAGTAGGTAATTACCGCTGACCAAGGCGAATTGTCAGCCTTTTGAAGGGTAAACAAAAAAGCGCTGGGTAAACAATGAAAGGATGACATAACACAAAGCCTACCTGATTTAAATCACATAATAAGGTTAATCCAGTAAAAGCACCAAAAAGCACTGAAAACACCTCCAATTTCAGGTATAAACAAAATAAACGCGTCGATAGTCAGGTAAAAAAACGCGACGCACTCTACTCCAAACGCCAGCAACGTTCAAGGTAAACTAAGTCGGCAAACGGAGCCAACGGTAGAAACAAGTTATGAGCCGGCTGAGTGTAAAAATGCGCTCTTCTTATTGGATAAATACCACAGTGCACTTTTATTTTAACTTTATTTCGTTTACTATTAACGTCTTTGGACACATTACCTCATTAATCACAAATCAACTATTGCAAAGTGAAGAAAGAATAGACAGTGTTAAACTCATTGACTCGAAAAATCGCCATTGGCTTGAAAGGTGTTAGTATTAGATAAAACACAGGACAGAAAACAACTAAGTAAATTTGAAGGGAACGTTGATTTTCCGAGATCTCTGTTAATTAGCGACGATAACCGTTTTTGTGTTCACTCACCTTTCTTTTTAATTTATGTCTCAGTGTGGAACAACGTTTACCATAAATGAATTGAACAATTGTCATCCATATTACAAGAGGAATGGAAACTGAGATATTCAGAATTTAATTAAAATATTGAGTCGTCAACGATATTTAGTAGTTCAACTTCAAAAGGATGTGACACTAGACGATCTTCTAAATAAAGGGTGATGTATAAAAAGTGATAAGTGTTATGCCATTCCCTTATAATAGCTCCTTTCGTTGGCGTTGGTCGATAATTAAATTGTAAGTAGCTAAATCAAATTACAATTTTTTTCGATTACAAAATACGGTTTATAATAACCTCTAGAGGAGTCTGTAGTGGTTCAGGAAGATATTTGTAATAGAGTTGGTTAGGTGAAGGAGGGGATAAATGTAAATAGGAATTATGGAAGGTTTGTTTATAAAATTAGACGGATAGAAAAGAGATTGTGAATCTTAATATATAAATAAATATATAATGATATCATAATCTAGACTTGCTGGAATTGTATGTAACTATGAGCCCAGGCTTATAATAGTTCGGCCAGGCATAATTTTACAACTAATATATTTAAATAAAAGTAATAACACTTTCAAAACTATTTTGTTAAAAAAAATATTAGCAACAGAAACAAAGTATAAACTATTAACTTAAATGCGATGAAATATTACTACGTTATGATGTGTCAATGACAAGTTTGTTAAAAACATTAAGAGTCACCTTTCAAAATAGTTCGGCCAGTTATTGAAATGAATATTAGGCCAAACGTTTGTAGTGCACTACTTTAAAACAAAATAGATCTCAATTATTGTCAAAGTGAAACGGATATTATAATGTGTGTTTTGGACGCATCTGGTAAAAGTTTCAAAAAAATTGCACGTGGCGTGGCATTAAGTAACGACATGCGAAAATCAATTGTTAATGCTCATAAACAGAGATTTTCAGGTCAAAAAATATCTGCTACGTATTCGCTGCCTAAATCTACAGTGCAAGGCATTATAAAGACAAGGCAAGATTTGTATAAAAAAATTGTATACACAGCCCAAAGGAAGAAAACTGGTCGTCTAATCCAAATTTCATGATTAAATCAACATTCTCTGAAGAGGATTGACGCATCAAACCGACGATTCAGTGCAAAAGAATTATGGTACTATGGAAGCAAGCCATTGGAAAACATATTTCTGTATCCACAACTAAGCGCTCAATAAAGAAAATAGGATCCAATTCTACAAGGTAAAGTTTTATGCTTTACATTTTACTTTTGAACTTACCGTTTTCTCCTTCAAGCGAAAGAAAAGCCGTTATTAACTAAACGACAGAATATGAAACGGTTATGGTGGGCTACAGAACATAGGCACTGGATTTTACAACAATGACACCAGGTAATTTGGACGAATGAATCGAAATTAAATCTATTTGGGTGATACCAGAAAACGTGTGCTGAAAACCCCATAGTAAACTTATCATCCAGACTGTTTGGTTAGGAAAGTGAAGTTCCCTACGTCTCTTATGATCTGGGGGTGTATGAATAGTATGGGCGTAGGAAAATTACATTTCGTAGATGCTACTATGACAGCAGAAGAACATAAACAAATATTGTCAGACTCCAGATATCCAGGTACTGACGCGCAGTACGTTTTCCAGCAGGATGGTGCTGTATGTCACACAGCAAAAACTGTCAAAGTTTGATTTGCAGAATATAATGTCCCTGTTATGGAATGATCCTTTAGTAGTCCAGACCTCTCATCAATTGAAACATTTTGGCATAAAATGGAAAAAACAGTTGCGCAAACATCCAGCTCGTTCAGTTAACGATCTACGCACGAAATTGCAAGAAATTTCGGACAGCACGCTTCCTGAGGAGTGCGCTAAGCTGGTAGATACAATGCCTGCCATAATTAAAGCTGTTATTGTTAATAAAGGTGATGTAACACAGCTTTGATGAAAAGACCGCTGAACCGCTAATGTTTCTATTAACAAACCTGTCACTAACACATCATAACGTCATAATATTTCATCGTATTTAAGTTTAAAAGTTTGTAATTTGTTTCTGTTATCAATATTTTTCTTTAATACAATTGTTTTGAGAGTGTTATTACTTTTATTTAAATATATTAGTTGTAAAATTATGCCTGACCGAATTATTATTAGCCTAGGCTTGTATATTGTTTTTGTGTTGTTTATTAATTTACTCTTAGAAAACCATTTCTGACCCACATCATATTTTGGCACTTAACTAACAGTTCTAGGCAAATTCGACGAGGGATAAGCAGTGATTATCTTCACCAAAGGTATATTAGATAATTGGGAGTTCGGCAGTACGGGAAGAAGTAGTGAAGTTGAACAACGAAATCACGAATGAAACGTCAAAACAAGGATTTAGAAGAGGCGTGTACTGTAAATAGTAGTTTCAAACCAAAAACAGATCAGATAAACCATTTATATATGTGTAGTTTCTATTTTGCAACAGAAAGAGAACAGGAAGAATGGAGAAGAGATATTTGTAGAATTGATATTAGATTGTGCTGCACTGAATTAGGTTTGCGAACTGACAATGTCATTTTAATTTATTGTTATTTCAATTACTTCTAGATTATTTCATTTCATTGGTATTAGTATAAGAAATCGTTTAATATTGCCAGTATTTAATTATAGTTAACAATTAAAACAAACGAAATGAAGTGACAAAATGCTTAGCGGTAGAAGAAAATCAAAAAAGGATAAAGGAAAGTTTTGATATTGAAATAATGTTGCAGAAATTAGTTATGCGGATTGTAAATTTACAACAAACGGTGGGTTTGTTAAATGGTTGTTGTGGGTCATATTAGTGAATTCAATACAAGGTTGTAATTTGAACAATAAAAAGTTCTATTCTAATGGGGGTGGAAATAAATTTGAATAAGAAAAAGTTCAATTCTAATGGGGGTGGAAATAATATAGTAATGGAGCTATCACAAGCTGTCTCACATAAATATAGATTTTATATAATAAACTGGCATGAATTCGGAGGACCAAAGTTAGTATTTCCTATGCAATTCATAAAAAAATTAAATAACATGAGAATCAGATGTGCCGGAAAATTGTAAACTAGATGGCTACTGGTTATCTTCGAGGTCCTGCTGTGGATTGGGTTCATGTTAACGAACGATCTTTTAAGAAATTCGAGGAAAAAAGTAAAATTTTGAAGATGCGTTCACAAATAGATTTTGGGGCTTAGATAAACAAAGGGATTTCTTTTGAGATGAGGTAAATTTTAAACTGGTAGTAGATCCGAATAATTTTTGCATTAGTTAATCATTTTTTAATACAAACAATTTTGAAATCAGCATAATAGAAATTGCCAGACATTTTTCCGTAAAATTTGTGAAACGAGCAAATCAAGATGAATATAATTTTAACAGCAATAATGCTAATACTAACAATTTTTGAAGGTTAACTCGCCAGAACTGTTCAGAAATTGAAATTCGTAGAAATAATCAGTACAAAAATAATCAAGGTTATAACAATTTTAATCATCTTTTCAACAAAACAATACCTAAGTCAATAATAGTAATAATATTAAGGATAGGGGGTCAATTTTTTAGCTATTTATGAATGTGTCGAAAAATTATTAAAAGGGCTGCATCCACCTAGAAACATAATAAATAGTCGATTTTCGGGATTAATTTTCTTAGGAACTATTAATGATAAATAAATATATTTTTTTTAAATTGAAGATAAATTTATTGTAAACATGGTGAAGTGAACACAATTTAAAAATCTTTAATACCGTAAAAGATATGCCTGCCGGAAATGGAGCGTCTATTTCGCGACCCAGTTTGCGGTGACACTTCTTCTAAAACTGATTATCTGAAATCAAAGATAGTAAGCTATCATGAATTTAAGTCCATACTAAACGTATTGATGATCGTTTCCGAAAATTCTTGTAAGAATACGGCACCTGGAACTGAAGTATGAAAATTCTGTAAAAAATAACTCAGTTATTATCGCAATTTGTTTAAACAATTTTGGACTCGTTGGGTGATGCACATATGTATATACAAGAATTTAATAGCGACGTAATTATTGTAATGGCTTGAAAAATATAAGGGCAGATATTTTTTCATATTATCCAGCAAAACAAAATAAAGCTTTGAAATCTAATAAATCTGTAAATAT
Source organism: Rosalia funebris (assembly GCA_037954035.1). Lineage (NCBI taxonomy): Eukaryota > Metazoa > Arthropoda > Insecta > Coleoptera > Cerambycidae > Rosalia > Rosalia funebris. The sequence continues at coordinate 27,083,345 of JAZFAV010000009.1, read as the reverse complement.
TAAAATTTCTGTATTAAGGTTAACACCGAATTACAGAGAATTAAAACAAAATTGTAAAATTATGGGACAAGATCAACTGACTGTTGATCATTTCAAAGGCAAAGTAGAATTCTTAGAATATTATAAGAAAAATGCACGTGATTGCATTTTAATTAGATTTCGTGCACAGTCCGCAGCAGAATAACATTCTGTAACAAAATTTTCGTACTCCACGACAGCATATTTTTCATTATTAAATAAGTTAGACCTAATCCTTCCATTTTAGGGGATGAAAACGGAAACAAAATTGCAAAACTTATAGTTTTAACCTTAAACCATATAAAATTCCTTTAACTAATTTAAATGACTTTTTATTATTGCATTTACCTATTATACACTATGCCATTTTTGAGGTAAATCGAGTGAATTGTATATGTAATAAAAAATCTTTTGGTCTTATTGTAATAATTAAATGTCTTAAATGTATACTTTGTCAATACATTATATCTCCATTTAAGTAGAGAATAATGTAGAGGTTAGGGAAGATATTTGTAATAGAGTTAGCTAAGTCAAAAAGGTGATGGATGTAACTAGGAGGGTTTGTTTCTAAAATTAGATCGATAAGAAAGAGTTTGTGAAACTTAAAATATAAAGAAGAAAAGTATAGTGATATTGTAATGTTGATTTGTTGGAATTATATGTAACTATATTATGTCCATTCATTTTCTTGTTCATTAATTTACTCCTAGAGAATCATTCACGACCCACAGGTTCACTTCACAATTTATCACACAGAACACCTCGGCATCTAAAGTAGACCCAATTTTTAGCACAACCATGTCGATTTAATCTTCGAGTGAGAGCCTCAGAAGTCAACTGAAGTTTATGTTTCACTCATTGAGCCCCAACCATCCTAAAATTGAAATTGTAAATTCCACCCTATATCTTATAACCATTTACTTTAGAGGATTACTAAAGTTCTATCTTAGTGTCAATAATTTTTCGACCTGCTTCTAAGATAAAAGCAGATTTTAATTATGTAATGATTGCAAAGAATAATATCTTGCTATAGGGTACAAAATTATGTTATTAAATATTTAAGTGAACTCCATTATTTTGTTAAACAATAATACAGTTAATTCTCGATTTTTTTCCGGACCCTTCTAAACATTTCTCAGAATATTTGCCTACATTCATGAATTACTCTATCTTTGAGATCATCAATGCTTTGATGATAAGATTTATAAACCTGTTTTTTAAAATACTTCCAGATAACTAAATCAAATTGTGTGACATCTGGAAATTTTGATGCATTTTGTGCATTGCTTTTTCCAATCCATTTCTCACGACATATTCAAAATTCTAAATGGTACTCACCAGTTACTTTTTGTTCAATAGAAATGGATACGATTATTTGGTAGCCTAAAGTACTATATACGATGCTTCCACATATGTGGATTTTAATGGTTCAAATAGAAAAAGATCGATTTGTTGCTGAAATAAATATTTTTGGTAACACATCATCTATAATTTCTGGGTCACTTCTATACGAAATTGCTTCTTTTAATCGCATTCACAAAGTTGTTGATGAATTTGCAGTTTGTACGGAAGTTATTTGAACCTCCTTATGTACAGAAGTACCAAAGATATGAATTAGTTTAGTGAACGGAATATACGTTTTAAGATACATGACAAAATAAAGAAAATATTTACCTGTGCTACCTTGGCCTTTTGGCCCAGGTAGCATAAAAAAATAACTATTAAATGAACACGAAGTATTCTATAATATTCTCTTTCCATCCTTATAGATAAAGCTTGCTTTTACCAGTAGAAGATACCATATATAAAGTTCGAATAATATAAAGTGTAGTATATTAAACAATCTACGATCCTTTATAAGATATATCGTTTATTTGAGTACAAACAGTCTACTATTTTCGATCTGTTTCCTTACTAATATTAAATACTTCCACTAATTTTGAGAAGTGTCATAAGGGTAAATTCGTACGATGTTTAGAAAGTAAACGGTCTCATATTTTACCATTGTTAACTATTCACAGAAAAGTAATCCTTGGTAACTTGATAGAGAAGATACCCCAATATTAAACCAAAGAATGTTGAAGATGGTAAAATTTACGTATGTTTTCTTGATACTTGTTAAAACGTGGAACAATTTGCCAATTCGTAATTTCTAACTAATTAACATGTCCGAATGGTATTGTCGATACTATAAAACTGTAATAAAAGATCTAAAAATCAATTAACAACAGCCAGAAATAATGATTGATTGTTCAGGTGTTAGAAAAAGTACAACTTCAATAAGGGTAATTTTAAATGAAAGTAATTATAAAAGTAAAGAAATAGATCTTGATATTTTCAAACACTTGATAACTGATTCTGAATATACCTCTCAGAAGGAATACCATTAATTTTATGGTGTTCATTTACAAATAAGTATTAATAAAGAGTTTGTGGAATATAGTTTTAAAATAAGTTTTTGAAATATTTGTAAAATTTTCTATATAATATAATTATATTTTTTATATCAGACTAATTCAATTAATTAAGTCTTAATTCTTGAATCCTAATTAAACTTTTACTGTCAATTAATTTATTAATGTCGTGCTTTTTTCACACCTCTGTTAAAATGTTCTGTAAATCTAATTTTAGTAATACGATTACACAATGAGAATAAACATGTTTTTATATTTTCTTAGGAAATTTATATTTTGTTTCGAAGTGAACATTCTAGAGTTGATAAAACCTTATTTTATCATATGTATTTTGGTCAACTTTGCTTCGTATATTAAACATAAAATAAGTTATTGTTGAAGAACAATTTGAAATTCTCCAACCCCTACTATTTTTAATGTATGTCAAACATTAATATTAGATATATATGTATGTATTTTATATTATATGAATATTACTATTTAATGTTACTGGATATGAATAATACTCCTACCTATATTGACCTATGTATGCTGACACACGTCCTATCACGGAGAGGATGTGGTACCAAAGATGTCACCATCAAAACGGATTTTAAATGAAACCGCAACAAACATCTGTGGTATTTACATGTTTATGTTTTACAGGTACCAAATAATGTTTTCTATATACTAAAAATCTTTTCTATATACTAGAAAAGGTTTTTTTTAGCGTCTAATAGCGTCTATCTACGTTTATATTTTGAAAATATTTGTAAACTACATATTGTATAATATTGTATATATTGTATAATACTTCTACGTATGGGTATTTTATATACTCGTATTATAACCCTAACATGTCTTTAAATTTATCTGTTTTTAAATCATCGCTGAAAATCGCGAAAATATAATATTACCCGCTTTCGAACATCAAAGGGATTTAAGATTATATATATTTCAGTGTTTAAATATACTTTTTTCCTTATACATTATATTATTACGGTATTTTCTCAGACATTAATTATAATACTGGGTTGATTCCAACAGAAATTATGAATCAGTTCTAACCAACTTAATCAGGTGTTCAATTAGCAACATTTCTTAACCAACCACATCATTGATTCAAGATTTCTGTTGGACCAAACACAGTGCTGTTTTACAATGACAATGTTAACAAACACAATTCTATGCACATTGCTAATAGTTACTTTGTTTAAATTTTTGTTCTTCCTATTTTTTTGTTCTTATCATTTTTTTTATTTCCTTGTTCCTTAATGGATTTAAATCTAATTATGTTTACTCCACGGGCCATTTTTTCCCTTGTAATAACAAAACATTATATTTCTGAGCTCTACCATATTCTAAAAGAAAGAGGTTGGGTTTGAGAGGAAGTGAATGGTTACACTTTTGCCTATATTATTCTGCAGGTAATGAAAATTACGAATATCCTGCAGTTACCTATATTAGACTTACATTAAAAATCTACTGCCTGTAACGACGATTTAATGATGTTCTATTTTATTTATCATGAATGAACTCAAATATTTTATATGCTCACATGTTTCGTGATGCCTACAATATTTGCAAATTATACAGCTGGCAACGATTTAGATTGACAGATAAGATAACCTGTAAATCTAAATAATAAAGTCCAATAATAATGTTTCAAAAAACAAACAGCCTACATACATTTTATATTATTTGGTGTTTATTAAACTCGATTTGGAAATTATTAACCATATTTTAAGTGTATATCATAAAGTTTCTGATGACTTCACGCTCAAAGTGCATTCATTTAACAAAAATCTGAGCTCTACCATATTCTAAAAGAAAGAGGTTGGGTTTGAGAGGAAGTGAAGGGTTACACTTTTGCCTATATTATTCTGCAGGTAATGAAAATTACGAATATCCTGCGGTTACCTATATTAGACTTACATTAAAAATCTACTGCCTGTAACGACGATTTAATGATGTTCTATTTTATTTATCAACTATAAACTTGCTATTAACATCCCAGGCTCTTTTACCATCATCATGCCCAAACGCCTGAATAACAAAAAAATAAATAAACCAATAAGAAGTCTTTAAATACGATTAGATAACCAATTAACTTCAATATTTCAAAAATATTTAATATTTCAAACTTAATACGATATGCATATGTACCCGTAGAATCATTCATTCCATTAATTTATAGTGCTACTATTATTAATTATATTTGAGTACTAGTTTATTTAATTATTTTCTATAAAAAAATACAATGAATATCGCACATTTCCTTGCGTGAAAATATTCCGGGACTAGAAAGATGGTGAATTATGCCTCATCAGGACGAAGTCAGGGAAAACCCTAATGGAGGTCCATAGCAATTCTGACGTGCACTTTATAATGCATTTATCTTTTTAATTTATTAAAAACATTATGTAATATAACATTTCAGTGTTCAAATATATATGAAAATTAAATTTTATATAAATACAATTTTTTATTATCCAAATAAATTAACATCTAATGGAATCAAATTAAGAGAACGTGGAGGCCACAAGTTAAAAAACCCGACTTAAAAAAAGTAACTTAACTAAAGGGCAAGAAATAAATATTTTCTACAACAATTTAATATTTATTTGTTGTTTATCGTTTAATGTAATTAAGAAACTATTGTTTATTATATAATTATTATTAATTGTTTTATATAATTTTGAAGTCGCTGCCAAGTAAAACATAAATAATATATACTTACCTTGCTACTATAACAACGAGTTTACATGTAAAATTGCCGAGGGCCGGCATTCGCATTACTAATATTGTATGGCACTTCCGCCATTTTTTGAAGTCTGTTAAAAAGATTCTAGAATATTTGTTCGATAATATTCAGTATTTATAGCATTTAAAAAAAATATAACTCAAGTACTCTGCGGCGAAATACAACTACAACTCCTCAGAAAACTAAACTTTAAGTTTAGTTTTCTGAGGAGGGTCGTAAAGCTTTGCGATACCCGTTGTATCTCCACGTAAAGCAGTCAGCCTTGGAGCACGGATTTGACCTTTTTCCTAAAGCTCAGTGTCCCGTTCAGAATGAGGTTCCTCAACTTGCTTGGGTCTAAGGAAAATAACCCAAATGCGAGGTGTTTACACTATGCTAGAACCGAGCACTGACAGCGCATAATCAGAGGTCTCCTCTTCTCTACACCGTCTGCATTCCTTATTGGCACTCAAGCCAATCTTGCTGAGATAATAGATAAGATGAAAGTGTTCTGTTAACAAACCCGTAGGTTCCCGACCACTCACCCTTTAAGAGTTTTGCCATCCAGTCGCTGCTAGGCCTAAACTCAACAGTAGCTTAGCCTGCCTGCATTCCTGAGTGTTTCGCCAGTGATTAAGTCTTTCAATATCCAGCCATTCCCGGATTGTCTTCTTGCCAAATCAATTTGTAATGTTAACCGCAGATTCAGGTCCCATTAAGCCTATCTCGGTTCCTTCATTGGCCAACTTGTCCGCCTTTTCATTGCCCGTGATACCAGTATATCCTAGTACTCAGACTAGCATCAGCTTATTACTCCTGATTAGGGTTCCTACTGCATCTCTACATTCCTTAACCAGCCATAATTTTATTCCTGGAGCTTCTAGAATATCCAGGGCTGCTCTATTGCCGAAGCATATGGTAAAGTGCTTACAAACCACTCCATTTAGCAGTTAGTACGCAGTCGTGGATGGTCATCACCTCCTTCTAGAACACTGTGGCATAACTTCCAAGAAGAATAGAGTACTCCTCTCTTCTATTATATCCATATAATTCAGCCAGATCAGTCCCTCCCTCGGCCCTGGAGCCATCCATTAACTAGATGCTCTCGGCCAGAGGCACCGTGCTGTTTCTCCAATCCTCTCTACTGGGTCTAACTACGCTGAACCTATATTCAAAGGTGTAAGATATTTTCATTCTATCCTACGGCATCAGGAAGATGGGCCGGTCTAGAATTCCTTTTGGAGAAACGGGTATGCCCAGCTCGCGTCAGCATTCACCCCGGCTGTACCCCTGTAGGCTGCTAGGCAATGACCCTTACAAACACTGTCAGTATCTTGAAATCTCACTTACCGAACTTTTGAGTCAATAATATCTAGCGTTGAAAATCATCGACTTATTTTTAAGAAGGGAGTTTACTGATATATCGAATAAAATGCAGAAACAAGCCAATGATATTTGCAGTTGAAAACAGTTGAACTGACATGGCCAGTGTTTCCAACTAATATGATCACTAAAATCACTAGAATCACTAAAAATCTATTTACCGCAAGCTTCCGAAGGTCCCTAGGTAAAACGCAAACTTTTATATTTAAAACATTTGCACAGAAGAATTGTGTGAACATGTCAGGGTTAATTCTTCAGGCTAAACGTATGCACTTTAATCGTCCGGAATCCTTAATGTGTATGTTTAAAGTAAAACGTTTTATTATTAATTGTAATATGCATTTTGAAACCCCAAAATCTAGGGATCAAATCATCGTTTTAATGACACAGATAAAAGCGTCATTATTGTACAAAGAAACTGTTATTATACAAAAGTAGTTTTAATAGAATAGAAATTAATGTTAATAACTTTAGTGTATTTTCAATGTGACGTCACCTTTCACCAATTTGTATATCTCTGTATAGGTATTATCAAAAATAAGTACAATGGAATTAGCTGAATTTTCATTTCCTTTCATTACTCTGGCTCTAAATAAATCAATTGTATATTTGAAATAAAATATTGACCTCGCATAAAAACGCGAGGTCAATGTCTAATTGAATGATTTTACATTTTCCAGAGGGTTAAAATGAATTTAAACTTCAAAATCCTAGAATTTTTCACTATTTCTTTTTTGAAAGTATAAATAACAAAATTGGGACGAGATGAAACAAAGAGAATGCCAGCAGATTCGGATTCAGTGCATCAAAAAAAGAAATAGAAGAATGGATTTTTTTGTGTCTACCTATTTAACTATTTTGTGTGTACCTATGTACCCTAATATCTTTTTAGGGCATTAAGTTGTTAGGGAACGGTAGATATATGAAATTCCAGTTAGCAAATATAAAATCCATAGTACATTAGCTTTACGTAAACTAAAAAATCATGTAAATTTATTTAATCCCGTCAGAAATAATTGATATTAAAGTAAATAGTTGACATAAGATATAATACAGGTCTACTTGTAAATATAATTTATGTAATTTCCAGGTATTAGGTTATATAATATATCGTTAATAAAGTTCACGCACATACAGAAAAGGCTTTATTATACTGTATTAATAAAAGGAATAATCGGTTTATACAAGGTGGACCAGGGGAGCGGGAAGATTTGAAGACAATGTAATCCAGAAAGTCCTTAAATATTATGCTGGGAAAATGGCGTCCTCTTCTCTCTACACACTCTTGAAGTCGAACGTTGAAATTCTACATAACGCGACGCAACATATTCAGTGGTATGTTAGCAATTTCTTCACTAATTTTCATTTTGAGCTCCCGAATATCTCATGATTTATCAATAAAAACCTTACTTTTTAGGTAAACCCACAAAAAGTAGTCGCATGCCGTGAGATCTGGCGATCTTGGGGGCCACTGAATGTCCCCGCGTCTGGAAATAACGCGACCTGGAAACAATATTCGCAGAGCATCCATTGATGCTCTTGCGGTATGAAAAGTAGCGCCATATTGCTGGAACCAACTGTTTGGGTTGTTCTGTGGAAACATGTTCAATTGCTGTATCAGAAACTGATTAATCATTTCAGTATAGCGCGCAGAATTGACTGTCAAAGAATTTCCATTCTGATCTTCAAAAAAGTAAGGACCGATAATTCTCATTGAAGATATTGCACACCATACTGTTACCTTCAGGCTGTATAACGGCTGTTGGTGAAGTTCCTGTGGATTTTCCAAAGCCCAATAACGGCAGTTTTGTTTGTTGATATAGCCGGATAAATGGAAATGTGGTTCGTCAGACATCCATAAATTGTAAACATCAATTTCTTGCTGTAACATCATTTCAGCAAAATGCAGGCGAACAGGAGGATCTGTTGGTTTCAGTGCTTGGACAATCTGGATTTTGTAAGGATGGAAATGGAGATCCTTGTGCAAAATTCGAAGAGAACTGGTTTTAGATAAACCCAAAGCCTGGCTTTGTTTTCGACTTGAACGTTTTGGACTGCGCTCTATAGCTGCTCTAACATGAACAATGTTATTAAGGCTTCTGACGCTTCTGTTTGGTCCCTTATGTTTGACACTTTAGCTGATCCAGTTTCTTCAACATTTTCAAAGCTTCCCACTCCCGTGGTCCACCTTCCATCTTGTACTTTGTTAGAAATGATACTCATGACAGACTATTTTCCAAATTTAAAATCAATTGATTTTTTACAAAAAACCTTGAGAATAAAAAAAATCTTAGGAAGTGTTTAAAATATTTAGAGCTCGTGGAACACAAAATTCAGTCACAGTAGCTGTGAACTTTACTCAAAAAGTATTTTTTTAACATAAGGTATTTTTAGATTACGAATTAAGCTAGGTGGCAGTTTTGTAATGAAAGTATTGTGTATATAGAAAAAATTGTGAAAGTGTATAAGAATATTCAGTATAGGTACACACCTTTTGTATTTGATTTTTACGAGTAAGAAATTCGCAAGAAAAATATGAACTACCTTTCATCATGTGGGTCTCTTACAGCATGATGTGAGGCTGATATTTTTCATTATTAAGGTATTATTAAACCTCATGAGTTGTAATTTTTAATTGTATTTCATACAATTTTTGTTTACAAATGATTATACATTAATTTGTTTGAAAAATAATTATCAGTAGAAAGTAAGTTTAATATAAACAAAACATTGTATTAAAACGAAAATAGAATACAAACGAAAAGTAGGTAGGTACTTGATAAAAGAACATATTCCTCGCGTAAAAATATCGACAATAATAAGTCATATTCATAATATTCGTATAAAAATACCTAGTATCGCATATACAACTAACTAACTGCAAACTACGTGAAAATCATTTCGATTATCACTTTACTTGTTACAATAAATACAAATAACACTTCATTATGCTCCATAGTTAAAACCTCAAAGAAAATTGTAAGTGTAATAAGTAAGTCAAATCAATTCGATTTGACTTACATGAATTCATAGCATGATACTTAATTAACCAACAGCATCTATTAATACATTTCTCTATCAACTTCAAGTATGTCAAAAAGTCCTCAAACTCATGAAACTCATTCAAATTTGAGCTCTTATTTTACCTTAACATTTTATCATTAGGCAGTTTTTTTAGATACTATGGTAACAAAACATTTCTGTGCATACTTCAGTATGCACTACCTGTGTAAACTTAACGTACCCAAATTTATGGTTAGCCATTTAACACCCTCATTTCTAAATCATGTAAAAAATACTAAAAACGAATTTCCTTGTTGGTTTTCCAGCATATTATTTTATCGAGATATCATATTCGATATAGAATATTGGAAAGTACATAAAGGTCTTAAAATAAGGAAGCCCGTAAAATTTATTTCCTTATGCCTTTCTTTCTACGTATTAAAATTGTTTACCACAACGTTTGAATGTTTACTTTATTCCATTTAAAATGTTCGCTATAAGTTTCTGTAATTTCTGCGTCTGTGTCTACCGAAAATATTAAAATATAGCCCAGTCGAATAAAGCGAAATAAAGGTCAACCTCGGAATGAAAGTTAGAAAACTGAAAATTTGCGTAGACCTTTGTTTTGACGTTCTAAAGATGGGGTAAAAATTCTCATAAGATATCGTGTCCCCTAGTCAATATACAAAAGGTCACGAAAATCGATTTTTGCAAATATCTCGCTTCCTATGCATCGTTTGTCATTAGAGACTTGTAGAGCATAAATGTTTGGATTCTGGATGAAAGGATTTGGAAAATTCTCTACAAGTTTTGTTATCTGCATTTTTTTCGTAGTCAACCGTTTTTGAGATGTAGCGAGTATCCGTTTATAGAATAACGTTATGTAACTGCGGAGCCTGATGCATAATACACTTTACAGAGTTAAGTGTACAATAAAATTTTATTATTATTATTTAAAAAGTTAAAAAATTGTTTATTTATAAAAAATATTTATAAATATTATTTATGCACCCTCCAATAAATACAAATCAACAAACTAACTACAAACGGCTTAAAATCATTTCGAATACCACTTGTTACAATAAATACAAATAACACTTCATTATGCTCCATAGTTAAAACCTCAAATAAAATTGTAAGTATAATAAGCAAGTCAAATCAATTCGGTTTAAAGGCATGCTCATTAGTATACATTAAACTTAATTCACCGACAGTATCTATTAATACATTCCTCTATCAACTTCTAAAAGTCCTCGAACATTATCGTATTTAAATTATTTTGTTGCCGATTTTCTGTGAATTGTCGTGTTGTGACCTTAAATACACTATTGAATACATTTTGTAGCATGTCACTGAAAGGTGAAATAATTCATATAGAGATTATATAGAGACAGGTCATATAGAGATCATTCTATATATGTTACTACATTTATATAATACATAGGTGGTCAAACACAGCGGTAAAGCTAAAATAGATTGCACTGAATTGCTGCTACTTACATCAATTCAAATATCTCAAATCTGCTCGACGGCATCTCGGCTGCGGCGAAATTACTCGACTGTGACACCACTGATATTACAGAAAAATAATATCATCCAGAACCAACACTTTCCTACTTTCTCAGTCGTTTACAAATAAGTTTAACAAACACATATTACATACAGGTTATACAAGGTCAGTCATGCAACCCGTTGATTAAAAATGTTTGGGGTTCCAGTTTATTCTAAATTCAGAAAAAAATGAGGTAAAGGTCAAATCAGTGTTTTCTGTGGATCTGAAATTCAGCAACAAATATCCAACTCTGTAGCAGTTTCGGTTACACTGACGGTGGGCCCCAAATATCTTATATTAACAATCCATATTTAGTTTCTCTATATGTAACATTAATAGCTCCTAAGTTAACTTAATTTAAAAATAAAATGGAGTTAACAGATCTATTGTAAAAATTGCGTAACTCAAAACAATTTTAAACAGAAATCTATAACTGATACTTTTCATCAAGTTAAATGCATACTGTTGGCCATTTACTTAACTTAACATTCGAGTTACTTAAATTCTATACTGGGTGTCCATAATCTAGTTACAAATATTTTTAAAATGAGTAACTCAATAATATTTTATCAAATAGTATAATTATTTTTCCAATAGAACTTAAAATGTATACGAATGGCCTGTTGAAAGCAGGAATAAATTATGCAACGACCTGTATTAGATTTTCCTATATCTATCCTAAACAGCCTGTACTTAACCTATAAAGCTAAGTTATTATTTTTTAAATTGAACACTATATGACTGGACGTTGAAGGCAAGAATAAACTATACATCGATCTGTATTAAGTTTCCCTGTACCTTAAAGTTCTTCAAATAAAAGCGATTTTATCATTTTCAACTATATTTTGTTGGAAAATAATTAAACTTTGTAAATTTATTCACTGAAAATCCAAAAGGATGCAAATTTTTAACGTACACGAGAAGGTATTATTAATAAAGAGAATTTACGTTTTTGATCTGAATAAGATGCACTAAGTGAACAAGAATATTACAGTAATCTTGGTTTCCATATTTTCGTTTAACTGATATATGATAAATTATGTTAGATAACGTTGTATAACGTTTATAATGAAAAAGTATCCAATAAAATTATACCCTTATAAAATCAGTGCACCGATCGCAATAGATGTTGGAATTGGCCACCTAGCTCTGCTGGCATTACTCTGACTTCTTATGGATGTCATAAAAAGTGAAGTTAATGTGCGCAAAATCCATGAAGAATTTAAGTTGCTGTGTGCTTAGGAAAGTTACAATTAAAGAAACATTAATAGAATTGTTTAAAGTCGAATAGATACATATAGAACATTTATAATTATTTTAAAAAAGTTTCGTTTATAAAGATTTCCTTTATATTTACCAGTGGAATTATTGTTTAATTCATTTAATATAAATATAAATTTGTTTAATTAATTTTTTTTAAGAAAAGATAAAGCAGTGAAAGCGGTAACTTTGGTTAACTAGAGACGTTGCGATATGTGACTAATTTACTAGGAGTTAGATAAACAACAATTAGTCGGACAGTTAAACGTTTCAATGAACTTGGAAGTTACTGTAGAACCCCAGGATAAGGTCATAAAGAAGTCTACAGATGCAAGAGATGAGTTATATCTTATCCATGCAAGTGGCCTTAAGAGCTTATTCTACCAGTTCAGAGCTAAGTAGAACCATCTCAGCTCGATAACAATTTCAAGACGAACAGTCAGGAGAAGGCTTAATTAAGGAGGATTAAGTAGAAGACGGAGGAGGACAGAAGACCAGCTATTGCACCACTGTTTACCAGAGAACTTAGAGTTACTAGACGCTGTTTTGCAATAGAACTTGTAAATAGGACCATTGACGACTCAAAGCGAGTTTTGTTTTCAGACGAAACAAGAGTGTCTTAATTCACCAGATGGATGTCAACCAGTCTGGTGGAGGTCAGGAGAGAGGTTTGCTGCCTGCAATATCTCCCCGAGGATCCCATATTTTGGTGAAGAATGTTCTGGAGAGGAATTAGTTTCGATGGTCACACGAATTTGGTTCCTATATGCTGAAGATCCATGAATGCATATTTCTACGTAGAACACATCGTAGAACATATGATGCCATTTACCCCGTTTGTCGGGGACAATTTCATTTTTATGCAAAATAATAATCAGGGCTACGTTGCTAGAGAGGTACTGGACTACATTCGATTTGTGAATATTCCAACTATAGACTGGCCACGAAGAAAACCAGATATGAACCCCATAGAGCATTTATAGGATTCACTAAAACGATCAGTTAGGCGTCACATACCTGCCGCTGTGACGCTATTACTCAGGAAACCATTTACCACTTGATCAATAAATAGCATGCTCAAACTAATGGAAGCAGTGATAAAAGGTAGAGGATGACCTACACGCTACTTAATTCAAATTCTTTCGATTTAATTTCACCTCCAAGTTTTGCATTAACACTGTTTATTCATGTCATTGCATTTGATATTATTGTTCCTTTCTGTTATTTATTCATGTTTTTCTTTCATGACAATACTATTTACTAAGTTTTAAATATTCGAAAAAATGAAAGTAATAATGTGAAGTTTCACTAATGCGCTAATTCTGTCCAAGAGTTTATTTCAAAAACTATCGATAATGGATATAGAAAAACCTAATGCAGATCGATGTAGCGTGTATTCTTGTAATTATACTTTTTTAAAACTTTTATTTGTAACTATATTCTGAACACCCTACAATTCAAACAACAAACAAACCTTAAATAGCCTATGGTATATATTTCCCTTCATAAAAAAATTGCAGGCGTTGCTTTAAAAAAATCATACAACATTTCTTAAATACCTACTTCGAATTCCATTTTTTTTTCTAAAAATTAAGATTAAGAAACAGTTAATTTTAGTTATAGAGAAATATAATTTCGGTATTATCGAAAATGATACGGGGTTGCCATTATTTTAGATTGATAAAACGTGCGGACTGAAGCCTGAAATTTTCAAGAATAACAGATAAACTACAACCCTATAAAACTTTTAATGAATGGGTATATTTCTTATGTTTCATACTTATATATACCTCCCATTAACTCTCACGCAATGGTTTCCTGTAAACTGAAAATCATCTTGAAAATGTGGAACATTTACTGTAAAAGATTATTATAGCCAGTTTCTGTAATAAATGTTTATATAGGTATGAGTTGGGAATTTTGAAAATATATGAATTGAAGTCGAGTAAGTTATTAAAATTAAAATACCTAAAAGGGAACCTACCTACACGTTATAGATAATGTTGCAATAGAAGGATTGTATATTTGAAAAATAATGGATACATAGTGGACAAACAACATTTTTAATAAACACAATTTATTATAAAAATCAATTTGTACATATAAAATTTAAACTATTTTCTACATATCTTAATGAAATAACTATAGCACCATTCTTATAAATTATAATTTAAGTTATATGTACTATTTATATAACTTAAATAGTAATCTAATATGTATACATAATTTCCTTAATTCAGCGAAACTTAATCAATATTATTCACATCAAAATATTTTTGAAATATTTGTTTCAAAAACTTTTTGTTTATATTCTTTCATTTTGATTGCACAGCCTTCGTAGGTGCTATGATTCAATATCTCTATAAAAATGATTCAATATGTGTATAAAAAATAATATATTAAAGCCAACCAAGGCGCAGAAATAATTAATTGAAAAGTTAATACAAATTTAACCAAAAATGATTTTAGATGAAACAATAAGAAATGATAAATTAAAAATTTTAGGGGACACACCTCTGACGATTTTAACATATGAACGCATGTAATTCATAATTAGATTCATCTACTTCACCTTAAATTAATTTGATTAATTTTCATCTAATAGTATTCATTAAGATAAAAATTTACAAAACACATTTCTAAAGTGAATATATATAGATGCGATGGAAGTTGTTTAGTACTTTTTGCAGGAATGGAAACATTAATATTGTATTACATGAGTTAGAGGAAGAAGTTTATGTCTACTTATTTTTCATAATAAGTAGAAATTATCATAACCTAAAATATATAAATACATTTTCTATCCAAGGCCCAGCACATACTTTGGTAGCTGAATAGTCAATCTAGGAATTGACATTAGGACAGACATCCTGTGAATAAAAAAAAGTAGTTCATACACACATAAGTACATGTACTTATTCGCATTATATACATGTTAAGCAATGAGGATTATTTTGTCAATGATAGTATTTTAAATGTTAAAAGCAAAATATTAATTAAAATTAAAGGCATGTTCATCCAGAAATAAATCATTATCATAGTTTATCTCTCAAGAAACTTGTTTTTAAGTCATGTTTAAGAAGCATGATGACTAACATTATGAATTGGAGAAAAACAATAAATATTAATTTAATACTGAAATAGTATGATAGTAATGGAAAATTTATGAAAAAACTAATATTGTGTTGTCAAAATGTTATGCTTATCACGTAATTTAAAACAATAAAGCTATTTACCACCGTATTTATTATTTACTAAAAAGTTTTCGTTATATGTAAACATCTACTTACATTACTTTTCTATGTTGGAAAATTTTAGTAAAATTGCAACAATAAACCAAAATCATCTATACAACGTTTACAGAATATATTTCCTTTTGCAGAACATAATTATAAATTCGAAATATAGAATAGAAAATGCAGAATTATACATTCGCATCTTTAAAATTTCCAAGACCTCTTGATGAAAGGCAACTTGTAGCACATTCTATAAATATATACAGACAAGCTCCGTATGTTCCTATTCCAATACTCATCATTGGGATCTCGAGAACTATAAGAGCTACAAAGTCGGCTAAATCAAATGAGTTTTGGCAAATGTTGTGTTGACTGCAAATCCATATCAACACCATTTTCATGTATTAAGTAATTAATAGTTTTTCTTAAATTCAATTCTTAAAAATAGTTTCTCTCAGGTATGTGATATGTTTATTAGAAAGCTCTTTTAAAGCGTCTTTTAAAAATAAAAAATTCAAATATTTGCTGTCATTAAAAAAACATATTTCAAAAACAAAAGGCTACAAAAGACTTTTACACTAAAAGTTCTTCAAAAAGTGTCTTAACAATGTAAAAATCTAGAACCTGCCTGACCAAACATTTTTTAGCTACAACCCAAAAGAAAAATTCACAAAAATTTAGTTTTTTTTAACTTCAAAAACGATTCTGGATAGTCGTGATTTTTTAACAGATTTGCAATCAACAGGAAATTTGCCAAAACTCATCCCATTTAACCTATTTTGTAGCTCTTATAATTCCCGAGATCCCAATGGTGAGCATCGACATTCGGACACACTGTATCTTTGCGTATTATACATGCTTATTACAATTGCTTTGTTTTCGGAAAAGAAGAAAAAATCTAACCAACCCTTGATAGCTCAATCTGTGAAGTTATTAGTAATACCTAGTACTATTACCCACGACAAATAAAAATAAATTAAAATGAAAGGAAATTAAATACATAGTTAAAGCCGATTTGTAATTTGTAAATCAACTTAGAATGTGAATATATGGCTGCCTACTCAAATGATGTGAAATTATGGTTACATACCTAATTTAGCTACGAGTGTGAAGAATTTCAGCACCCTACACCTTGCTGGAAGAAAAGATTCGTTTAGTGGAAAAGTTTATATACAGATGTCCACTACATGACACTGTACCTAATGGTTAACCCATCACCAAAGATTTAATATACTATTAATTAATAGTTATATACATAGTGCACAAATTTTTAATACATTTTTTGAATCATGTTGCATTTTTTAAATAACAGTCAATTCATTTTGTAAACCGGCTATCCTATTTGTTGTGAAACCAATTAAAGGTAAATCTCGTCATCGTGATCATCTTCTCTGTTATATTATATTATACTATATTTCTATTGTCACGAAGGCCTCGAGCGATCCCGAACGCTGGGAATGTTCGAAGCCATCAAGAGCGTGTGGAATTGTTTCCAGTGCGTTCTATACTAGAAGGTTCGCCAAAGTTCCTTATCTAGAAACGTCCGGAGAGACGTCCTACTGCCTATATAAGAATTGTGTCGTCCAGTCAGGAGTTAGTTGAATCTGGACCGCGATAGTGAACGATACGGTGCGAAGAAAGTGACATTGTGTAATACAGTGCGAAAGTAGTTTATAAAGTTAAAGTAGAAAGAAAGTTAATTAGTTGGACTTGTAAATAGTTGAGTTGTAAATAAGTGGTCGAAATAAAGAACTTTCTAGTAAATTCGTTACACTATGTTTCATATCTACACAGTCTATATATTATTCTACGATATATTTTTGTACAATTAAGTTACAAGTGACTACATTTATGGAAAGTATTCAATAACATTACCTAAAATGGTTTTTAAGAAGTCTTTCTTTTTTAAATAAATATATATTATGAACCGATGAACTTCGAATTCCCCTTTTTTTCAATATTTCATAATTTTGTATAATTAAACAACCATTCGTATACGAAAAAATTATAAATAAATAAATTATCATAGTTTTCATTCAAATTTATGTTATTTTAACCATATAAAATCATTAACAACTTTTAACGATTTATTTTAATAAAAACTTACTTCGTCGTTGTATTTTCTATGTGATTTATTAAATATTGATATTTTACATGATTTTCTTCTTACTCTCTGGTAAACATTATATTTTTATAAAAAATATTATATGTATAACCTTAATATGCAAACTTAATAAAAAAATCATCCTGTACTCCATTGATACGACTATTATATGACGGTAATTATTTGACTAATATAATTAAATAATTTTCTTCCCAAAAACATAAGTATTATATTCTAGTAAATACAATATAACCAATCATAATAACAATCACAAAATTGCATTTCAACTGAATTTTTACTAATATTTACTAATATATATGATTGATTGTGACACTTAAAATGATGACAATTAATTTATGTATCATGTTGCTTCAATAAAATAATTTCAAAAATAAACTGATCGATTCAAATACTCGTTACCTTTTTATCTACAAATTATTGAGAAATATTACTTGATTTAATTCAGTGTCCAATTATTTTTATTAAGTTATCTGAAGTTTAAAGGCTGGTCATCTATTTGTTTGAAAAATTGGCAAATGTATATTTTTAGAGAAATCACTGGTAATGTTCATACTCATACATACTCAAACATTGATAATAAAATTATTTAAAAAAATATATTCATTAATTAACATAATCTACCATACCCTCTGCTGGCACTCCATAAAGTTCGTAGATAGTAGGTATAAAATATCGGAGTCAATCATTACATATTGACTGGTTACTTTTATTATTATTATTATTATTTTTTTTTTTTTTTTTTTTTTTTTTTTTTTACTAAAAGCCAGTCACCCCTTTCTGTGGCTCCGACTCACACAGAAGGTGCGCTGGTAATACCAGCAATCACTCCTCGCGTCCGCTCGGTTAGTGATTACTGGGCCGAGTCGTGTACCCTGAGTAGACGTAGTGAGCCGAGAATTACGGCCTTCTGCATGCGACCGGCTAAGATTTCTGCCGAGTTTCGGCATGCCGGTATGTTCTTTAATTCAGAAAACAGTGTATCTCTCGCTCCACCAAGGGCTCCTATAATCAGTACCTTCAATTTAACAGTATGGTCTGGATAGAGTCTACAGAGTTCGAAGATTAAATCTCGATATTTTGTCCGTTTCTCCTCCTCTTTCAGAACAATGTTACCATCACCGGGTGCCGAGAACTCGATGACGAACATTGTCCTGATTTGGTGGTCGAGGAGGACTACGTCAGGCTTGTTGGCTTGTATTTGCCTGGCGGTGGAAAACGAATAGTTCCAATATATTCGGCACTTCTCGCTTTCCACAACGGACTCAATATCCCCCGGAGCGTAAGGCAGCACTGGTGTCTCGTCTATCTGATACGAGTGCCTTAAATGATAATAAAGCACCCGCAACGCTGCGTTGTGTCTATGGATATAGGCCGAGACTGCATATACTGGACAAGCCGACAGTAAATGCATCAATGTCTCCGGCGCCCTACGGCAGGCCCTGCAGCTGACATCAGGGACCTCCATACCCATGACACGACTCCGATAGACGAGCGTGTTAAATACACCATCTTGGCAAGCCATGATGAATCCCTCGGTCTCTGAATTTAGCCCGGCTGACCTTAAGAAAGCAGAGGTCAGCCTTTCGGATAAGCCCAGGTCTTCCATATTCGTATAGAAGACCCCGTGCATGGGCTTATCCTTGTGAAGCTGCAGAGCTCTTAAATGCTCTGCAGCTTTTACTTGGGCTTTTAACTGAACGGGTTCCAACTCGGTGACAGAGTTGTGATTGGCCCGTTCGGTATCGAAGACGAGACCGAGATCATCGGCTGCTCTACGTGCTGCCTTAAATAAAAATGCTCCTATCCCTGCATGTTCGTGATCTCGGACCATGCAGAGAAGGGGATCCGAACTCCTGATAACTTTACAGGCTCCGTCCAGAACCATCCTGTTATGAAGACACTCCAAACTCAAGAGTCCACGACCTCCGCGATATCGTGGGAGATATAGCCGTGGAACGGACGATCTAGGATGCAAACTCCTACTGAGATGCATCCTCTTTCGGGTTACTACGTCGAGTTGTCGCAGCTCCTCCTGTGTCCATTTGACTACTCCGAAGGAGTAGACAAGGATCGGAACGGCAAGCATGTTTGTTGCAGACACCTTGTTCTTCCCCGACAGTTCTGAAGACCAGATCTGTCGGAGGCGGTGCTGATACTTGCCGCGGAGAGCATTTTTTACGACATCTACCTCTTGGGTGGAGCGTTGCTCAAGACCCAAGTAGGCGTACGACTCTCCGGCATCTAAGTGATGTAAGATGCTTCCGTCTACTAGCTGCGCATCCTCTGCGTATTCCCGGCTTCGTCCTCTCTTGAGATGAACCAGTGCACATTTGTTCAACCCCAACTCCATCCCGATGGCCTGCGTGTACTCCTGCACCACCCTCAGGGACTGGCGTAATTCCCTTTCTCCGGAGGCATAAAGTTTTAGGTCATCCATGTAAAATAGATGGGTGACCTTATGCCTCCGATCGCCGGGGGTGCCGCAGTTATAGCCACGGGTCTTCCTGAGGGACACGGACAACGGCAACAGTGAGATGCAAAACAGAAGGGGGCTAAGGGAGTCTCCCTGAAACACGCCCCTTCTAAAAGACACCGGCTCTGTCCGGACTCTAGTATCACCCGATGTTATGGTAAACCGAGTCCTTCAGAGCGGCATCAGTTCTTGAATGCATCTCACTATAGGACCGGGCACCACAAGGCATTGGAGCAAGTGAATTATTAGCTCATGCGATGTCATATCGAATGCCTTGCGGTAGTCGATCCAGGCCATGGAAATGTTTCGCTTGTACTGCACGGAGTCCTGCGTGATACATCTGTCAATCAACAGATTCTCCTTGCAGCCAGCGACACCCCTCTTAGACCCTCGTTGTTCGTATATCCCCTCGAAAACCGGCTCAACTGCTAGGAGTACTCGCGTGTACAAGATGCGTGTAAACACCTTGTAACAGGCGTTTAAGCAGGTTATCGGTCGGTAGTTCTTTGGGTTGGACAAATCTCCGGTCTTCGGGATTAGCACGGTTCGCCCCTCAACAACCCAAGAAGGAATTTGCTGCTCCCCATTTAGCCAGGTGGTAAAAATTCTAGCTAAATGGCGGTGGATACTAGGTAATTTTTTCCACCAGAAGTTATTTATCCCGTCGGGACCTGGAGCAGCAAAGTTCTTAGAGCCCGCAAGAGCCCTTTGAACCTCTTCAGGGGTTATCGGGTGGCACACTTCTTCTGGTCGCTGAAGACCTTCGCAAAAGTCTTCAAAGTGTGCCAGGGCTGGAGTGTCTCTTTGGAGTGGGAGCTTCTGCTCGTACAGCGCCTTCCAAAACTTTTCCACCTGATCTACAGTCGGTGGATTTTCGACAACAGGTTGAGGCGGTTCGAATAGACGCGAGGGTTTTTGGCGGAACAAATTATTTTCCGCCAGTCTTCGCGCCCGCCTCACTAGTGACTTTTTGCATGTCACTAGCATCCGTATCCTATCAAGGCAGTGCTGTTTGATGGTACGCAGCACCACCTCATTAAGTGTGTGATG
Source organism: Rosalia funebris (assembly GCA_037954035.1). Classification (NCBI taxonomy): domain Eukaryota; kingdom Metazoa; phylum Arthropoda; class Insecta; order Coleoptera; family Cerambycidae; genus Rosalia; species Rosalia funebris. Next base: position 27,062,109 of record JAZFAV010000009.1, on the reverse strand, counting down.
GACGCGTCTTAAATTAGCGGCGATTCGCCGTAATTTTTGCGTGAAAGGCCTATTGGCCGCCATATAGTCCATCACACATTGGATACGAGATACCTGTTGTCTTGCCGACTGGATCTTGGCCTCCATCTTCCGTACACGCCACTCTGCTCTTTCTCGCGGAGAGGAAGAGTTGTTCGCCCTCTCCATATGAGAGAAGCTCTCGGCGGCAGTGTACAGGGCACAATTTATGTGCCAGATGTCGGCCTCTTCTGGAAGCGATGCTTGAACTTCAGCATCCACTCTGGCCAGGTCTTGTGGCCTAGGGGGTCTTATACGATGTAACTCCCTTCTGGTACTGAGGCCCTCTACTATTGGTGGAACGGTGAAGACCGCATCCTCAACTGGTTCATTAGGCAGCCTTTCAGCTACCTCATTCGCCAATCGGGGCGCAGTCCTCACATAGCCCTTTCTACGAAGATAGGATACATAATCACGCAGATTCTGCGGCGTGAAGGCATCATGCTCTGGGTGTAATTCACACCACAGGGCATGCATACGTGCCATGTATCCCCTCCGTATGGGCTCACTGCTTTCATAGCAATGCAGCAGGTCGTCCCTCAGCTCGTCGGTCCACTTAAAGCGTCCATGTCGTTGGCGTGCGTCGTTTCCAGGCAACCCATCCATTTGGGCCCCACCACCTTGCCCATGACCCCTATCCGAACGGGGTCGATCGTGGGGGCCTCCTCTTCTGCCATTTGGAACAAGAAGTTCGGGCTTACCGGGAAGTTAGCCCAGTAAGCCCACGGCCGACACTAGAGGGGAATATGTTATCCCCTCCAGGGTGCGCTGGTGCTGCCGGTCCGATTTTGCACCCCAGCTGGAGTAAGTGGTGTCGCTACTCACCAAAGGCCATATGGATGTTGTGCGGCCCCTCCTGCTTTTTTATTATTATTATTATTATTATTATTATTATTATTATTATTATTATTATTATTATTATTATTCCAACAGGAAAAAATCCCAATTACAGGAATAAACTAAATATACAATAACTAAGTAAAATACAAAAAAGAGAAAGAATGTCAAATAGTACAATTAATGAACCTAAGCAATAAGGTAAAAGGTAGTTACAGCGCCAATTTACGTACATATGCAATATACCACATAGAACATCTTAACCTATATTAGCTACATAATCTTTGCTCGTAGATAATTGCAAACACACTTTAAACTATCGTTAAATATATCACAATTCGCTGCAATTTTGTTGTACAGTGAGCACATAAGAAATACAGGAGCCTTCGCTAATATATTCGTTCTAGGAGTAGTACAATATAAAAGCGCCTGATGTCTGACATTACCATGTGGGACCCTAAAATTAATCTTACTAAGCAATTCAGAACAGTCAACCTTATCATTTAGAAGGCTAAACAAATATTTAATTAGTGAATTATTGCGTCGAACAGATAATGATTGAATATTAAATCTGTCCAATAGTTGTAAGTGGCAACAGCCTCGAGGCGGATATACGTCATCCAGTAAAAAAGACAAAAATTTAAGAAACCTCTTTTGAATTGCCTCCAGCCTTTGACAATGGACATTGTATAAAGGAAACCATATAATAGAACCATACTCTAAGCGAGATCTCACTAGAGCAAAAAATAACGCTTTAAGGGCACGTACCTCGGAAAACTCCCTACAATTACGGTAAATGAAGCCATAAGTTCTAAATGCAGCAGAAACAATATCATTGATATGTTCCACAAAAGTAAATTTGGCGTCAAATATTATGCCTAGGTCCTTAAACAACTCAACTCGACCAATAATGTGGTCGTTAATCGCATAATCATGAGAAATAAAGTTGATTTTCCTGGTAAAAGTCATTACCTTGCATTTTGATAAATTTAATGATAAACGATGTAGCTCACACCATGACGCCATATTATTTATACATTGTTGGAGATGAAAGCAATCCGAAGGTGAAGATATTTCAGTAAAAAGTTTATAATCATCTGCAAATAATAACTGTTGGCACGATATAACTTCAGGAAGATTATTGATAAAGAACAGGAACAGAAGAGGCCCCAAATTCGACCCTTGAGGTACACCCGATGAAGGAGAGAAATAATTAGAAGTAAAGTTTTGGTATCTGACCGTGAAACTATTGGACAAATAGGACCTAAACAAGTCCAACAATGAATCTGAGAAACCAAAACTTCTGAGTTTAAGGAGCAAGATATTGTGATCAATCTGGTCGAAAGCCTTTTGAAAATCTGTATAAATGGTGTCGACTTGTCCTCCCCTGTCCAAGATTTCAGAAACGTATTGCGAGAACAGAGCCAAATTTGATATAGTCGACCTCCTTTGCATGAATCCATGTTGGTGTGATGATAGAAGCTGCTTAGTAGAAGCATATAGCACATTGTACAGCGCCGTCTCGAAGACCTTTGAAAAATTGCACAGCAATGAGATTCCTCTGTAGTTTGACACATCATTAATATTGCCTTTCTTAAATGTGGGACAAATGCACGCCTCCTTCCACCGCGATGGAAAGATTGAATGTTTCAGAACGTTGTTGAATAGGATAGACAAAGGCTCCGTAAGTGCATATGCACAGTCTCTGAGAATAAAACTGGGTATTCCATCAACCCCCATAGTGAAGGTGTCTTTACAACGTTTGAGACTTAGTAGAACATCCTCGTGTTCCATTCTCTGGACAGTAATTGATAATCCTGGATTAACCTCAGGGAACCGAGCGGAGTCAGCTGGAAACGACTAAATGAAGACACTGTTGAAGTAAGCACCAAACGCATTTACAATCTCTGTGGGATCAGAAAACTCTATATCATTGTACAGTATTAGTGAGGGGATACGGGCTGATCCCTTCTTTTTTTTAATAAAATCCCAAAACTTCTTTGGGTCTTGATAAAGGGATTGTTCTGCATCACTAACAAAATCCCTATACGCCCTGTTAATAAGACGTTTACAGTTCAAACGGTGATGTCTAAATTTCTCTTGATAATGCGCCGTTTTAAACTTCTTGTATTTTTTATGTAGGTAAGCTTTAGTACGGAGGGAATTAATCACTTCCCTTGAAAACCAAGGCGGATAGCGAAATTGTCGAATGCATGTATGAGATGTGTATTTAGGTACCGCTATATCAAATAAGCCGTATAATTTCTCATAAAATTGCGAACACATATCTTCGACATCATTTATACCTGATAGAAACGACCAGTCAGTATGACAAAGTAGTTCATACAGTAATGGAAAGTTTGCTTTTTTGAAATTAAAAGCGTTGGTAGAACAGTTCATAGCGAAGCTTTGATGTGATGGAGATGAATTAAACATATTATTAAAATTAATTAACAGTGGAGGATGATGCAAATATTCCTCAAGCAATGGACAAACAGATTTTTCAACTGAGCACTTGAAGTTAGCAAACACAAGATCCAAAATATGATTATACTCATTCAGAATGTTATTACACTGATTTAACCCGTGAAATTCTTTAAAGTTATATAAACTTAAACTGTTCCCATCTGCCAAACCTAAGGAGAAATTAGGCGAATTAAAATCGCCTACAAATAGAACACAACCTTCTTGCGCTAAGCATTCCAATGCACTAATTGCGTCAAGGAACTGTTCCAGTTCCTGAGTTGAAGTACGTGGTGGTATGTAGAGAACAAATATAAATAATTTATTATACTGATTATTACTGATTTTCACCCCCACCACATCGATGGATGGAGCCGCACTTTCAACTTCAGTCAGATTTATTTTCGAACTTACTAAAGTGTTTTTGACAGCCGCGAGGACACCTCCTCCTCTTGATAAGCCTGTAGCCTCCCTACATCTGTCGTTGCGAAAAACAACAAAGTCATCTGGAAACAGCTCACTACTTCCTATATCTGCGTTTAACCAGGTTTCAGTTAATGCCACCAAATCGTAATTACTAGCTGATATGTTGTACAAATCTACCACCTTAGAGCGTAAACCACGTACATTTTGGTAGAACAAAGTATGAGTACTGTAATTGGGTGCGTTTAGTTTAAATTAAATTAAATATTATGATAATATTAGTACATTTTAATTTAAAATCCATTATATATTATATCATGGGAGGCCTTATAATGAATATTTTGTGGTAAAACTAGTTTACATATATATTTTGTGCAAGATATTCTTTTTTAAGATTGTCTATTAAATAATAATGACAAGTAGACAACTACAAGATCCAAAACCGAAGCGGTTCTGGAAGGGATTACAAATTAAAAAAAAAACTCTGACAACAGCCATTCCTTCCGACATTGCCACTACCTGAATTGGGATTCGATCCTAGATCGCGCTAGACATTAATTCGACAGTATGTGAACTTTTAGATCTTATTATGCCTCTTGTAGAAAATTGGCAAACGCATCTACTAATTTTCTACATGCATGCTTATGCCAGTTTAGTACAATTTTTTTCTGTACAGTTTAGTACAAAATCTAATATTTTCATAATGCCAGGCGTTCTAGTATATTTGCGCTGATAATTCCTAATACGGATGAAATCGCGACATGCAGTTCCAAGACAGCCTGGTGTTCACAACTGGGAGCTTAAGCCGCTTGGCGGCTTGGTGGTTCCTTTCTCAATTTCCGACTTATAAGTTACTGACAGAGATCGTATCGATAAAGATGTATAGGCCATAAAATTCATTCGGCATTTGTCCTTAATCAGCGCACCGTATGCGGCACTGATGAGAACTAACAAGTTCGAAACAGCTGTATGTCATTCGGTTCCGATCCGGGACAAATGTCGAATCCTACCTGTGGCGGGTTTTATTTTTTGAAACCTTATCTGATCATGCAGAAACACGAGAAAGGGGTCGAGGATCGCTTCTGGGTATAATTCAGTGCCTGGCGAGGCTTTAGCCCGAGGAGTAGTTGTTTTCTAGAGCGATTATGTAATAGCTTTGCTATTCGGGAATTACTTTGATAGCCGCTTGGCGGCTTGGTGGTTCTTTTCTCGATTTCCGACTTATAAGTTACTGACAGAGATCGTATCGATAAAGATGTATAGGCCATAAAGTTCATTTGGCATTTGTCCTGAATCGGCGTACCGTATGCGGCACTGATGAGAACTAACAAGTTCGAAGCAGCTGTATGTCATTCGGTTCCGATCCGGGACAAATGTCGAATCCTACCTGTGGCGGGTTTTATTTTTTGGAAACTCTATACTCTGTTGATTAGCATCAACTATGTGCGATAGTTTGTAGATTTATTGTAATCAGTTTGTGGCTAGAAAATTAAAAGTTGTTTTTAAAAAACGTGTTTTCCTGGTCAACAAACAAAACTATGTGCTAGGGTTCGAGTGCCAAACAAGAGCGTGTGGTATGTCGGCCTGAGCACGGTATGGCTGTTCTCGTCTCTAATTGTAAGTGTAACCGTCCCCTCCACAGCATCATTACTTGGAAGATTGAAATCTGTGTGTATAACTTTATTTTGATTTTTGAATATATACCAGCATAAAGTAAAAATGAGTGGAACTATTTACATTTGTGTTACGTATGTATAATGCGTAATTTAATCTGTTTGAAAATGAATACCGCTAAGTCTTCTGTTAAAAAAAGCATGAGGATTTCCTTACATGTAATACCATTGACCTATTTACGTGTATAGTATATAAAATGCTTATAGACTTTATTTTGTTTATAGACTCGGAAATTCAGACACAAATTAAGTTCTGCTTAAGTTAGCCTTTAAATAGCATACTTACAGCCCCTCGAGAACGTAAGAAAAACAAATATGTATTTAATATAACTTTCGGCTAAGCTACATGTTACTACCAAGAAATACTGATGTTTGGATTTAAGCCCCTTGATTTAAATATTTTATTTAATGTCCTTTCAAAGGCATTCTATTAGTTAGATTAGATATACAGCGCATATTGACCATAATATGAAGATGTTATGTAATGTATAAATATATAATAATAATAGGGTACTACATAATCTCTCTCATTGAATTCGAAAATTGCTCTACTTCTAAAATATATATTTCTAAAAGCAATTATTTCATTAAAAAAACACCCCCAGCCTCGCACATAAGATACCGAGACACGTGACTACCTATATTGTACATATTTTATAAAATCCTTAAAATGCTACCCTAACATCAAAGAAGGAATATACCTAAAGTCATTATGATTATCAAGTAACCAAATTCTTTCGTGCTTTATCTTAAATTGTAATTAAATTATAATCGCGTCCATAACGAGTTAAAAATTCACAAGAAAACACTTCTTAGAACCTATTTGCTGCTTCAGATTTAACGAGGTTTTAAATAGAAAAAAGCAATAATAATCATTCAGCAGTAATCATTCTCAATTCAAAGAGATTACTCATCTTATATAAAATGTTTTATGAAAAAAATTAAATAAAGAAATAGTGATACAAAAATTGGCGCAGTCGCTAGGATTTTCGGGCAACTTTAGAACACGGATTTTTCTCACCAAGATTGTAAAATTCTAATTCCTAACGCGAAATAACCAAAATAATAATAGAAATTGTAAAAATTTCAAGAAATAAATAAGAAGAAATAAGTAATCAAAGAACAAATAATCAAAGATTAGTCAAGAGAAGAAAAGAAGAAACCTGGTTTTAAGAAAAATAAAGAAGGATACCCAGATAGAACAACAGCCAGAACACAGATGTGCCTCACTGGTAATGGACCCGAGCTGAAGAATGAAGCCAAAAACATGGTAAGTTGCAAAGAATCATTTCTCTCACCCATTTTATAATTTTTATATTTTATTTTACGTACATATAACTCGTAAAAGAAATCTCGATATAAACCAGAAATAAATAAATATATCAAAAGCAAATATTTTTAGATTCTAAAATCAAATTTCACCTTAAACTCTAATAGACCGGCTATCGATAACCAAACTATATTACTAACATTACATGCATGTAAAGAAAAAACTTAAAGGCAAACTCGCCGAATTAATATATTCAAGAAATCCATCCACGTGGAATAAGGTAATATATGTTTTGGAAACTCATCTCGGAGATTCTAGAGATTGAATTTTTTATACAATGCTTGCAAAGAATAAGCCAAAATCTTAATGAACCAGCCAGCATTAAATGTTGTTTCGAGATTGCAGACCCATAACACAAAAATGCACGCGGCGATTTACAAGCAAACACCCACAGCCGATCAAAAACAGCAAAGCAGAGTAAAGTAGCTAATTGAAACCCCGACATTAAATATTTTTTTAAGCGGTTTAAACCAGAAATTAGAATCGGTAAGTAGAGCTAGTAACCAAACTGATATGCTTCAGGCCATCGCAACAATAAAACGAGAACTACAACTATCTTACTTTGAATCATAAAAATATCCAAAGACAACAAGATCATCTACTAGTTTTATAAAACACAAATCTCCACAAAATATACTGAACAAAGAAATCTGTAACAACTGTAAAATAATTGGCCATACATACTTTTGGCTAGGACAAATTACCAATAAAACTTTTAATCAACAGACTTATAATCAAACCTTTCAACCATGTCCACAATTTAATAAAAAAAAAATTAACCTCCGAGGACAAGTCTTTCGATGTTCAAACCTAAAATTTAGTAAAAGATTTTCAGAAAATGTTACTATTCAAGGTAGTACTGAGGAACTTTTTTTATTAAATAATTAACTGTATTCGTCATTTCAGACCCTCATAAAGTGTATGTTTATAATATTGACAGAATTTGACGGACTATTAGGTTCCGATCTTTCAGAACATTAGAATTGTTTAATCGACATTAAAAACAAATAACTTAAAACTGACTACAAAACAGTTGCACTGTTCAAGGTAACTGACGATCATATACCACAAAGAAATATTTAACCGAATTTAGAAAACCGAATTATCAAAAATAACATTTCGATCGCCCTTCGTACAGAGAAAATATTTAAAATTCGTTGTAATCTTACTAACATAGAAGCTATACTTAACAGTCAAGAAAAGCAAAACGTTCGTATACCCAATTTCCTTGTTAAAATTAATGAAAAAGGGGAATTTTTCACATCGATACTTAACTCAAATGTAATTCCTCAAAACGTTTTTGACGATTTAAAATTATAACCTATTTAAAATTCCACTTTGTTAAACACAAATATGGTAAAATCAAACTATACTGATAGAAATTTAAAAATTCCAAATCCACTTCGGATAGAACATTTAAATGAGGAACAAAAATTCTTAATCAAAGAACTCTGTTTAGAATTTTTCGATATTTTCTATTTAGCAGGGTATTATAAACTATTTATACCTTACTTTATAAAAATGTCTAAACCTCTAACAAAATTATTACAAAATCATATACCATTTTATTTTGACTCTAAATGTCAAGAATCTTTTTAAAAAAAACTCAAAAAATCATTAATATCAACCCGTGTATTCATTTACCCAAATTTATAGCTACAACTTCATTTGCAATAGTAGCAATTTTATCACAATAAAACAGCTTGCCGTTGGTTATACATTCATCTAATATTGCTAAATATTCAGACATCATGAAATTATAAGCTTTCCAAATAGATTCAGATCTCATTTTGTTTTAAAAATTCCACTAATCGATCAACAAAGATACACATCTTTCAAACTATTTCCTATACCAATTCAGAATCATAGAACTGAATTATATCAAGTAGTGTCAATTTCTCAAAGATACATTGCACGTGATGATGATTCTTTAATGTCAAATTTAATTTGATGCAAGTAACTTTATGCAGGAGGGAAAATATGTACTAATCTCTTTGCATATCCTAAACACGACAATGACATGTGCGAAGCACGTATTATGAAAAACACTACCGAAAATTGTGATCCCTAATCGGTCACAGTTATAATGCACTTGTATGATCCCTAATCGTTGCAAAACGATATAATGTGCAAAAATAAAGCCAAGGCAATGCCGAACTGGTTAGTACAACCCTCTTAATTTATACATTCTTCCAATGCATTCTCTCAGCAATATTTCTTTACTCCCTAAGTCTGAAAATAATTAATTGTGGGGAATATACATATACGTGAGATGTATCCATCGGCTATATATGTAAGGTATATTAATTCTCTTGATACACAATGATCCCTGTACGCGAATTTAAGACAGATAGTGACGTTATTATTTATTATATGTAGTATTTCCGAAAAATATTAATTGATTGTTTTCATAAAATTACTACATAGTTCAAAATAAATGTATTAAAGAATTTGTATGTAATACCTAACATAATTACTGTTGAAAAGTCCCAAATGAAGGTATTCTCCAGTAAATTTACACAGAATATTCGTATTATACATATTTATATTGAATTTTATTTTGGTCTCAATCGTACATTACACATATAAGGATTCCATCTATGGTCCCTTGTGAACAGTGCTCAAGGAAATAAATAAACAAATAGATATAGATAAATAAACAAGAACTACATACAATTTCCGCATTTCTATTATTATAGGTGTTTGGAATATTATCTGCTATTAAAGTTAAATGTCCTGAAATATTATTTATACTGCTATTAATGTCATACTACTCTAGAGGTTGTATTGTAAGGGTGGCTAGTCGGTTTTATGTTGAAAAAATATATTTTCTATGGTATTTCATATACTTTTCACTAATAAATAATGCTACTATCCAACTCGATAGACCCCCGGCAGCATATTGCTGCCGACCTACGTTTTTATTACCTATCTCGTGCGATCAACAATAAATAACTTTCCTCGCCAAAATACATTTGATCTTATTCTATTATAAAACACATATAGTTACTGTGGCTATGAAATTTTATTATAATCTTAGTTCATATATACGCCTTGTATAGCATTTAAGTGATTTATAGTAACAACAAAGTCGGTTACAATATATCACACTAGACTAGAACTAAATAGATTGGTCATATTTAATAACTCACATGTACGTAAATTTTATTCTTATGTTTTTCATATTTATCCATATATTTCTAAGTTGACTTATCGTTAAGTCATTGAATGATGTTTTAATCTAAATTATTCTTATAGAGGTTCCAACCTACATCTTACGTTGGTGGCCATTAAATATAAGCTGTATTTCTTTTTCATATTCATACCATCATACCCTACAGATACTATCTTAATTGATAAAATGGACATCAATTACTACAGCTATATTTAGTGTTTCAATACAATTCTTTATTCTGTTACACTACCTGTTATTACAGAAAAAAAATTTACCTTGTACGAAAAACGCTGTCCAACTCGTTCGGAACCTACCTGCAAAAGAAACATATTTTTACTTAGTTAACAATTATACATTTGTATGGAATTATTTCATCGACAATATAATACCATCAATATAATATATTATTTTGATTGTTGGCTTTTTTTATTCATATATTGGTATTATGTCTAACGAAATAAAAGTATTTTTTTTACTTACAACACAAAGCAATTATTTTTATTAACAAAGAAAGTTTATTCACCATGAAATTTTATACGCGATATATGTAACGATATACTCGTATGTATTATCCCTAATTTGAAAAAGAATAATCCCGCTCGACTAATAACTTTTCTTCAAAAACAATTTTGTATTTTAATTAAAACGAAAGTACTGAAATACTTAACTTACCTATTTCACTCCTTCCCTAATTCCAGTCGTCTAGACCAGTTTCCATCACACACACACACACACACACACACACACACACACACACACACACACACACACACATCACAAAATATATCCACAAGATTGTTTATGTACACCCACTATATATCTACTCTGCAAATATTTTCGATTTAATCAAAACAGAACTTCAATCGAATTTAACAAAGAAAAATCACTACCGCACTTAACTCTCATATTCACCAAGTCTTGTCTTTTAATGCCTATTCAATAAAACATCCGGCAAATCTTAACGTTCAAGTTTTTGCACATATAAAGTAACATGAGGTGATATATTTTTCATACCTTATAAGAAAAAGGGATGGCGGGAGATCATAAACTGTTATCGATTACCGTGGGGCATAAATGACAATACAAATGCGAATCTAGCAGTAAATACATATGTAGTTCACCTACTGGAAGCTAAAATAATATTGAGTTTTTTAAAGTGCGATACATTTAAAATGGAAAAAAATGGAGACCAACTGATACCTTCATGGAGAAAGTAATTAAAATATATTATCGCAATTTCTTACCATAACTAAGCATTTTTAGAAACCATTAGGTTTTGGGATTGGATTAAAAACTAATTTCCTCTGTGATTGGCTGTCTAGAACATAAAACCACAATATTTATATTTCTCTAATATTTCTTTTCCATAAAACAACGATACATTATAAGAATTAATACATTTGAAGAGGTATTTCGTCAACCAGGTTAGCGTCATTGGGTGAAAAATTACAATAATAGAAAGAAGACATAGAAAAGCTACTATTGCTGTAGTAATTTATGTACTTTTTGTCAATTAAGTTAGCATCTGCAGGATATGAATACGTATATAAATAAACAGTTTTAAAACCTTAAAACGGACTTTTCCGCACGTAGAACATCTCTATCTTGAAATTGGATGGCTGAGAAAAAATAAACCAACACATAAATGCAGAATATCTGTTTTATGCGACAGTTTTACTTTTTTCAAATAGTCCACCCTCGTGCTTTCTCATGACCCATGAACATAGTAGAGTGTCACCTCAAATTCAATAGGTATCATCTGGAAGACGTCCCTGATTAGAATCAGTCAAAACTCGATCTATCCGACATGCTTTAGTTGAGTTATAGTGTTAACAAAACAAATTTCTCAAATAGTCCACCATTGTGCTTCCTCATGACCCATGAACATAGTAGAGTGTCACCTCAAAATCAATAGGTATCATCTGGGAGACGTCCCTGATTAGAATCAGTCAAAACTCGATCTATCCGACATGTTTTAGTTGAGTTATCGTGTTAACAAAACAAATTTCTCAAATAGTCCACCATCGTGCTTTCTCATGACCCGTGGACAGGGTAGCGTGTGTCCTATCCACCTTAAAATCAATAGGTGTCGTCTGGGAGACGTCTCCGATCAGAATTAATCAAAACCCGATCGATCCGACACGATTTAGTTGAGTTATCGTGCTAACAAAACAAATTTCTCAAATAGACCCAAGGGAGGAGGTGGTGTGTGCTATCCACCTCAAAATCAATAGGTGTCATCTGGGAGACGTCCCCGATCAGAATCGGTTAAAACCCGATCGATCCGACACAATTTAGTTGAGTTATCGTGCTAACAAGAATAAATGCCTACGACCACAACGACGACACACACAGCAAGGTATTTTTAAAAACCATTTTTTTTTGTTTTTAGGCCGAAAAACGAAAAATAAATCCAAAAAAATTTTGTTTTTTCACTTTTTCTTTACACGATTACATTACTTTTCCGCTAGTATAGTGGAGTAGAGAAAAGTAAAAACACAGCTTATATTTAATGGCCACCAACATAAGATGTTGGTTGTGACCACTATAAGAATCATTTTCGCAGTTTCCTGTATTACGTTAAAACGTCATTCAGTAACTTAACGATAAGGTCTGTTTGAAAATATATGGAGAAATCTGGAAAGCATGGGAAAATATAATTTATGTACATGTGAGTTATTGAATATGATCAGTCTATCTAGTTCTAGCCTAGTCTGATATATTACAACTGAATTTATTGTTACTATAAATCACTTAAATAATATAAAGGGCGTATATATATATATATATATATATATATATATATATATATATATATATATATATATATATATATATATATATATATATATATAAGATAAAATTATAATTAACTTTCATAGTCACGGATATATTACGAATAGAAATAGATCAAGCATAATATTTTGGTTAGGAATGTTATTTATTGTTGATCGCCCGAAATACGTAACAAAACTGAAGGTGATAGCAATAGACTACCGAACCCGTATTCGGGTGGCACTTTTCAGTTTTTAAAACAATAATTTTGAATCTTTATTAACAACAATAGTAGTAATAATATCCTATTTTAGAGGTAGAATTTTTGTCAAATATTTGTTAAATAGTGAGAAGTCTATGAAGTATCATAGAATATATATTTCTTCACTATGGAACCGATTGACAACCCCTACAGTATATAGTAGTATGACATAAATAGTATAAATGATATTTCAGGGCATTTAACTTTAATAGCAGATAATATTCCACACACCTATAATAATAGATATGGAGAAATGGTGTGCCGTACAGCTTGCCAAGAATAGGAAAAAGTATGAGATTATCTGAGTATGCGTAGAAGAAAGAGTGAGGCAGCATTCGAAGGGAAAAAGATGCATTTTACGCGCGACCAGATCGAACTCTGTAGAGATTCATACGTAATCAATATTCACCCTGCAAAAGTCTCAATGCGACCGAGTAAAAACCAGGCTATTTACTGCGAACCTCGTGGGCGGTCAGTTATCGCAGTTTTTAGACTTGTTCCTATTCTTGACAAGATGTACATACATACATACCCGTATATGTATATTTATTTCCGCGAGTAGGTACTGTCCACAAAGGAACAGAAGTGGCATTTTTATGTATGCGACATAAGACAGATAATAAAATAAAATTCCGTACATGTCGTATTATTATATAATGGAGATTCTTTATAAAGTTATCGGAGAATACTTTCGTTTGGGACTCCTCGACAATAATTATGTTATTACATACAAACACTTTAATACATTTATTCTGGCCTATGAAGTTTTATGAAGTCAATCAATAAATAATCTTCGGAAATACTATAATAAATAATAAAGTCACTGTGCGTTTTAAATTTCAATAACTGGCGATATAACTGGGGATCATTGTTTATCAAAATAAATGATAGATTTTACATATATAGAAGATAGATACATCTCACATACACATATACGTATATCCTCTATAGAGCATTTAATTATTTACAAGCTTGGGGAGTAAACCGAAACAAAACTGTTGTAAATAAATTTAAGAAAATATAATATACAACATCCATTATTTCTTAGTTATCTAATATATTAAATTGTGCACTTTGTATAATATCTTACTTAAGATGTAATAAATATTTTGTAATAAAATTTAAATGAAAGCTAAACATACCTAGTTCATAAATTTAGGGTATGTACAATATTTTTACAAAAGTTTACAAAAAATATATACTTACGATACAGATATTGTATTATACAACCATTCTTTCCAACTTGTATTTGCAGAAGAGTCTATTCTGGACTCTAGTGTTTCACATAAGTTCTTTCTGTCGTGCGATCGCCCCGAATGAAGGTCGCATAAGATTTTCTTCTTGCAAGCCATGTCACAATTAGGTCTAACAGGACTGGCCTTATAATAGTACCTGTATATTAAGAAAATTATAACATACCTAGTATTTCAGACGGTATCAAATAATATAAACAATTAATTAATTAAATAGTATAAACATAATCTAAGAAGTATAGAATTTTACAACACAAGAAACAGAAGCAAGAATTTTTAAATGAAGAGAAAATATCACCCATTTAATAATGAGTGTAAAACTTAATTTTAAATCGTTACATTATCCAAGTGCTGAAATATTCCTTCATTATTATGATCACTGTTTTTCACTGGTATCAGAGGAGCATGTTGATGAAAGTAAATAGTTGTGCTTCAATTTCAAAATATTTATATCAATAAATTATGTCGATATAGCTTTCGATGCATACATGCGAAAATAATTTATAATTTCTATTCAGAAAGTATGTCTCTTCATATATCAGTACTCATTTCTTTAAATGTTGCAGACAAATTTAAAGCAATAAAAGAGATTAACATAAATATCATTCATGTTAATGATAACAGCATTAATCTCAAAATATGAATATGAAAGTGCATTAAAATTTAAATAAATCAACAGAAATTCGAAATATAATAATTTTGAAAAAATATCTTTCAATATTTGTATACAAGTATTACTATGCACAGTATTGCTGACGTTAAATCACAATAAATATGGTACAAATTATATACAAGGCCTTCCTTTCAATTTTGCATTTTGAACCCTTCTATTATACACGCCACTGGTAATGACTTTTATGATTATTTTTACTTTTTTAGTTAGTAGATTTTCTAATTCCAGATCAGACAAAACAAATTCTATACACAAAAATATTACATCCTCTATCCAGTAATTGTTAGGTAAATTGTTACTTTACAATACAATATAAAACAATGAATACAAGTCGAAAATTAATTATTGCCATCCTACTTACTAAACGGCTGTTTTCGCGTGTGTCACGAAATTTTTAAGTCGATGTACGAAATGCTTTTCGTTCGAATTTCGGCATTTTGACAAAATCCCGAATCCCTCTCAAGGCCTCTAGAGGCATGCTCTAGAGGTGCCTTCGATATGAGCAGGGGGCGGTACAATATTATTGCGATTTGCTTACTCGTTATTCTATTATTTCACCAAGTGATAGTTTCGAAGAAGTTCTAAAGGTAGTAGAACGATTAGAACACACAAAAACAGTAAATTCTATTTCAAAACGATGTACAATCTTAATTTTCGAAATGGGGATAACTTAAATTTAAACAGCAAATTGAACGCTTTTGAGTTAAGGGAAAGCAGAAATAAGAATATTAGGCAGAATTCGCCAGGAAAAGAACTACAAGAAAATGAGAAATCTAGTGAAAATAAAAAAGCCTACAAATAAAAACTATCTGCGAGAAAAAATCTTTTGCATAATTGAGCGGAAGGGAAGGGTTCCTCTAAAATAAGGAAGAAAAAAAAGAGAGACGAAATAATAAATCATAAGTTAAAAAAGGGCGAAAAGATTAAAAAAACTATTAAGGGCTGATAAATTCGGTAATATTTATGAAGATTCTATGATATATTGTGAAGGGAAGAAAAAATAAAGTAATAGTTTTTAGTTCAGAAATTAGTAAAAATCGTATAGGGTTACTACAGAGATATTAAGATAAAATAATATATAGCTCAAAATCTAAAGAGAATAGACAAGGTTTATTGAAATTTTAAATAGACAGTTTTTTTTTTTATTTTAAACAAATCCAAGAATTATAAAAAATAGAAATGGAGGTGAAGAGAAAGCTAGCCCAATTAGAATGTGCATGTTGAAATGCAAAAAAGATGGTTAATGCAAAATAAATAAATATAAAATCAAGATGTTCTTGATTTTTTTATTGATTTTGATCCCAGTATTTAGTATGCACAAGAACTGCGAAAAAAATGCTTACCGATCCTTTTGCCATGAAGAATTTTAAGGAAGAGGGAAGAGGTTACCATAGAAAAAATACCACAGGGATAACTGGCATGCCAAGCGACGTGCATAGCAACCTTCCTGTTATTGCGAATTCACTGCCATTGTCAATCATTTTTAATTTCATACACTATATAAAATTAGTCCAAAATGTAACGTAAATATGACGAGATACTTTTTAATGAATTTTATACAAGTCTCAAAATAAAGAACTGATAAATTTCATTTACAATTTGTATCATAATGGTTTTAAAAATCTAGTAAGAAATGACTTTTCATATATCATACTATATTAATTAAACCATTTACAAATAAGTTAGAGAGTAATGCTTCCATGTTCTATTCATGTCAATTTCCTGAGGTGATCCACTAAACCGTTTGAATTTAAACCACATTTTTTTACACTTCAGTACAATTTTGTACACAATTTTCAGAACAAAGCAAATCTCCACAATTATTTTAACACTACTGAACATTATGCGATTAGTGATCTCAGATGGCTAGCGACATAAAATAGACATTTTGATAAAGTACAATATTTCACGATTTTTTGTTTAACTTTTAGATGATTATTAGACCTAATAATAATCAACAAGTGGGGGTTCGTAATAAAATAGATTGTAAATTGTCAAAAAGAAAGCGCCAAGAGGGAGTAACTTGTCCCTCGATTTACCAACGAAATGACATTACCAATATTTATAACAGACTGATCTATTTGAAACTATATATCATGAAACAATACATTTTGCATAAAAAAGTTAACATTTTATTTGTATTCAATATATTTTTACGAATTTTTTCTCATTGTCGGTACTAAATAGGCCCTTCATTAAACTGAATTCACATTGCATTCAGGAAAGCGCCTCACGATCAACACATAATGAACTTGATATGTCAATCATGTGATGTCCCATAGTATCTACAATAAACTTATCTATAATATTTCAGAAAATGAGAGCAAAGGTTATAGCTGGATTAGCATCCATTTCAATAAAATGCTTATTAGCTGCATTCGAGATGACACATATATTACAATTGTTAGCTACAAAATATTAACCTTCAATACAGATCAGTATTAAAAATACAGAGAGAGGCTTTTTGATTTTGGCTTTGAGACTTATTTTTGTTCCCAAAATGTGTATAGGTGAAAGTTTAGAAAACCTATACATATTATTGGTATATTCAACATAAATATTGCGAGATACGAATATATTCTACAATTATAACGATACGACGTTAAAAAATATATATTTTCTTTGAATATCTAGGATGATTTACCTTCGCTGCCAATCTTCATTATTTCTTAGTTAGAATGTATTCTGTCGCTACATAGTATATATTTTTTTCACACTTCAACTAGAAAGGTACGCCATAATTAAACAAAAATATAAGTGGAATGGTAGTTGAGCTTTATATTGTGGACGTGTGGGCGTACGGCACCAACTATAGGGCACTGCCAGTAATTCTAAGATAACAAACCTCCAGAGGTTCTAGAACAAAGTCTTGAAGACCATCTTTAATGAGCCTTATTATTTTTCGAACGAGATTATTCAACACAACGTGCCTCTGGAGTCCATCACCACCAGCCACCAAGAAATCATCCACCAGCTCAGTGTTCGGTGCAGTAAATCAGTGTCAGTGCACTCTAATGTGCTTGTCAATTGGTTAAATGTGAGTGGTGCCTAAAAGTGTGTACGCTAGGACGTCCACTACCATCCGACTTGACTTGGATTAGATAAATTTAAACTCAAAGACATTTAACTACTAATTCATATAATCAAACAAATGCTAGAGTTAAGATTTAGATATATTTAAAAGAGCACTGGAGTGAGAATCTACATGTCATCCTTTCCTTTGCCATACCATACATTTGGGAGTTATATAATTTTTTTTACAAAAAAATACATTAAAACATTTTTTTTAACTGACACACCTTCCAATCAAGTTGTGAATAATACATATATGTTGTTTACATGCAGAATACGTTTAACTTAGAAATTGTAAAGACCTAGACTACCACCCTAAAACCTCCTAAAAAAATTGAAAAATTTTATTTAACATCATAGTTGTCGCAAATAGTGTGAGATGTTTATTCATATTAAATTGAAGATCGCGCCTACAATCCTGGGAGCACCTTACCCCTCCTTATCTGGCTGTATCCTTTTCAACATTAAAGCTACCTATTGTTAGGTTAAAAGTTGAAAGTGTCCAATTAAATATATTTTATTGCTACAAATACCTACTTGTAAAACAACTCAAAGAGTTTAGGGTCATTTGTCATTCTTTCCACGAGATCGTCCCAATCCTGCGGTCTTAGGGCATCCATGCCGAAGGCTTGTCTAGCAGAATAAAGCTTGAACCAAACTGGATATCCATATAGATTGGCTTCTCGTAAATTCATGATCCAAGATTCGTGATCAACAACTGCCTACAACATTTTTGAGATTTAGTTTCAGATTTCAATTACTTGTACACATCTTTATCTTTATCTTTACAAAAAAGATTTAATATAACTCTATCAATGTACATATGTGTACGACCCTTAAAACACCTATTTTCTTCAGAGCTATCAACAAATATATAAATTATAGGTATCAATTAATATATAAATACGTTTATAAGATTTTATCTGTTACCTTGTACACGTATATAATGTTCTAATGCGAATATTTCGAAATATATATAGAATTTAGCCTTTCAAATTTGGACAATGTGTTTAAAAAAAAATTGTCCATTTGTAAGAAAGCCTCGTACTGTAAATATGAAATCTTACCTATACCGAACTTTTGTTTCATTCATGTATGTTTCCAATAAAAAAAAACATAAAATTGCAAATTCAAAATATACATATATAATATTCATGACAATTTACAGTGAGTAGGATGTTACGTGTCAATTGTGTGGAAATCGATAATGCGAATTGTTATTTTTGACTGTCCAACCTGAACAAGATGATTGGTACAAGGCAGAAGAAATTATATTTTTAGAATTTGAAACACTTCAAAATAAAGGAGTAGCAAAGTTAAAGACAATAAATGTGAGTCCAACCAAGCAACTTAGCCATTATGTTACCATAGTTCTTCGTGTAACGATAAAATTCTTATGTATGTAATGCAACCTAAATTCTAAATGAATAAATATTTCCATTATTTTTGAGAAATTCGAGAAGGATTTCATACGTCGGTTATCTTTAGGACCTCCTACACTTGTAAAAAGTACTCTGCCAAATTTAAAGCAAATCAGTATTGTATGTATATAAATATGTAAAATTCTACTTATCACCTTGTCATAAACATAATAGTTACGCTAATAGAAAATAATAAATAAAAATTACATGAAAATAATGTAGATGTAAAAATAAGAAAAGTGTACTCTTTTTTTTTAAATATATAGCGTGTCCTGAATTTGGAGACGGAGATCTCAAAAAAGTTAAAGGCAGTTCCATTAAAATCACTCTTTGTAGAAAAGACATACAGAAATATATTCAATGTTGTATTAAAAATATCTGGAGAGCAGGATTCAATCTGCAGATTTTATTATACGGTATTTCGGTATTAGGTACACTTACCCTTGTAGACTTATCGTGGTCGCCATCAACATAGTATATCCTGTAACCTGGATTCAAATTGTAGTATGGAGATACTGAAGGTCCCACGTATGCAATACCTACAGATCTACCTAAAATATCATTAAGATGTCATTAAAATATCATTTATGCATATATGTATACATATAAGTGTAATAAATGTCTTACTCAAATCTGTGTGATCATAAAATACTTCAAATTCATCAAAATGTGTATGTCCAAAGAACTGAGACGTTATGGTAGCTTCGTATCTACTAATAATAGCATAATAGTTTCTTGACCATACTTTCAAACAATCAGAATGGCCGGGAGGAATATGCCCTGAAATGATTTTGTAACAGTTAACATTGTTTTTTTTTGTATTAGCATCTAGTAAGGAGGAATTAGAATCAGGATTGAACGAAATGCAGGCAGTGTTGACAGAGGAATACGGAATGAGGATGAATAAAAACAAAACTAAAGTATTAGTGTGCAGAGGGCGCGAGAGCAGAGCAAAAACGAAAGTACAATTTAATAATGAAAGATTGGAGGAAGTTAAAGACTTCACTTATTTGGGAAGTAAAATAAATTGGGATGGAAGAAGCGATAAAGATATAAAACAAAGAATAGCGCAGAGTCGAGTAGCTTTTAACAAAAATAAAGCACTTTTATGCTCGGGGGTAATAAACTTAGAAACAAGGAAGAGATTTTTGAAAACGTATGTATGGAGCACGGCACTATACGGTTGCGAAACCTGGACGGTAGGGGAAGCAAGTAGGAAGAAATTATAAGCTTTTGAGATGTGGTGTTACCGAAGAATGATGAAAATACCGTGGACTGATAGGGTTAGAAACGAAGAAGTATTAGCGAAAGTCGGCGAGAAAAGAAGTATGTGGAAAAACATAAAGAAGAGAAGAGATAGAATGGTTGGCCACTTGCTGAGACATGGGGGAATAGTCCGCGATATTTTGGAGGCAGAAATAGGAGTGAAGAAATGCAGAGGTAGGCCTAGATTAGACTACTGCTCGCAAATAGTAAGGGATGTAGGTTGTAGCACAATTAGCGAAATGCGTATGTTAGCACAAGATAGGAGAAGCTGGAGGTTAGCGTCCAACCAGTCTTAGGACTGATGACCTCATGATGATGAACATTGTCTTTAAACTAAGGACAGTGTACTGATACAAAAAGTTTCTCAACATTACCTATCACATGTACTTTTTCACCGTTGAATTCAGCGGATTGTAATTCATAAATAAACCACTGTAGTTCCGTCGCTGGATCAGTACTATTTAGTAAAAGCCACCTGCAAGTATTTTTTTATTAGTATCAGCTTACAAAAGGAATATGTACATGTATATTCTTGCCAATTTTTGTTGTTACAGTAGTTCATGTTCAATGATATCAATCTAAATCCTGGTCTAACCAAGACTGAGTAGAAAGCTCCCCTTCGTACAGTGTTACTAACAGAGCTTGGTAACCACTTCCTCCATTGAACATCTAACTCGTCGTAGAGCCATATAATTGAACTTTCCGGGCTGTCTACGTAGGGTGGTGGAAAGCTAAAAAAGCATACACATTTGTTAACGAATAGTTAACTCATAATGTTAAGCAATTAGATCGAACAATCGATCATACATAATACAGTCATCATACATAGTTTATGTTTTCTCAATAGAGACATGAATAAGCAAAGAATTTAGTGTCTGCGGTAAGTTTCCCGTACTCATAAAGGTTTTCATTTTTATTTTGTGTAGTTGAATTCTTAGGAACCCTGTCTGTTATACATAATATACAATGTGTATACCCTAAGATTCTCCTTCCACATCTGACCTAATTCCAAATCTTAACTGAGTTTTATTTCAATTTAATACTTTCCTCTAAATTTCATTCTTAGTCCTTAGTTTTCATTTTTTAACTCCCTCAATATGTGTTGGTTTCTTAAAGAAATTTGCTTAAAACAAGTTGCTTTCATAATTTGAAATCACTAACAAAACTAAAGAAAATGTGACTTAAGAATGAGAATAGGTGAATTACATATTTTACGTAACATTCTCCATAATAAATTCCATTAGCATCTCTAGAAGTAAATGTCCCAAACGCTCTCAGAAATTTCATAAATAATGTTCTGGTATTTCACAACCTACAGCCAATTCTTGCATGATAGGGTTTTTTTATTATTTGTAACGTTTAAAAAAAAATAAATCATTGGTGTCCAATTCTAAAAAATCAACTACCATTAAAGAAAGTCAAATAGAATTTCAAGATGGTCAAGTGGAAGCAGATTTAAAAACTCTCCATAGTAATTACGCACACTGCCACAAATTACAAAAATACTTTATTATCTTAGGTAAATTATTATGAATATTAAATGATGCAAAAAATACTACAGGCTTTTAATTACGAGAAAAGTATTCATGTCAAAGTGAAAATTTGCGAGTATTCATCAGATTAAAACATATTTCTAATAATGGTGCTGATACATATCCATTAAATACTATCAGACTCTACTTTAACTGTGAAAATGTTACATATTTAGATGACGAACGGTCGTTTTCTTTATATAAGAACATGTTCTCACTACACCGGACATCGTTCACGAAAAAAATTTCCAAGACATATACAATACTGCAAATATTTAGTCGAGCCAAACCAAATTTGTAATATCAACTGGGTAGGTAAGTATTGCATATTATATACATTATTAAAACTTATGCGTAGTTGCTTATAAATGGCATAGTCACTAATGAGTAACTACTGGTTCATTATAAGCCATATTTAAGTTAACTACATGGTCATAAAGATATAGTAAAATTATTTTTAAAACTGGAGTAATTTTATTATCATTCTCATTAATAGTTTTATGTTGTAGATACGTAAGTACATTATCATAGACACTGGTAATCGTTATCAATAAAATAATTATTAAACTTATTAGCAATTGCACTACAGCCACGAGTTAATACACCGGACTTTTTAATCGCAGTGTTTATTACCTTTTATGATCTTATTTGTTAGTTCCGAAACTGTATTGCGTATGTATCTATGCATCTACATCTATCAAGAACCCACAAGTAGCAAAACATTTTCATAATAAAGAAGATGACTAAATATTCGTGTGTAACTCAAAACGCAAGGCTGTATCTTATTTTCTTTATCGGCTATTTATAATAAAGGCAAAATCCTTCATACATCTTTGAAACTAAAGTTTTTCATGCATCTTTCCAAATAACCAATATGACAAAAAGTACACTCAGTATAAAAAGGATATCTAATCTTTAATTATGAGGATCGCTTAATCGCGAAACTGATTCTGCCATCCATACTGTACCCCTCATACGTGCCCTTACTATTACTCACCTGTTTACAGGGGCAGATTCGTGATTACCCAGTGCAGGGAAGATCGGGGCACCAGGAAACATATCCGACATTTGTTTTACCGTGTCCTTTAAAATTTTTAAATTCTCCTCTCGTGTTTGATTCCAAATGTCATGTGGTGGCAAATCCCCGGTCCATATAATGTAGTCTATGTCCTAATATCGATTATACAAGTTAGTTTGCACACAAACGAAGTCATATATTTTACTAGGAAAATGTTGATGAAAGATCTCATTAAACCTAATGGTCTACTACCTATTAATGGTCTACTACCTATCTATTAAACTAGATGCCTTCAACTAAAGTCGAAATTTAATGTCGGCTAGTCGAAAAAACAGATTTCCATTGTACGTGAGAAAATTGGATACCTTCAACTTAGTCATATATTTAGTTGTTATTATAGTTCCAAAATTAGTTGTATGAATAAGTAAGTTAAGCAGCAAACCACATCATAATTTCTATTCATTTCATCGCTATTTGCCAAATAAAATAAACAGTTTTAAAGCCTTAAAACGGACTTTTCTGCACGTAGAATACTTCTATCTCGAAATTGAGTGGCCGAGAAAAAATAAACCAACACATAAATGCAGAATATGTGTTTTATGCGACAGTTTTACTTTTTTCAAGTTTTCTCAAATAGTCCATCATCGTGCTTTCTTATGACCCATGGACAGGGTAGGGTGTGTCCTATCCACCTCAAAATCAATAGATGTCATTTGGTAGACGGCTCTAATCAGAGTCAGTCGAAATCCGATCGATTCGACACGATTTAATTGAGTGATCGTGCTAACAAAAAAAATTTCTCAAATATCCACCTCGAAATCAATAGGTGTCGTCTGGAAGACGTCCTCGATCAGAATTAGTCAAAACCCGATAGTACCGATACTATTTAGTTGAGTTATCGTGCTAACAAGATTTAAATCCACCGACCACGACACACACGCACGCACACACGCACGCACGCATGCGCACACACACACACACACACAAAATAGTTTTAAAACATGTTTTTTTTTGGTTTTTAGGCCGAAAAACGAAAAATTAACCCTATAAAAAATTTTACACGATTACATTACTTTTCCGCGTATAGTGGAGTGCGGGAAAGTAAAACTCTCTTATCTTGCCAATAAATGGAACAGTCGACCTGAGCCTAGCCATAAAAACAAGCCACGGTATGTTTTGAGATTATTTATTTAGCAATTAGCGATGAAATAAACTATACATACTTCAGCAGAATGAAATTGAAAGACAAATACAAATTATAGCAGCCTTAAACCACATCATCGACATATTGGTGAATTAACTGCATTTTCGTTATCTATTAACCGACATCAAAATTAAAAATTGTGTTTTTTTATATTTTTTTGTCATGGTTCGATATAATCATTTGCAATTTTAGCAAACATAAATACTATATTATCTCTTTATTGATTATGATTTATATACTTAGCTTCGTAAAATAATAAATAATGCGCTTTCTACTTTAGGAACACAACAAATGTTGACAATAAATCTATTTTCAATGTTTTCACACATATTTTTTTAGTATGTACTTCATGGAGTATGCTAAGACTTTGCCAAATGAAATGGCATTTCAATATACATATACTCAATAGATGTCTAGAGTCTAGAGAATCTATGTTTAGAGCGACCATCATACTATCAATATAAACTTTGGCATCAACTCTACTATTAGACTATAGCTTTAAATTGCTTTTTATATTATACACTCTGGTTCATAACTAACGGGAAATTAATTTTCTACATAACTTACGATTTTCAAATAAAATTCTAAATCACACCTCATCCAAAATTTTTAACCTTAATATTCTTTATCAAGATGATAATTTGCATACAACCGTTAAATGTTTTTGACTATTTACCAAATATGCAAAATATGTCACTATAATACAGTCCAGTACAGTCATATCAATATATGCAGTACAGACACAGCAATAAATACTGGTAGCAGATTATGGAAAGACTGATGGCATTAGTAAGAGCTCTAGGTAAAGTCAAAATTCATCATTTCGTGAAACGCATGAACAATTTTTCACGTTTGATAATGAAAACTTTCTGAAATGCGTTGAATTTCTGATTCTGAAATATATATTTGATTAATTCTATTATGCATGAATATCTTCGAAAAGTTCGTGATAAAGATATCCACGTTCATTACCTCGGAAAAAGTACTAAAAACAAATTTATCAATATGTTTACTATTCAGGAAAAAAAACATTGCTTCAGTCCAAAATTCAGTCCTTCACTCCGATAAATATTTTTCGATAATACTAGGTTACACACCAGGTGTAATACTATTAAACAAATGACAATAATCGTTCGATTTGTAAGCACGACGACTGATTTTGAAGAATGTTGTGAAAGTGAAATTAAAGAACATTTTCTGGGATTTGTTCTCTTAAGGATCTTACCAATGCAATTGGCGCTACTGAGCGACCAAGATAGGAAAGTTGAACTGACGTCTTAAAACCATTATATATCAACTATCCTATATAAATGATGCGTGAACGGATACTTCTTAAAACAATATACTCAACTATCGAAAAATCATATGTGAACTAAGGCGCATTCGATTGCTAAAAAAATAGCGGATTTTAAGTTTACTCATCTCCTGTTGTGTGGTATAACGTTTTATTTCAAATCAATTTGACAAGTAAACTAATTCAATTAGAGGAATTAGATCTATCCACTACTACAAATGCACTGCTAAAAACAAAAACCTTTTCGGATGTGATTTGAAATTTGAGAAAATGCTTGTAGATGCATAAGACATTTTTGAAAAATTTGACATTCCTACATCATTGGCACCAAAGATAGAACCAACTCCCCTTTAATAAAAAGAAAAGTCAATTTAGTTATAAGACACAATAACCTTAATTCCAAAAATCAGTTCAAATTAATTTCTACTTTCTAGCACCCTAAATTAATGAGAGATTTAATCACAACACATTAATGAGACACAACAGATTAATGTTGTTTTTGGATGTACTTATTTGTAATATTCAAGAGTTACGGAATAAAATTCAAAACTATTTTGGAAGACTGTTTAAAGATGGAAGGATTTCTGATTGGCAAGAGCTCTAGGTACATTGGCGGTGCTGAATTATGCAGTGAATTGCTAGCCATTATAAGAAAAGTACCATAAAACCATAAATATAACTCCATATGAAGTTCAAAATTATATTTGTAAAAATAAATTAGTGGATAATGTACCGAATCTAGCAATTGTCCTAAAGATTTTGCTGACACTATCTGGATCTGTGGTCAGTGGTGAATGTAGATTTTCTAAATTCACATCTATGTTCAACGATGAGAGAAGATAGGATTATTGGGTTATCCACATTATCAATAAAACAACAAATAGCGCAACAATTGGATTTAAATAATATTGTTTATACTTTCGCTCAGCTCAAGGCAATAAAAATGGAAATATAGTCTAAAGTAACTTAATAATAACATTTTATTGTATACTTATTTGTTTTATATCATTAGGGAAACTGCTACAAAAATGTGGTCAATAGAAGCCTCATTTTAATCATTCGCGTAGAGCGCCAACTTCATTTAAATTGTTTCTTATTTAACGGTCGTGTTACAGTTTACCCCTGTTAAATGACAGTGAGGTATAACATTATGTTCTACTAATGTAATTTTAGAAAAATCGATGTCATTCGTAGTTTTGGAATCACGTAGAAAATTTATTTAATCGTTACTTACGAGCCACAGCGTGTATCGTCAGCATATACCGTGTGACGTACTTTCAAATGCAAATTATTTAGGTCCAATTTCTTGCATTTCTTACCGGATGAGTCTCCTGTATGTGTTGCAACATGTTGTCTACGGTAACCTTTGGCGAGTCGCATTTTCTATAATCTCCCCACCTGGAAATTAAAAAATCTATGCAAAATTCGAAAGCAAACAGCATAACTCTGAACTTACTTTCCAGCCGCGTGTTCTTTATTTACAGCAATACCGTTCGTTAATCGGCAACAAAGGGGTTCGGCACAATTGGCGTTACTTCCTTCCATGTAGTATGGGTCATAATGGGTGTCGGATAAGTGGAGAACTTTGAAGGTTGGCGCGTTCACCTAGTATCATATGTTATTATGATTAAAAACTATTAACACGACATGAATATTTCATCGTCACAATCTACAAGTATAAAAAAAGATAACTTGCTGTGAAATTGCTCTTTCAAAGCCAGAAAAAACTATAAATTCGTCGTATGTTATACAGATATGACAATTTTATAATTGTGCAAGCAATATGATAAAATATTTCATTGACTAACTAATAAGTCCATAACTAATTTCCAGAAATAAATTAAAGCATATAATATAATAGGTAATCTAGAAAACAGAAGTGTGATGAATAAAGAATAAGTTAGTTTTTTTTTAATCTAACCAAGTATATTACTTAAGAACTATTTCTTAAATCGTAGCAGTTTGTTAATTATATTCTAATTTCAGAAATATTAAAAAACCAAGCCTAATAAAGAAAAAACAATGAAGTTATTTACAGTATTCTTATATTACAATGATAAACTATATATTATCTATAAACAATAAAGTCATAGAGTTCAAGAAAACATAATAAAAGGTTATGAAAGTATATTTAAATACCGCTTGGTGAGCGATTTAAAAACATTAAATTAAATTAAAACCTATACAGGGAATGCTACTAAACATTTGTAGTAATTTCAGTGGCGCATCTAGTTATTCACTAAAGTGCAGCATTGTATTTTATAATGATTGGTAAGGCAGATTTCGCATCCTGTATATCACAGGTAAATTTCTAATATATCGTATAAAAGAGAATTAGTTTCATTGTTAAACATTTATCCGAAAACCATCGATATTTTCATAAGACTATTAATAAAACATTATTTTATTTTTAGTGTAGAAAATGAAAAAATAATAAAAAACATAGATCATCAGTTAAAACCCAAAGCTGGTACCCGATAATAAAATAATGAAATACCTTGTATAATGGGCATTATTTCGATATTGGGATTTGGAAAATTATGCGATATCGTAAAAAATATATAAACTTATCTCCTTTTTTAACGGAGGTATTAGACACACTGTATAAATAGTAAAACGCATTATTCTCTTCATTACATATTTTATATGTAACGTTAACATTAGGGTGTTAATGTTATCAAAATATTAATAAAAGTAAACAGCAAAAATGCAAAAATATTTAGTACGAAGTAAAATGTAAATAATTTAATATAAATTGTAATAAGTGGCGAGATTAAACACAAAAGTATATTATACAATTTTCATTTTTGAAATATTTAAAATGGAAATAATTAGTACATAATTTATGTAACATCATGTTTTAAACATTTTTATGTTAGTGATTTTAATAGTTGATATGGTGTTTTCAAAAATGAGTTTACGAAGGAAAATTACAGAGTATATTTTTTGCAAGACAAATGCAATGGAGTGAAAATTAAATAACCGTAAAAGAAAAGTTGTGAGCAAATTATAAATAGAGTTCGAAATTAAATGAGATAAGATTTTTTAAATTATATTTTATTAGATTTAGAAGATTACACATAGAAAAGAGGATGAAATTCCGGACCTCTCGCAGTTTTCAATCGCGAAAGTTATCTTTGGGATTCCCTGGTTGCAACTTATTTTCAAGAAAATGCACTAATATATCATAATTCCCAAACCTTTGAAACATTTTTTGAGTCCTATGGTAAATTGTGGAATGAATGTATATGGAATGAATATATTTTTACAATTTTTAGGGTATTCTCTAAAGTACGTGGAGTTAAAAAGAGTTGTCCTAAATCTACGCTTTCTAATTAGTTTATCTATGTGAGTAGAGCACCTATTACTTCTATCTACATCCTTAAGAGGCTACATCCACTTAGAGACATGAAAAAATTGTCGATTTTCGGGACGAATTTTCTTGGGAATTATTAATGATAAATAAACATTTTTTTTAACTAAAGATAAATTTATTGTAAACATAGTGAAGTAAACACAATTTACGAATCTTTAAAACCGGAAGAGATATGCCCGCCGGAAGTGGAGCGTCTATTTCGCGACCCGGTTTGCGGTACCCCTTCTTCTGCTAAAAGTGATCATCTTAAATCAGAGATAGTAAGCTATCATGAAGTTAAGTACATACAAAACATATTGACGATCGCCGTTTCCGAAAATTGTTCTTAAAAAAGAAAAAGAATCGGCACGTGGAACTGAAGTACGAAAATTCGGTAAAAAACTCGTAATTTGTTTAAACAATTTTTAATTATTTTTGAAAAATGCGTCATTCTGTTAACAACGACATAGTGCATCACTGTGCCAAATTTCAAATGAATCTGTCGATCGGTTCTCGAGATATCTCGAGATATCGAGATCGGCAATGTTTTGGATTCAAAGGTCGATGGACATTTTTCAGGATGATGAATTCTCGTGCTTGTTTCATCTTTCGCAGCGCGAGAAATTTTGTGCGTGTACATTATTACAATATAATAGGAAAAAAATGCATGAAGTAATGATTCCTCAAGGTTGTCACTAATTAGTTAAGTCGATCATTGTTCCGCACCCCACGAGGGCGCCCATTGAGGGGCGCACGTAGCAGCATTAGTCGCCCTCTACTCCGTGGCTGAAAGCTTTATATCTCTGTAAATTTTAAAAATATCGACTTAAAACTTTCAGAATATATTCTTAAGCCTTCATACTATAATAATATACAAAAAAAAATATCGAAAATTTTGAAGATTTTAGGTGGATGTAGCCCCATTAATATTCTTCGTTTCTCTTTCGAATCTATTGTTACTAAGTAGAAAACAATATTGTTTTCTACTAACGTAACAAAACTATTTACCGAAGGTATCGAAAACCACAAAAATGTATCCACATAACCTATTCATGAAAAGTTTGCATGTTACCCACGAAATACCTTCGTATTATTCAAAATATTCATTATCGAATACGAAACAATTCTGATTAATACAAATACCAATTAGACTAATGTATTTGTCGATAATTTCTTCAATTGAACCATTTAGTTTGAGGAGTTTCCTGAGATCAAAGTTTGTGATATAGAAATAATTTGAATTAATCAACTTCAAAGAATACCAAAATTTCACTTCATTGCAATTGAATGCCTTTGATGATTTTACTTGAATCTATAGAATTCATTACTGACAAAATGGGCTGTGCATCAGGTATATTTTCTAACTCATTAACCATTTCGACAATCATGACAATAACACCTCAATATTTCCAAACATTTAAGCATTCTTCAGAGTACTAAAACTGTCGCCGGTTAAAAAAAATGGAGCCAATGATAGTATATTTACCTATATTTCCCTTTCCTCTTTTTATTTATTGCAATTCTGTTTACTTATCGCATTCTGTTTTCTTAGCTAAAATCTCATTATAACATTTAGTCGTTCGCCTATTAAATATTGTCTAAACACTCCTAGGTGATAAGTGATAATTATTCTACAGTACACATATAGTTGGTCGTTAACCAAAAACATTATGGGTAATCGTGATTTCTATGCAACTTCATCAATCACCATTTTGATATAAGATGAACTTATGCGTGAACGGTGTTATCCCAAAAAGCAAACGTTAAGAGTGGTGGCAAAGGTTATTATAAATAATTATCTTGAATTTAACATTGGAGGAGGATTGGAGGATTTCACCGAAAATGTACTTAACCTATTTATATTTTGCAATATATTGTCTAATAATCAAGTTATGTTCGAACGGTTTATCTGACATAAGAAGCAAACAATTAGAAGAATTATTAGTAGACATCCAAAGGATTCTGGATATTAACGAGGCATATTTATTACCTATAAATCCAGAAAACTATTCACATTAGGAGGATAATATTAGATTATTTAGAAAGCTTGAGTAGTAGGGGCACATAGACCGAGAGGGGAACGATAGGGAACTTGTGAAGGAGATAGTCACACCGGCTAAGATGAGGTGGGCCTTGAGGTCCTTTGATCCATATAAATCGCCGGGACCGGACGGCATTTATCCGGTATTTCTACAGGAAGCAGAAGAGATAATCCTCGGTCCGCTTATAAAGATCACCAGGGCCAGCTTGGCACTGAAGATGGTCCCGAAAGTGTGGCTAGGCACAAGGGTTGTTTTTATACCTAAACCGGGCAAAGTCGGATACACGTCCCCTAAGGACTTTCGGCCAATTAGCCTTACTTCATTTTTACTAAAGACGGCCGAACGATTAGTTGACAGGTACCTTCGGGATACTGTCCTAATAGAGAGGCCGCTTCAAGGGAGCCAGCATGCTTATCAAGCTGGTAAATCAACAGAAACAGCTCTGGATAAGGTTGTGTCATCGATACGGTCACAACTGGACTCCGGAGGATACGTTGTCGGCACCTTCCTTGATATTGAAGGAGCCTTCAACTTTACATCCAAAGAGGTGATTAGCGGAGCACTAGGCAGATGCTACACCCCCAGAATAATCGCTGAATGGATAGGCCATATGTTGGGAAACAGACAGCTTACTGCCAATAAAGGCAAGACTACCATCGAGGGCTGGGTCGACTCGGGCTGTCCACAGGGAGGGGTATTGTCCCCCCTTCTATGGTGCCTAGTAGTAGATGAGCTGCTTGAAAGGTTAAAGGATTACCAAGTAATTGGCTATGCCGATGACTTAGTAATACTAACGAAGAGCCCTTTCCTGGAGCCGATTCTCGATATAATGCAGGGAGCTTTAAACAAGGTTGGGAATTGGTGCAGGGAGAGGGGACTCTCGGTCAATCCCTCTAAAACTGAGGTGATGGTGTTCACCAAGAAATATAAGTGGAACAAAACATGTCCGCTGAAACTTGGTGGCCAAGAACTAAGCTATAATAGCGAAGTGAAATACTTCGAATACAGGAGTAATCCTGGACGGGAAACTGTCATGGGGAAAACATCTAAGTCACATATGTTGCAAGATCACAGCAACACCTTGGCAACTGAGAAGAGCTATTGGTAATAGCTGGGGCTTGAAACTGGAAACCATGAAATGGATGTATGAGGCAATTATCAAACCCAGACTGTCGTATGCAGCACTGGTCTGGTGGGAGAGAGTCTGTTTAAAGTCGGAAGCCAACCGACTTAACAAGTTAAGAGGATTTATTCTTAGAAGTATAACCGGAGCCCCAAGATCAACACCGATCGAGGCGATGGGGATACGGACGGGGATACCACCTCTTGATGTCATCCTGAAAGCGGAAGCCGCAAAGGCAATGCACAGGGTGGGAAACATATATAGGAAGGTAAGGGACCTGAATAGACTCTCAAGAGAGCTAGCTGAGGAGGGACTTCTATGGATGCCCTCTGACAGTACGGGTGTCCACTTCCTGTTTGACAAGAAATATAAGATCACCCTCACCAGTAAGACCGACTGGATGGAGGGTCGAGCTGGATTACCGCTCAATGGAGACATCTGGTACACGGATGGAGCCAAGAGTGGGAACAGAGCGGGTGCGGGGGTGTATAGGCGACGCGACGGGATAGGTAAAACCTTCCCCTTGGGCAAATACACTACCGCACTCCAGGTCGAGCTAGTTGGAGTTACATGCGGTGTTCTGGGGGCCGACCAAAATCGGACCCAGGAGAAGGTATGTATCTGCTCGGATAGCAGGGCGGCGTTGGCAGCCCTGAATTCAGCAACGACAAAGTCGAAGCTGGTCTATAATTGCTATGAAGCATTGAACCACTTGGCAGGGAAGGGAGCGGTAGAACTCTTATGGATACCTGGGCATAATGACATTAAGGGAAATCTAATTGCAGATGACCTTGCCAGACTAGGGACCAGGGAAAACCTCTATGGACCAGAACCTGCAGTGGGAACAAGTCGGAATCTGATCAGAGATCGCATCAATGACTGGGCTAGAGACCAGCACAGAGAAAGATGGAGAGGACTAACGGGTTGTCGAATAACCAAACTCTTCATCGAATACTCAGAGATTGAGAAATGTGCCCAAGAATTCATTAAATTGAACAGGCACAAAGCCAGAACCCGGGTGGGAATCATAACGGGCCGCCATAATAGCCTGAATGCATATAAGCACAAGCTGAGGTTGACTGATAGCCCGGCCTGCAGATACTGTAAAGAAGACGAGGAAACCTCGATTAATCTTCTTTACACCTGCCCCGCACTGGAGGAGAAGAGGTATCTTATATTAGGGACCCCTGTTATCCTAGAGGAAGCGAGGCTTAAGGCGTGGGACGTGCCTAAATTGCTCCTTTTATGGGATAGCATTTTTGGATAATGACCCGGATAAGAGGGGATCGCCAAAGGATTGATTACCCATGCGATCAGTGGCTGATGAGGCCCAAACCTATATAATATAATAATAATAGAAAGCTCGACAATACAAACGCAATAGTGTTTCAAATATGATATTTAGGAATTTGTCTGTATTCTTCATTTGTCTGCAACTTGCGGTACAAGATACACAGATCAGAAGATAGAAGATCAGAGTATTTAATTAGAAAACTCGATAGTACAAATGCAAGTATTATTTGAAATATGGCATTTACAAATTAGCATTCTTCATAAATTCACAAATATATAAATATTTTGTAAACTTGCGTTACTACATATGTATGTAGTAACGCAAGTTTACAAGTTATCGGAGTATATGTTACTCCGATAATTTATTTATGCAATATAGGTGTAATACAAGGGAAAATACAATAGACTATATACCATTTTATAGGTCTTTCATTTTCACTTTAGATAATATGTATAGTAAATGGTGTACCTACAACTGAATTAAAGTTTAGACCAAAAAGTGGTGCAAACTTTTAATCACAGTTTTTTCAACATATATTTCAATATCGTAGATAATGACTTCTTCTGACGTTGCAGCTTAGTTCCATATGGTGCGAAAAATACTCGAGAAATTATACAGGATTCTTTTTTACCGCGTTTTTATTAACTCGCTTTCTTGTCTGTCTGTCTATCTGTCTGTTTAGTACAAATTTTGCTGTTGATTTTAAACTAACTTCCCGATGAGCTAGAGACTTGAAACTATAAACATAGCTCAGAACTGGATGACAATTCAATATTAGCTCGCTTTCTTGTCTCTCAGTTTGGTTGTTTGTCTGTTCAGATATGATCAGGTGAAGAGAAACTGAAAAACCTGAGATTTACCACATGTCTCTGTTATAATTCCATCAAAATGTTTAAAATCGATAAAAAAGTTTCACATACACAAGACTAAAAATAGGACAATAATTTGAATAAAAAAGATTTTTAATATACCATGTTTTTAAAACTAACTAAAAAGTATAAAATAATTTCTCCTAGCCCCACACGGATTCCTAACCACATACAGATAATCCTGAAAATTTTGTGAATTGATTGTGAATTAATTGTAATAGGTAATAGTAAGGAGAGAGTGGCTGTCGTTGAGAAAACTCAGACAACAGTTCATATCCATTTGCTGTGACTTACTCATGCATCAAGTGAATTATTCATGCAACAATTACATACCTATTGCATCTGCCCCACGTTTTTTATTTTAAATCTTTCATAGCTATTAAAAATTTACAATCACAAATTCTCAGAACTATCTGTATGGGATTAGGAATCTGTATGAGGCTAAGAGAAATTATTTTATACTTTTTAGTCCGTTTTAAAAATGTGGTATATAATATATTTTTTTTTTTATTCAAATAATTATTAGTCTGCAATATATGCAAATCTACAAGTCATAACCAACAATATATGAATATATTTATAGCATGTTCTATCATAATAGAGAATTTTAATAGAAGCACTTTTTATTATAACAAACCACTCGAGGCAATTACCTACTTTAAATTATCTCAAAGTGAATCCTCGAGTCCTTAGACATATTAAAGATAATCGACAGCCAGTTTGTAAACTCAAGACGAGGTAATTTTGCGCATTACAAGAGAACTTGTATGTTAGTAAATGCTATTAACCAACTATATGATAATTCTACTTTATTAGTTCGTACTAACTTAGTCAAAATGATCTGGACAACACAGTAGTTTTTCAATGTAACATCAGTACACACCTAACACTATTTACGCGT
Organism: Rosalia funebris; assembly: GCA_037954035.1. Taxonomy (NCBI): domain Eukaryota; kingdom Metazoa; phylum Arthropoda; class Insecta; order Coleoptera; family Cerambycidae; genus Rosalia; species Rosalia funebris. The sequence goes on along the minus strand of JAZFAV010000009.1, from coordinate 27,026,797 downwards.
ATGATCACATAAGTATATTATTAGTAGCTGCTCTAAATGTTCAGCAGTTAACGAGATGACGTCTGTGAGTAAATATCCATTTATAATGTGAAAATGACCATTCTACATCAACGGAAGTCAATGAAGCATACCGGAAATATGAATAATGTTATAGAGTCTTCATATTGATTTTTGGATTAGATACATGAACTTCCTTCTGCTGTAAAATATCTACTATAACTGCTATAGTAGAAAACCTCGGATTATTATCCAAAGCTGCAGTAATTTTTTATCTTTATAGGCTTCAAAGTATCCTCCTCCAACTGAAAAATATACTGCCGACGGTTCCAAACAACGTTTATAGCATCCATTATTGAAAATTCATCTATCTGTGGTTTCTTTCCAACTCATCAATGGCTTTTGGTATGCGCGAAAAATTACCATGTATGTACGCCAAATCTTGTTGAATAGCTGGATCCACTAAAGTCTATTACGCATTCGCAATAGCAATAGCATCATTGGGATCCAACTGTTGAAATACCCTGGTGATGTTCTCAAAATTGTAGTAACAATATGAAGCTGCCTCGATCCAGTTGTTATTACAGACGCTGTGGGTAACTGTGAGTGGGGAACCATTTCTGTGAATAATGCCACTCTTTGCGGGAAAAATACTTGTTTGACATTCGTTATCAGGTGATCGTCATTCGGATAACGACCACGGATTGCCTCTGCTACGCAATGAAAACCATGCGCTAGGCACGTCGTAATCATAAGTTCCATTCAAAAATTGAGAAACCACTTTCATGTATGGCGCAGCATCCGTAAGAAAAAGTAGAGCCATGTTTTTGTTTTTCTCATGTTTAGCGCCCCATGTTTGTTTTAACGTCTCATCAACTAATTTTGCAACGGTTTCAGCGTTCGTCTTTGTCAATATTTTTGGTATCACATGTGACTGCGTTGCCGATATATCGCTCATTTCTCCTATAACTACATTCGCCACTTGCAAGCACCAAGCAGTTGTGGTTTCATCGACAAAAACCCATAAATATTTATTCTCAACTTCTGCATAAACAGTAAATTTAACATTTGGCAGCAGCTTGCGGTAGATAATTGTTTCGAACCGTCAATTCTGTGGGCACGTTTACTTTGCCAAATTCCCCATTCAAACATTTCTCTATAAAGCCTTTAAAATTAGGATTGTCTAGTTGGGTCTAAGGGATATTACAACCAACCATGGATTTAATCAATTCGCTATAAAACGTTGCGTGCCTTTCACAAGCACTACTCTGTCCAGTAACCGCGGTTTTATGTTTTTCGGAACACCAGTGTCTAACAACATCCGATTTTCAGGTATACACTGTGTATGTATCACAATGGCAACGCAGTAATTCACTACCGTCATTTGATACCAACCCCGAAAATTTCTTTATCCAACGCTGTATTGTGGCAAAGGTTGGTTTTGGTCAAGACATTTTAAAATACTTATTGTCAAATTGTCATGCACTATTTGTATGTAATACCGTACGCAAATAAAAATACTACGAGAGTCTCAAGTTGTTTACAAACACACACCACTCTCAAATACACGGTAACTGATTGGACGGCATCGCGTCATCGGTCATCTCCCCAGATATTTCTTTTGCCCTGCCTTCGCATAGCTTTCTATATATATCTAATATTTCTAATGAAACAAATAGAGCAGCAGGTAGCAGGTGTACAATGAATAAATTTTATTTAATACAAAATTGTTGGTTGATGTCCTACTAATTTATACAAGCAGTTAATTTGCATTACAAAAAAATGAACCACAGCGTGGACAAGCTACTGATATGAAATGTTTCATTGTATAATTTATTATAACATTGTGATATTTCTTTACGGTGTTTGTATTTCTAACAGATATTTCAGAACACGTATAAGTCCGAATCTGAAATGTCCGCAGTCAAATCCGGGGTTTATTGATAATGTAAAAATATGAACAAAACGTATAAACAAAATAATTGCAATTAATATTTACCTCAGGTACTTTTTGTTCAACCACAGCTGGTTTAGGGACAGGAGGAAACATAACTTCCCATTCATGGTAAGGATTGTACACGTCACCACAAGCGTCTCCAATAACGAAACTGCAAATCTCATCAGGACCTAACATAACATTAAACTATTTTCAATAAATAAATCTTTGTAACATACGCCAATATAGGGTAGCTCATTATAGTCATTATAGTGTCGCTCATTGACATTCATTATATGAACGAATTAATCTACGGAAACTAAATATTTATTCACCAATCAAATGTATCCTCACCAATTTTAACTTTTCCTAATACATAAATGACCTCTCCTGCGAATAATTCAGTAATGCCTTCGCAAACTCTAGGTGACTGAATTTTCAAATTAACACAGAACTGATAGATTGTCTTTTTAATTTCCTTTTCTGATTTTCCTGTTTTTGTGTAATGTTGAAGAAGACCAGCTCCTAAAATTCAAAAGTAATTATGAAAAGTTCATAAATATTCACATTACGTAAGCGTTGAAATTTAATATTATAACCAAGAAATTCCATTATACAATTTATTGCAAATAAACATTACCTGCTCTGCAAGCGGTACAGGACACCTTGGACATAACCGAATTTTCTATTTCAAATGCGACCTGCTTCAAGTTCAACAGTTTTAAAGCTTTATCTACGAATTGCGGTAGATGTGTAGTTTTCTCTTGATCTAGTTCCCATAACAAACGAGCCTGTAATAAAGTAATGAAATTTCATGTGAACCTTTACAACTATTATTAGTGACCATAAGAGAAAAGCACTTTGCCGGTTATAGTTTTTAAGCAATTTATTTATTTCAATGCGAGAACTATATAATAAAAACTATTTACTTCCACGTAGGTAGTGGATACTTTTAGATGTGTATCCAATCATTATTACTATATCGTTATTATTATTATTTACACTAAAAGCAATAACTATTAAGATCAATACTTAGATTAATACTTAAACTATACAAAATATAGACCATTTTATGTGTTATTTTTATAACTACTTACATTCATGTATTGAATACAAGGATATACATTAAATTATTTACATTTTTAGTCTGCTATATGTACAGTACATAGCCTTAGGGCTTTTGTGTAACAAAGATGATGCACATTTCTATCTGGTTTGGTGTGTGGTTGTTTATGCTATTAATGATAAGGATAATTTGTGTTTGTTTATTGATATTTTCCATAAACAATGTAAACAGTGTGTAGTTACCCTAAACACTATTTTAGGTACTTTTATTTGTTAATACATGGATAGATTCCTTTATAATTAATGTAACAGATTAAATGTTGTTTAATTCACATTTTACATGTCGATGAGGCTATTAAATGCATCGTTATATATATTAATTACATTTTACATGATCATGTAATAATAATGTAATTAATAGAAATAACGATATCTATTAATAACGGCACTTCTAGAGAAGTGATACTTTTAATCTATATTTACTAAACGGCTGTTTGTGTGTGTGTGTGTGTGTGTGTGTGTGTCACGAAATTTCGTACATCGACCTAATGCTTTTCGTTCGAATTTTCAATCAAATCAATATAGTAAATCAACCCTTGCGAACAACGTAGTAACTTTTGTTTTTTAATCAGAAGCCTCTAGAGGCATGCTCCGGAGGTGTCTTCGATATGAGCGGGGGACGCGGGCAACGCAATATTATTGCGATTTGCTAACTCGTCCATAATATTAACTGTAGATGGGTAATATATAATTTTATATGTATCCATGTACGAGTAAATACAAATATATACTCACTGCTACATTATTTAAGGAAAATAGCAATGTGAAATAAACACACAAACTGTCTTTATCAACAAAAATATAAACAATCGCACCTCAAACCAAACAGAAATCTGTTTCAACTTAATTACACCAAAATATTCAATCTTAACAAACTATTAGTATAAATAATTAAGTAAATCGTTTATATATTATTAATTATTGTAGTTCTTTGAAGTGATTATTGAAATTTGAACGTAATATTAAAAGCTTTTTTTATTCATTTTAATTGACCAACAACCCAAAAATCAAAGAACAACAGGGTGGAAATAATCTTAACTCGAGTATGGAGGATTTCAATAAAAAATCCTGAAACAGGTCGATTTTTAATTTTAGTTACCCACTCTTAAAGGGGCTTAGGCAGTGATTTTTTGAGATATAAATATAAGGGTAAATCGAGTGTGAATCTAATGCAAGACACACTTCGCTATTTAAGTATCTTTTTCAATTTATTGTTAGTGCCTGTAAAAAGAGTAAAGCCTTACTTTTTGTATTAATGATTTACATTTCGCAAATCATTAATACAAAAAATGCAATAAAAAACCGAATCATCTTCACTAAGTTGCTTGCTGAACAATTTATATTCGGTAAAAGTGCATTTATACTTAACATTAAAATTGCCAGGTGGAGTTAGATGATTTTCTTGAACATCTAATAACATATTTAATTTGGTTTCATCGTCAACAATAATTTGCCTCTTTTTGGATACATCCCTCATACGACTGTCGGCAATGAGACTCCCGGTAACAAGACTCTCCATACTCTGGGTAAAAAGACTCAATTACTTACTTATTGTACTTTGGCTAATGGGTGATCTGGATAAATGAACAGCCTTTGTTTGAATTCGACACTTTCATAAGATGCAAAATGAGTTTGCAAACTACTTTTCACATGTGAAATCACAAATGACACGTGAAAAGTAACACTAATACAAAGATAAATTGCGAGGTAAAATGGCACTTACAAATTTCGTTAAACTGATTGCGAGTTTAGCAGAGATTCAAAACAATTAATACAAGAAAAAAAGTGAATACAATAAATACATATTATCAATATTTCTCATAATAAAAAACGTCAAGAAAAAAGAGACGGTACACATTTCGTACAACTATTACGATTCAGTGACGATTATTATGTTTTGATTTTTTTCTAAAGTAATAATTTGAAGACGAGTAATTGTAGTTCTATCCCTGTGAACTTTCAAATGCTATATCAGTCTTAGCAATAGTATCAACATACCCTTATATTTGAAAATAATATTTGGGATTACATCCCCCAACCAATTTACACCCGGAATATAAAAATATATTTTAGAATATAAGATCTAATCCAAAAATCATTTATAATCAATTACTTTAAGGCTATTTTATTCAAGTATAACACAAGAGTAAAAAGAAACATAAAATATGTGAGAGGCTACATAAATACCACCTGAATTCTTGTGGTTTCCCATCCATCACCAATGAAAATTATATTCTCGTTGCAATAAAATTTGTATAATTTACATATAACATCGATTTATATGTATATATAAATCGATGTTATATAGGGTGGTCCAACCATAATGCACGATGTTAATTGTGAGTCACACCTTACCGTCACGTAAAAACGTAAGTTTTTGCCCAACATAATTTGACATTTCTTTGTTTCAGTGTTTGACAAATTCAACCATGGAGAGGTACACAATTGAGCAGCGCGTTAAGATTGTTGAAGCCTTTTACGAAAATGGGCGTTCAAATCAAAATGCATTTCGTGCACTTCGTGACTTTTTTGGTCAGCATAATCGACCAAATGTGTCTACAATCGGGAGAATTTTGCGCAAATTTCAGCAAACCGGGTCTGTAGAAATGTGAAAACACCTGTGCATGCTCGCCCAGTTCGTTCTGCGGAAAACATTGCTGTTGTTCGCGATAGTGTAGCAGAAGAGCCGTCAACCTCGACTCGTCGTCGTGCCCAACAATTGAACATCTCACGAACATCACTGATGCGAATTTTGAATAAAGATTTGAATTTACACGCTTACAAGGTTCAATTGACTCAAGAGCTGAAGCCTACTGACCATTTCAAGCGTCGTCAATACGCCGAATGGTTGGTTGAACAGACAGAAGTGAATGGTGACTTTACAAAGAAAATCATCTTCAGCGACGAGGCACACTTTCACCTCAGTAGATTCGTTAACAAGCAGAATTACCGCATTTGGGTAAATGAGAATCCACGAGTGATTGTTGAAAAGCCGATGCATCTACAAAGAGTGACTGTTTGGTGCGGTTTATGGGCTGGCGGCGCCATCGGGCCGTACTTCTTCGAAAATGAGTTCGGCCAAGCAGTTACCGTGAATGGTGTTCGCTATCGCGAGATGATAACAGACTTCTTGTGGCCAGAAATTGAGGATATGGACCTGGACGATATGTGGTTCCAACAGGATGGTGCCACTTGCCACACAGCCAATGAAACAATGGCACTTTTGCGCGAGAAATTCAATGGCCGTGTTATCTCACGTCGTGGCAATGTTAATTGGCCGCCACGATCATGTGATTTGACACCGTTGGACTTCTTTTTTTGGGGATATTTAAAAGAAAAAGTGTATGTCAATAAGCCAAGAACAATTCAAGAGCTAAAGGATGAGATAATTCGGCACATTAACGACATTGAACCTCATTTATGTCTCAGAGTCATTGAAAATATGGACCATCGGATAGAGGTATGCCACCGAAGCCGTGGCGAGCATTTGGCCGATATTTTGTTTCACACATAATTGTCATAGATCCTTCTATCATAATAAAAGATATTAAGATAATTCTCTGAAAACTTTTTGTTTTATTTACAATTAACATCGTGCGTTTTGGTTGGACCACCTTTTATATATAAAAATATAAAATTTATTCCATATAATAGAAATGTATTAATAAATTATTAAATTACAATACATTTTTATCGAATTTTTTTCACGTACTCATATTAAAACATACAAAACTCAAGAAGCCATTAGGCATTAGCTCAATCCACCACCATACCATCACCATAAAATGACGAAGATTGCATTTCAATTTGGAACCTATAATACATTATACGATTGTTGTTCTAAAATTCGATGCCTAAAATGTGATAAAACGGTCATTATTAAGATATTGTGTTATATCGATTTTGTAAACTGACCCATAATTTTCTTTTCATTTTCAACACGCTTATAGGACTAAATGAGATATATATCATACTTTAAAGGCATAAGGACTAATTTAGTGTCCCTCGAGCTGTATAATATAAAAAAGTGAAACAGAAAATACAAAATATTGTCGCAAAAGAAACTGAAGACTATTGCGTCGAAGAGACGTTACAAGTGTTAAAAGTCAAATATTTTTTAACCATTCTTAGACTTTGAACAGTTCTAAAGATTTGTCTTCTATAAGTAGTTTTTCAACAGCCGAATCAATTCAGTACATTCTAGCGCAAGTATCCTTTGCTCGAAACTATTAATTCCAATTGTAGGCAGCTAATCTAACGAACTCTCGACACATTCATGCCACGATGTTACCTAAATCGATTCAATTCAGTAAATGAAAATATGTAATAGAGATTAGTCTGAACAACTTTGAAGAATGAAAAAATGCGTCGGCTTACTTTTTGCCGTTAATTAATCGTGAAAGTTATAATTAAACCGTTTTTGAATTTTAAAAAATTTTGAGTGTTCTGCTAACTTCACATGAAGTTAGCAAAAAATCTATCAAAAAAATTCTTTTGTTAAAAGTAATCATATAGGAAGTTGCCGATTTAACCGTAAATGAAGGACAGCTATGAATCTCGTTTGGAAATGGCTTTTACAGCTCAGTTTTCCTGCAGAAGTTTACCGTTCCCGTTCTCGTAATTAATGATGACGAATTTTCCGTGATAATTTTGCAAGTTCTTATTCTAATTTTTGGATTTTTCCCCTGGGAACTTAGCAGCATTAATCTCAAACAGCACTTAATCTCGTTTTAAAATGACTTATGTGGGTTAGTTTCCGTTCAGGAATTTACCGTTTGCGTCCTTGTAATTAATCGTGACATCTTCGAATTCGCCGAGTCACATTTTGCAATTTTTTTCAGATTTCTGGATTTTGTTCCCCGTAACTTAGCAGAACAGCTATTAATCTTAATTAATTATTTTGTGAAGATGTAAATTATCAATTTTCTTTCGTGTTTATATATTTTTTTTGTTACTTCCAGTTTTGAGTTATTTTACTAATATTGAAATTTTTTTTCAAATTTCGTTTATACCATTTGTTTACGGTTAAAAAGTGACAATTTCCTATATACATACTTACTTTTTTTAACAAAATAAAAAATTTTATATATGTTCTGCTAACTTCATGTGAAGTTAGCAGAACACACAAATTTTTTTAAAATTCAAAAACGAAATTATAACTTTCACGATTAATTAACAGCTAATCAACGGCAAGTAATAAGCCTATGCATTTTTCTATTTTTCAAAGTTGTTCTGTTAAGTTCACACTGATGTAATAGAGCTACATTGTCAGTGTCATAAAGATAGGATCTTCTTTAAATCATAATTGTGGATTTATTAGAACAGAATGAGTCCACATGAGCAAAACATTTCCTTGTTAGTATCAAATAAAACATCAATAATTGTATAAAATAAGTGACATTTTTGAAACTACATACAGATATCAGAAACTAATGCCGTGGATATTCTTCGTGATATTACGTTACTTTTTATTTAACATTAGCAGATTGGAATATTCAAACATTAAAGGACAACGTCAATGAAGAAAAATATATGAAAATCAATACCTACTTACAGTGCCATTCGCTGTTGGCGGTAATGTGTGGTTTTTAATAATACTGGACAATATCGGGATATTGTTTTGAGCTAACTTAAAATCCCAATCGTCTCCAAATTCGTCACCTGTCTGAACAGGTTCTTCTGGTTCCACTGTTATTATAACTGGCCCAGTTGCTAGTGGATGACCTAAAAACATAACCGCGTTATACAAGGCGTGTCTGAAAAATGATTTCTTTTTGTCGCAAAAATGAACGACTAGAGAATTCGGAATTAGACTTAAATGCTACAAGATTATATAATAACAATATGTATGGCTTTACAGTTAACATTACAAACTGACTTCTAACGAAAACTAACTAAAGTACACTTTTTTTTAATTTCTAGAGTACATCACAAGAACAATATTTAATTCTGTTGGGTAAGGTTCATGGGCATTCTAATAAATGTTTTATTTTACAAAATTTATAATGTTAGTTTGTTAAGGTTTTAGGAACTTATGTTACTTAACGTAGAGAGCTACAGTACTACTTAATAATCAGTTGCTGGCGAAAACACGACATTACTACATCATTGTTATTTCGTACCACTTACGTATCCGTATTGGGTACGTAACCCAATGGTATTGGGTACCCACATTGGGTAGGTATACCCAATGTTGAATTTCGTTTAATACTATTTTTAGTAACCAATATATTCGATAATTTATGAGAGATTGTCATTAATTACATGAGGTCGCCGTTACATAAAAGTATTTTCGTATTTGGACATAAATCGTGACATATTGAACTGTGCTATTGTCACGATATCTCAGCTAATTGGAGGAGTGCATAGTATGATTTTAAGATTACAGCAGTATTCATTTGTAGCAATACGTTATTATATAGAGTGGAGCATAGAAACGTGATGATTTTCAAAATGAAATAACGTTGAAAATATAAAACTTTTCTTTCAGCGTTTTCTATAATGGTGACTCTATACCATTTAATTTTTTTAAATAGAACGTCTGTGAGATGAGATCCGTTATTACGTACAGATTGTTCTAATAAATTATTCCTATTTCCCATTACTCTCTATATCATTGTGTGAAGAATCAAAGTAACCTCATCTTGATTCGTTGACGTAAATCTTATATATTTGAGGGTTGAAGAGAATACACATTACTGTTGAGATAACCCCATAACCAATAATTACCAAAACATCAGATCCCAAGAACGAGCATAAATTGTTCTGCAAAATTGAAACGATTATCAGGTCTAGATCGCTTAGATCCTGAACGACCACCATTTTATAGGGAACGTGAAAGTCTCCATGCAAAATTCTACGGAAGCTTCGACTTGAAATTTGCAAGACACAACCTTGTCTCCTGTATGAAAAGCGTGGAAGCATTTTCGATGGTCTCCGGAATTCACACTGTACCAACAGGACCAGGTGGCTTTCTTGTCAAAACAGAATCAGTCTACTGAAAACTATACGCCTATAACTTTATGACGTACTATACTGCCCAGTTCACAGCTCCATGTCGACTGAAACGGTATTAGGTGAGCTCTTCCCTGACTCACACTGTATATGATCAGTTCTCGCAGTTGCCGGTAAACAACTATTAAAAATCATCTGGTTACTATGCCCCACCCTATATGTTAGAGTATATCATCCAAATTTATCTCAGTAAAATACATTTTCATATTTTTCGCACTGAACAAACATAAGACCAAAATTGATTAATAACACAGAAACAGTAAAATATGTTTAAAGTACACGTAAGTGAAAGCTTTACATGTCATGTTCTTAATATTTCCATTTTTAATATGCTGACCAAATATATTATAGAGTCTTACTTCTACGTGTCTTGTTTCATGATATATATTCTTAGCAGTGGTTCTATTAGATCTCTAGCGAGTCTTGTTTATGCTGATATATATTAAAATTTGTTGTTAAATTCAACAAATTTCTATGCATTAACAGAAGTGATTCCAGTAGGTACAGGCATATTAGAGGTAGGACCTCTTTTTTTTCTATTTCTCTGCTAGTAGTATGAAACGACATACTTCTGTAACATAAGTGCCTTTTGAGCTGTGTTGAAGTTTTCTCTTAAACCTACCCCGTACGTCAAATGACCATGAACTAAGGAGAAATGAACTGTTCTCATGACACCATTATTTATAGGTGGCTACAGTTATTTCATAACAAATATATGTGTACTACGTGTGAGTTTAAAATAAAGACGGTAGACCAATTTAAATTATGATGCCTAGCAGCTTACATGTTCTGACTTTAGCGCCATTTTGTTAAATATAACGCTATGTTTTTAATTTTGCGCATGGTGCCAGGATACTTGTCGAAGCCAAATGTTCACTACTCATCTCCTCAGTTCTGTGAGATAGGAAACCGTATAATCAGAAATAAGTATACAGAAACTATCCTCAATAAGGACTAGTAAGTCGTTTATATAAATAAGGAAGACAATCGGATCTAAAACAGATCCTTGCGGTACATCTGCTTCATCTATATTTAATATTAAGATATCTATATTGATGCAATTAAAGGTCTTGATTAAATAGAGTTGCGTTATGACCTACAGAGTTGCATGTGTGTTAATATTATGATCAAATCCTTCAACGGTGTCATTTATTAGTGTTAATTAAGCTTTGATTAATGCTAATTAAGCCTAATTCTATTTACATATATTCACAGGTTGTAGAAAATAAAAAGATATTAATCAGGGTAATTCACCTCTGCATAACAGGGGGTAAGCATCGATATGTTAATATGTTTATTCCACTGAACGAACTATTAGAATTTTAAAAGCAATGTTGGCTGGTTGATACATTTTTTTATAAATTAATAAGCATATTTTTTTCTTGATTTACTTGTTAACTTAATATTTATTAAAGTACTTGTATCACTTTGCATGCGCATAATTGGACCACCATCCCATTCCAAATCTATAAATTTACATAGTGGAGAACGAGAATTCTATTTTGTAAAGAACTGATTTGATATTGAATTCGATTTTAAATTACCGAAACTGTTTTCCATCAGCCCAATATAAAATCATACCTATTCTCATGTACAGGGTTATAAAGATGTGAAAAATCTCGTCATATTCACCTGTCGACATCATTTACTTACGATAGATCAGATGATCAAAGTACATTCCTGTTACTAATTCATAATAATACTGAAATACTCTTATGAAATCTGACCCGTTAGGTTTACCGTCGCTATCTGATAGTGGTTCTGGTGGCGCGTAACTAACTACAAATGAAAACTAAAAGTTCGCTATTCCCTTCACACATAAGTTGATCATCTATAGATTCCAAGTTCCCACGAATAAAACTCTCTCTGCAAACATAGTAAATTACTGATAAGGTATTTTAAATTGTTCTGCGGGTTGGATCAAAAGCCGGGACGGGCCACATATGTGGCCCACAGGCCGGGCGTTGCCCATATATGATCTAGATTTTTTCTTCTTTCTAATATTTCCGTGTAACATTATCTCTGATTTGTCTCAGTTTTTCTCTTCGCTTCTCTTCTCTTGCTCTTATTTCCTGCATTCTTTGTAAATGACCTCAACATAATTGCCTACGTTATATACATTCTCTATACCTTGAATATCTAAATTATTTTCTTTTATTATCTAAATTCTTCTATATCTCATTTCCAGTGCTTGTACTTCGCTTCTTTCCCTCTTTGTTACCATCTATGTCTATATTAATATCAGTCAATATATGGATCTATATACATTGAATCTTTTAATACGTACTTCGTTTGTGTTTATATTTCCTATTTCTACGCTTAACTATTTCTGTACCTACTCTATATTGTTTCCATAAATATTTATATTGATTTCTTCCTGTTTTCCTATTAACACCGCCTTATTCATTTTCATCCCATATTGTTGTATTTCATCCCGTATTGCATGTACTAAGGCTTTTTTGCATCTCGTTGTTATATAATAATCATATCATCTGCAAATACTCCTTCTGATATTTCTATCTTCCTCATATTTTTATAACAAACCTCTACTCTCTTAATTTATGTTTATATTTCTTGACTATCTCCATTATATCCATGAATGTTATAAATAATGTTGGACTTAGAAATCCTCTCCCTCCCTCCTCTCTTAATCCATAATACATCTCAAATACTTTTGACGATATGTTGTTTCTCCATTAATGTTTCATTGTTCAGATGATTCTGATCATTTTATTGCCTCCTCTATTGTTTCTAATATATTTCCCATAGTTTTCCCGTAGTACCTTATTAAAATCATTCTCTCTCTAAGTTAATAAACCCTACAGAGTAGAAGATTTCTCAGTATTTTCTCTATAATTTGCACAACATCTTCATAATCGTGCTTAATAAGTCACTATTCCTCTGTAATTATTGCACTTCTCTGTCACTATTTTATATATTCGTATTGTAAGTGTATTTGTTTTTTCTTTTATATCTTATTACATATCTACAATAATAATTATGTTCCCTTTCATCCGATCTGTTTTATATCTGGGTATTTTATTGGGTTTTGCTGCTTTTCCATTTTTTTTTTATTTTTTAATTACATCTTACAATTATCCTATTGTTATAGACTCAGTTACTTCTTTGTCTTCATGTAGTGTTATTACTGTCTTCTTTCACTTGTCTCCTTCTGCCCCTAAATGTTCTTGGAAATATTCTCCATCTATCCATTATCTCCTCTTTTATCAGCAGCTTTCCCTGTTTCTTCTTTATTTGCTTTATATCGTAAGTATTATTCTTTCTGCATAAAATTTCTCCATTCTTTCCTCAAATTCTTTACAGGATTGTCCCTTTGCTTTTACCACTATGCTTCATATGTTTTATTTGTTCCTCTTTTAAGATACCCTTTCCACTTTTGTTTTTTACTTTTTATTGTTTTAATCTCTGTGACCCACCGTACTCTTTGCTTACCTATCTCTATTGTTTTCTTTTTTTTTTGTAAGTACCATATACCAGTTTCTAGTATTATTTCCTTGAATACGTTCCAAATTTTCTGTTTTAAATATTTCTTCATTATTTATCAATTTTAATGTTCCTAATTCCATATGATTTACAATTTAATAGGATTGATAAATTTAGGATTTACAACTACGACGAAGAAGGAGGACATTAAAATGGCTCTATAACATTTATATTTTTAAATTATCAGTAGTATATATTAAATAGATATAATGTACTTTTACATTAAAAAAACGACGCCTTTTCAATATATGTGGTATCCTATCCTATTATATTCAAGAAATTCATGCATCTACTGATAGAAGGTGATGTATAAAAATTTATCTATGAAAGCATATTATTTTTAAAATAATTAATATGAATTGCTTTGTTATGGTTACGAATATAATTAATGGAATTATAAACATTAAGACTCAACCTTAAAACGAATATTTAACGTTATGTATATATTTCTCATTAATATTCCGTAATATGTTAATACAGAATGGAAACTATTGTGGAATAAAACTATTTTTGGCGTTATTGTAGAGGCCTATGAAAAACAGTCGAAAAGATCGACTTTAATCTAAACGTTTTCTATACTACATTTTAAAAATGCAGTGTGATTCATAGAAATTGGACAATTGACAAAAAAGGAAGCAGTTGGATTCCTGCGAACTTAATAAGTGTGGTGATTTAAGAAACATTAGAAGGAATGTAAAATATTCATATATAATAATTATGAATTAGTTACTGTAGAGGATTGTAGAAATAATGAGAATTCATTCTCCTAGAATTAATTAGGAAATAGAGGAGTTTTATTTATATTTTTAAAATTATTATATCTTGTTTAATTAAAATTTTGACCAAATTGACAATGATAAACTTAAATTTACAATATTACTGTGGTTAAAAAAACATTATTTTCTTTGCGTTAACATGGTTTAGGACCAAATCAAAGGGAGTGATTCTCGTTGAGTCGACAATCAATTCAATCTCTAGCTTGACTTGTCACAAAATAGGAGTCATGTTGGTCGAGTCGACAGATCAGTCCGTGTTTACGACAAGACGCAATCTTAGACGCAAGAAGTTACTAGTCGGCCAGCCATCTCCAGCATCTACTTGAGAACCTGTCTGGTTTTGTCCTTACATTATAAGCAGATATATTTCAAAATTAAATATATGAAAATTACACTCAGGTACAAAATTGAGTCAATAAAAGATAACTTAGATTTTTTCTTATTTTTAAATAAATGTTAATAAAAAAAACCTAATAATATTGGTGGAAACTACATCTATTGTGCTTCACAAAATGAATATAGTATAAGCTGAAAACCTATTTTCATACAAAATAACATTCATAACATCAGGTTCGGTTTTGCACCACTTTGTCGAGTGTACCTATTAAATATGAATCTTAATATTTAATCCAAAGTCCTTTTGCCGTTTTAACAGCAATTAATTATCTCATACTTATGGTAAGCTTTTCACAATAGTTTGGTGGAATTTTCTCCCATTGTTCTTGCAAACGCTCCCATAGAACATGAAGATTTGGAGGGGGTGAGTCATAGTTATTCACAAGTCTATTTTTAAGATAAGATAAATTTTTGAATAGGGTTGGAATCGGTTCTTTGGGCTGCCCACTCTAATACTAAATTTTGCAGACTCAGCCATTCTTTTGCTAATTTAGATGTATATTTTGGGTTGTTGTCATGTTGGAATAATATTTCATTATCTGGATATGGAATATTTTCGACAGTTTCAATCAAATGCTCACTCAAAATGTATATATCTCCCGGTATATTTCTTTTTCATATTACTATCAATTTTGTGTATGGATCTAACTCCATAAGCTGTTAAGTAGCCCCAAACCTTGAGGTTGCCCGCACCGAGTTTCGCAGCTTTAATAAAATCTATCGCGTACTGTGATTCTCGCTGTCTTTTCCAGGTCCAACAGCGACCATCTGTAGTGTAACGATTAATTTTAGTCTCATCTGACCAGATCACCATCATCCAATCATCATCGGTCCAGTATTTATATCGTCTTACAAAGGACATTCTGGCTTTGGCATTCTTTTAGTAGTCAAAGGTTTCTTTCGTCTCTCAACAGCTCGAAATTGCAAGAAATGCGAGACTGTCCACTTACCCACTGACTTACCAGTATCTTGCCTTAAACCACTGTGGCCTCAGAAGCTGAAGATACCCTACCAGAAACTAAATATAGAGCCGCTTTTCTGATATTACGCACACACATGTTCATTGATCGACCTCCAACATTGTTTGCTATGGGAGAATTGTATTTATTTCTAATCCTTTGCACTGTTGATTGACTAATACCGAGTTTCTGAGCAATTTCTTGCGCCGACCTTCCTTCCCCAAGTAATTGTTTTGCAGTTTCCACAAAAGCCTTCAATATTGGTTTCATTATCGCCAAATCTTCATGTTCTATGGGAGCGTTTGCAGGAGCAATGAGATAAAATTCCACCAGACTATTGTGAAAAAGTATGAGGCAACGATTGATTGCTGTTAAAAAGGACTTTGAACTAAATATTAAGGTTCATATTTAATACACTCGACAAAGTAGTGCAAACCCGAACCAGTTGTTGTGAATGTTATTTGGTATGATAATAGGTTTTCAGCCCATACTGCATTTATTTGTGGAGGCAGCAATAACTGTAATTTCCACCAATATTAGGTTCTTTTATTAACAGTAACATTTATTTAAAACCACGAAAAAAATCTAAATTATCATTTATTGACTCAAGTGTATGTCATACGTATAAATGTAGAATATTTGATTCATTACAGTTTATTTTACTATTTATATAGTGTTTATTAAATATATTAAATATATATTATACTAAAATTTCACTTTCATAATGTCTCTGACTGAATACACTTGTTATTTTTCCACGCGCAACTATACTAGCGGAAAAGTAATGTAATCGTGTAAAGAAAAATAGAAAAAAAAATTTTTTGTTTATTTTTGGTTCTTCGGCCTAAAAACCAAAAAAAAATGGTTTTTAAAAAATTGTATCTGTGTGTGTGTCGTCGTCGTCGTCGTCGTCGTTGTCGTTGTCGTTGTCGTTGTCGTTGTCGTTGTCGTTGTCGTTGTCGTTGTCGTCGTCGTTATCGTCGTTGTCGTGGACATTAAAATTTCTTATTAGCACGATAACTCAACTAAATCATGTCAGATCGATCGGGTTTTGACTGATTCTGATCGGAGACATCTCCCAGATGACACTTATTGATTTTGAGGTGGATAGAATACACCCCACCCTGTCCATGCGTCTATTTGAGAATTTTTTTTGTTAGCACGATAACTCAACTAAATCTTGTCGGATCGATCAGGTTTTGACTAATTTTGATCGAGGACGTCTCCCAAATGACACCTATTGATTTTGAGCTGGATAGAATACACCCCACCCTGTCCATGGGTCATGAGAAAGCACGATGGTGGACTATTTGAGATTCTTTTTTGTTAATACAATAACTCAACTAAATCATGTCGGATCGATCGGATTTTGACTGATTCTGATTGGGAACGTCTCCCAGACAACACCTATTGATTTTGAGGTGGATAGGACACACCCCACCCTGTCCATGGGTCATGAGAAAGCACGACGGTGGACTATTTAACAATTTTTTTTTTGTTAACACGATAACTCAACCATATCATGTCGGATCGATCGGGTTTTGACTGATTCTGATCGGGACATCTCCCAGACGACACCTATTGATTTTGAGGTGGATAGAATACACTCTACCATGTTCATAGGTCATGATAAAGCACAATAGTGGACTATTTGAGAAATGTTTTTGTTAGCACGATCACTCAATTAAATCGTGTCGGATCGACCGGATTAGGGACGTCTACCAGACGACATCTATTGATTTTGAGGTGGATAGGACACACCCCACCCTGTTCATGGGTCAAGAGAAAGCACGATGGTGGAGTATTTGAAAAAAGTAAAACTGTCGCATAAAACACATATTCTGCATTTATGTGTTGATTTATTTTTTCTCATCCACTCAATTTCGAGATAGAGATGTTCTATGTGCGGAAAAGTCCGTTTTAAAACTGTTTATGCTTGAATAAATTAAATTTAAAATAGATATGGTGTAAATCTCAACACATCAGAAATAAACAGAAAACGGTCAAATATATCCATGTGGGTTTTTTGATATCATACATACAGCTGTAAAGCATTGAAGAACATAAATAGCATGAAATTAATATTATCACTGGTATTTTTAACTGTTAAGTAAATTATATTTTGCGGTTAAGTCCAAGTGAATAAAAATAAAGCCTTCAACCTCTAAATATTGAGTGCTAAGAATATTAAAATAAAAAGGAAAATGCATAGCTAAAGTTGGCGATAATACATATATCATACGATACATCAATATGATAAAAGTTAATTATTCATGTGGCATTGTGTTACAATAAAAGATATTGACTAACATAGTATGTTATTGGAAAAGTATTGAACGATCAAGAAATTCTTTATTCATTCAAAATCTTGACGAGGTTGAGATATTATTGCGGTTTAGGGCCAAATCAAAGGGAGCCGTTCTCATTGAGACAGCAGTCGATTGGACTGTCAGCTTGACTTCCTACAAAATGGGAGGTATGTTCGTCGAGTCGACACAATATCATCCCGTGTTTTTTAGTATATCTCAGATGCAAGAAGTTATCAGTCGTCAAGACGTCTCTACCGTCGACTTAACGAGAACCTGCATGGTTTTGCTCTTACATTATACATAGAAACATTTCAAGACAATATACGAAAATTATGTCGTACGTGTAAATGTAGAATATTTATATTCATTACTCTCATGAATCAATACTTATTATACAAAAAAGAAAACAGTTTTTAGTTGGTTATTGATTTTTATTTACTTTTTGTTCGTGGGAAATGAAATGTAAGCTTCACGTGAAAAAACACAACTAACTAAACTAAACACAAGATTATATATGAAACTGAAAATCAAATCACTAATCACTTAGGTGTCTCAGTCATCTATTATAACATTTGGTTTTAATATAAAAACTCTCCTCACAGCTTTAATATAAAAACAGCGATGCTAAAATCCTCAACTCTTCTTACTGAATTTCAATTATTAAAAAAAGTTATACACATGTTATTGCAAAATTATTCGACGATATATGGCGGTGGCGGCGACGGCGGTAGTCTGATAATGAACCGACCTTTTGTGGTTAAATTAATTTACATATTTACATATGGTGGTCCAACCATAATGCACGATGTTAATTGTGAGTCACACCTTAACGTCAAGTTTTTTGCCCAACTTAATTTGACATTTCTTTGTTTCAGTGTTTGACAAATTCAACCATGGAGAGGTACACAATTGAGCAGCGCGTTAAGATTGTTGTTTTACGAAAATGAGTGTTCAGATCAAAATGCATTTCCTGCACTTCGTGACTCTTTTGGTCAGCATAATCGACCAAATGTGTCCACAATCGGGAGAATTGTGCGCAAATTTCAGCAAACCGGATCTGTAGGAAATGTGAAAACACCTGTGCATGCTCGCCCAGTTCGTTCTGCGGAAAACATTGCTGTTGTTCGCGATAGTGTAGCAGAAGAGCCGTCAACCTCGACTCGTCGTCGTGCCCAACAATTGAACATCTCACGAACATCACTGATGCGAATTTTAAATAAAGATTTGAATTTACACGCTTACAAGGTTCAATTGACTCAAGAGCTGAAGCCTACTGACCATTTCAAGCGTCGTCAATACGCCGAATGGTTGGTTGAACAGACAGAAGTGAATGGTGACTTTACAAAGAAAATCATCTTCAGCGACGAGGCACGCTTTCACCTCAGTGGATTCGTTAACAAGCAGAATTGCCGCATTTGGGCAAATGGGAATCCACGAGTGATTGTTGAAAAGCCGATGCATCCACAAAGAGTGACTGTTTGGTGCGGTTTATGGGCTGGCGGCGTCATCGGGCCGTACTTCTTCGAAAATGAGGTCGGCCAAGCAGTTACCGCGAATGGTGTTCGCTATCGCGAGATGATAACGGATTTCTTGTGGCCAGAAATTGAGGATATGGACCTGGACGATATGTGGTTCCAACAGGATGGTGGCACTTGCCACACAGCCAACGAAACAATGGCACTTTTGCGCGAGAAATTCAATGGCCGTGTTATCTCACGTCGTGGCGATGTTAATTGGCGGCCACGATCATGTGATTTGACGCCGTTGGACTTATTTCTTTGGGGATATTTAAAAGAAAAAGTGTACGTCAATAAGCCAAGAACAAGTCAAGAGCTAAAGGATGAGATAATTCGGCACATTAACGACATTGAACCTCAATTATGTCTCAGAGTCATTAAAAATATGGACCATCGGATAAAGGTATGCCACCGATGCCGTGGTGAGTATTTGGCCTATATTTTGTTTCACACATAATTGTCATAGATCCTTCTATCGTAATAAAAAATATTAAGATAATTCTCTGAAAACTTTTTGTTTTATTTACAATTAACATCGTGCGTTTTGGTTGGACCACCTTTTATTATACTTCTTGCAAGATTTTCTTTTTTCAATATTTTGAAGAAAACGTAATAAAAACATTGAAAAGGTGTAAAAAAATACAATGATGTGATAAATAAGGATAATATTTATTATATAACTTTTAATAATATTTGCTATTACTTAATATACAAAATGAGTAAACAAATCGCAATAATTGCGCCGTCTCCTCGCTCATATCGAAAACACCTCCAGAGCATGCCTATAGAGGCTTCGGATCAAAAAACAAAAGTTACCACGTTGTTCGCAAGGGTCGATTTACTGTATCGATTCAGTCAAAATTCCAAAATTCGAATGAAAAGCATTTCGCACATCGACCTAGAAATTTCGTGACACACACGAAAACAGTCGTTTAGTAAATATAGACGAGTAAGCAAATCGCAATAATATTGCGCCGCCCCCTTGTCCATATAGAACACACCTCCGCAGCATGCCTCTAGAGGCTTCGGATCAAAAAACAAAAGTTACCACGTTGGTCGCAAGGGTCGATTTACTATATTACCTTTGTCAAAATGCCGAAATTCGAACGAAAAGCACTTCGTACATCGACCTAAAAATTTCGTGACACACACGGAAACAGCCGTTTAGTAAATATAGATTTTCTAATACTTAGTATATAATATTACAAAGAATTAAGTGCCTGAATTGAAGCTATTCTTAGGATGTTGTGTTCGATAAAATAGGGTATTTATTTTATACAATTCTTGAGCATTTGAACTCAGACCGCGATAGACATTGATTCGACAGTATGTGAACGTCATCTACCTGCACGCCTCTACCAATTTTCTACATGTATGCTTATGCCAATCTGTTACAAACGCTCCTCTAATATTCTCAGAGCGCCAGGAATAGTCTGGTATAATTACACTGATGATTTCTAATAAGGATGAAATCGCGATATGCAGATACGGGGCGGGCTGGTGTTCTCAACTGAGAATCAATTAGATAGCATTCCTTTTAAATTATGCCTCTTGTTCAATTATGCATTAAGATGGTAACATAGTTCATTTTTGCGATTAAATAACCGTTCTACATGTTAACGTCATGAAACCCAATGTATTGATTAAACACAGTGCCGTGTATACGATTGAGAGACAGCCTTAAGATTGATCCTTGAGACGCTATAGGATATAAGAAACATCATAGAGAAAAGCCTTTTTCTAATCAAGCTAGCAATGACTAGTTAATGTCAGAGTTCTCTTGTTAAATTTTAATGTTAAATGTTAATTTCTAAAGTATTACACCATATTCTAAAATTGGCCAAAACAATACTTTAGTCTTTAAATATAGTAGGAATTTAGTTCAGGTACAGTATGCATTCAGCTCAGTATCTTTGATTTGACGTCCAAAGTTGATGGTAATCTAGCGCATTTTCCTACAGATATGTCCATACCTATATTCTATTCTACCATATCATCATACAATAGTTTGGGATCTAAAAACGAGGCCTAGTACTGTCAATGTATATGTCAGCGTATAATGGCATTATATTCTTGAATTTGAGTCCCTATGGGGAGAATTGGACCCCTCCCTGATCATAGGTGTTTGTTTTATTATATATCGACAATATAGCCGCTGAAATCTTCAGCATCCTCTGAACCGAATTGATATATATATCAATGCAATGAAACACTTTTGTATCTCCTGTCTTCACGATAACGTTATACTTGATGTCAGGCACTATATCTACAGTGGCTGTAAAATTACTTAGAAAATATGGTAAGTATTCGGTATTTCCTGGCCGGAAAGAGGATGATTGACTAATTTGTAGTCTCTTATAGAATCTGTGCGTCATATGTCGAGAGCATCCGACTGAGAATAGTTTTGATGTCGTTATTATATGCTGGGGTTGAAGTCCCAAACGAGAGCGTTTAGTATGTCGCCCTGAGCACAAATGTGGTTCTTCCCGCCTCCAAGTGTAACCGTCCCTTCCGAAACTCATTATTTAGGGGAAGGACGTCTGTGTGTATCATTTTTTGTTTCTTTTTCGCATATGCACCACCATAAAGTAAAAATGAATGGGCCACATATACGCGCAATTTTATCTATTTAAAGATGAATATCACTAAGTCTTTTGATAAAAAAAGAAGGCCTGAGGATTTCCTTACATACAATACCACCAACCTATTTACGTATATAGTATATAAGATTTTCATTATAAAGTTATGAATTCTATCGGAAATTCGGATACAAATTAAGTTTGTTTATAATATCCAAGTCAACCTTGAACTCGGATAATTAGCATTTGAAAATTATATTTTAGAGGTAATTAATGGAATATTCCCATGCTTCCATTTAATGGAATATATTATTATAATCCTTTCCTCTTATACCATACTACATACATACGATGACGCTACATATTCCTACTAAGTTCACCTTAAACCAAGACATACTGCTGCCTCGGTTTAAGGCCTTGGGTTAATGCCCACTTAAATGTATTTTTGAAACTACTATATCTTTCGTATATTTACTATTTTTTTTCACCATTATAATAACAGTTAAATTATACAGCGTATACTATATACCTTTGTATGAAGATACTATGTAATATATAAATATGTAATAATACATATGGCTGTCAGCAAAATATTTTCTATGTAGTTGGATTTGAAACTTGCTCTACTTGTAGAAAATATATATTTTTAAAAACAATTGTTTGGTAAAAAAAAACACCCTCAGCCTCGAATGTAAAATACCGAGACAAGTGTTTACCTAAATTATACATATATTATATAAAATAACTTGTCCAGCATGGAGATAAACAAATCAGTTCTTTGCATTTTGTAGAACATCCATTAACATTTACAGAATCCTCTTAATGTTTACATTTTGAATATACATATTTGTTAATACTCTCAGCAATTGTCATTTAGTCATTAAATCAGAGATATTTTATGCATATCATTGATAAGACATTTTACCTACTATCCCTTTTTTATATAAGGTATGAAAAAGATATCACCTCATCTTACTTTATATGTACAAAAAAACTTAAGGTTAAGATGTGCCTGGCGTTTTATTAAATAGTCGTTAAAAGATCTACACTTGGTGAAGATGAGCGTGAAATACGGTAGTGATTTTTCTTTGTTCAATTCGATTAAAGTTCTATTTTAATTAAATCGAGAATATTCGCAGTGTAAATATATAGTGGGTGTGCATAAACAATTTGGTGGACATATTAAGTGATTTGTGTGTGATGGAAACTGATCTAGACGACTGGCATTAGGGAAGGAGTTAAATAGGTAAGTTAAATATTTAAGTACTTTAGTTTTAATTAAAATATAAAATAGTTTTTGAAGAAATAATTAGCAATCAAACAGATTATTCTTTTTCAAATTGGAGATGATACATACATATATCGCCACTTAAATTGTGTGTACAATTTCATGTAGAATAAATATAATGACTTTTTTTGTCAATAAAAAGTCATAACTGACTTTGTTGTCAGTACAAAAATACTTTGATTTAGTTAGATATAATACCAATATATGAATAAAAAAGCAATTTACTTTTTTATTCATATAAAAGCAAGCTTTTATTATAGAAAATAATAAGTTGTATTAGTAACATTTTATTGTCTACAAAGTAATTATATACAGATGTAATTGTTAATTAAGTAAAAATATGCGTTTCTTTGCAGGTAGGTTCCGAACGAGTTGGACACCGTTTTTCGTACAAGGTAAGATTTTTTCTATAATAGCTAGCGTAACACAATAATAGGTAATAGAGAAGTACACAGAAAAACTACTGTACCTACAGTAATCGACGTAATCTTTGTCAATTCAATTTCTATCTGCTAGGCATGAATATGAAATAAAGTACAGCTTATATTTAATGGATGTGGGTTGTGACCTCTATAAGAGTAGTTTTAGCAGTTTCCCGAATTACGTTAGTAATTCAATTGCTCTACGATAAGTTTGTTTAAAAATATATGAATAAATATGAAAAACACAAGAAAAGTATAATTATGTACATATAAGTTATTGAATATGACCGATCTGTCTAGTTCTAATCTATTCTGATATATTGCAACCGACTTTGTTCTTACTACAAATTACTTAAATACTATAAGGGGCGTATATATAAGCTAAGGTTATAATAAATTAATAGCCTTTCATTTTCATAGGTACATATATTGTAATAGAATATGATCAAGTATAGTATTTTTGTTAGGGAAGTTATTTATTGTTGATCGCTCGAAATAGGCAATAAAAACGAAGGTGATAGTAATAGAGTCCCTATCTGACGGTTTCCAATATTGAATACATTATCTTTACAATCTGCTTACGTGGTTCTGAGAATATCTTCAAAGTCTGCTGTTTTTTAGAGCATTCATTTTACACAAATGAAAACTCTGCAATAGTGTTGAACCAGAGAGAGCGGTATATGATCTACATTAAATACAAATTATGTGTTATTAATATGACATTCATAATTATTAATATATTAATAATTTTAAAATAACGGTATTTCTGTAGCACTTAGTACTTCTGCAATTGTATTAAGGTTCTACATTTTGGGATCCATCGGATATATATTACAGGTATATACTACCTATATAATTATATTTTAAAAAGTATATTATATAATAAATATTAACCTCATTTATCACATCATTGTATCTTTTCCAGTTTTTCTATATTTCCATTCCATTTTTTTTTCGAAAGATTATTGATTCATAAAATACCAATATTAATTTCAATCTAATACCATAAACGTTTTTAAATAACATAACCGCATCAATATATCTCATTATAATACAAAACACCTATTAAAAAAATAGGCATTTAATAATTTAAATATAAATCAGTTACAGTTTAAATTTAGAAATTGGGGCGTCATACTTACAGGGTGGTTGTAAGTATGACACTGTTAATATACAGGGTGGTATTTTTAAACTTACACAGAATTTGTCTGTGTGAGTTTAAAATACCACCCTGTATATGAGTATTAACAGATATTTTAATGATTCTTATTACAAAACTAATATTACGTAAAGATTACGGCTCGTATCTACTTGGCATTATTATTCAATAGGCAATCTTGAAAAAGGAAAATCTTGCAAACAATATACATGTAAATTAATTTAACAATAATACTTCCATTATAAGCCTACCCATGACGCATATTATGGACTTTAATCAAAATGTACTAATCATACATATAATAATAAAAGTAGCCAACCAATATATAATGATAATTTGGTCAACATTTTCTTAATCGACCGGTATAATTCTACGCTAAATTTTTAAATTTAAATGAGTCATAAGAAATAAATGTCGAGAAGACTCTCGACATTTTAAGGACGTGCCTCCAGAAGGTGAATAGTGGGGGGAGGCCAAGCTCCGGTATTCTATACCTACTGTTCAATTCTAAAAATATTTAGAAGTTAAGAAACATATGATATTGAAAAATTATTGATTACGAAATTTTTCATTCAGTCTTCATCAAATTGACAGTAAAAAATTGAAATGCGTTATGCGCGTTACATTCATTATCATCATAGTTGAAAAAGCATCGTTTTCTTATCATTAAAAAGTTTTACACTACAATACAGAAGCATTTCAGAAAGAAATACGAAAATTATGTCGTACATATATATTTCATACAATATTTTAACGATTGTCCTTAGGAATCAATATTTTACATAAAAAACAAGTAGTTTTAATTATTAATTGATTGCTAGTTCACTATTTATATATCTAATTATTCTTTGTCGAGTCTGAAATAAGTCATTTTGACGTGAGACATTAAAAGTTCATCGAAACTGGGACATCGAAGATAATACATGCAATTAGTAAAAAAAAGATAGAATAACCTAAGTAACATTTTTCTGTTGTTTAACATTTTGTGTCAATATACAACCTCAAAAAATATAAAATCATTCCTATTTACATTCACTAACTACTCAATAATTAAATATTTAGCTACGAGTATTAATATCCTAAACTTTTCTTACTGGACTAAAAAATAATAGAAATAGCAATGTAAACATCAATATGTTCTAATAAAGAATGCTAATCATATATAATTTCTATGGATATTAAATTATTATTATTATTTCAAAGCAAATCTCCACAAAATTCCCTTCTATAATTTACGTCGCCTTCAGTTAATGACTGGCATTAACGAAATTTATTTTACGAGTTTGTCTTTCATACATACCACTGGTTTGTGAGAACTTAGTTTTATAACGCTTATTAACTTTATTGAAATAAACGGTAGCGTTCTTCTATTTTTCACATGCAGTAGCCCGCACCTACGGGTTGAGAAAATGCCTTAAACTATAAAAGTATAACGATTAATAAAAAACCCAGAAAATATCAGAGAAAGCAACAAAAGATATCTCTGCAAAAAGTGGTAAACAACAAACTATAAAAAATGGCAATCCGGCCCCTACATAACCTGTATTGAATCAGAGTTAATCCAGAACCGTATTTTAATTTTAAATTTCTGCCCCATATTAGAATATCAAATTCAAAATGGAAATAGTCAAGGGATATTTCAGGGGGTGTGCAAATTGAGGAAGATACATAAAAATGCAAATTGAGAAGCTACATAACTAAAATACTTAGTTACGTAGCTTCGTTTCATCACAATCTTCGTTCGTGCTTATAACCTTCATTCTGTATATGAACACTGGATATAAACATTATAAGAAAGAAAATAATTCTGACGAAAATCAGCTACGTAACTACAATTACTCTATTGAAAAGTAATGTATTCAATAAGCTTTTTACATTATCTTTTAAATCGTTACCAAATGTCAAATAATTCTATTTAAACCCCACTTCTTGACAGTTTTGAATTTTTTAAATATTCTTTCTGAGTGCAATGATGTCATCGATGTTTTTATAATTATAACTTTTTGTTAAAGTCAAGAGTAATAATTTTACGATTTTTTTTATTTTGTCATTATAAAAGTTCAAAAAAAGTAAGTTCTACTTTTTTATTGGTAAAAGTTATATTTTAAATATAACTATATATAACCAAATAAAATCTTCACAGCTTAGTCTACTGCAAATTTATTTTTCTCCTGATGTTGAGAGCATCTCTAATTTTAAAATGATCTCTTTAGCTACGTACCAGCTACAATCATGGCAGTAATTTTATCTTTGACAAAGAAATATCCTTAAAATGGGGAAAACTATCTAATTAAAAATTGATAATACAAATGGCTATTGATATTTTCGATTGTAATATGTAACATTTTGACAATGGCACAGGATTTTGCCTCATTTGAGAAAAAGGAACAACAATCACTGAGGTATCAAAAATGGTCTTGATCAAAGTCTTGGTCTTGAAATGAAAAACGTCCGTCTTCCATAGCTTATTCCTTTTTAAATAATCCAATGAAAGTTTGTCATGTTCGTACCATCATAAATAACGTGTAAATGTATTCCTAATGCTAGATATACAATAATAATTGAACGGCAAATTTGGAAATTCATAATGAAAGTTTAACCTCTTTATTTACAAGAAAATTCAAATTAAAGAGTTATAAATTCCTCCTGCCTTGTTTAATGCAGGAATCTTTATCATACCACCAAAATTATTTTGCAGTATTTCAAGCATTATAGTTCCAAAAACTTTAACAATCCCTTATTCCAATTTTTGCCAGTTAACTACAGTACCTTAAAAACATTTTTTTTGAGTAAGCGAACATAGAATAGTCCATAGTGGTCAAACGCAAAGACCTCGGTAGAAACTCAACTTATGTATGCAAACACATTATATCAACCGATATCAACTTGAAAATATTCAAAGCCGTTTCTTAAAGTATCTGTCATTTCGCATTGACAATTATTATCTAGTAAGAGGTTACGATCATGCTCTGCTTCTACAAAGATTTGATATCCAGTCATTGAACAGTTTCCATAATAGTATAGATGTATCCGCATTACTAAGCATCGCATACCTATATTAGGCTCTTGAGAAGAAAATATGTATATTTTATTACCAGAATGCAAGAATTAACATGCTACTCGTATTAAAATTGCTAGTGTTTTTCACAAGGTTTTAATGTAATATCTAGCACTAGTGATTTGAACAATTGTACTGATAATGGGTTACCATGGAAACAAACTTTTCTGTTCTGTAAATTATATGCTACTGAAATATTCCATTGTTTATTTATGTTAAAGTTATTTAGAAGTTGCCACTTTGTTATTTATTTTTTAGTTATAAACCTGTACACATATATATGCATTTATTTGTACTTTTATCCTATAAATGGATTTTTTCTATTAGGCAATAAAGGCGTTACTATTATTATCATTATTAATTAGATAAAATTTTGTTTTTAACAAATAATGTGCCCATCATTTTCATATAAATAAATCAATTACTATTATTAGTAATACTAGAATTAATTTTATTTAATAGTTCTACATTTGAATTAATTTCCCAATTATTTATTTTCTTAAATTGACATAGCTGGAAGAATATATTTATTTCTCAAGATAACGATTAAAAAATACTAGTGTTAATAACATTTTGAAATCTCTTCTAATAGATCTTCTTGTTGCCGAATTTGACGACACAGTTGATGTAACTTTCGTAGATGTTACGGGTAAAGTACTCTAGAAGGTGTGTTTAAAAAATACCGTATACTCCCTACCAACTTCTATTAAAGACAGGATACGCATACCTAATCATTATTCGTTAACTTAAAAATGCGAAGAGAATACAAATCGTCTGTTTTTACCAAGAGTAATAATGAACTTTTCCAGTACGTACATACTCATTACAAATTATTGCATTAAACTAATCACGGTAGTATTCAATATAGTTTCGTATAAAAACAAAAACAATGAAACGCACTTACCTTGAATAGTAATAAAGTTGCAAAACCAACATGTTGCTAATAGGAAGAACTTATTTATCATAGTCACCTGCAAAAGAGAAATTAATTAATTACCCGTTAACTAATACCTATTTCAATTTCAAAATAAAAGTTGAAAATGAAATCTAAACGATATTAATTCCTATAATGTGGGTAAAAAGTTATACGTTAAAAGTGTTGTACCAGAAAATACATAAATACTCAGATAGGCAGAGCTTTGTACCTACAATACAAAATTAAATCAAAATATGATTGCTCGTTGTAATGAATATTTCACACAGTGTATATGTGAAAAAGTCTTGCTAAATAAACAAAAACTATTGTTCTTGTTTATCTTTTACTGAAAAATACGCTTTTTTCCACTATATACAGGAAGCACAAGCTATATTCCTCGTAAAACGTACGCATGTCAATAAATCTTAAGTTCCACGGACAAATTTTATTATAAACATTTTATTCTGCATACAACAATACAATCTGCATACAACTGAAATGTAACAATATACACAATATTTTTAACATGAACTCTGAATGAAATAATAGAGGGAATTAAGATCGGGAGACACTAGTGGCAATTCTAAATTTAAAACTAAGTTATCTGAAAGAAATGAAATATGTGATTGAAAATGAACATTCTTTGAGTCTATCGCCTATAATTATATACAAGCGATATCGAAATCACTACTCACTAAAATAGTGGGTTACAATTGAACTATATTATTTATGACTAAGGGCAATTTATCTACTACATAACTAGATACGTTTGAATATGAAGTAGGATATGTTCATAAAAAATATGAGACAAGCTAAAATTGTGATCTTTATTTAATATGTTAAAGAAAATATTTAAATATATAAGCCAACACTACAATATATATTACAGGTCTAACTAGCTTATATTATAGTATAAGTTCAAACTTCTATCTTAATGGTTTAAAAATTGTTTGCTTTATTTTGTGAGAATATATTTTATTTATTTCATAATTTCTCAAGATAATTATCCCCTTTAACTTATTCCTTTTAAGGACATCGAACACGAGAACTAAATTTCATGATTTCAACTTTATTTAAAATGATCAGTGCAGTAATCGATGACTAATTGAAATAAAATATATGTAATAAAAATTATACCGGTGCGGCGGGTCTACTACTTTTGAAGTGAACATAAACATAATGTAGCATTATGGCCATCTACCTGGGTAGCCCCTGTGTGTAGGATATGTAGTACCATTTTAGTTGCTTCTGGCTCCATATACAAACTTCCTCCGTTTTTGTTTGTCTTGTGCTATGTTTCTTGCTTCCTGTATTGTAATTTCTCTATCTAACACCAACGAAGTCCTCCTCTTGATCTTTTTCTCTGTCGTTTTGCTTTCCAAATGTTGTGTCTATTTTCATATAGCGTGCAGATATGTCCCAGTTGATTTCATTTTATTGTTTTTAGTGCCGATTCTACTTGTTCCTTGATATAATCATTTTTTATTCTATCCGTTTTTATTACTTCCATAACTCTCCTCAAATATGTCATTTCAGTGCTCTGTATTTTAATTTTCAAATTTCTCGTTAGGACCCAAACTGCCAAAAATTAAAGTTGGTACAAATACTGATTTGTAAATATTCATTTAACATTAGTAGATACTCCCATTTTCCCAATTAATGAATTCTGAATGCTATAGTAATTTTTTACAGCAGTCTCAATTCCTTCCTTCCATGAGTCAATATTTCTTACAAGACCTCTTTAATTTTTTTTTCACATGCTATTAACTCATCTGCGCAATCTTTGAGCCATACAGGTTTGAGATTTTTATATCCCATATACATTGTTGTTGTTTCTCTTTCTGATTATTTCGTTATAGTTCGAGTTTCGTTATATACTCGTAGCACAACATACCATGGTTTGTTTTTATGGCTAGGCTCAGGTAGACTGTTCCGTTTATCGGCAAGATAAACAAGAAAGATAAATAAGAAAGTTTCTTATTTGGCAAATAGCGATGAAATGAATAGTATATCATTCACAACAAAATTGGGTTTAGGACATCCCCTTGTCGTAGTCCTTCATTTATCTTGAAGTCCAGAGACTCCAGGTTATCTATTCTGATGTAGTTTTTGTTATATTTTTGTTGATGTTGATTTTATGAGTATATTAATTAATTCAAAATCACTTCAGGGGTCGTCACGAATGATGGGACACTTTAGAGAAATTTTGTCTGTATTCACCAAAAGTATATTTAACTCTAATTTGCCTATATCATTATTGCCTATATTTCAGAGAAACGCACATTCTTCGTCTACGGTATTTATTTTCCATATTTCATTAGTTGTACAATTCGATAACACTACCTGAGGGAGATGTAACTTATCCAGCTCTATACTACAATATTATGTTGTCATATCGACTAATAATTTTTAAAATATTTAACATTATTGAAGCTCCTTGATGCACAACCTTGAGATTACATTTTTTTCATGTATTTAACCGCACATCAATATCTGGAAGCAATATGCGTCAACTATTTGTTTATACTTTACACAGCAGATGTAGAAAGTATATGTTATAATTATTAGAAATTTTAAATAATTATCACCATTATGATAAGTCGCGGTTTAACTTATGTCGGCTAAGTTAAGTTTATTTAAAGAGAAAATATATTTAAATATTTATATAAATGGCGGCAGTGAAACTACACATGCACTTTTATAATGTTATTTAACGGATAATACAGAAGTTTAAATATACAGTGAAAAGTAATGTATAAATTTGATAAAATTGGTACTTATGTTTTTGTTTTGAAAATCACTCAGATATGTCAATAGATGTATTTGAAATGCCACTTTGTCACACAGCTTTCATTTTTTTCGTCGTATTTTTAAAAGTTATGACGGCATATTTTTTAATGTAAAGCCCCATTTTTAATTACGCCATTATTGGATAATTGAAATAATTGAAATAACTCTTCTTTCTATGTAAGGTAAAATAAGGAATTGATTACATAAGATTTTTTTAGTAATAATTCGATAAAGCAAATGAAAGTTTTATGATTGTCGACATTTAAAACAAGAAAATTAATTTACACTAAATGTTCAAAATGTATTCCATTCACAGCTTGGAAATATCCAAGACGGTGAATAAATTGTGAAGTATAAACCAAAGAATTAGTAAAATACCACCTGTTAATAATTGTGTTTGAATGTGTGATTGTATGTGAAAAAATTTTTTTCCACCATAAAAATTTCCAAAACGCCCAAATTTCTTTGTTAGAGAAAAAGTCATTTATAGAATTCTCACGGAACGTTCTCTAATATCTAGAAAATAAGGAGTTAATTTCCAAGTAAAAATATGGTTCTGCAGCAAAAACTGTCACACAATGGGAGCCCTACGAGTCCTGACATTATCATGTGGAAGAAAGTTTTCGTTGCCGATGTTTTTCTGTGTTCTAAAATCAAAAATGAAATCAAATCAATGAAATACTGGAAATACTGAAGTTATTTTATGCTTTTGCTTCGTCGTACATACATGCTATATAGAATCCTCTCTTATTATTAGATTAAGACTTAGAATAGTATTGTACATTATAATATTATACCAGGGCATTCACATGCAGGATGTTATGTCTAGAAGAGAGTAGGTATACCAAAGTCAGTTCGGTTATCAGGTAATTAAATCCTTTCGCGCTTTATCTCAAAACTACATTGTATTTTATCACATTTATTGCAACTCGCAAAACTTAAAGAAAAACACTTCTTAGAACATTCCTACCGCCTCAGCAACACACATGTTTTAAATAGAGAAACGTCTAATTATTCCTTAGTAATCCTCAGATATTCGTCAAGTAACTCCAGTACCCCGGTAACTCTCAACTAGTCAGCAAGTAAGCATCAAATAATCGTCGAATAAGTTTCAAGTTTAAAAGTATAAAAAGAGGTTACTCCTTTTTGACATAAGTATGTGTTCAAAATCGTAAATTGAAAATAAATAGTTTTTAAAAAGTTAAATTAACAAAAAGTGATATAAAATACATATGCCAGTATGTAACAGGAACAAAATCCATCATAGCCATTAACAGCGTTCATATTTTATAATTATTTCAGTAGAATTTCTGAGCACAATTCGATGATACATTGGGGTCTCTTATATAGTCCATATGTTACCGGCAAAGTATAAAATTCCGGTATTCTATACAATGACTAACGAATTCAGGCAATGTATGAAATCTATTTAAAATTCAAATA
The DNA here is from genome assembly GCA_037954035.1 of Rosalia funebris. NCBI lineage: Eukaryota > Metazoa > Arthropoda > Insecta > Coleoptera > Cerambycidae > Rosalia > Rosalia funebris. Next base: position 26,993,609 of record JAZFAV010000009.1, on the reverse strand, counting down.
GATTTATATAGTTTACCTAGTCATTTCATAGAATGCCTGGGAATTCTATAGAATGCTTATATAATATTAGAAAAGGTGTTAAATAAAGAAATATTAAACTTTAAATGAAACTTTTATTGGAAATAAAGAAATATTTGCTTAAGACACTTAACAGGAACTGATCAAACATTGAACATTTATTTCATAAAGTCCATAGGAACATATTTTTCTATTTATTTTTGCAAGGTAAACTTGAGTGACATTTACTAGAACAAAGTGTTTTCTTCTTAACACTTCATTGTTCCACAGTTCTTTTTGCAACCGCACTTGACGAATCCTTGAACTATTCCGGTAGACTGCAAAGTTGTAATTGAACATAATGTAATTTCGTTATCGGTAATATCATTAATGTCCAAGAATCCTTTCTGATAAACTGTAAACTGGGATCTAGAATAGAGCGATTTAATAACTCCTTGCTTAGTACCGAGCTGGTATAGTCCATCGACTGTTTTATTAATAACAATAGCTAGAATATTTCGATCATCACCACGTCCCTTGTCAACTTAGGGTACTGGAATTCTTACAGTTTTACCAACAGATACCGATGGAAATTTTTTGTCACTACGTTTCAACGTCCCTTCTGCTTGTTCTTTTAAGTTTTCTACTGCAGAATGCCGATTTTCGGTTGTTACTATATTTCTGAAGCATAAAGGATATAGTACTGAAGACTCACAACCCTCATCAATGTTTCAAGTCCACTACAAATGGGATGAATAGTTTGTTTGCACCCTCTGCAAATCTGAGATCTATTTGTCTCCTTGAAACATACACAACATAAACTATTTGATGGCTCATTAGTTATATTCCCTGAAACTGAAGGTTGATCAAGTGACTCAATCGTTTTGGAGGTTACATTCTGAGAGGGTTGTCTTTGTGCATTAATTACCTTGACCAATATTGTTATTCATAACACTCTCCAAATCATCCTCAGTTTCAATAGAATGCGCAGCTTTATTTGGTAATGTTATACCTAGTTTTTTACCTTACATCGAAAAAGAGCCTCATGAAGTGTTCGCTTGATTCTGGAATGAAAAACTCTATTTTTCATGAGCTGTACAAATCTTAAACCTTCACTCCAATGTCCATTGTTATTATTTTGCATCCATGTAATCAACATGTTATCGACATCTTAGTTGGTCCTCTCAACACTACCTTGGTTCTGAGAGTGCCTTGGCTTGCCATGCTCAATAGCCAATGAAGGCCAGTACCGTTTCAAATTATAAATAATCTGATTCATAAATCCCTACCATTATCAGATTGGAGTATAGCAGGGTAGGGTATAATTAGGGTAAAAATATCTAATAGGACGTAAGCCACTTCTTCTGCCCGTTTCGATTTAAGCCCTCTCAATACAACGAATTTGGTTAAATGATCTTGATATACTAATAAAAGTTTATATTCTCCATCTGGGTGAGACTGAAAGTCAATCAAGTCTACTTGACAACGAGAATTAAACTCCGAAGAAATTATAGGCCTCACAACAATATATTGTCACAATATATTCAACAATATATACAAGTCAACAATATATTCTATACTAGAAGGTTCACCAATGTTCTTTATCTAGAAACGCCTGGAGAGACGTTCCACTGCCTATATAAGAATTGTGTCGCCCGGCCAGCAGTTAGTTGAATTTGGACCGCGATAGTGAGCGATATACAGTGCGAAAATGATATACTGTGCGAAAATTAGTTTATAAAGTTAAAGAGAAAGAAAGTTAGTTAGTTAGTTTGACTTGTGAATAGTTAAGTTGTAAATAAGTGTTCAAGAAATAAAGAACTTTCTAGTAAATTCGTTACAATATTTTGTAACACCTTTTTGTTTTTGTTGACATTCACAAAATTGAATGTACAGCCCTATATTATGCTTATTTCACACATTGCCAGTTATTCAATCGGCACTCCATATAATGCCTAGGAAATGTATATAATATAATGTATTTTATACAATGCCTGATGATTTTAAGAATTATATATAATACCTAGGAATTCTATACAATATCGGATTACATACTTACCGGTAACATATACACTGTTTAACTCATCAGAGCGTGGAGCGAATAAGATCAGATAACTGATCCTGTCCTGAAGTATTTCATTTAAGCAACCGGAACATTTGGGGTAGATGTAAGTATTCTCGTCATAATATCTTATGAATGGCCCTAACTAAAGAGAAATCAAGGGACTGTGGTGACTGTGAAAGAAGATTGACTTAAAAATTGGGCGTGCTTAGGTAAACGATAGATATTAAAGGGAGAGAGTAACATTTTGAGAAATAGAAGATGGTGCGTTCATGTGTCCTCAAATTAAGACCAATTGCTATATTGTACTATAAACAACGCTCCCCCTTCCTAAACTTTCACAGTGAGGTGTACCATAAGATACAGAATACTGTTAAGCTAGAGATAAGCTAAAAATATGAATACAAGTGAATTAAGTTTGTATATTTTCTTAAGGGTTTGATTGATGGCATACTTAAATATGAACTGGGCACTCCAGGTTATTACCATGTATCCTAGGAACCTTACACGATCTACTTTCATTTTATAATCCATACTATAACTGACTAACTATATTTAAATCAACAATAGTGAAACTGGTGGAAAATGATGTAAACAGTTTAAGTTTTACATGACATTCGACATTAAACATTAACAATATGACATAAAGGTGCTAATAAACATGATATTAGTTAAACACTATAAATTCGCTTCATTTTATTTCTAAGTACTATTAAAAATAGTACTTAGAAATTTATACAGCTTGTCAAGAACAGGAACAAGTCTCGAAACTTCGATGTCGGACCGCCTACGAGGTACACAGTAAATATCTTGGTTTGTACTCGGTCACACTGAGACTTTCGCAGAGTGAATATAGATGAATATATATTGAATGTGAATGTACACAGCGTTCGATCTGGCCACGCGTAAAGTGTATCCTTTTTCCTCCGAATGCTGGCTCCCTCTTTCTTCTACGCAACACAGAGAATCTCACACTTTTTCCTATTCTTGATAAGCTGTACTTAAAAGTACTTAGGTCATTTATCTACAATTCCATATATGAGTATATGGAATTTTTTCCTTTGTATATTATTATATATGTATTTTAGTGCAAATAAACTTTATTGTTATTATTAAGTGCGGATTACTCAGTTTTCTATACAAACTAGGTATGTAGAGCAGAAATTTAATTAAATATTTCGGTAACTGTACGTGTAAATTAAGGGAAATATCAATAGTGCTGTCGTTTCTGTGGTTCTTGCATTATACTATATGTACCTTTAGAAATCACGTATGGTCCATTTTAATATAGTGGTATTTGCAGTGATATTACGCCTTGCACCATTTTTATTTAATTGGAAACTTAGAATTAGCTGAAAATAACATTTTCTTAAATCAAAATATTCTAAGGTGTATGTATAGAGCCAATGTATAATTTACATTGCAAAACTCTTTCAATAAATCGATTTTACTTTTTAATGGTAGGTATTTGCTTTCAAACAGACACAGTGTTAATTTATTAATTATTAAAAATAGGATATATATGACTACTATCAGGTTTATTTGATTTTAGATAGATATGTCTTCACAATACTATGTTTTTGTACTTTTCACAAATACCAATTACAAAATAGTGCTTTAACTTTACATATAATTTACAAATTCTACGAGATTTAGATAATTTCGAACAAATCATTTGATTAACCGAAAAATAATGCTAGCAACTTATGTGTTACACTCCTTTCTCTGAATCGTATCAATTAGAAACTTACAATTTTGCAATTTTGAATCTACTTATATACAAATTCGGAAACCGCATATCAAGTTTTGACGTCAACCATGTACCCACATCTAAATTCGAAGTGACACAATAATGTTACACATATTGTAATGAAAATTTTCTATAATAAAGCGGCAAGAAAATACATAATACATAAATTCGAAGTTTACAGTTAACAAGTAATAAAAACGCCGGTATTCCCTCTCTTAAACATACTTTTATGTAGGTTAGTGTGTAAAACGAAAACAAAAACGCGCTGTGTTAAATTTTAATGTTATTGTAAAGTTACTTGTGGTGATTACACCTCAGATCTTTTAAATTTTATTAGACATGTAGTCCAACACTTACTTTTACTTCCGCCAAAAACAAAACCTACTTATTTATACGGAGTCAATAACAACCAAGGATGTTCTCTTACAGAAACGGAAAATAATCAGACTAGGTCATTTTTGTATTTAACGCCTTTAAAACAAAACCGTTCCATATAAATATGAAATTTTTATTACAATTTACGTTTATCACAATTTTAATGCAATTTATATTTAAAAAAGAATGCAAGTGTGCATATCGTATACAAAGTTCTAATAATAATCGCAAATTGTTTCAAGATTCGATTGTTTCAAAATATATACTATTCTTACTATATAAACTACTTACTATTACATACTGGAGTAGGTTGGAACCTTTGATATCAAGATAATACTGACTTAGTTTTCCACAAAATACCACAAAGTTGGCATCATCTGAAGATGATTAAAACTAGTCTTCAGATGATGCCAACTTTATTGGCGAATCGCTCGTCGAGTGTAGTGTATAGTGTTTTGTGGAAAACTGTGTCAGTGTTACATACTAAATAATAATATTATTCGAAGATATATAAAGATGACCTGCATTTTATATTATTCGAAGATATATAAAGATGACCTGCATTTTAAAGACGCACCAGTAGTAGTGCGACTCATCGCATTTAGGAGTTTGTGCATTATTCAGACATTGTAAAATATAATAGCAACTTTGTTAAATTTTGTTAATGATGATAATCAAAGTAATTACATAAAAATTGGTGTGTTACTCGGTAAAAGTGACGTCTTTCATAAAGGGTTAATGGAACGCGTTAGACAGGTCTACATAATAAGGAACTAATGAAATACGTTACACAAATCTACGTATTTCTTAATAGCAATGCAAGATTGGGCAAAAAATTCTCTGAGGGTACGACAAACACTAATGAGGGATAGAGCGGTTCAAATATATGGCAGTGACTTCCATTGGTACAACGATAATCCAAATATCAAAAGCAACTACCATATAAGCATATTATCTTCTAAAGCAACGAAAAGCTGGACTGTCGCTCTAATTCTTCTCTAACTAAAAATGTTTAGTACAATCGTACACCATATTTTAAAGAAATGCCTGTGTATGAAAAAGGTGTTAATGGGTATACTGCTTTCGCACAGAAAACGTAATCGAGAAGAGATGTTATTCGATTTCTTAGTGGCGGTGAATAAAAGTGAAGGGCTTCTGTATTGACCTCCAAAGGAGACGATCGGAGAGTAACTGCCACAAATTTGTCATCTATAAAAAGTAGAATATAAAGGACTAATTAATCGTCATGGTAAATTTTGATGGCACTGCATGTACGACATGTACGATGGGGAGAATAATATATCTTTCATGATACCTGGCATGACATCTGGTCCCGTAAGGCTCACAATCTGTCAGTGTTTGCTGCAGAACCATATATTAACTTGAAACAAACCCTCTAATCTCCAGATATTAGAAACCATTGTGGTTCTTAAGTGATAATTTTATAAAAGACATTTTTATATATTATATTTTAGAAATTTTTTATGATGGTTATGCTTTTGAGGTGAAAATATATAATATAAATAATATCCCCGTATATAATTTTTCACGGTATAACATCACTGGTAATATGGTATTTTAATATCGATGAGTGAAACCCATACCATTTATACCGATACATGGGTATCGGTATAAATCTATCGGTAAGAGTTAACTTCTAAATATGGGTATGGACCCATATTTAGAAGTTAACTCTTAACCCCACATAGAAGGGGACAATAACAAAAAAAAATACTTAAAACCAAATTTTCTTGAAATCTACTTGTTGAATTGAATTTACTTGCTATCTTGAGGCATAATTACTTTAAAAATATATATATGGCTTTTTATTTATTATAAAATTTTGTAATAGAAATATAAATTGAATTTTCGATGTTGTTTAATAACTTTACATTAAATTAAACACTTGTCGCTTCAAATAATTCCGCCGATTATTTCTTCTTAGCCCATTCTTGCAAAACTCTTCTCAAAATGTAGTTTTTATTTCCATATAAATGTCTGCAATACCTTTTTCTACAAATAGAAAAATCTCAAAATTTTCAAAATTGTCTGTCGCTTCCTAAACGGTAACAGAACTCGCTCCTCACGTTTACCGGACAATTTTTATAAACAAATAGCTCAGGAATCAGCAGGTTACGTGACAGTATCTGTGCAGAGCAATTGTTAAAAATTTGATGCCATGGAGCCGGTGTTTCTGGATAAACATCAGTCACCTTTTTCTTGAAATAATTAGTATGATTCTTAAACAAGATAAAAAGTTTTTTATTTCTAAGAATTTCAACAAATTCTGATTTTAATACATATATTAAATGATTATATATTGATACTCGAATCCAGTTGCGGCTGGTGACATATAGACAACTCGTGCTGTAAACATCGGCAGCCCGCTGGCGCGCTTACTTCACAATGCTTTTAACTTCCATAATTCATACCAGGCGCAGGCCGGGCTGAAAATATCTCCGCTCCATTGACCGTTCACTCCGTTGAACTGAGCATGGGAGGTGGTATTCTTGGAAGCAATTTAAAATTTAGCTTTACTTGGTTTGTGATTTAATTAATGTTACAGATGGAAATATAATATAATGCTGTTTTAATTAATACGAATACATAAGTTAAATACATAACTTTCTATTTTTTATTTAGTGATTTAGCAAAATTTAGTGAGTGCTGCAGCATGGCAGCTCTTATATACCAGCCGCCACTGCTCGGATCCACAATTGATTGAGCCCTTTATGGGATTATATTACCTTCATCAAATAGTTATATTTGTTATATTCGTGAATAATGGTTGACTTTTGTAAATATTGTAATCTATATTATTAAAAATATTACTATTGTAACATTGTGGTTTTTACTATAATATATTATTTTATTAAAATAATATAGTATATAATATAGTAGTATACTATATTATACGTTTTACTATACAAAACACAGACTTTTCTTAGAGATGTGTACTCACTACTGTTACAGTAAAGATAAAGTGTCTTTGGGAACCATCAACACGAAAACGGTGGCATAAAAAGATGACATACAAAAAGTTATTGATATGTGCCATAGGCGTCCCATAGGTTTATATACCTAACATTGCATAATAACTATCAATATATATTTGAAATTGACAGCATAGATTGTATACTGACTACCCTAGAATATGTATTGATCTAGTGTGCTAATGAACAAGAAATCGTAACGTATGAATCATAATTTTCCAATTAATCACTACATAAGTTTAAAATGTAAAGCTCGTCTCCGAATTATTTTGAATAAAATCTTCTTTCTTCAAATTAAATTATGCAGGCCCACACTAAATATCCTAACACTGCATATTTGGGGTGAAATTATACATATATTTAATTGTTATATGTATGTAGAATTTTAAATTGTTATATATATATATATATATATATATATATATATATATATATATATATATATATATATATATATATATATATATGGGGAATCAAGTCTTTCAAATGAAGTAGTAAATATGAGCTACAGAGTGCGATGGGCATTTATGTCAGTTCTCCGACGTGGACCTACTAAAGGGCAGCACTTTTGCTCGACATCTACAACGTGGATGCGTGACTTACTAAAATCTCCTATGAAAATGTCTTTAAATTTATTTATAAAGGTAGTTGCTAAATACTTTATATCTCACTGACGTAATTAACATTATATGCTCCGTTATAATAACATATCTACGCAATGTTTTTGTTAAAAAATTATTGTAGAAGAGGAAGTTACATTTTGAAATAATTAAGAATTAAATTGTGATGTTTTATTTAAATATCAAAACGAATAGCACCAGAGTAAACTAATTTATTAATTAGTGGTAGATTTGATGTGTAGATAAGAATAACTATTTTTTCAATGAATTTAAATTACAGTGCTTTTATAAACGGAAGTTCGTCATGTAAAACAATTATTCAAATAAACGGTCTTTGTTTCTGCCTTTTGAAAGCCGGAAGCACTATTGTCATTTTGTAATAATGTCCAACGCATAAATTTTATAAGTTATTTACGTTATTAACTTTGTAAGTGAAATTATAATAGGTAAATAGGTTAGGAGAAGACCAATTCGGGTTTAGGCGAAATAGGGGAACTCGCGAAGCTATTCTGGCGCTAAGAGTAATGTTAGAGAAAACAATAGAAAAAGGAAAGAACGCTTATATAGGATTTGTAGATTTAGAAAAAGCTTTTGATAATGTAAGATGGGAAAAAATGTTCGAGATACTAAAGAGCGCGGGAATGAAGTATAGAGATAGGAGAGTAGTACACAATCTATACAAAGAGCAAACTGCTATTATAGAAGTAGAAGGGGAGAGAAGGGAAGTAGGTATCAGGAAAGGAATAAGACAAGGATCACTATCACTATCACCACTAATTTTTAATCTGTACATCGAAGAGGCGATTAATGTGGTAAAGGATAGAGTGGATTTCGGGATTAAAGTACAGGGACAGAAACTAAAAATGCTGAGATTCGCGGATGATATAGCAGTATTAGCATCTAGTAAAGAAGAATTAGAATCAGCGTTGAACGAAATAGAGGCAGTGTTGACAGAGGAATACGGAATGAGGGTGAATAAAAACAAAACTAAAGTGATAGTGTGCAGAGGGCGCGAGAGCAGAGCAAAAACGAAAGTACAAATTAATAATGAATGATTGGAGGAAGTTAAAGACTTCACTTATTTAGGAAGTAAAATAAATTGGGATGGAAGAAGCGATAAAGACATAAAACAAAGAATAGCGTAGGGTCGAGTAGCTTTTAACAAAAAGAAAGCACTTTTATGCTCGGGGATAATAAACTTAGAAACAAGGAAGAGATTTTTGAAAACGTATGTATGGAGCACGGCACTATACGGTTGCGAAACCTGGACAGTAGGGGAGGCAAGTAGGAAGAAATTAGAAGCTTTTGAGATGTGGTGTTACCGAAGAATGATGAAAATACCGTGGACTGATAGGGTTAGAAACGAAGAAGTATTAGAGAAAGTCGGCGAGAAAAGAAGTATGTGGAAAAACATAACAAAGAGAAGAGATAGAATGGTAGGCCACTTGCTGAGACATGGGGGAATAATTCGCGGTATTTTGGAGGCAGAAATAGGAGTGAAGAAAGGCAGAGGTAAGCCTAAATTAGACTACTGCTCACAAATAGTAAGGGATGTAGGTTGTAGCACAATTAGCGAAATGCGTAGGTTAGCACAAGATAGGAGAAGCTGGAGCTTCTGATAGCGTCCAATCAGTCTTAGGACTGATGACCTCATGATGATGAAATAGGTTAATCAAACACGAAACGAAATATAACTTGGTAATAATTTGGAATTGTACGAGAAAGCCGTTACTCTGGGGTAGTTCATAATTCCAACGCAATTGAGTAAAACAACTACTAAGTTTTATACCACTATTTTATAGTTTTATATCACTATATACCACTGTATAAATATAGTGGTATAAAACTTAGTTAGTTAATTTTACTCAATTACGTTGGAATAATGTAGAATATATTTTGTACCAATACTGAAAAATACAGCTAAAACTTTATACATGTGACATAGAATCAAGAAAGAATGTAATGACACCTCTTCGAAATATTTACCTCAAATATAGGCAATACTGAATTAATTTTTAAATGAATAGTGCTTCGTGTCAATAAAAGGTCCTCATATTTTGTCCAAGAACGTAATTAACTCCAAAAATTAATTTACCTATATTTCTGAGGAACTGATCAAAAGTGTGTCCTCATTACATTCTTTCTTGATGGTACTTGTATGCTGTTGTAATACCCACGACTTAAATATATAATACCAAGTTACAATTATTTGACAGTTGTAAGACTGGTATAAAATAATTCAATATAACTAACGGCTATATTACAGAAATATGGGGAAGACTAAATCCTAATGAGTCATAAACAACTACTAAACTAAACTATAGATTAAATCATAAACTAAATCCCACATACTTGCAGATGATTACTAAACTGCCAGATATAAATAAAATTGAGATAGTATTATACTTTCCCGTCCAAGTTAGCAATGTAAATAAATGTTCTATTTGACCAATTATCAAAACGAAAAATCAGAGGACGGTATATTTTAACAATTCAGGACATGACAAACTGCCATTTCCGTTTTTAGAAGCATTGTAATTTAAATTCGTTGAACAATGATTTTATCTTATTTCAAATCTACCTATAATTTATTTGTTTTATATTAAAATGAAAACAATGAGAATCTAATCCTTAATTATTTCAAAATGTAGATTTTTGTTTTAAAATAACTATTTAACAACAAAAAATCCACATAATGATGTCATTGTTACCCATTATACAATATTCAGAAAACTATTTTAACTTGTTATAATTAATAAAAGTATTTACTAAAAAAATTTATTAAATAAAATTTACTAATTAAATTGTCTAAAAATTACGTTACAAAATTTAAAGAAAATAAATAAATGAATTCTATATATTACTGTTTTGGTTTTCGTACATACATATGAAGTAGACGTATATTTCCGCACATATGATTTTAAATGTCTTTTAATAATATTTAACACCTTCATTATAGTCCTGTTTGAAATATAATTTATAATCGTGTGGACAATCAAATATAGCTTCTGTATACAGGAAATCTGACGTACAAGTATGCATCGACCTGTTTAAATCACAATCGTGATAGTTAACTTACAAACAAGGCTACCGAAAGTTAATCTGATTGTATATCGCAGAACGCTGTACCACATGTGTCCTTCTTGATCACGTGATGTACTCATGATAATATTAATTTTATAACCACGATTTGTCTTCTTAAATGAATATTGGGTCAGTAAGCGGCAATGAGATGTATTTATGAATTATAGAGTGTCTCAGTTGGAACTATAGTATTTGAATTGCGCGCCCTTTATGTTCTGTCAAAGATAGAGCGTGAATATTTAACGACTGTTATCTACAAACTATACGACGTCAACAAGCCTATGATCTATGATAGCATTACCAGCTTCATTGTTTTTATTCGTTCTTCATTACCAGCTTCATTTTAGCATTCAACAAAGAAGTATGGTCCAATTAATCTACCACTCCAAAATACGTACCAAGCTGTGCCTCTCTGTGGATACATTTCTTTTTCGTGAACAGCATGTGGATTCTCAGCATTCCAAATTCGACAATTTTGTTTGCTGACGTATCCGTCAAGATGAAAATGTGCTTCAACGCTGAACAAAATTTTGTTGCAAAAATCACCATCACCTTCTTTCTTTTCACCCAATTAACAAATGTACGATGTACGATACCGATAAACGGTAACAGATGCAGATCTTTCTTTAAAATCTGATACGTGGTAGCTCTTGACAGATTCAATTGTTATGCACGACGTCGAATTCGAGAAAGTGTTTCGATACTGCCGTACACTTTCTCTCGCTGCAGCAAAATTTTCATCTGACCGACCACGACGAAGACGTATTGAGGTTGCCTTATCAATAACAGAACTTGTCTCGTCTGTAGGGTTTGTAGATGACAGTCGTTAAATATTAAAGCCCTATCTTTGACAAAATCCAAATGGCGCGCAATTCAAATCCTATAGTTTCAACTGAGGCACCCCATACGTGTAAAAATATTTTAAAACTAACTTCCGGATCTCAATTTTTTTAATTAAACCATACTGTATATGACATTTCTTATATACCTTAAAACTGTGAAATTAACAGTCCTGAATTCATATTCTTTTAAAAGTTTTTACATAATTTTATTTTAAATGTTCTGTTTTTCAAACATAAATTTTTTCTAAACATTTTATTTCTTTTTGACTGAAAAATATGTTAATATTAAAATTGTATAAGCCGATGGCCGATGTGTACCATTACTAATAAAATCAAATTAATCAAATAAAATAAGGCACTCTATCAAAAATATGTTAACAATAAGTTAATCAATAAAATCATTGAATATGCAATTTTAGATGCAAGAAAATATTAATCTATAACTGAACATTAACAAAAGTCAGATGGTAGATCTAGTTGATGTAGTAATCAGCCTATTGAATTATTAGAATATACATACGCCTTTATGTTTACGGGGTGAAGTTTAGCTTAGTACTATTCTTCCACCTAACCTCCGGACATTCAAAAAGACCCACGCAAACACACCCAGCCGATTGGTGTGGGAATCAAACCTACACCTGGATTACTCCGAGGAATCAGTCGACAAAGATGTTCTCTAAGACTTCCGTTTATGGCGTGGCATTGTTGTACAATTTCCTGTAATTAATGTTTAATACTTATTGATATGCTTAACACAAATCTTGTGTGTATCAAATTTAATGTAATAGAGGATACAACCAAATCATTCACATGTTAATGCGTCACTGGTTTTAAAAACTCATAGAAGTCACAAAAACATTCGAACTGGGTTGTCAGTTAAAATATAAGCTACGAAGTGAAACCTAATAATTATCACATTGCAAAAAGAGCACAGAATAATGCAATAATATGCACCAATGGAGATATTGCAAAGAAAATAAAGAGTGGAGCTATAATAAATAGTGTTCGTGGCAATGAAACCGGCCATGACCATAAATTACACTTTCTTCCTACTGAGCATGAATAAATATGATACATATTTATCAATCAGCCATCGTTCACTTTCGCATGGAAGTAAAATAAAAAAGTTGCAGTGAAAACAATATTCATAAAAATTCTTTTTCGAAATCATGCTTTTATTGACACATAAAAAATTTTTTTATACAAAGATAACTTCTAATGTATGTAAGACTAAATGAATGTATTGGATTTTAACTTTACAAATGTGTTGCCATAAAGAATTTAAAATATAATTCATGATAAATAAATAGACATTTTTTAAAATAAATGACTTTCGTAATTTGAATATTAAAAAAAATATATCTTGTTCAATTCCAGATATTTGCACGTAAGAATGATCCACATTGAGCATCCTAATAAATTACGTGTTCCTCTAGTTGAGATATACTTTGAACATTCCGTGACATTCCAATTAAATCTGTTTAAAAGAGCATGTTATGAATACGGATATTTTATGCACTAAATGGGATTGTGCAGTAAAGAAAACACAAAATATCTGTTCTCGTTTTAATTTATCACACGGTACACATTGACAATTTTTTATTTATGAAATATATAATACATTTAGTAACAAAATGTATATTTTAAGGACTAGTATTTACGTCTATATTATAATGACAATCTGCATTTAACATACAAATTAATCAGGATATTATAATTTTATAGTAATCAATTGAATTGAATTGAATTGAAGTCTGATTTTGTCTTTAGCAATTTTAGTCTACAAATCAAATACAAAAACAGTGATATAACTTTCTATAATTCGGTTGCAGAATTGGAGCCGTTGAACTAACTTAACAATTTAGTGAAGGTAGACACATTGTTCCTACGTAAGCTAGCACTAAACTCCTATTACGAGTATGTTCAAATACAATGCAAAATGTAGAGACAAAGGTCTGAAAAATATGATCTCACAACTTACAATTAGTAGTTTGCTACTCTGCAGCTCAAAGCTGCCATATCGGTTTAATTTTTAACACGATTCAATGTTTTTGTAGAAATAAATAAATTTTAATATTGCATATCGTATAGTAATATAGTTTTCAAATGAATTTTACTTTATATTCATTATATGTTGTATGCAAATTTATGTTCTATTGTTTCATTTTATTTTTGATATTACATACCTGTCATCTCGGTTTTATTGAATATTCATATATCTAAATCTAATAAATTTTCAGTAAATTCGGAAATACACAAGTATGTAGGAAAATTTACAATCTGATTAGGATAACCATGTAACTAAAATGAACTTTCGTCTGTGAACAAGATATTTCTTATAACACTATTATTTTCCTTCTACATCATACTCCATTCGTCTTACAGAATCATCGGAAAAAATTTCTTGAACAATAACAACCTTATAGCAACCATATTCGGAATATTCCGTATTCGATCAGGTACACCAACTTGTAGAGATTTGCTAGCCTGCTATAGGAGAGTGCATTTATTTACTTCTTTTTCGTGTCCTTAGCTTAACCGAACTCTATCAATGCTATCATTAGCATAAAGATTATTACACTTTCTACAAGACGTCGCATATATCGAAGATTCAAAGTTGTAAACGACGTTCATAATTATTTTCTCCATTACATAAACCACAATTTTAAAAAAGTATGTGAACGCAGTTGAACACTAGTTTACCTCAAAACTACGCATCTTAAACTGCGGTCACTTTGATAATACATAATTTGATAGCTACTTCTGCGGTTACCATATGCATCCCAAATCCTTTATTGTTTCAAAATTAGCTCCCCGGTAGCATTTAGGCGAAAGCCGTTAGTGGCAACAATGTAGATAAATACTGTTTATATCTAGAACATAAGTTCTTTCCATTTTTCCTCTTTTCTATCACATATAAGTAGACCATTCAAGATTTGTAGTTACCAGGTCTGTATAGTTTATTTCATCGCTATTTGCCAAATAAAAAATTTCAAAACATATCGTGGCTTGTTTTATGGCTATGCTCAGGTAGACTGTCTCCTATATCGGCAATATAAGAGAGTTTTTTATTTGGCAAATAGCGAAGAAATGAATAATACGTCTCTGTATGAATCTATATTTCATAATTTCCGATAAAGGAGCATAATAGTGTCATAGTGGCGTAGAGATATATGTTTATATATAACATTGTGAATAAACTCTAGTTATAATAATAAAAGCAAAGTGGGCCGTGGAAAACAATAACTAAGAATAAAAAAAAAAATGAAAATCTAACAAAATAATAATGATACGAAGAGAATATTAAAAATTTAAATAGAAGAACTATCAGGAATGTGAACATAACAGTTCCTAATTAAACAGGAAGTGGTACGACTGGGAAATCACACTATTATAAATTGTTATTGGTGAATATAATAATTATAATAGATAACAAAATCGTTATATTTTTATATAAACAGGAATATATAAGCAAATATTTCTTATCTCAAATATGTAGATGTTGTAAAGCAGTTAACTTATATGTATATACATAGTCTATACACATATGTTTTCGCAGTTTTGAGCAATACTTACCCGAAAACAAGTGAACTGAAGGATAATCTTCTTAATAAGCTATATTACATAAAACATATACATATGTTGTTAAATGTTATAAAGAACTTCAAAATATCAAACTATATAGGGTCAAACAAAAATTTCATGGACGTTTATCTTTTGGAAGGACACAGGTACGAGTTAGATTAATAAAAACCTTCTAAATGTACGCAGAAAAAAAGTTGATTAGACCAGAAGTTATTGTGTGCATATATTTCTTTATAATTGTTATTACAAGTTAACTTTTATTATAATTATTAATAAGAATAAAAGTAAAGAGAGAAACATAACTGGAATTGGTATATGGAATATACCAATTTGGGTAACTACATACTAACTGAGAAAATATTTGCATGTCAACATATGGGTATATTAATTACTGATAGTCATTCAAAACGAAAAGTTATGAACTAAAAGAAAATTATAAAAAGAAAGATATTGGTATATACACAATACATGTGTAATAGCTGATGCAAATGTATACACACATTCAAGCGCATGTGAAGGTATCACATAATCGATGAGTAAAATATATAAAGTTTGTATTAAAGTAGGCGATACATTTTACAGTTATTTTGAGTCCCAGATGTTTTATATCGCTTCTTATATAAAGAACTTTTTCATCACTTCAAGAATTGTCTTTTTTAAAGACAATGTTATTTAATTTCACAAATCTATTAACTCAGAAATATTATCAACCCTCAGTAAGAGTATTTCGTATTTATGGCCTTGTTAATGTTGAGGTAGCAAAAGGTTTGTAGGAATTATTTTTCTCTTAAATATTTGCAGTTCATCATGAACGTAGTTACAATTCAGTTACAATTTGAGATAGGACACAGAAGATGCGCTAATACATGATAATCATAATGAGTTTAAGGATACTCTTTCATCGACGTATTATATTACATTAGAATTATGTTACATTAGAATAGAGATATTACATTATAGTTTATAATATGTGTGAATTATTCTTCCAAATTATTCTTATATAATAGGTATATACAGAAATATACACTATCCATGTATAAGTCGTTATACATGGATACAGTATATGTTATTCATTTAAAATAAACACATTTTTAAAACCTGAATTAAATAATTAGCTATTATTGTCAAAGTAATCCGTGTACCACAGTTTACTAAGTTTATCACGTTATTTATTTAGGGTTGAATAGGTTCATGTTTCAGCTGATTATATTATGTGCATTTGATATAATAAAAATTTTCAAATAAATTCATATTACATATAGTACTTACACGTTTTGACAAAGATTCATTGTAACTAATTTCTATATAAAATTTACTGGAAAGACATAACTGACCTGCCTCTTGAGATATACATACATATGTATATCTTGGCTGATGGTGTGCAATATAATTTTTAAGTTTATCGGCATTATATAGGTTTAAACTACGATAAACGCTGACATAGTTTGAAATCGGGAGGTATATTTTCAGTTTCCAGAAAATAAATCAACGAGTTCGAACGATTTTTCCAAAAAAGAAGTTGCTTTTATTTTAAACAAAACCTACTTTTTTTCATTGTTACACGCTAAACAAAAATAAACAAAACGCTAAAAGAAATAAACAGTTTTAAAACCTTAAAACGGCCTTTTACGCACATAGAACATCTCTATCTCAAAACTGAGTGGCCGAGAAAAAATAAGCCAACACATAAATGCAGAATATCTGTTTTATGCGACAGTTTTACTTTTTTCAAATAGTCCACCCTCGTGCTTTCTGATGACCCATGAACAGGGTGGGGTGTGTCCTATCCACCTTAAAATCAATAGACGTCGTCTGGTAGACGTCCCTAATCAGAATCAGTCGAAACCCGATCGATCCAACACGATTTAATTGAGTGATCGTGCTAACAAAAAAAAATCTCAAATAGTCTCCACCATTGTGCTTTCTCATGACCCATGAACATGGTAGAGTGTGTTACATCCACCTCAAAATCAATAGGTGTCATCTGGGAGACGTCCCCGATCAGAATCAGTCGATCCGACACGATTTAGTTGAGTTATCGTGCTAACAAGAAATTTTAATGCCGACGACAATGACGACACACACACAGACAAAATTTTTTAAAAACCGTTTTTTTTGTTTTTAGGTCCAAAACACGAAAAATAAACGAAAACAATTTTTTTCCATTTTTACACGATTACATTACTTTTCCGCTAGTATAGTTGGGTGCGGAAAAGTAAAAATAAATAAAACAACAATTGTTTTGATCAACGAAATATATTTTAGCAGATCAAACCAGTGATACGAAAAATAATAATTGATACAATCAACAACTATTAAGTTAAGTGTTCAAATTCTCTGCCATTCATCTCTTGATAATGTGCAACTCAATACTGATCTTTTTGTAAAACGTTATTTAACATTTCAGGGTAAATTAGTCTTACTTAGTTCCGAATTCTGTCTTTTAATGCCTCAATAGTATTTGATCTGTTAAGATATGCCTTGGATTTTAAGGCAACCTCACAAAAATATAACAGAGTTAGATCCAGCAAGCTTACATCCGATGATCTATTTGACCAAACAGTAGCTCCTCTTCTACCAATTCACTTATTGGAAAAGGCGATGTATTGTAATCCCGCAGAGTTCGTGACTTATGTGGTGGTGCATCATCATGTTGGTGCCATATTGGCTGTTCTAGTATATACAGAATTTCATTATTTAAATGCAATGTTCTAAGGGAAGGAACTAATTGTAAGTGGTGTTGTAGCAACTCCTAACACTTTTCAGGGGGTAATGTATCGTTAATGTTGCTTCTACTTTACTTGTAGTTAATTATGTAATATGTTGTTCAGGATTCTTTCTGTTTGTGTAGGGTCATGTCTCCATAGCCAATTACCATCAAAATCACCATACTTTTAAAACTTGTGACAATAGATAAGTTAAACTGTTGTGTAGCCTAACAGACGTAAGTAATCAAGTAACATACAAACAATACATTTTAGGAAAAGAGAAGAAAAGTCATATTAAATAACGTAAAAACAATAATAAAGTTTAGAAACAGCAAAAAGTAAAAGTCTCGAAAAAAAATAGCTACAACCAGTGTCGAAACGAAATAATGGAAATGAATACCATTAAATATTAAATTACTAAATTTATTTAAACCGTTATTATGTAATCTACCACGAAATTATACATCACATATCCAACAATGATGATGTAAAAATATACATATACCAAAAAAGCGCATGTAATGTAATATAAAGATTTTATTGCATTTATTCCTATATGTATTTTACGTCCTCACTGTACATAGTACATCACAGAACTGTAATGAACCGTATTTGAATAGTTCATAGGTGCACCGTCACTGTTTTTCTTAATAAGAAACAAACTTGACGCGATAACTAATCCTTAAAAAGTTACGTACAAGGAATAAATACAAAACCCACTTAAAAATATTGTTCCATTTCTTCCGATAAAAATTACAACTTTCTCGCGATAACAAATCAACTTGTCGTCGCAATAAATCGGAATAAAATATGTTTTGTAAGTACAAAGACTGTTGCCACTTTTGATTCGATTCTTCCAGAAATAAACAAAAAGTGTCTTCTGTCATTTGTAGTTCCTAAAATAACACCAAATTCCATCTGGAAATCTTAATATCATAAATGTATTCACTCAAAGGAACAAATTACGACATTCTGAGGAAAGATCGTAAAAAATATTTGGACAATCACAAGTTACATATATAGTTCGCTCTGTAAAATCTACGCACGTAAATTGGAATAAGATAAACACGTGGAGGAATGTGGAAAGCAAAGGGTTATAATAAACTTGACCTATCGACCATGACATTTCTTCAAGTTTAAGACCATAATGCATTCGTCTTTAATTTGTACATCCGTAACGTGCCTATAAAAAGATTACTTTTATTTAAGCGTGATCACATAATAAATAATGAAGAACTTTCTCCGCACCTAGATGGACGATTTATACAGATTCCATTGTACCAACATCAGTACCAATTACCAATACACTACATATTATATCCACGCCCTCTGCGTTTATTAATGTGAAAATAAACCGTCTGTATAATAGTATGAACGATGAGAAGAATTTCATGTCACGCCATTTCATGTGTCTGATGAATGTCTCCTTGCTTTTAATGATGTAGTTTGATTATGATTGAGGAAACTGTTTGAAAGTCTGTGGCAGAAACAGGAAGTAGCATTTATTTTGTTTGACAAAACCTACACACGCACACATTTACTGCAAGTAAAATTTTAGTAATTTTATTCCCAAGCTATATAACACAGATTCATCTAACAAAAATCATTTAATTGGAGCTTACGAAGTAAGTATTGGTGAGAAATAATTTTTGTATGCTATACAGAACGAAAATATTCGTATGTATATTTTATAACATTGAACATAATTGAACAACTCTGGGCACTGGATCTATTTGAAGCTACGACCGAATATATATATATATATATATATATATATATATATATATATATATATATATATATATATATATATATATATATAGCCAGTGCCCAGAGATGTTCAAACTACCACTAAGTGCTCTTGCAAACTCCTATGAATGTAAGAAAGGGGTCGAAGGATCCCAAAACAACAGAAACACCAGTTTTCTAGACGCACGTTTCACCAACCAAATTGGCATCCTCGGAAGACGATTAAAACTCTATGAACGTTTAATTAAACTTAAAATATTTAATAATAATATGTAAATTATACATTTATATACTATTATTTGATAGTGCTTCTTCTAATTTGGACCGATACATTGTCTATTGTAGTTAAAACATGAATAGAAAATAAAAATAAGTATTAAATTTGATATTTTTATCATTTTATTTATTTTTAATTTAACTAGACATAAAATAAACTAAGAGGTTGTATTCACCGCTTAGCAACTTAAACAATAAGACATAACAATAAAATAACTACTAATTGCATATATAATTAATAGAAGTACCACAAAACTGTCAAACATTCAAGCAACTAGCAAAGCTAAATTTTATTTTTACTTTTCCGCACTCAACTATGCCAGAGAGAAAAGTAATGTAATCGTCTAAAGAAAAATGGAAAAAAATGTTCTAGTGTTTATTTTTCGTTTTTCGGCCTAAAAACAAAAAAAATGGTTTTTAAAAAATGTTTGCTGTGTGTGTCGTCGGCATTTATTCTTGTTATCACGATAACTCAACTAAATCGTGTCGGATCAATAGGGTTTTGACTAATTCTGATCGAGGACGTCTCCCAGACGACACCTATTGACTTTATGGTGGATAGAACACACTCTACCATGTACATGGGCCATGAGAAAATACAATGGTGGATTATTTGAGAATTTTTTTTTGTTAGCACGATCACTCAATTACATAGCGTCGGATCGATCGGGTTTCGACTGATTCTGATTAGGGACATCTACCAGATGATATCTATTGATTTTGAGGTGGATAGGACACACCCCACCCTGTTTATGGGTTATGAGAAAGCACGATGGTGGACTATTTGAACAAAGTAAAACTGTCGCATAAAACACATATTCTGGATTTATGTGTTGGAAAAATAAACCAAGGTTTATTTTTCTCGGCCACTCAATTTCGAGAGAGAGAGAGAGAGAGAGATAGAGATGTTCTACGTGCGGAAAAGTCCGTTTTGAGGTTTTAAAACTGTTTATTTAATATACAAATGTACATAGTGTTTACTGAAAGTAAGGGATATAGCTCATATTTTCTGTTGGCTGTTGTTTTCAGAAAATGAAGCACCTTAATTAGTATTTTAAATCGCCAATCCTGATTGACATTAACACTAAATTTTTCAGCATTAATTAATATTTTAAATTTGCAGCTACCCTTTTATAGTACGAGGGAGTATTCAAAAGAAATCGAACTGTTGTGGTGGGCGGAGTTATTGTAGTACCTCGTTCTGCCGCTAGAAGTATATAGAGCTACATTCCCGAATCCGTAAACCAAGCGACGTTACTAAAGAAGGTTTTGTTCGGCTTGCGTGAATTTTTTAATAAGAGTTGTTTCGTGCGCTCATCGTTTTTGCAATGGCTAATTCTCATGAACAGCGCGCGGCCGTAAAAATTTGCTTCTTGCTCCGAAAAACCAGAAAAGCCACAGAAACTCTTGAAATGTTAAAACCGGCCTACAAGAATGATGGTATTAGAAAAACTCAGGTGTTTGAGTGGTTTTTCCGTTTCAAAAAAGGTGCAATATCGATTGATGACAAACCTAGTTCTGGTCGCCGATGGCTTGAACCGATGAAAATGTTAAAAGAATTCGCGATATCATCCTGGAAGATCGACAACAGACCATTGTCGAAGTTGTCAAACTTTTGGCCAAAAATTGGCGCACAGACCGGGCTGTGTGAGCAGGGGTGTTATCGTGGTGGAAAAACCAGTCGCCCAACTGCCACAAATCAGGTCTCTTCCGCCGCAAACTGTTGTGCAGTCTTTTTAAAACTTCCAAGTAAAAAGCTTGGTTAACTGTCTGACCCTATGGGACAAACTCTTTATAAACAGCTCCTCTTGCATCGAAAAAACAAAAAAGGCAATAGGTCTTCGTAAAAAAAAGTCAATTAACAAAAATTGACCTTTATGAAAATTGCTTAGATGTGTCAGAAAAAAATATTTTCAATTATACACAAAACTGTTTAAGAACAGCTTTGCTATAACGCTTTTTATTTCCTGTTTATTTAAAAAATTCTCTTGCTCACAAAAGTTGTTATCCATTATTTTAGATCATTGTACGTAGAAAATTATTCTTTCAAATTGCGTTATCAAAAATAGAGCTTTCCATTAAAAAATATATTTCGATGACGCCATAACTTTTAACAATACAGTTTTGACTTTTAAAGAAATAAGGGTAGCTCTCAAAGTGACATTTCAAATACATCCTTTGACATGTCCGGAAAGAAAAGCAACAATTTTATCGAATTTATACATTACTTTTCGGGCTTACTGTGTAATAATGTATCAGATACATTTTAAACATTTATAGAGGTGGGTTTTTACAATCACATCTCGTCCTTTCATCCGAGGATATACACCTAGGTATGTTAAACTATAACCATTCTACGGAAAAGTATTTTCTCAGAAAATGTGAATAATTGTGACTCATCTGCGACGAATGTCTATTGAGTGCTGGATTTTAATTAAAATACCGGTCAGCTAGCACGTTGAAGACTAGCGACAGATACACAATATTTATTTAGGATATAACTGTAAAAGAACAGGTTTATGTTTTGTTACTTCCAATCACAACCGACAAACTATTAAATTAATTGTAATGTATTATAGTGATAAAAAGACAATATCCATGTTGCATATTTCTTTAATGATGATTTTTGATAATAATAAAAGAGCTAAATTGGTATCTTTTATAGGCATTTTTTCATATCCGCGATTATTACAAGAGTTTGAGAAAAAACTTGTTTTCTAGCCCAGTGTGCAGTTAATGGCTAGAATAGTTATAAAAAAAATTACATGTACAAGACAAAGTCAGAAATTTTTATACCACAGTGGCTGAAGCTTTTGTAATTAACTGCTCAGAATTGTCTATAATTGCTGTGTGACCTTAAAAATAGGTTAATGGCTACAAAGAATTAGTTTTATAGATATAAAATAGTAGGTATTCACAAGAATAATGAACAATACATTCCCCTATCTTGATTTGTATAAGTACATTATTTTTGTAAATGACACGAGCTTCAAACAAAAATATTTTATGAACAACTAAAAAATCATTCTACAAATTATATACAAACCAATTTAAAGTAGACATAATTAAGATATACACCTAATATTAAAATACTTTTAAGAAATAAATAAAATTAAAAAAAGGATTGTAGGAACGAACCAATATAAACTTATTACAATTATTAAGTACTATTTGCTGTAATGCGTAATAAGTATACGATAGATACAGTGTGTTACTAAAGTTTCGCACAATATCCATACTTTTGTTACGAACAAATCCGAAACATCTCAACGAAACATGTTCTTTTCCAGACGGCAATAACTGATGTGAAACACAATCACAATTGCAGCCTCAAATAATAGGACATATCAGTAATAAGATTTTTACAACTCACAACTTTCTTGCAATCAATAATAAATAACAGTACAATAAATTCAATAAGGTCAAGTAATATGTTTTAATTTAAAGTAAGCTAAATAATGAAATAAAATTGCTTACGTCAATGGAAGATAACATTAAATAGATTTTGTTACGAATATTCTATAGAATTTATTTAAAAAAATTTACTGTTAGTGTTTTGAATAATATATAACGTATTATATTATATCTTAATATTATTACATATACCTGTACAAAACTATTTAAGTGAAAAATGAAAAAATATTAGCTATCATCGTCTTAATCGTAAGAATGGTAATAAATGTCTATTATTGAAGAGTTTACGTCATGGTTTTAAATACACAATTGTTGCAACTGATAAATTACTAATTATTTGTTTTCTAAATTTTAACTTAACACACTACAAAAGTCATAAAGACAAATTTACATTTTTTATATACTAAATTTGTTACACAAACTGAAAACCCAATCAAATAGATATTTTGCCCAATATTTCTTTCACGAACCAAGTTCACAAAACAATAACATAATAAAACTTCTATCCGTATCTGCATTTATATCAATCCTCAATTGGATTGAACTAAAAAAGAACACATAAAATGTCTTAATAAAGAACGTTAAATATGTACAAGAATATTTAACAATGCATAGAAAACCACACAAAAAGAAATCTGATTATTTAAAATTATGTGCTGCTTAACATGTACACCCAGAAAACAATGTATGGGGAATAAGTATTATTTAGCTGTTACCTTACGCTACCCCGTTATAAGAACTCTTACGTCGTAATTACGGGATGACTACGAAGGAGCATAAATACCAGTTCAATTGAAAATTTCCTTTATTTCTTTGACTTATGTTTGTATTACAGCATATTCAGTATTTATGTGATATTATTTTTATATTATTTAACGGGCCTCGTTCCTTAAATAAAGTGCAAGGTAATAGAGCCCCCTGGTCGGTTTTTTTGGACCTACTAAACAATTTTGCCGTTTCTTTGTTTATTGAATTGTTATCTGTCCTGTTCCCCTATTACAGGGCCTTCTATCTCTATAATTCGGGCGAATTTTTAATTATTTCGTTATTGCTTATTGTTAGCTTTGATTTAGATTTATTAAATGTTGTATATACAGGAAAATCTCTTAAAAACCTGCTCATGTTTTGGCATAAATAGCACTAATTTGGACTAATGTTGTAGCCCTTTCCGTGTTTTGTACATATAAAAAGTATTTTACTGTCACTTTCTATATACCTATATGAAGGTTATCAATTATCATCATGGTAAGACTATTTTACTAATATATAACCTTTATTAATACCTACAGGGTTACAAATAAGTTACACTAGCTATTTCGGCATAGTAGATGTACAACAATCAAAAGGTTCACAATATGTCTGTGAAATATAATAATGATGTATGGAAAAATAACGGAGCGCCGGCTCAATACGTATTTTTTAACAAAAATTGTTTTTCCAAAAATTACAAAAAAGAATGACATTACATTACATCACAATTGTAAAAACGGTAGTTTAAATATCGCTATTAATTAAATAAATATAATTACACATAAATTTCATATTTTCGTGGTACTATATCTTTGTGGAAACTTCATTTAACATAATGGCGTCCGACGTTTGTAAATAAATATGGGGCATTTTTAAAAATAACTTTATAGTTATTTTGGTGTGATTGATAAAAATTACTTTAAAGAGTTGTTTTTGTTAACTTTAAAATTTTAAAAACGTCTAAACGCCACCAAATAAGTAACACACGGTTAATACTGCTATACTTATACTACTTCATTTCTCTAATAACGTTCAAACTATTTGACTTGGTGACGATATATTATTCAACATATTTCAAAGGTTACTTAAAAGTAATAAAACCATATGATTCCGATAGAAAGTAAGAAGACCTATATAACGACTACAATGGTATAAAGTGATTTTAACTGTAATGTCTTATAATGAACCAAGATCGGAACTACCAGAGGGTAGTTATAAACGTGATATGTAACGTTCTAACTACTCTCTGGTAGTTCCGATCTCAGTTGAAGCAACTTGTATTTTAATTATAATACATTAATAAACCCTGACCCATACAAACATACCTTGGTTCTATCTATTAATATATCAAATAGCGATGCCTACATAAATTTGTTTATGTGAAACAAATATTATCTTTAGGATAAAATGTCTTTAAGGTTGTATTTAAATTGATGTTACTACTAATATACCTATTTGATTATTATTTGTTTAGTTATATTTAAACTTATGCTTGTTTCGCCATATCCAAAATTACTATTTTTTTATCATAAACATCTACCACATGTATCACGTATGAATAAATGTTAATAACAATTAATAACTGTTCTCTCGGTATTCATCCAGACGTACATTATTTGTTTCATATAATTTTCTTCTTCTAATTCTTTAAGTCCTCTTCTAATTCTTTAAATCCGAGACTTCTTAGCGTCCTCTGGAGTACCTCAAGGCTCAAACTTGAGACCATTATTCTTTATTTTATTTATCAACGATTCGTCATAATGGTTTGTAACGTTCATGTCACATAATCTTCTTTTTGCCGATAACTTAAAATTATTTTTAAATATAACCAGCTTAGATGATCAATTGAGGTTGCAAAATCACATCGACCTTGTTCTGTCTTTTAATAAACTTGTTACTTTTAATAAAATGTAAAGTTTGCTCCCATACTTCAAAGATGATAAACACTAATATCTGACTGCTCTCGTGGTGGTACAGTTTTAATACATTCCAAAAATATTAACGATCTTAGTCTGTACTTTGGTGATAAACTATCGTTCTCTGGGTATATCAATCATATGGCTCTTAATGCATATAAAACTCTTGGTTTAGTGATTAGAAACATGACATCATTTAATAACACTACTACCTTAAAATCTTTCATAGTTTGCGTTAGTTCGTTCAAAATTAGAATATTGTAGCCTTATTTGGTATTCCCGATCATATTAATCAACTTGAAAATATTCCACGGCGTTTCTTAAAGTATCTGTCAGAGATTACCGTACTTTGATTCCACAAAGATTTGATATCCAGTCATTAACACTAGAATGGTGCTTACTTATTATCCTATTTTATTTAAACTATTTCATAACAGTATAGATGTACCCGCATTACTAAGGATGTTTAGTATACGCATACCTCGATTAGGTTCTCGAGAAGAAAGTATGTTTTATTGTTAGACTGCAAGACCAAACGTGCTGTTAAAATCGCGAGTGTTTGCAATGTCACAAAATTTTAATGCAATATCTAGCAAGAAATTGATCGAGAAAGCCGTTACTCTGTGGTAGTTCATAATTCCAACGGAATTGAGTAAAACAACTACTAAGTTTTATACCACTATATTTACACAAGAATCGTGACTGCAGTTTCGACACTTATGTCATTTTCGAAACGAAATTCTTTGTTGAATCATCGTTTTGAAAATGACATAAAAATGTCGAAAGTGTAGTCACGATTTTTGTATACATATAGTCGTATAAAACTTAGTAGTTGCTTTACTCAATTCTGTTGATAATATCTAGTCCTTGTGATTTGTATAATTGTACTCAATGAGTTACTATCCTTAAGAAAACAACAACTTTTTACTGTTCTGTAAGTCATATGTTAACGAAGTATTCCACTGTTTATTTATGTTAAAGTTATTTGGAGGTTACCTTTTTTTATATGTTGTATATTTATTTTTTAGTTATATACTGTACACATACATATATATTTATTTGTATTTTGTCCTGTAAATGGATTTTTCTCTGTTGAACAATAAAGTCATTATTATTATTATTATTCTTATTAACTTAAAAAGTACCAAAAATGTTACTAAAAAGTTACCGTACAACCGTAATATACAGGGTGACTGGTACCGCGACGTATTACTTTGAAGGAGTGTTAGTAGAGATAATTTGCAGTCAATTGAACCATGATATGCATAATACCATTGTGATAACGAGTAACAGGAAGTAACAGGATATTTCTTAAAACTTTATACCTCATTCGAAAGATAATGAAGCATAGAAGTTTTTAAAATAATTTATACGTTTAATGTATTCAATTTTTGAAATAAATCCTGGTGGATGTACAACTAGGTTAAAGTTTCTAACAACCCTTGCAGGTTTTAGCTCCTGTATTTTTTTCATATCAAACTATTTAACATAATTTTTGTTACATAACATGACCTACTATGTGCATTAACGGTAGAAGTAAAAAAATATACAAAAAAATACGATCCTTTTTTTATTTTAATTTTACAATTAGTATTATGTAGTACATTTCCACAAAAATTGTAGTATCTCAAAAACAATCTTGTTACTTATTGTCACAATGGTATTATGCATATTATGGTTCAATTGACTGCAAATTGTCTCTACTAATACCTCTTCAAAGGAATACATCGCGGTACCAGTCACCCTGTATATACCTACTGCTCTCAAATATTACATCGTGTATTAGTGTATAGCATCAGAATTCTTATTCGCCACATTTTGAAATAAGAAATTGACACAGACTGTGTAAGAACAAAACTTGTAGTTATATTATATTAATTTAAAATTAAAAAGAATTTATCCCTATGGTAACGTTTCAGACCCTTCTTGCTAAAAACTTCAAACCAAAGAAATCGATAGGTCGTGCTTCACAGTATCTATACGTACTTGTATATTTGTATTGACAAAGAGAATAGAAAAATGAAGGATCGATATTAAAAACTTAAATTAAAATGTGCTTTTTCATAAAGATGTCTTATACGCTCCAAAAATAAAAAAAAACTAAATGATTTTGAAAAACAACTTCTTTAATTGATAATCTTAACCGGTTTTTTTTTGCAATTCGTTAGTTTCTTTATTACTACTTTTATAACTCGGTTTTAAAACTATCTTAAGAATCAGATATGCCCCAGTAAGGTTATTTCATTTTTGGCAGGATTTATTTCGTTACCTCTAAAACAAAAATTCGTGGATAAGTTCCATTAACTCATATTCTTATTTACACGTTATGTACAAAAAATCGATCGCCGGCATTCTAAAAACTAATAAGTCACGACATCAAGCGGAACCATGTTTTCTGTTGTTGGTTGGTATCTTCGTTGACCCAGAAACCTACCAAATACTAGATACACTCTATAATGATGTTGCAGTTTTTTCTACAAAGTTTCGGTTTACTTTTCATCATAGATATCAAAAGCCAATAAGTTATACGGATCAGCAATGATATGGTTGAAGGAATAAGATACTTTTTAATATAAAGAAAATATAATTTACATAAATTCAAATGTGCATACCCACATATGTACAATGTTAAGTTATGATCAGAGTCAATAATTTGTAGGTTATAATTACATATCTAGCTTCCCACTTGAATTTTTCATCAGTGGCGGTGCCGTAGATAGGCAACTACGTATAAATTATAATAATTTATATAAATATAAGTGGTCTAACAACGGCAAACCTAAACTGAATTGCTTGTACCTACGTCGATCAAAGTTTTAGTCTACGCGTCAGTATCTCAGCTACGGTGGAATATAGCGAGTATACCTCATTCAGCACTGACAGTAGATCGTTTTATATATAGCATAAAGGTTATAACAAGATACTAAGATACCCATAATACCTTTAAAGATAGTAGATTAAAAGTAAGTTATAGCATAGTTTGTGCGATTTAAATTAAACATTTCTCCTATATCTATTGTGAGTTTAATTTTAATATAGTTAACCATTCTATAGTACTTTTCTTCAAATAATTACAGGATAGTAAAATCTTCACTGTATATTCTTATATTCCTTAAGAACAAAACAAAAGTGTGAAATTAAATAGGGTGAAATAAATTTGATCTGTCGTCATGAGCTATGTAAAAAGCAATGATTAAAAACGTTGATGGCCAAAAAGGAACAACATTTTCGTTTTCTTGCATTCAAAGAAAGTATGATAGTAGTAAATGATCCATACCAGTCTATTTAGATTACTTTCGCACCAGGTATACCACCTTAGAAGGAACAAAAAAGGCACATTTATAGATGAAATATACTTATTACACTATTAATATACTATTATTGCACTATCAGTACACTATTAGAATATGAAATGGATTCGGAATATGTGCCATCTCACACACAATTTTGAATGCTTCCGACGAATCATATTGTCATATTAAAGTCACTACTAGGAGAATTATAAAACGTAATGAATTAGTAAGTCCATCACTTAACAAATCTTTTGCAAAATTGCCAAAAGTTATAAATTCTAAACTTTAGTGGAAATCAAGAGGACTGGTCTATATTCATAGATGTTTTAATAAATTAATACACAATACGATTAAATGAAGTTAATAGGGTACATCATCTGATTGGGAGTCTGATAGGTATAGCCTAAAATGTTTGTTTGTTCGGGGATACCAGAAATAGGTGAAAATTGTAGAATTATCGATCAAGCTCGGGTTAACAAATTGTCCGATAAACGAACTATGGTGAAAAATTATTTAGATCGAGTTATTAATTAATTTTAAACAGGTTCAATTTTTTTATTAGCTGTGTATTAGTTTATTAGTTGTGTATTAGTTATTAGCTGTGGCTAATATGAATGTATTAGTAGAGAAATTTGATATCGTAGTTACATCTTTAAAATTGAATATTACTAATTAGATAATTACATTGTAGCCTAATTTGCACTGTCAAATACCCATCTACGCCTACGATGACATAAAATTTGTCAAAGAACAGGCCAAGATATGTATGTGCTCGAAGCACAAATAAAAAAGTCAATAGTTATTCCGGCAGTGAACGTGACAATAAAGCAAAACAAACCTGTACATTTCTTGTGCAAAATGATAAGGCTTCTATATAGTCAAAATAAATGCTTTGTTTGTAAAACTAATATCCATCCCATTATAGGGTATTCCAAAATTTTAAACATGTCTCCCGTTGATAAATATACATTTATTAGAAATATTAATATGTGTTTACACTGTTTAGGGCCACATCAAGTTATCAATTGCAATAGTAGTTTCATCTGCAAAACATGCAGATTACATCATCACTCATTGCTAGGTTTTTATTAAAAGTTCAAATAAAATTACGATTAGTAGTAATGCCTAAAGATTCTTTGGAGGAAAGAAAAGTATTACTTAAGGTTGTTCTAGAGAACTGTCGGTCTAATAGTAACTCTTCTGAGAAGAGTCTTCTGTGATATCATCTAGTTGAAAAAGTAACAGAAGTCTTGAAATCTAGTGAATTATTGTTATATAACGTCTATAACTAATAACTATCAGTCGACAATTGTTGTACTATTATTGACAGTAAAAGTCAATATGTTTATTGTTGATTTTTCTAAATTCTTGTTAGACAGCTGTAGTAAGGCATATTTTTTAACATTAGATTTTTATAGACATTTAAAGATAAACATGTCTAAATCTTATAGAGAAGTACTATTGGTACATGATAGGTATTGGTTCGTAAAATAACAAAATATATAAGACCAAATATTTCAGGAAACTTAATGAATGACTATTTTCGTATATTTAAAAATATTTACCCACAAAAGAATTATGTATGTAACCAATGACATAGAATCTATGATTTTGTGTTATGAAGAACGGAAAGTAATGTAATATAATTGATTATAAAGATTATTCAATGGATATCTATTTCTGCTAAATTACAGTTCAATAATCAATGTTCCTGCCCTGCGTTTATGAGATATGAAACTTCTGTGTATAAAGCATATATTATTTCATGTACGGGATTTTCAAAAAACAAGATCGAATATGGATAAATTAGATATGAAATAAATCATTATTTCAAATCAATTTCATTATAGAATATAGATTTCAAGGATTATTTCATACTGAATATACTATTTCAAAAAATGAAACCCGCCACAGGTAGGATTCGACATTTGTTCCGGATTGGAACCGAACGACATACAGCTGTTTCGAACTTATTAGTTCTCATCAGTTCCGTACACGGTACGCCGATCCAGGACAAATGCCGAATGAAATTTGTGGGGTATACATCTTTATCGATACGATCTATGTCAGTAACATATAAGTCGGAAATTGAGAAAGGAACTACCAAACCGCCAAGCGGTTATCAAAGTAGTTCCCGAATAGCAAGGCTATTACATAATCGCTATAGGAAACAATTACTCCTCGGACTAGAGCCCCGCTAGGCATTGAATTATACCTAAAAGCGATCCTCGACCCCTTTCTCCGCTTGGCGGTTTGGTAGTTCCTTTCTCGATTTCCGACTTATAAGCTACTGACATAGATCGTATCGATGAAGATGTATACGCCACAAATTTCATTCGGCATTTGTCCTGAATCGGCGTACCGTGTACGGCACTGATGAGAACTAATAAGTTCGAAAGAGCTGTATGTCATTCGGTTCCAATCCGGGACAGATGTCGAGTCCTACCTGTGGCGGGTTTTATTTTTTGAAACCTTATCTGATCGTGCAGAAGCACGAGAAAGGGATGGAGGATCGCTTTTAGATATAATTCAATGCCTGGCGGGGCTTTAGCCCGAGGAGTAGTTGTTTGCTATAGCGATTATTGTAATAGCCTTGCTATTCGGGAACTACCTTGATAACTGCTTGGCGGTTTAGTAGTTCCTTTCTCGATTTCCGACTTATATGTTACTAAATATACTATGTTTAATAATACTGTTCGCTTTCTTTTATTGAGAAATTAGCATCAATAATAAGGATAATGTACCATGGAAAATAAATAAATGTTAGACCTATCATTTGAAATGATTCTAATATATTGTCAAGATACTGTCGTAGATAAATTATGTAGAATAATTATTATTATATAGAATAATGTTATTATGTAGAATAATAATTAATGTATTACTTTATCTATGATTAAAGCTGTATTTAGGTTATTTATGGAGAATGCAATAGATTCTTAATAAAACTTGCAGAAAATTCAGCAAATCTTAATCTGCTACCTATGAATGATAAAAAATTTATAAAAATTAATGTTAATTTCTTAGAGTTTTGTACGTTTACCAAAGCCACAAGGATAAGTTCCAGTACTGGAAAGAAGATAAGGAAATAACCGTTCTGGAAGCATATCCACAAGCTTCAATTTGCACAGCAATGTATGACATACTTATTTCTTATTCTTCTATACAAAGAATTTTGTGGAAGCATAACGTGCATAATTATAAGTTTATTAGTCCAAGCTTTGTATCCAGAAGGTGCTAAATACCAGAAGGTGCTATAATAGAGTTAAATTGTGCAAAATGATTTTGAATCATGTTTAAGAAGATAATCATAGTAATAGTTTTTGTTTAAATATCTGAACAAATAATAAGTTTTCCCATGAAGAAACATTTAACAGACATATCTGCCATATTTGGGCAAGTCAAAACTCTTATGCAATAAGCGAAAAAGATTTCAGAAAAATTTCAGTTTAAATGTACAAAATACATTTAAACAAAGATAATTTATTAAAGACAATACATGTTATTACCATATTTATGGTAGAACGTTAATATCAGCGTTATGTGGGGATATTAAGAATAGTAGTGATCGATTTTTTAGATAACTTACCACTATCTAATTTTAAAAATTGTTGGTATCAGTATATGGAGCTCCTCCTCACTGTATACGAAAATTATTAAATATTATAGTAGACGATATATTTGAGGACTAGTGGATTGGACATCGCGACCCGTGGCTATGACCTGCTAGAAGTTCGGATCTTTCACCACTTGATTTCTACGTTTGGGGAAAAATAA
Organism: Rosalia funebris; assembly: GCA_037954035.1. Lineage (NCBI taxonomy): Eukaryota > Metazoa > Arthropoda > Insecta > Coleoptera > Cerambycidae > Rosalia > Rosalia funebris. The sequence continues at coordinate 26,960,418 of JAZFAV010000009.1, read as the reverse complement.
GAAGCAAAGTGTATATAACTCCTGTAAATACACGAGAAAAATTACAAGTGAAAGTAAGACGGGCATTGACAAGGTAGATAAGAATAAAGTTTGGTGAGCAACCACTTGCAGTGTAATGACCCCCAATATAAAAAAAAACACATTCATGGCTAGCATTTCAAACAATTAGAAGTTTAAATAATGCATTTATTAATTACTTACTCTATTTAATAATGTAATGTTTATAGTATTTCTTATTATTTTTCAACTCAATAAATTTTCTTATTTTCATAAGATTTTCAGTGTTCTACTTACTATAAAGTTCTACTTTATTTATTTTATTTGGTACATTTGTTATAGACATTAAAATGTACGTACCTATTTACATCTACGATAAGCTATTGACAGATATTCTTTATACTGAAAGTTGAAAAATTTATCTAAAGGAGCAGTTCATGCGATAATCTTCTCTATTGATAGATATATATCGGTTGTCGAATTGTTTGGGGCTCATTAGAATCATCCTTTTCGAAGGTGAAAGTTATAGAATCATCTAATATTCTCCAAGTAGAAAGTGATTCTGGTGTATAGTTTACAATTTCCTTTTTTGATTTTCGAGAATGCCGAACGCCATAAATCAATAATTTTAATGTTTGTATGTAAGTACATTTAAGATTGATTTTAATGAACACATTGCAATACATACACGTTATAAAATATTCGACTTCCATGAAAAAACTTTGTTATTTATGTCGTGTTGACACCCAAGAACTATATTGATGTTAACTTACCCATTTTCATAAATAACTTTTAGTTATAGGGACTATCTATATAAATTGGAAGTGAATTAATTGATATTCAACCTCGTCTTTTGAATGCTTTGTCCAGTTAGGAACATTTGTATTTTATACATACAGAAGCTCCATATCTGATAAATCTGTGGCAAGTTAAATGGTTATTGAACTGTTTCATAAAAGAAATTATTAAAAATCATTTAAATGTTAATTTTCGCAGATAATATCATTAAGATCTATACATTTTAGAATTATAGAAACTGTTAGCTGTAGAGATATGGTGATGTGATGAAATTATGTGAATTTACTTGAAAATAGCGAATAGTATTTGATTCCGATATAAATAAATATATCACTTAAAATAATGTATTATAGTTGATGTGTAACTTCCGGTACAACCAGAAGGGTCACATACGTGACATTTTTATCAAATAGAACATTTACGAAAACCCCTATGTACTAATTTTCAGTGTTATATTATTTCTAGTATTCAAAAACGTCCAATACGCCACCTACCGTGATGTACCCTGCATATGTTGTACATAAGATACCAAAAACTATAGGCAACAAACAATAATATTTGTCTCTTGCCAACAATTCTCATTTGTTAATTTTAAATCTGATTAATAATAATAAGTTAATAATGACAAAGTCATTCCATTATTAATCGTCTTTAAGTGATTAGTCTTATAGTATTTGTTTACTAAATAAATACACAGTGAGTACGTAAAACAAATTCGATAAAACTGTTACCGAGCAAGCAAAAAAAAAAATGCGCAATAAAAAACACAATTGACATGTCGACTTTGGTTTTCATGAAATTTTTTTAGTACAACTCGTCAATAATATGAACAAGTCGCAAATCTGCGATATTGGACTACCCAGGAGGTGCGCAGTAAATAGCCTAGTCTATACCCATTCGCATCGAGACGTTTGCAGAATGAATATCGATGAATATATGTACATAGCGTTCGATCTGGCCGCGGAGTGACCAAGTGTATCCTTTTCTCTCCGAATGCTGCCTCTTTCTTCTACGCACACCTAGAGAATCTCACACTCTTTCCTATTCTTGATGAGCAGTATATGCATACTTTTTGACATCACCACTGTTTGACGCACTGTGGTGCACCACGCAAGATGGCTATTGAGACAGAACCCGTACCCAAACTGAGGTTTGTGAATTACTTTTTTATTTAATATTACTTTAGTTATTTTATTTACTTTAGGATACTTGTTAATAGAATAACAAGTATCCTAAATGACATATTAGCTCAATTATAAGTAAAATAGAAGCAAAACATTTGAATTCATTCTAGACGCTTACAGTGTATCAATTATCAGTATTGAAATGTCAGAAGAAGAATAAGTGACACCCATTGCCACTTGAATTGTAGCTACCAATGCAGTTAGTTTATTACCGTGGGGAAGATAATTTCGACTGCAGAATAAATATTCAGAATTAATGATGAAGCGATGTAGTACTCTCCAATTCCCAAACCAGATGTTTTCTCTAATGAGATAAATTTTTATTTAAACGGTAAGCTGATTTATTGACGGTGCATGAACTGCCGAGAAGTATTTAGAATTACTACAACAACACACAGTTTCCTCGCTTATGGCACCGCATCCAAATAATGAAACTCCCCATATACCAGAATGGAAATACCAATGATCCAGCCAACTTGATGTCGCGCCACCACATTATTCACGAATTGCACGTAGTTACTTAAACACCGTCTTTCCCAATATGTGAATTGGTGGAAGAGGAGCTATTAAAGAGTTATCTTAAATCCAAGATATATCAGCATTAAATGACGTACTGTCGATGATTCTATTCTAATTCTAACAGTGATGACGTCAAAAACTGCGTATACCCAAATATGCGTATCTAAATAACAAAATCAGTTTCGTCTGTTCCAAGAAACCCCAAAATATACCTAGAATAATCAAAAACGATAACGCTTGCCAACCAAGCCAATCTTGAGTATTCAAATACACGGTGTTACAAAAGACTGTAGAGATATAAGAACGAAATAAATGGGGTCTATTTAACACCATACATATACTATATCAGCAACTAGTCCAGTTTTCGAGTTGTATTCTAAAATTCCGGTAGATAACAATCAGAAATATAATTACAAACTATAGATAAAATTAGTTTCTCTAAATTTAATAATGCATTATCATTATAGACGCAATTATACCCGAAGGAAAGAAAGTTACAGACATTATTCATATCAGTAAATTGCGCTAAATGATTAGTGAGAGTATATGGAATCGGCGATCCAATGTTACTTGTCTGTATATTAATGGCAAGAGATTGCAACTATACACAAAAACCCCAATGTACTAATTTTCAGTGTTATATTATTTGTAGTTTTCCAAAAACGTCTAATACACCATCCACCGTGACGTACTCTATTGTATATGTTGTACTTAAGATGCTAAATGGGCGAGAGATAATAATAGTTCTTATTAGGAACCACAAATCAGGAATATTAAAATCATTTCAAATCATCAAATCTATTCATTGTTAAACAATTTATGTATTGTCAAACAACTTTTCAATTCTACAAAGCTTCAAATATGATAATTATAAAGTCATTCCATTATTAATTTCCTTTAACTGATTACTCTAATAGTATTTGTTATATTATTAATATTTGTATTAAATAAATACACAGTGAATACATAAAACTTGAAACAAATTACAAATTCGATAAAATCGTTATCAAGCAAGCAGAAAAAAAAGCAAAATCAGCATGTCAACTTTGTGTTTTATGCACATTTTTTAGTATTGTAAGTAGTATTAATTTAGTATTTTTATGCAAGAAATTGCAACTCACAACATCCGGACAAATTGAAGTTTATGAGATTTCATCTTTCTGTTTCTCTTTTGTTTATTTTGTTTCATGTTTTTATTGTGTGTGAGATTAATTTAGAATCAAAAGTGTTACATCTTCATATTCTAGTAGTTTTATACTAGAAAAAGGTATTTACGACAAATATAGTGTTTGTCAACAATTACATAACTTTAATCGAAATCCTTATGGAAACATGGCATTACTATCCAAATATCTAAAAATAATTATTCTTGCCTTCTTAATAAAAACATTTTTTCGATGTAACAAATAAAATAAAGAACTACAGATACACACGTATATACATTATATATGCAATACTACTAATCTACATTCTACTATCTACTTCCATTTACTTAATTTATTTATTTTCACTAAACTATTTCACTATATTATATTAGGTACTGTAGGCCTTCTGAATAACTTACGATCTTATAGACATCTTACTCAATCGTACTAGATAATGGATATATATCTTTCTCCAAAGCCCTCTTATTTATACAGATCTTCTTTGGAAGATCCCCAATCGGGGAATGCAAAAATTCTCAAATTTCCGAGTTGAGGAATGTTGATTTTAGATGGTGAAACAAATATAAATAAATGACTCTCTTAAACAAATAATAATCTCGATACATTAGCAAACTCTTATCAATGGAAACATATTAGATAGGATTTAATATTCTCATTTATTAGGCAAGAAACATATTTCTTATCTAAAGTCAAAAAGAAACTAAAAATATAAATTTTAATTAACACTATTTAAAGCTACAGAAATAAGGAGTTTATACTCCAACCCATCTGCAAATGCCTTATATAATAAGGACTAAACAAATTAGGTCAAAACAGCTACTCTCCTGGCTATATGCCAAACGCCGAGCGTTAATTACATGACAAAATTTGCCGTATTTTGTCTAACAGAGTTAGCACTAAAATACAGCGATTCAGATTGTTGCAAAATCACAAGGAAGATGCAAAGTGTCAGCTATCTCAGGATATATTTAACTGCAGACCGGTTTCGACCTTATCTTGGATCTCGTCAGTGCAGTGTAAACGAGTATACATTTTTACAGATGAAGCTCACATGTGGTTTTGGATCAATCTGAATCACTGTATTTTAGTGCTAACTCTGTTAGACAAAATACGGCAAATTTTGTCATATAATACAGCGCTCGGCGTTTGGCATATAGCCAGGAGAATAGCTGTTTTGACCTAATTTGTTTAGTCCTTATTATATAAGGCATTTGCAGATGGGTTGGAGTACAATCTCCTTATTTCTGTAGTTATATTTACTATTATTTAATGTATAAGTTATGATTCCTAAATAAATTTGTTTATGTAAAAATACAAATACAAATACATATTTACGATAAAATATTTAGGTTAATATTAAATACATTAATATTAAATAAATATTATAAATACAATATTAATATCATATACCTATTTCAGTTCATGAGCATTTAACAAAAATTCTACCATAGAGAGAGGGCGACAGGTGAATAGTAAAAAAATATGAACCAGGATTTATTAAACTTATATTTAAATATTAAAAATTATATTTTATGCTGCCAAAGAAAGATCTATTCACAAAAAAAAGTGGTAGAACTATACAAAAAAAATAATTATGATAGGGAATAATTTAATTTTAACTGCAATTTAGTATATTTACGTTGAATAAATGAAGGTCAAATAAACGCGTATTCTTATCAAAAATAAACTATTCTCTAGACAAACTAATAATGTATTTTGTGATCTAACAACGAAATATTATGGTTATGTAGTCTAATATTTATGGCTATGGCTACATTCTGTTCTAACGAATACTAACACCCTGTAAATATAATTTTATGTTTATACAAAAATAACCACAGGATGTTTAAGAATGTGCTAGCAAACTCACTTTGTTGTTTATTGAAATGTACGCGGTTTGTATAAATTTCGTAAGTTTATATGTCAATGAAATTACTAATAAAAATAAAGTTAGTATTGTCAGTATTCTAAGGTTTTTTTGTATATTATTTCCAATGTTCCAAGAAAACAAAAAATAGAAAAATTATGCTTCAAGGTCTGTTACATGTTATGTTAGGTAATGAAAATATGCCACAGTAAGCCAAGAGATCTTTATTATACGCGCTATGATCTAAATACAACGTTATTGCGCTAGGGCATTTTAAAAAAGAAATACCATTTTTTACCATGATTCCTAAACTGTTCATGCCCCTTTTTATTGCTCTTTTTAGTAGTATTTTTTAAGATAACACCATTTTTTTATGGAATTCGATAGGGATTATTTTACTTATGAGGTAAAAATCAAGGTAATACAGTGCATAGAATTCTGAGAAAAAAGATTGATGGATTTAAAAATAGCTATATTTTTAATATAGCTATTAATAGCAACAACTAGTAAAATTAACATATAAACATGAATGTTTTCTATTTAATGTTCTCTATTCCTTTCTCAGTCCAATGATATTCAAGTCAATGGATAAATTCATAGCAGGTCGACTTTTACAGCCGTTTTCCAATGAAGATAGTCATATATTCTTCCATCCTAAACCCTAGTCGTCTTAGAACTCGTGTTAACATTTCGCAAATCATTCTACCAGCAAAAGTAATCCAAAGATTGATATTGCTGTCTTCTGTTCATCATTATGTATCGTGGATTGGTCGTGCCTATTTAACCATAAATGTCTGCTCGACCGGATTAGCTTGACAAAGCTAATCTCGAAGTATTACTATCTGTTCGACAATAGGCGATATCCATCCTTTTTGTTAACATTTTGATTTTTTATAAATAATCCATTCCGATAGTTCTTATTATTATCCAAGCATATATGGGAATAATGCGCTTCAGTGGACAAATTATCCATGAATCCACAATTATGCAATTCACTTCTTCGAACCTTCGAATACCTAAGATTTACTATGTTTTCTCTTGCATTATGATCTAAGTTTTGTAATATATCTATTATATACCTTACATAACAACTACCCCACAAAATGATCCAGGAGTAAGGTCGGTAATTCAGCGAGACAATCAATAGATTTTTTACAATCCATCGATTGGGAAATACCTCTAAATACGTTCGTGCAAAAAGTGTATAATAAAATAGGTGACAGCTCATACTGGAATAAGATTTTTCATCTAGTACCTTGAGTTTTTACGCTTTTCGAGATATAAGATTTAGGATTATTACTTTGAATATATGTTCCTCTGAAATTATGATGAAATGCATATTCCATTATAAGTATACCATATTCCAGTTATACCATTACACGAGGTTTCTTGAAATCCGCCAGATAAAAGATTTGTTTTTAACCATCAATAACATGGAAAATATAATAAATAAGAAAATGTCAATTAAAGAAATTAGGAATTCATATAAAGACTTGTGAGAGTATTTTTAAATCAGAATTAATCAGACTTAACTATCACCATTCATAACTTATGATAAATCAATATAATTTTAATGCGTAGATAAGTCAAACAATTAATATTAATTTTAATAACAATTATTAACTCAATTGGATAAAGCACGCAATAAAATTGATATTATCAAAACCATTTAACATAAAAAAGCAACAGGTCAAACCCAAGTAAAAAACTATAGTAGATAATCGGAATAAAAAATTGTATTCACTAGAAGATTAGACATTAACTTTAAATTTGGGTTAAACTGTATTTAAACAGTTAATCGAGATTGCCAACTAGAATAAATTAGTGCATCGGATCACGTTCTCTTTTTAGTATGAATAAATATATCAATAAAATAAAAAATATATTTATTTAAAAAAACAATTACTAATAGACGCTATCACCATATTTTTATGATAGAATTCTCTATAATGTATATCTGTTCTGTAAGTATGATAGAACTCAACATTGAAGAAGTGCAATACATTAATATATGTATAATTAGTAATATATGTACATATATCTAATGTAAGTACTTACCAATGAGAAAAAATATTAATTCCTGCCTTAAATTTCAAATTTTAACACACTTGTGTACACTGGGTTTTGTTATATTCAAGTACTTTTTTCGTAAGAAATAGACATCTGATTTTGTTTTGTCGAAGACGTCTCATGTAGTTCACCACACGCGGAGAGAAACACGCTAAACGAGAACCGTTCTCACCACGCTCGAGTCAGAGACTGACCGTAAAGCCAGTGCGACATTTTTGAATTGGGTCAACCTTCCTCAAACTACAAACACTGGCGAAGAAGTTTCTCCAAAAGAATTCCCAAAGACCATTTTGCCAACTGATGAACCCATATGATATCGATTGCTTCGTGTTTTTTATTAATTATCTCCTGGTTTTTATTATAACGTATTAAAATACAAGGAAAATTAGAGAATACAGAGATGATTGAACGTTAATCTTACAGATATTGATGTACTGCTTTCAGTATGATAATGTTTGGTTTTTCCAACTCCGTAATGAGTCTTATTAATGCATTTTTAGATAGTAGATATCAACGTATCGTGATTTAAAAGTTTATATACATGGTAATAAACTGATGAAGTTTCGCAGAATATACAGGGTTCGACAGTGGTATATCACGTTTTTTAAATGAGTATGACAGTTCAGAGGTGGAGGCTATTGTTTTCGGAATGATTGATATGTGATGGTCAGGAGATGCCGTTTCAGTCGCCATAGAGCCGTGAACGTTAGAGTATCCTGTTTTTGTCTTAACACGTTCATAGAGACTGGTCGTCGATATGTCTCTACGCAACGTAAGTTCCGAAATAATGTCAATGTTGGAAAGCACGGCAGAGTCCCTACCCGGAACACGATTTTCAAGTGAAATATTACAATGTCGGGGGCAATAACAAAATATTCCAGCCGACGTGGTACAACGATACATGGACAAGTTTTCCACTCGTTCATGGGAGAGCTTTAAAAAAAATTGTCGTCAATTAAATGGCTTTATTTTTCGCTCCTAATTCTTATTTTTTAATGTTCTTCATGTGTTAACAAAATGGCATCTTGTAACGAATGTTTTGAAAAAATAAAAATTACTTTCGTTAAAAAATAACAGTATTATTTATTTTTGAAAATCGTCATACATCTCTGCCGGATCCTGTGTTTAATTTTATTATTTAATGATGTTTTAAGTATCTAAAATGCGTCAACCTTTTTCTTAGAACATTAATTGAAATAAAATAGTTATTGTTGATTCTAGGTTGTAAAGTATCGCTTTTGCAACCTAGTGCAGTAAAAATATAAATCGATCAAATTCTAATATGCCATATGCAACATGCAAGTAATCATAGAAACTAAATAAACAAAGTATCGATAATCATTTGTATTTATGTGGTCACCATAATTGTCATACCTGTTAGTAGGTTATTATCTATGATACCTGTTCTGTCCAGAAGCATTCTGAATATTAAGAAATTAGTGTTAAAAGATATTACCACTCAAGTGTTAAGTATGATTGAAGTGGAAAGCGAAATGGGTCATTGAAAGCCATAGAAAATGCAGTGTCGCAAAAATAAATCTGCAATAGACAATATGAACCAGTTTATAATTACTTCAAAAAGTGGTGTACTGAAAAGAAAATTAAGAAAATATGTAAAAATATGTCAATATCTGAAACAATAAATACCAGATCGTGAAAGTGAAACCTCCAACGTTGTGATCAATATTAAAGAAAATATCTATAAGTATACAAAGGTTCTCAAGATTTGTGGCCTACTTGAAAAGTAAATCTATTGAATATCGTCCAAAGAATTTGGACGATTTTGATTAAAATATTTAGAAGAAGTCCCCACTGAAAAAAAATTTTATTAAAGAAAGTAATTCACGTATAAATACCTAATAGTTTATCTATGATGATTTTTTCAGATTATTTTAATAAAGAGCATTCACGGAGCTTGTAGAAAAATAAACATTAGTTAAATATGGTAATACAAGAAATATATAGAAGGCAACGTTTATATGATTATCATTAATGTTCCTGATTGTACATACTCAGAACATTTGTCATGTCAGATATATTTCATATTATATCGAAACTACTCTGCTTCACGCCTCAAGCTTATTAAAAGTTGTAGATTTTCACTAAATTTGCTAATGTTAAATGAGCCAATCAAGTTGTTAATATTAATAAAGTAAGAGAAAAAGAGAAATCGCTGCATATTTTAATTGCCACATCCCAAAGACTACATGGGTCACTGTTTTTTAGACTTACCTGATTCTGTGATAAACGTTCTTCTATTTAAAGGATATACGAAGAGGTGTAAGTCAAAAAAACACAAATTTAAATGATCCTATAGTTGCTGATAAAACTTACCAAATATTAACTTTTTTGAACATGTCGTGTATGTCTCCAAAGTTCTGTCCATTTATTTCGCCTGAAAAGGAATAGCATCAAAATTAAACTCATGTATTATGAAATAATACAAATAAAAAAATTATAAAAATAAATCAATCAGGATATCAGCTTAAAAGAAATTGTTCTATTAGATTTTCTTGATAGTGACACTATTTCCATGCATCTACAGTAAAACCCTTTTTATCTAAACTAAAACCCATCTGACCGAATTATTATTTAACATATAAATAATTTAGGAAAGGAGTAAGACAAGGATGTACGCTATCACCACTAATTTTTAATCTGCACATCGAAGAGGCGATTAATGTGGTTAAAGATAGAGTGGATTTCGGGATTAAAGTACCGGGACAGAAACTAAAAATGCTGAGATTCGCGGATGATATAGCAGTATTAGCATCTAGTAAGGAGGAATTAGAATCAGCATTGAACGAAGTGGAGGCAGTGTTGACAGAGGAATACGAAATGAGGGTGAATAAAAACAAAACTAAAGTATTAGTGTGCAGAGGGCGCGAGAGCAGAGCAGAAACGAAAGTACAAATTAATAATGAAACATTGGAGGAAGTTAAAGACTTCACTTATTTAGGAAGTAAAATAAATTGGGATGGAAGAAGCGATAAAGACATAAAACAAAGAATAGCGCAGGGTCGAGTAGCTTTTAACAAAAAGAAAGCACTTTTATGCTCGGGGGTAATAAACTTAGAAACAAGGAAGAGATTTTTGAAAACATATGTATGGAGCACGGCACTATACGGTTGCGAAACCTGAACAGTAGGGGAAGCAAGTAGGAAGAAATTAGAAGCTTTTGAGATGTGGTGTTACCGAAGAATGACGAAAATACCATGGACTGATAGGGTTAGAAACGAAGAAGTATTGGAGAAAGTCGGCGAGAAAAGAAGTATGTGGAAAAACATAAAGAAGAGAAAAGATAGAATGGTAGGCCACTTGCTGAAACATGGGGGAATAGTCCGCGATTTTTTGGAAGCAGAAATAGGAGTGAAGAAAGGCAGAGGTAGGCCTAGATTAGACTACTGCTCGCAAATAGTAGGGGATGTAGGTTGTAGCACAATTAGCGAAATGAGTAGGTTAGCACAAGATAGGAGAAGCTGGAGGTTAGCGTCCAACCTGTCTTAGGACTATGACCTCATAATGATGATGATGATATAAATAATAAACAAATAATACCCCCAATATTATATATGATCATTGGTAGTAAACAATAACTCTATAAAATGCAAGTAACTATTTATATAGACAAAACTTTTTACTACATCGAGGGACCAGTTTATTTCTGATAAAGAAAAACACATTTATTTTCCTTTAATTTGTCAACCGTAAATATGTAAAATTGTAGCTTATGTAATACATGTATCAAAAATATATTTCTTCATTGTTAAATTATAGCTTACCATAATTAGAACAAGCAAAAAATAAAATTTTACATTTGATAAATCTTATTTGATACTAATATTGTTGTACTAATCAGTTGTTTCCATCTTATATGTATGTATATTAAAACAATCTTGCGCACAACTCTCTACAATCACTTCCGTTGCGCTGAGTAACGTATTAGATAATTCAAATGTTATAAAGTGCGGCGTATCATGAGACAATGTATAGATACGATAGGAACCTACACAATTCATTTAAAGTTAGCGTCTGAAATTGTCTTGCCCTTTTTAGCTTTGGAATTGGGAGACCCAAAAGAATGAAAAATTGCATACGTATATTACAGTGTACAAAAAATCTTTTGTTAATAAATAGTGATATAATCATTAAAGATGGCACTGCGACGCCATTTTGAAAATGATTTTTAAATAGCAATCTAGTTCCAATAATGGATTCTTCAGTTATCAGAAAATGTCATGATGTGGACAGGGATCTTGAAATCACATAGTTGGACCTGCATTTTTAAATCGAAATTTAATGTGAGAGGTGTCTTTGGACATGTTGCGGAATGCCATTAAGCCGCTAATTTTAGAGATCTGGAAATAATTTTTCAACAGTTTAATTACTCTGACTGCACCACACTATTATGACGCAGTCAGAGTTTATCTCAATGATCGGTATCTCATTAGGTGAATTGTACGCCGGGGTACAATAGAGTGGCTTGCTCGATCTTCTCATCTAACGCTCTTAGATTTATTTTTATTGGGCTACTTAAAATCTAAGGTATAGGTATACTATCAACCTGCTAACATCGAGGTTTTGAAGCAGAGAATTACTAAAGAATATAGGTTAATTTCCGCAGAAACATTTGAACGGACAAGAGAAAAGTTTTATAATAGAATTATATTCAATATTCATCCTAATGCATTCAATATTTTATCCTAATAGCATTTGTTTCATATAAACAAATTTATATAGGCATCACTGCGTGATATGTTAAACATCAACCAACGCAACGGTTTGATTTCGAATGTAACATTTATTTCACATAACAAATATGTTTATTACCTAATGAACGAGAACATTAAATCATATCTAATAGGTGTTGGCATTAATCAGAGTTTGCTAATATAATCGAAGTTATCGAACAATTTTTTTAAGAGAAATTTTTATTTCTCCATGCGAAAATCAGTATTTAATTGTGCATATAAATGTTGATACAGAACTATTTATTTCATCGCTATTTGCCAAATAAAAAGCTCTTTTATCTTGCCTATAAACGGGACAGTCTACCTGAGCCTAGCCATAAAAACAAACCACGGTATGTTTTGAGATTCTTTATTTGGCAACTCTTATACGGGTCATTATCCAAAAATGCTATCCCATAAAAGGAGCAATTTAAGCATGTCCTCCGCTTTAAGCCTCGCCTCCTCTAGGTACTCTAGGATAATAGGGGCCCTAATATAAGATACTTCTTCTCCTCCAGTGCGGGGCAGGTGTAAAGAAGATGAATCGAGGTTTCCTCGTCTTCTTTACAGTATCTGTAGGCCGAGCTGTCAGTTAGCCTCAGCTTGTGCTTATATGCATTCAGGCTACTATGGTGGCCCGTTATGATTCCCACTAGGGTTCTGGCTCTATACCTATTCAATTTAATGAATTCTTGGGCCCATTTCTCAATATCTGAGTATTCGATAAAGAGTTTGATTATTTGACAACCCGTTACTCCTCTCCATCTTTTATTGTGCTGGTCTCTTGCCCAGCCATTGATGCGGTCTCTGATCATATTCCGACTTATTCCCACTGCAGGTTCTGGTCCATAGAAGTTTTCCCTGGTCTCTAGTCTGCTAAGGTCATCTGCAATTAGATTTCCCTTAATGCCATTATGCCCAGGTATCCATAAGAGTTCCACCGGTCCCTTCCCTGCCAAGTGGTTCAATGCTTCATAGCAATTATAGACCAGCTTCGACTTTGTAGTTGCTGAATTCAGGGCTGCCAACGCCGCCCTGCTATCCGAGCAGATACATACCTTCTCCTGGGTCCGATTTTGGTCGGCCCCCAGAACACCGTATGTAATTGCAACTAGCTCGGCCTGGAGTGCGGTAGTGTATTTTCCCACGGGGAAGGTTTTACCTATATCCCATCGCTTTAAAAAAGCGCCAGGATATGACCTAATATCTGGCAAAATCTTGCAAGAACTCTCCATGTGCATAAAACCAACAACCATTATTTTTAATGCAATATTGCGTATAAACTACTTCCCTAGCACTTGGAAAATGGCCCAAATTATTATGATTCTCGGACCCGGGAAAAGCCTGAAGATGTCTCTTCCTACCAGCCTATAAGCCTTCTATCTATGCTATCCAAAGTATTCGAGAAGCTGTATGCTAAAAGACTCAAAAATATAATAGAGGAAAGAAAGATAATCCCAGAACATCAATTTGGATTCCGTATTAATCATGGTACGATTGAACAAGTACATGCTAGTCAACCAAATAAACAAAAATTTAAATTCTAAAAGATACTGTTCAGCTGCTTTTATTGATATATCTCAGGCCTTCGACAATGTGTAGCTCGCTGGATTACAAGTAAAGTTAAAGAGGCTTCTCCATCATCTCCACGTTCAACTAGGGCAATATTATCTAACAGATAAACACTTTATGGTTAAACAATGTAGTGAATACACTGAATTGCATCCAATATACTCAGGCGTTCCACAAGGTAGCGCACTTGGTCCAATATTGTACCTCTTGTATACAGCTGACCTCCCGACAACAAGAACCACCACTGCTGCAACATACGCTGACAATACTACAGTTTTAGCATCCCACACTAATCCAACAGCAGCCTCAAGAGACCTTCAAACAAACTTAAATAAATTCAGCATTGGTTAAAGATATGGCGTTTTAAAGCTAATGAAGTTCATGCATGTAACATTTGTATTGCGAAGAGAAACATGTCCTCCTGTGAAGCTTAACAACTGTCAACTTCCTCAAGTCGAAAATGCATTTGGACCGACGCCTTACATAGCAAAAACATATATTCACTAAACGTAAGCAGCTAGGACTTAAAACTAAGCCATATGTATTGGCTCATAGGCCGTAAATCTAAATTGTCCTTGTACAACAAATTATTATTATACATATCCATTCTGAAGCCCGTTTAGACTTACGAGATTCAGCTATGGGGTACCGTAGTATCTCCAATATTACCTGCCTGCAAAGGTTCCAGAACAAGGTATTGCGTACCATCGTCGGCGCACCTTATTACGTCCTCAATGAATTACGAAGTAATTCAGCATGACATCTCTCTGGAATCCATCAAGAAAGCCATACAACGATTCAGTGAGAAATACAATGAAAGAGTGTTAGTGCATCCTAATGTGCTAGCCAATATATTAAATGTGCGCGATATCAGTGAAATGCGTAGGCTAAAACGTCTGCTGGTCTGCTGCCGCTCCAGTGGCGGCGTAGCATGGGTTGGCACCCGGGACGGTTTTCTATTGAGCACCCCCAAAATAAAACAACAAATCAAATACTAGACGTGCTTACGTGACTTTATCTTGCTAAAATATTCGATCACATTGTCAAAATTTACTTTCCTGTCCTTTTCAATGGACAATATGGAAAGATTGGTAAGTCGCGCTTGGCTGATTGTGGATCTTAAGTAAGATTTTATCAACTTTAATTTTGAGAAACTTATTTCACGAGAAGCCACCGAAACACAAATAGTTAAAAAAAATCTTAGACACAACGCTAGACTCGGAACAGACTCAGAATAGTCCCATTGTACAATGAATTTCAGAAGCTCCAAGGTAGTCCATTAGACCGCTTCTTGGAAAGAAATGCTGGCGCTTTTAAGTGGCGCCTCAGTCATAAAATCTCCAAAATAATGTCATCTGCAGAAAATTCATCATAAATTTTTGTCAGATTTGGAACAATACCACGAAGTTCTTCTTCTGTTGACGTAAGCAGAGTTTTAGGCTGAACAACACCAAATGTTATGAGAATGTCATCCATTGCCTTGTAACGATGGTCTAGTTCTCCGTAAAATCTATCAAGACATTCTAACATAGCTCTCTGCAGCTCTTCTGGCAATGTTAGTCCAGCGTCTTGAGCCATTTCTCCTGACATAAGTTTTCGAAATCTCCTCCTTCCTCTTCTTTCAATCGAAATATCCAAGTCCTCACATTTTTCAGTTGCGTAGGAAATAGTCTACTCTTTCCACTACTTGGATACGTTGGCTTCGAAGAAAAATTTTTAGGGCTTTGATTTTTATAACACACTTTTCCAGCGATAGCCCAGATGTTTCTATATACTTTTGTGTCTGATTAACTTCTTCTAGGACTTCACACCAAAGAGAAAGGTAGCATAAAAAACTGAAGTCACACAAAGCTGGTAAGAGTGTGTCTTTTGTCTCTTTCAGTTGCCTCATTAAAGGAAATTCTTTGAATTTCTCCTTTAAATAAATTTCGTTAAATTTTCTTCTTAAAGAAAATTCTTTGAAATGTTTTTAATAGACATTTCTTAGAAATTTCGTTAAAAACTTTTTACATATATTCAAAGACTTTCTACAAATTCCAAAGAAATTTCTTCGAGATTTTCTTTTTAAAGAAATCGTCTCAAAATGTCGTGAAAAATTGTTTTCGAATTTTTGTCACCCCTTGGTGCTTGGCACCCGGGCCGGACCGCCCCCATCGCCCCCCTTTACGCCGCCACTGTGCCGCCCGACATGATTACAAGACTCAAGATAGGTTTAAATTTAAGATCATTTAGTCAAATAATAAATTCTAAATTTAAAATTAATTTTTAAAGACGATCATTCACTGGAGTGACACTACATAATATTACATTCTAATCACAAAAAAACGCTTATTGGCCACTGAGCAGATTGCAGATCTAGGAGTAAAGAAACAAAAATTAATGATATCTAATATAATGTTAAGCAAAGCTTCCTTTTTTGCAAATTTGCCTATTTGTTATTATTGATTTAACTTCGTAATTATTTTTATTTTCTTTACTTTAATGGTATATAATAATACTTAAATGGATTGTCGACTATTTTAAATATGAATTACGGAATCTTGTTATTATTGCGAACAGTTATTTGATACAATATATTATTTTATTATTGACGCACGCGAGAAGGCGGAACTAATAAAAAATAACAGTGAGGTGTTTGATTAGAACATATCTCAATATCATCGTACTATATTTTATCATGGTGGTGTTATTAACGTTTCAACATCCATAAATAGTAATTAAATGCGACTGCTTAAATTGCTGGAGTAGGATTGGTACTTATTTTTTAAAATAATTATAAAATACTTATGTATGTAATTTATTTATCTTTAGTAATCACTATTTTATTAAATACCACTATATAGTTTCCTACTTAATGAGAATGCATTAGAACTTTCTATAGTTCGATACAACAACAACAAAAATCAAGTGAAAGTTTTCACATAAATACCTCAACATTATACTCAACGCACATTTCGCCAATTTTATTAGCTTCATCAGGAGATAATTGACATTAGACTCAGTTTTAATTCCATTATCAAAAACTGGTCTTCTGTTTTTCACACTTCAGTTTCATGAATGCTTGGAAGACTATACACTGACCAAAATAAGAAAAGCCAGTATGGGAATGGATCTGGTTAACAGTAATGGATACAAATTCGGATATATGGAAAAAAGTTGCATAATTCATGAAGTGACGCCTGGAAATCCGCGATATGGTTTTCCGTTTTTAAATTATTTTGAAGAAACTGAATTTTCGGTTTTTACTCAATTGTTGTTTTGTGGCATTAATATTAAAGTTAGAGAAGCTGAAAAAACCTTTTACAAAGAAATTTCTCAATAGAAGAAATATTCATTACATAGGCCTACAAATTTTGACATTTTGAGTGTTGATTTGAGTTTGATAAATGATTACAAGTGAGTTATTTACGCTGATTTCATATCTACCTTCCGTTCTTGCCCCTCACGTAAAGTTTTTGATCAACTGAATAATCAGAATAATTTAACAACTAAAGGAAAATTACATTTTAATAAACATTACATTTAATAAACATTAAAGAACATAGTAAAAAGCCTTGCTCCTCACTAACAGCACCAATATTTTCTGGAAAGTAGTCCAGATGAGCATGAAGAAAATTAATTTTTATGCTCATATTACAACTAAGTTGCTTAAACTTATCCACCATTTTCTTAAAAATTTCCTCACACTGTGGATGTTTATAATTTCCTAAAAGAATTTCTGTTACATTTTTAAAGCATATCCAAGATTCTTTTTCAATTTCTGTCATTGTTTCTTCAAACTGTTGGTCCTGTACTAATTTGTGGTCTTATTTGTGGTCCTATGAAAATGCCTTCCTTTAATATTGCTTCAGAAAAGCTGGAAATTTGCCACATAAGTACTTAAAACAATTTCCACTTTTATCTATAGCTTTTACATATGTTTCATTAAACTTAATTTAATATGAAGTAGCGGCAAAAGATTTTTTGCGGATCAACCAAATTTGTATAAAAAACGTTTTTTGAATCAGGTATTTATAACAAAATATATTTGGTGTATTTTTACAACTTCTAGACATTTAAAAAAAAAACACGACGCGATGTCACGAGTAAACATACACACATCAAAAACGTACTATAGCGACTATGTAAATACCCGAATAGCATAAAACCGGAATACCCCACCGACCAACTCTATTTCGGTAAATCCCCCACACTTGTGTGGGGGATGTGCTGTGTTTAATCGTTTCAAACCGATTAAACACAGGGACGCCGCAAAGATTAAGGCAATTGATGACTCTATTCTCGTGAACAGCGCGCGGTCGTAAAGTTTTGCTTCTTGTTCGAAAAAACTGGTACAGAAACTCTTAGTGTGTTAAAAACAGCAAAAACCATGTCAACTGATGATAAATCTCGCTCTGGTTGTCCTTCCACAGCTCGAACCGTTGAAAATGTTGGAAAAATTCGCGAAATCATCCTGGAATATCGACGACGGATCTTTGACGATGTTGTGGAGCAGTCTGAAGGGATATGGAGTTCCGTTCCGCGAATTTTAATGGAAGATTTGAAAATGAAAAATGTGATTGCTAAATTTTTGCCTCGACTGCTGACCAAAAATGACCCATTTTGACCAAAAATGACCCATTTTGACCAATGTTGACGTTGCTTGCTGACGTTGAGGAGAAGAAAAAACGACGGAGACGCTGCCGCTGTCGGGCATCACAAAAAAAAATATCAAAAATGTTCTTGAGCAATGAAATAATGGATTAGACAAGTGTATTAGTGCCTCTGGAAAGTATTTTAAAGAGGATTGAAGGTTTAAAAATTAAATAAACAAATTAAAGAAAATCAATTCCGGTTTCTTTTGGGTACACCCTCGTAATGACGGCAATCTTTACGAACACCACCCGTAAATTTTATTCCTATTGAATTATTTCGATGTTCATTTTATTGAATATCCTTAAATTATATGTTGTTGTTAATTAATATAGTTATTGGTCGGTTATTAATAGAGTGCATTTCATGATTTGAATGGCATTTAAATATGCCGAATTTACCGTATGAATCTGTTTTTGCAAATTTATGAGAAATACAGATTCTTACAGAAATACAGAAGATTAAATATTTTATGCAATCATCATCAATGTTTATGATAGTTGCTCCAAGATAATACGTCGAATAAACAAAATGATAACAATATTTAGGTTCATTAAAAGTTGCTATGAAGAAGTTTTGTCAGCCCTAGTCCAACTTTAATATCGATGTTAGGAGAAAATAAAATAAAAAATCCGCAAATTCGGTCTTTCCAAAATAACTCAAAAACAAAAACGATACAAAAATGTCTATTATAGGCGTCGTATCGTTAGCCATTAATTATGCAACTATTTATCTATCTCTTATTACACAGTATATATTCAAGAACACAACAAATATTAATGATTTATTAAAATATTAATATACTAAATTATACTAAATTATTATTATAGTATATGAGGTCAGGTATTTTATTTTTGTTTTTTTCAATATAGTAAGCAGATGTGGTTAAATATTATGTGTATACGTCTAATCAATATCTTGAAATGACATTCATACAGAATAGTCAAATCAATATAATGGTTTGTCGCTCACTAGTTCTATTATTTACTCACCCACTCATTGAAATATTATTTCAATTTTTCAGCTTAATCACGTTAGCCATGAAAACACTTCTCTCTGAATAATTAACAACTATAAAAGCCCAGTCTGTTCTTACGTGCTATCCTTGTAAATAAACATACACTTGCTAACTGTAAGTAATTTTCGATCCATACGTTTCACGGATTTTCACTCTAGAATTTCACCCTAAAATTGTTCTAATACTTGAGGGTATGAGTTTCATGATAGTATAAAATTTGTATACTATCCTGTTAGACATCCGGAAAATTTTGCTAGAAATGCGGAGAATATATCCTGCTAAACATCTTTTATGGAATCCTAATGCCTAGAAAGACATTAGAATACATAGTTAGCATTATAGTATACATAGTTGCGTATAATTCATACTAAATAGATAGCTCTGATATTAAAAATGATTAGAAATGTCTTTAGAATAGCCAAACGTTTAGAATTTTATGTAAATAGCAGACAATGGTGAACGCCAATACAGTTAACATAATCGTCATACACGTGTTAATTAGTTGTCATGAAAAAATAAAAGCGAAATTTTATTACTGAATATATCTTCTAGGGACCACTTCACTCGGGGACGTTGTTTGCGAATAGCATGATGACAAGAATGGCTGTTTGTTGTGTATTCATATAACTAAATACCATACCCAATCTATTATATATCTCCGTTCCATCATTCACCGTATCAACCAAAACAACGAATTAATATACAGAGCTCTTGTCTTTGTTCATGCTATCATCACATTTAGCTATTTTAATACTTGCCAAAAATATTCAGCGGTCTATTATTGATCATACTTTTATTTATCTAACAACTTTAAGTTACTATAATCGATTCCATGATTGTTTTTGAAAGAATGTTGAGGAACGGATGATTTTTCTAATATTTCTTACTTTAAGTGACTATATGCTCCTTAAACCTAGTTGCAATTGTTTTTTATATCTGTCCAATATATTTTTTACTACAATCTCGGCAGTTGATTTCGTAGATCCCGGAACTTTTGTTATTTTCTTTGATTTTCCTAAAAGTTGTTGCAATTTGTTTCCAAAGGATTGCACTAGTGTTTTTCCCAAATTTTGAAAACTCTTGAGTCCCCTAATAAATTATGATTCATATGGAATTGATACAATTTTGCGATTTTTGGACACTTCAAAATGTCGTGGGATTAAAAAGTTGCCCTAAATGTACGTTCTAATTAATTTGTTTACTGTGTAAGTAGGGTATCTGTTACTTCTAGTTATAACCTGAATGATTTTCTATTATCTATTTTTTTTTTGTAGTATCAAAATCCACAAAAATATTATCCACTTATCTAAACCATACCCTATTTGCACATATGTATGTATTCAAACTCTTTTTTAATTTCTGTCTCAAGTTTACTCATAAAAAGGTTTGCAATAAAATGGAATAAGAACTGAAATTATAACTCGGCAAATTTAAATTTTCCGGTCCATTGTTTCATGTTATTTAATTTTAAATAAAGTTAATATTTCTGTTATTAACTTTTATAATTGGAGTTTATAAATATTTTTCATCATTTTGAAATTTACTACTTTATGTTCACACTGTAAAAGATCTCAACATAACTGGGATTCCTCAAAAACAAGACAAAACTATAAAATTGAGAAATACTTAATGATAAACTCTGTGCCAGAGAAAGAATATAATAAGGCACTTTTCATATGTTCCACCTTAATATAGGTGGGAATAAATTAATTTAAGGGTCAATTACAATCTTGGCTTCAAAATGAACGTGTTGACTAAAAGCATAATTAACTAAAAAGCTTAATTGAAACCATTATCGCCTACATTTCAAAGGAATGTATTGAATGTGTCTTATTATATTCTTTCTCTACAGTACCTTCAGTAGCTCTCAATAGTACCTCACCAGAAATTCAGCGCCTCCTGGGGGTATGATTTTTTAACTATGTCTTTAAGTATAACCTTTCCTGACAGCTTAAGACCTTAAAATAAATTCAATTTGTGTCAACTTTTTTTTAGTTATTTTATTGCTAAATTTAAATTGTTCATTTTTTAAAAATAACAAAGGGACCAATACAAAATGAATTTGCGTTTGAAAGCAATGGTGTGTAATCTAACGTTCTGTCCATTGTTTATAATTAAATGTTTTACTAAAGGTTGTAAAAGTTATATAGTATCAGGGTAAATTGCATTTTTGACCCTTAATAATGAAGTAATTAAGCTCTATCAGATTTTGTTTAATCCCACTCCTATTCCTTATCCTCCCACATTGCCTAATCATACCAATCTATAATAACATATAAAATGGTTCAGAAATACAAAAATACTTACCAAGTTGTCATTTTCTGAAAACTGGAGGTCAAAGACTGATGAATGCAACAATCTGAATATTTTAGAATTATCAAGAAGAAAATTCTTATTATATCGAAAATTGCATCCTAATAAATTTTGTAAACCTAATATTAAAAAAAATTATTCGTGAAATTAACAATACTCAAAATGCATATATTTTACGGTTTAAGTGAGGAAGAAGTAAATTGGAAATAACCAATTCACTCAAAAAATATTAGACTTCAAGTGCTTTTATTAGAGCAAATATAGCTCTGCCATATTTTGTTTTTAATTAATTTTAGAGTTACATTTAGAGTTTAATCATGTTATTGATCTCAAAATGGTAGGACCCTCATTGACCAAGAACATAGTTACAATTTTAAAATCATTGCTCCCAATATTTCAGGGGAATGTATTAAGGGGTCTCATTACTTTCTTTCTCAAAGATACATAGAACGAATGTATAAAACATACAGATGATGTATAGTACAGAAATGTTGTACATAATAAAACTTTCTTCTAACAAATACCATTGTGTTAAGTTCAAGATGATCTAAGATAAAATATGTAGATTAATCTGTTATATGAATAGGAGCACATTTCTGGTCTGTTTTCAGAACTTGTAGTCTTGCTGAAGAATTTTAATATTGTTTTATGCGTAATTTATACTTTTTAAGACAACTACTTTTTTCGTATTTGCAGCTAATAAACAGCATTGAATTTTTGAAATTTGTGATAAAATAAATATAAGGAGAAATTTAATTTTTGTTTTAAGTTCAATAAATTGGTCAAGAGACATATTATCCTGAGAACTTTAACCATGTTTAAGGATCTTTAAATTAATTTGTAGCTGAACAATGTAAGTTAGTTTTTCTGAACACCTGGTTTTTAATTGTCTTTATATGTTGGAAAGGACATTTAATCTGGTTTATAAAACCTGATCACCAAAGAAATTGAAATAATATTAGAGACGATGGTGGGCTTTCAGATGAGTTACCTCGGTCATGGATCTAATAAAAGTGCAGTAATTTGACACCCATACAGAGCATGAATGGGTGCTATATCGTATTCTCCTATAAAGGTAGCTGCAATAATCTCATTCGTACTGTGGTTCACGACAGTGGCGGCTGGTGTAATTTCTGTTTGGGGGTGCAATCGATAAAATAATAACAAACGAAAAATTAAAAGAAACTTACCTATGTCCAAGCTTGAGGTTATTTATATAGAAAATACATTCGTCTGTTCTTGGAATTCGCAAAACCGTCAATTACAATATTATTAAAATACAGATTTTAATAATTTGGAATCGCTGCAATTAGCACTTTCTCCATACTTATCATGCAAAGTGAATTTTAGTTTATCTTGTGCCATTGTTTTTCTCAAAAAGTTTTTAATTCTTTTAAGCGTTGATAAACAGTGTTCACTCTCAACACTTGTCATGGGTATGGTACAAATTAATTCCAATAAAACAGTATCACTAAAACAGTCCGTCAGGTTTCGATCTATAAATAATTGCAAAATTACTAAGCAACTTGCTGCTTGGCGAAAATCTTCCTGTGCATAACCGTTAATTCACTTTTCAATTTAACTTTGTTCAAAAATCCATAAGTTTACGTTACATTGTCAAAATCTTGAATGGGAGATTGTTTCTCAGTCACTAAATGTATCGGGGAAGAATAGTTTCAACGCTAACAGGTGTTCTCGAAACTCAAATCTGTCTTTAGTTTGGATAATTAATATATCACACATTTCCTTAGTTTGTGCAGAAAATGATATGTCATTATGGGATCAGTTTTTTTTTCAGGCGAATTTGAGGAATTAGTTGTCCGGATTTTTATAATTGCATCTTCAAAATTATTCAAATAACTGCTCATCTTGACAGCATTCAATGATCGAGACTGAAACCCTTTAAAAAGGATTTCGCAATGATACATGACCTTGGCGAAAAACGCGAGCCAGTATTTAAAGTTATCGTTATTTAAATATGCCAATAATATTTAAGCCTGATTTTTGTATTGTAATCACTTCCCGCAGTGTTAAAAATACATTCTATGCATTCTTTTAAAAGTTCAGCATTTTCAGAAATGGTTTGTATAGTTCACGTATTAAATTTCCGTTATACATTCCACTGAATATTCCTCCATTGCAATCTCTTCCCTCTCGTGGTTATAAAAATACAAGCAACATGTCACCACGTAGACAGCCCACATTCAACAGACAATACAATGCTATACAATATAATACAATAGATAACCTGATGCAATACACTTGCGTCAAAGCTTACAGAATAAATTTTGCTTCGCGTGGCCGTGCAATGCACGCAAATCTCATATACGTGCATATAGAAATCTCCTGTTTCACGCGCCCGAGTCCTCTCTTTCTAACGCATGGTTAAACGGTCCTCTGATGTGTGCTAGATGAAAACTGAACTCGCTATGTATTTAGAGTTGCAGATTTAATATCCCGTAGATAAATATGTTAAATTCTAAGGCTGGCGACTCTCGCGATATCTAACAAGCTGTAAGCAAGACTGTTAAATATCGGAACATTCTATATATAATGATAATGTAATGTATAGTGAACACCGTAAACACCTAATAGATATTTTTAGGAATTATTAAGGGAGCTCACTGCACAAACGCACCTACAATAAAACCGCCACTGGTACAGAATGTGACCACGGATGCATTTGTCCTTGTCACGTCATCACTAGGTGCAACCTCTCCCTTCACAGCCTAAGGCTTTAGGGGAAGAAACTTGATTAATGTATGTTCAAACTTTAAAATACAATAAGATACAATACAGAATATAATTTAACTAAATAATTTTACAGGGAAACACCTGAATTTCAGGAATTTCATTTAACACAGAGACCAAACCATGACAAGCATTCTGTAAATTATTTGGATATTAAGTAAAACGAATAAAAACAGTTAACTAATAATAATTTAATTGAGATAAAAATACAGCACAACTAATTGCATAATTAAGCCCTAAAAGAATCTAACAAAATTTTTCTTGGCATTTCATGATAATAGCTAACATAATTAATAAAAAAAAATTATAATTCGAAAAATAAAGCCGCTAACTGGAGGTACTCAAGACTTGCAGATAACACATTTATTGGCATTTTCTTAACTTAAATGATATGCAACTGACATGACTGATCGAATGCTATTAACTAAATCTAATTACAGCTTGCATTATTTTTGCATAAACTAATGGAGTGTACAATAATGACAGAATTAAAAGAAAATAATACAATTCAATTAAATAGCTAGTTTAATAGTTGGCAAAGATATTCTATACTAAATAGTAACAAGTGATTATTACTTTCACACAAATTTTGGTATATTGTTAAAAATAAATAAAAAAAAATTACTAAACTACAATGGCAGTTCATAATCATTTGTTACTAATAAAAGCAATAATAATAAAAAGTTTACCCAACGGAACAGCACATGATTGTCTTAACCTAAGGATTTGTATGAGGTCATTTGCAAAGAACAGGTTTTATTTGGTCTAATTTTAAAACATAATCTGAGATAATAGATTTCGTGTAAATTATTCTAATTTCAATACATTATTTAATTTAAAAGTGGATATTTTCACACCACAGATAAACTGGTACAGGTCAAAGAAAAATATTTTACTTGATATACAATAGTACAACAGTACTTTATTAGTACTATTAGAATCGTGTAGATTGCTTAATCACTGATGATAACATAATAGCAGTTTAGTTTAACACTTTACATAACTTGCATAGAGAAACAAAAAAATAGAACACAGCGAATTACTGTTTTTCACTGGATAATCCTATTATTTTCCGTTTATACTGCAATATAACAGTTTTCAAACAATAAACAAGGTATATAACCTAATTTATTAATACTTTGGAAGCTTTATTAACTTAAAATATTGTTATTAAAAAAATATGTTGTTTTATTAATTTTAAATATTGGATTATTAAAAATAGTCATAAAATTAGAAATTAATGTCTTTAAATTTGTTAGTACAGTATTCACAAATGTGTTAATTATTTAATTATAACCAAGGCTCAACATTACGAGAGATCTATTTACTTTGACATATTTAATAATTTGTTTTATAATATTTGTTTGATATATTACAAAAATATTAAACTTCTACTAAAAATAAAAGTGTATAACACACAAATAGTTTTCTTTCTATATTTCTCCTAAATATAATTATCACATGAAACTGGGCGTGGTGTATTATAAAAGTCTTTAATATGCTTCATTGGTAAAAATTGTACACAACAAAATAAAATCCATTCTTACAATATCAATAATTATATGTTGGTAGGCTGATTATTATTATTGCTTTGTTTAATGTAATTTCCTTACTTAATATGGTTATGATACGTAATTTTTAAATATTTGTATATCCCTCTTATATTTATCCCGGCTCAAATTACTACTTAAAAGCTACTTGCTCTCAGTAATCATTATCCTAGTCAAAATTCACATGTTACAATAAATCTATGAACTACCGATTACAGAAATAGATTAGAACATCTGAGACAGAAAATTCGAGATCAAAAAGTCGATAAACAGTTTTTATGTTTAGATGTTAAGATCTGGATACTTATTGTAAAACAATATGCATTAACAAGATTTTAATGTAAGATCAACTGTTATGGTTCTAACAAATATTCATTCTTAAACGATATATATTATCAAGGAAATAAAAATTATTATTATATATAGTTTGCGTTATCCTTTCACATACAAGATTGCTCATGATGTTTTATAATTTGTATGATCTATATTGGTTATTCCAAGAACACTGCCATCTATTAATTAACGGTTCATTAAAAAGTTCCTTCATATTAATACAAGTAAATTGAACACAAAAAGAACACTCCATGTATATGAATAATATATATTACTGTTACTTATTGTAATGTTTACGATTGGCAAATGAACACTTTATTTTCTTACTTATTTGAAACACGTAACATGAAAAAATTGACTAGGCGTCTTAATTAATAACATTTTAATTATTAGCAATACAAATATCTAACTTAACGTTATAAATAATCAAGAATCAAACACTATACAACATATTTATATTATTAGTTATTACAAGGCAATATTTATGTGCTTACTAAAATATTCCAATTTGATCTAGCCATTGAACAAATTTTATGAACAGGTAAAAATTAGACTTTATTATTATTTGTATTGGGTTAGTTTTATTTTCATTAAAAATTATTCTGCGAAAGATGGCTGTCACCATAATGAAAATATATGTGAAACTCTTTTATTTAAAATTGATTAAAACAATGACAAATTAATTATCTACAACTTCTATATTATTAATGGATTTTAAATAAACAAATTTATACTCTAGCAACTATTTAAACAAATTCATATACCGTTTAGCATTAAAACAAAAAGGGATTTAAGATTTATCCAAAATAATATACAGACATAATTTGCTATGTCATTATTGCAAGATGGTTTTAATTGACAAAAAAACTATCCAAATATACTACAATATTTTTGATACAATGATTTATTACATAAGAATACAATTCTTATGTATTACCGATAGTTCCATATTTATGTTGTATGTCTCCTGTGTCAATGCTAGATATGTACGATATAAGATAAACTAATACTTATTATTAATTATTAATAACGGTTATTGAAAAAAAAATTCAATGTCAAAATGGCAAACACACTGAAACAGGCCTTTTAGTAGGTACCAGCCAAGAATGAACAAACAAAAATGCAACTATATCCTGCAAGGTAACAAAGTTTAATGAAATTTTCATAATAAATAGAACTGTAATTCCTCGAACCAATTTTCCCATGAAGAAAATAAATTTCACCACCCAAATTATAAATATTGCCTTTTTTGTGCCACTGGAATGTTGTCTAAACTTTTATTAATTATTGTCTAGACACTTGGGCTAAGATATATCTCTCTCAATATCTAATAAATATTTTTAATGCGATGGATTGGATGCATAATTTGTTTTATTTGTATAAAGATATGAATAAATAATATGTAGTACTGAGATTAATAATGACTTCTTCAAATGACTCGTTTCATTTAAGCACCAAATATTCATGATATAGAGCTGTGGTTATTATTGGCATATCAAACAAAAATCTTATAACTACCTATCTGAATATTTCCATCAGTTGCAAACACACCAATCTAAGATTTACTCATAAGAGCTACTAATCAGCTGTTCAATTATC
The DNA here is from genome assembly GCA_037954035.1 of Rosalia funebris. NCBI lineage: Eukaryota > Metazoa > Arthropoda > Insecta > Coleoptera > Cerambycidae > Rosalia > Rosalia funebris. Next base: position 26,932,319 of record JAZFAV010000009.1, on the reverse strand, counting down.
AATATCTACAAACAGAAAAGATGTATTACCTCTGAAGAGTAAGTGTTGATTCTTAATAAATTAAATATTTGTACGTTGTCATTTTATCCATGTAATAAAATTAAGAGGCAAAACAAATGAACCATTGTGCTTATGCCACTGTTCTAAATTTTCATAACTGAATTGAATGAGTGATAAACTCACAAATATTCGGATAAGCTGCTCCAAAATATGCTTATTTTGTATATTTCTATATTCAGTTTAAGATAGTCAGTGTTTGTTGCATGTTCCAAATTATCTTATAACAAGGCACTATGGTTCCTTTAACAGTAACACTTGCTAAAAAAATGAAGAACAAAAAGAAGTATTATTACCATGTAAACATTGATAGTGTACATTAGTAAAATTCATTACTATTTAAACAGATGTTTTTTTTTTTTAGATATTTAGAGTAATATCTGGTACAAAATAATATAAAACCATTTTGCTTGTATAAAACCAAGACCAAAAATATTATTTCCCCGCAATGACCGTTTCCCTTTTATGTGCCATGTACATTCTTTAAAAATACCATACAACAGAAAGTATGCCTGGACATATATATGATTCAATAGAATACATGGTACGCATACCAGTTAGCAATGCAAACATTAATGGCACCTGCTTTCCAAAATTAACTCAATTTATTTCGAATACTCCCTGAGATTATATATGCATTAATTTAATCTAAAAAACATAAAATTCCATTTTATATTAATATCCCTTATAACGAAACTATGAAATCTGCTTTCAGAATATAGACAGACTGAACAATATTTTCTGTGACGAGGTATTCTAAAGACAGATTTCTTGTTCACGTTAAAATAGTATTTATGACTAGTTACAGAACAGTAGTGCAAAGGCCATTTTTTCTGTTTGTAGAAGTGATGTGACCCTAAACTTACATTAAAGCTTGTTTATCATGCAGAGAATCTGCCTTAATGGAATACAAGGTTAATGGAGAAAAATATAAAATCGCACATGAAGACAAAAACTACATGCTACTTAGACAACATATAAATATAAATAATTAACAATCAAATATGGTAAAATTAATATATCAATGCACAAAAATATCCGATGTGAAAAATAATTACCAAGGCTTTGGTATATGATTAACTGCACAATATAAAGACGCAAGTTTGACTGAATGTATTAACATTATTTTCCCACTAAAAACTAAATTTGATGGCTTTTTCATCATACACTTCGTCTCAAGTTGGAGTAATTATAAAATACATATATATACCATATACAATTATATGGTTATAAAAGTTTTTAGTGTTAAAACAACAGACACACACATACATAGCTAAAGTTATCACACAGATACTAAAGAGGAGGGTTTACGACAATATTAACAATTACACGATACAATTTTATCTATCAAATATGTTTCCATTAGAAACAAAAGTTAAAAAAATATGTCTCATTATAGAATATTAATAAAATAAATATGCTGAGAGTTATTCGATAGATTAAATTGCACTAAAGAAGAATTAGAATGGATTTGCTGCCTTATGCTGCAATAACATGTTTTCTGTTGCATTGAAAGGCATAGGTAATAGATTATGCATACTAAAAATTTCTCCTACTTATTTGATAATACATATCGTAAAAAATATAGTTCTTGTTAAAAGATAAAAAAAGACTTGGGTCTGACCATTTTAAAACAAATAATTTGTACCACACGTTTTGATATATAAAATATATAAATAATTAGCAATAAAATGTCATAAATATCCACACCCATCCAATATTATGGTACTTATACCATAAATTAACTTCCACAGAGATTTGGTCAAATATAACTAATTCTATTTTGGTGCAAATACCTCTTGTACTCTCTGATTTTGGCCGCAATATGTTTTTTTAAGCAAAGTACATTACTTTTTTGGTGTCAGCGTGAACAGTGATAGCTCTTGCCATTGCACCCGGAGTTCTATCTTCCGATGAACCAGACTGGTGAGAACCCTCCCCACTGTAAACAATGCAATAATTTATTTATAAGGTAACAGTACATATTATCTAATAAGTTAGTGGTAATTGAGATTAATAAACTTCTAGAAACTATTATCTTTTACGTAAGACGACAATTCCTAAACCTATTGCTTACACCATAGGCGATATAATCATAGAATATTGGAAATTTTGATTCCAGAACGATTGTTTTATGAAATATATTACCCGTGAATCTAATTTTTTCTGATATACACAGTACTAAATGGTTATGTATTATGAACTACAACGTATCTGATAATAATTTGGAAGTAAAAATATACTAGACAGAATCGAAAGTATTGTTATGTTGTTGAATAGTAATATAAAATGTAAAACAGCATTCTCGTTCCACAATTTTCTAATTTAATCTGATTGCAGATTTTATAGTTGATACAATTTTCGATTAGAAGACAGAAAACATTAATAAAATTTGTTTAATGTTTCATCATCAATGAAGAAAACCTTTCAGCCAATCTTGTATACACTTTTAAAAAGAATTATTTATATAAACCTATCTTTTAAGCGATTTAATGAAAAAGTACCCTTAAAGTATTTTATTATCATTATACTAAAACACAGTAATAAAATGCTTATGTAACCGGAAGTATTTATATCTAGCAATATAAACAATGATTGGTGTCATAATTATAACCATACTGAATTAGTTAACATGAAGTATAGAAAATAAGATGAGATATATGATTAATGGTTATGATTCTGTACAATTCTCATCTCACTCAGAATATCATATCCTTATGCTATTAAACACAATAAAGGAAAAATAAAATAGTCTTAAAAAGCTTTCATATACTTCTCAATTATCATTCCTATACCAAATCTTAAAATACACAAATTTATTATTGAAATTTCTCTTACCTATCATGTTCCTTTTCAACAAGATGGTATCTTGCCCTAAAAGCAACCAAATGAGCGTAATAAGCTGGTGCTGGAATAGAAACAGATCGTGTACAGCGGACATAAGTGTGACATAACTGATACGTTAAGCACTGTAGCTCATCAGAATCCAAATGGGAATCATCCCAAAGAACATGGTAATGAGATGGTCGTGAAGTACCCTGAAATATTGAAACGTGCATTTAAAATCTGTTCAAAGTTTAATTGTTTTACTTTACAAAATAAGTTTTAATTACATAAAATGAATGCATATAGAATTTTTATATGCACTATTTTTTTTATAAAGTAAACAAAATAATGAATACACAGGATTATCCCCAGTGTCAACTTGCTCAAAGCTCTTAAATTAAGGTAAGTGAGGCAAATATATTATACAGGGTGCCTCGTTTAAAACAAAATGCCTGGGACGACTGTTGAAATACATTTATACTGGAACTATTGCAAAATGCAGTGGGATACCCCTCCCACCAACATCTACCCCCTTAAAATACTCAAATAACATAACCGAGTAGTACATCATTTAAAAGGTCTGTCGACCTAGCGATAACGGTGGTGTTTATTTTTACTTGTTAGCCAACCGTAACCAGAATGTTTGATAAAAGCTATGATAATTCAATCAAGAAGATATAATCCATTAAGAACGTTTATCATAATGGAGAAAAAATATACATAAAAAACAGATGAAGAACATACTCAGCATTTCTCCATACAAATAGAAAAGAAATATACATGAAGAACAGATGAAGATCGTACTCTCATCCACTTCTCCATCAATGGAGAAAAAAATATACATGATGAAGAACAGACACGATGAAAAACAGATGAAGATCATCCTCTCCAAAATATGTGAAGACATGTATATAAAATGTTGCACAATATTTTCATCGCTGATTTCAAATCTGAAATTGGTTATTCTCTACATGTTCTGATCTTCCTGCAATTTGATGTTGAATATAGAGTGTATCATATTAAATTAACTAACCCTATAATACACCATCTAGCCTATATCTTCCGACATTTTTTTGTTGTGCTGGGTATTGTATCCTTAGGATTGCTTCGTTTATTTATTAGAATACTTTTTTGTACTGACAGCCTTAAATGTGAAGTAGTTTCATTTAAAAACACTCCACTGATACCCCACTTTTACTCAACACGGTCATCTGAGCCGTGGTCTGTTCTTAAGCAGATCTCTGCTTGTTTGTGAGCAAGTAGTTTATACTTACATGTTTGAAGGGGTATGTGTGTAAATAGATAGTATAAACCTGTATATTCTAGTTGCCACTTGCATATTTAGGACAGCATATAAATGGATTTTATAAATGCATCTTTTGTGGCACTTATACAAAACTTCCTTGGCAACAAAGAAGCTCATTTTTGAAATCTTGATTGTGATATGCATGTCAAGCTCAATTTTCTCTATAGTCATCACCTCAATAAGTTCCCAGAGAACCTTGGCACTGTAAGTGATGAATAAGGAGAGCGTTCCCATCAAGACATCTTGATGATGGAAGAATGCTACCAAGGGCGTTGGGACAAACATAACATGGCAAACTACTGCTGCAGCATCAAACGAGATTGCCCTAAGGTCTAGAGATGCAAGAGCTACAAGAGTAAATTTATGCCCCAATAGGAGTATCAAAATTTTGATCGATATCAGTTGTTCCGAATCACCAACTATCTATTGCATTTATGTTGAAATGTTAAAATATGTACTCGTATACGTTATTTTAAAGTAAAAATCGTCTGTACCCGTATTTAAATATATGTATTTTATTTTGTGCAACTGATTTTTTGTCATATCATAATACAAAGCGTCAAATTTCGTGAAAATGAAAAATGTCGAATTGGGAAAAACAGAGCAAAACTACCTACAGATTTGAACAAACTGGAACAAAATTTTTTGTTCCCCAGTATTATCACACTATGATAAATATAATTAAATTAGCGAACTTAGAGAGAATATTCTCTTTTCAATGATAAAAAATATATTACCTGTATTCCTTGGTGGCTGCAGAGATAAAAATCAAATTCTGTAGGATGTGTAATACCCACATCAACTGTTGTCCCTGCAGGAATATTCCCACTCTTCCCACTCTGTTCCTTTTTGTCGGAACAGAACAGTCTGGTGTGATGTCTCTTCTGCACGACAATAAATGTTATACCTGGCTTATAATCAGCTTCTAGTTTGATACAAGCCTCACGAATAGCAGTGAGTTCGTGTTGCAATAACTGTAGGAATTGTCCTTCCGAAACACCATCACGATATAAAATGATACGATGAGGTTTATAGCCACCTGTGGATTTGTAAAACATAATTAAGAGTTCTCGAACCATTGAGCTGAGTTCTTGTATAATCTCCTGACGGTGTTGTTGCACTCTGACAGTCGCAGCATAACGTGATGGATGGGCATCCATGGAACCAACAACAGCAGCTATGGATGGTTTTTTGTTATCTCCGGCTGGTGGGTGCGTGACGTCAGCACCCAAGAATATAACAGGTTCATTAAATATCTGGAAAAAATGTTTTAGTCAATTACAGATATTCATATATTAATTACATAATATGGAATACCCAAATACTCTGGTGATAATGCCAAAAAGGCGTCTGCCCTTTATTTAATACATTCAAACACTACACACTGGTTTTTATAGTTATGTCTCAAAGTTGTCATCGCTTTTAATAGTGATCACTGAGTTTTGTCGCATATTGCATTCACAATGACTGCAGAAAATTATAGTACAGACAGAATGTCAAACAGATGGCAGAGACTAAGAGCCAACATATATTTTATTTTTGCAGGCTATACTTCAACTGATTATAGATAACAATTTAAAACAATTCATTTTAAGTTTAAATTTTCAGAGCAGTATTTGGTTTTGACAGCATACCTTTGGTCTAATTGATGGCACTAATATGCTATTGATTCCTCCCAGCTTAACATTAATTTTCAGGCATAAATTGGACAGTGTTTGTGGCGAAGTCTTGTTAACGTTTTTGGCTTGAACACATTGGGTGGCCATTCCTAATACAGTGTCGCCAACCCTCTTCACTTCGGCTAATAAAAAAGAATATTATTAAGAGTCATTCATATATTATTTCATAAAAAATATTTTAAATAATAATTACTAATACTTGAGTTAACTGTAAAGCTAAAAATATCAATTATTTTATAATCGCTTAGCTTATTGACATATTTTAATAATGAAGTACAAAATATACATAATGGTTTCAATAACAATTTTTAATTAACCCTTTCGCAATAGGAAAATGAATATATACGAACAAAATTATCTGTAGTGTAATTACTCATGGCATAAACCAATACTTTGAGATAGAAAACTTGTGAAAAGACATAAAAAATGTAGTGCAAGAAATATTTGGTTGATATACAACAGTACCAGTTGGGATGTTATTCACAAAAAACTGACACAATTTTATTTGTATTTTTGAAAAATGTTTCGTAAAAAAAATAGTGTATGGACCAAAAGCTATATCAAACTCTCTATACTCTATAATAAACGGTGACCCGGATGAAAGCTGGGAACATGAATCTAAGAGTGATGTGTAGAGTATTTCCAGGATTAATCAAAATGGTCATAATTTGAATGAAGATAAAGAAAATAATTCTGCAAATAAATGTCAAGAATGTAGGGAAAAGATACTACAATTCAGGATCAGTGTCTGCTTTGATGCCTTAATTATTTTCTCTGTATGTTTATTCAAATTTTTGTGCACTAGAAACGTACAAATTTCAATGAAATAAATATATGTCACTAATTTTTTATACATAAAACCATTATATATACTAAAAAAGATGTTTATTATTAAATTAACCAATCAATCGTGATACAGTGTGGGAAACAAATACATGAGCAAGTCGTGGTCATATGCGGCCAATCAGATCAATGTAGCTACTAAACAAACATACACCATCATGAAAGTTAATTTAAAATTTGAAAATTTACACCAAAGCCTTATCGCTCTTGTTATTTTTTTAGAACAAATATTTAATATTAACACAATATTATATATTAAATATATAATTGTAATTTTTTTTTTAATAAGTGTTGATCTTTAGTTAACAATATCAAACTTCACTATTGTGGAGTTGATATATCAAAATTGTCAAGTATAGATAATAATAAATTTATTTTTTGTTTTTTATTCAAATTCTACTTATGAATAATTATATAGGTATAGAGATGGAAATAATAAAATTATTAAAAATCATAATGGTACATAAATATAAATAATATAAATAATAGCCATTATATTACCTTCAGCTTCATTATTGCAGGGTTAAATGTATTGAACTTTTAAATATGATTATTTTAAATATAGAGAAGTAAATAAAACAAAAGAAAAACTGTTGTACATGTAGCAACTATTATCAATTTAATAATTACAATTTTAATTAACATATAATTGACATTAAAATTAAATTTAGTTTATTTTATTTAGTAGATTGCTAAAAATAAAATATCTTTGATTATTCATTCCAGTTGATGAAACCATAACCACTTTTAACGTTGAACCACTTAACTGTGCCTCTAATATTTAATATATTTCCTATGAAAATACAAAATCTTCATTGAATTATTAAAAATTGCATGTATACTATTACAATTAATTAAGAAGTTGTATTTATTAAATATTATTTTCATTTCAACTCTTTCTGTGCATTAAGGTTTAGGTCTGTAGTAGTGGGGTCACTACTACCCTGTTAAAGTTATGCCAGAAAATATCCTGAAACCCTGAATATGTGAAATATACAATATGAAAGAAAAAGTAAATTATCTGCCTGTTTAAACTTTAAATAACTGTTATGTTTTTACTTACCATACACTGGAGTCTTTCCTGGCAATACCACAACAACAAGCTGTAATGACTGAAAAGTGGACTTTAAGTAGCGGAACATTGGCTCAACTTGATCCGGTCCTGTTGCATATTTACAGAAACACGGTTGGCCAATAATTGGCATACCAGCGTCATTTGAGATCTTTTGCAGCTGTTGAGTAAAATTTCTAAAATGAACAAATTTTTTATTTAGTCTTGTATAAATTTGGAGCTTGGATTTAAACATTTGATGTGAGAATCGAGGATTAATCAGAACATCAGAGGAACTCATAATACTAAAATAAAACAATATCAGCATGTTTCAGTTAGGGTGGATTTTTCCACCACACATTTTCATTTTCATTAACTTCACACTTTCACTAAAGAAGTTAAACTTGTACATATAAATGTTCCTCTTTATGCAATTTAAATTAATTTTACACTTTCTTTGAGTGATGGTTAACCTTTAATATTGTAACCTAATTTTTAAAGATCTAACCCTAATTTCTATATTTGAATTTTGAAGCGTCACGTAATTTACATAATTCTTTACATTTGTTAAGGCTGAACATTTTGTTGTTTTGTTTTGAATGTAGAATATGGTTTTGTTATTTTCCATACACTCCAGCATAAAGGGTTGCATTAATTAATGAAAAATAATGAATGCATAAATGGATGTGTGCATAAATACTCCATGTCCACGGTGTAACAATTTTGATCAAAGTGAAAATGTCGAGTGCATAAATCCATCATTACATAAATGCATGTAAACCTACCCCAGGAATGTATAGCTCAGATCCTGACTATTAATAATATATGTTTATTAATTTTAGCTCTACCAGTTTTATAAATGTGTAAACATAGAATTTATACTCTAGCCCAAAATGGAAAAATAAGGTACTTATTTTTGAATTGTAAAAAATAGTTTTAAACTTACCGAAGTGCATCCTCACGTACAGTGCGCTGTGGAGCAAAGCAAGCAATCGCCCAAACTCTAATTTCTACTCCAGTGAAGAATTGTTTGCCACGCATGTCCCAAACCCCCTGATTTGGCATTGCTTGCTGCTTACTCTATAACAATAATACACTAAACTGGTATCAGGTTTTTTATACCATTTTATAACATGGCATAGTTTTTTATATCATTTTTAATTGCACATGATACAATTTTAAATTTATATTTCTAGCAGAATGTTCCTCAGGTATTGAACGCTACTTATTTTTGTAATATTTTATTATCAGTCATTAGTGCAGGTTTGGTTATCACATCATGATAGCCATAATACATTTTTAATCACATGACATACTAGTTTGAAAATTATTAATTTATAATATAGTAATTCAGGTAATAGATCAGTCATACGTTATACATCTATTCTACTCATAATCCATAGTTCATAAACTATTAGCATTACGTCCAATGATTTGAAGTTCAATTGACTGAAATCCATCAAATTACAATAAACACGAAGATTTTAAAAAACAATCCAAAAATTATATTCCATTCTATTAATTTACAATTAATTACATTTATTACATTCTTGATATTACTTTAAAGAAAACCTTACTTACAACAAAATAATGGTAAAAAAATATATTGTACCATTGAGAAAGAATGTAATGAGACACTTGATATATTCCCCTAAAATATATGAGGTAATAATATATTAATTTTCATTGTTTTCTTGGTCTCAAAATAGACATACTATCTATTGCCCAACAACATAATTCATTCTAAAAGTAATTCATTTCATTCAGGCCTATATTTCAGGGGAATATATCAAGTCTCATTACATTCTTTCTCAATAGTATTCCCATGGATTATTAAAACTATTCCTTCCATACTCAAAATAGCAATCATATCCCATGCGATCCCATCAAATATAACTGAAATGTCTGTCATTGATATCGAGATATGGAAAAGCATAATATAAAAAAAGAATTTTTAATAATAACATACAATTTTTAAAAACAAGTTAGAAATACTTTTTGATAGTAAACAAGTTTATCACAAAAACGATACTTAAAAAAAACGTGTTTTTTTTACTTGTGATATAATACACACAATACACCTTCACACCCACATCAAATTTAACTGAAATACCTGGTCCCAAAATCGAATGGCATTACACATTTGAAACAATAATTTTGTTTAACCTAAAATCCAGAAAGATTCATTGGACTTCATTTGATTTAAGAAATAATTAAATTTCAACTAAAATCAATACTAAAATAAAACCAAAATTAATAGTTTAAGGTTTTTAAAAGTTTGAACACACAGAAATCCACTTCCTGTCTCTCAGGCTGTGGAAGGAAGGCTAGACAGGGATCAAAACATTCAAGCTCAGGGAGAGACGACAAGCTTCTCCCCTTGGAACTCAAACCCAAACATACAATGACAGCCCCAGAACTGAGCCTAGTCTGCCACTACAGTATGAATGATATTCATGATGTAAACTATATAATATTCATTTTCTAAACTATACATATAAATTTATTTATCAATGTATAGAAATACTGTTTATAGACACGAATCTAATGGAAGTCCATTTTTTTTTTGTAGTTACTTCAACTGAAAAATATTTGGAATTGGTTATAATAACATAACCTATACAAAATGATTATATGCGTGCAAATTAACAGCAATACATAAATCTACACAACAATTTCCATGCTAAAGTAATACAACTAATAAATTGTATAACAAATTGAAAAAGAAAAACATGTAAATATTTAACAACAAAAATATTTTTTATAACATAATTCTCACATACTTCACCCTAAAAACGATTGTAAGGGCTAAAGCATAGTTTAATTGGACTGATTTTAATTCCAATTTCCATTCAATACCTTGGAATTCAGATATGAGTTATATGAGCTACACCAACTTATTTGTTTCAAGTATTTAAAAACTAAAAATTCCAGACTGCTATTGCATTATTGTAATAATATACTGAATGAGTAAAAAAAGTTGAATGAATGACTCGTTCACTGTGCCATAATTTCTGTCTTCTGTCTATCTATTTAACTTCTGTTGTCAATAAAATTATTATAAAAATACTATCATCATATATTTCAATTGTAAATAAATGAAAATCTGAAAATTCAACTAACCAGTCAACACATTTTAATCATTAATATAAAATAGCTTATAATAATTATCTTAATTTACTTGTATATTTTAAATTTAATTACATTTTAAAAATGTTATATCTATAAAGGATGGCCAAAGATGTTGCTGTTAGAGGCAAGTAAATGACGAAAATATAACGCCATAAATCTACACGATAAATCTACCGTGTCTGAAATAATAGCCCTTAAAGTTAAGAAAAATATTAAATTTTAAATAGTTTTTAATTCACTAATATTATTCAGTAAGTTCATTTCCCAAAATCTATTTTGACATTGCAGATAATAAATTGTTCTTTTTTCAAAAATAGTTGTCATATTAAACAAAACTACATTATTTTTAGAAGTTTTAAAATATTGAAAAATGCATTCAAAATAATTATAATTTCATAAGTTCTGCGTACTCAAGCACTAAGGAGTTCACTTCTAACCCCACTGAGAAGTTATTAAAAATTGGTACCAACCCAACAAGCTTAATATGCGGCACAAAAATTATCATAATCTAATACAAAACAAAAAAAAATTATATATATTTTTCCTCCAGTTTATGGATAATTATCTAACTCCATCCTAGGAAAGAAAATTTTATGAACTAATGCTACTTCACCAAAAGTACAAGTGAAAATGATTGTAATGAGACTTTCAATACAATTTCACAATGTTTAATTAATTTTAGCGTGTTATGCTCTGCGTCAATTGAGAGCATACCTGAGTTAAAACCAAGAGCATAATCCAGGTAGATTCTCCGGAAACCCACATTTCTATAAAATTTCATCAAACTTTGGGTACACAAAGAATAAACTTCCTGAAGGAAATTGCTTAAATGAACAATTTTTGCCCGTACAATAAAGGAGATATTCACCATCAAACTTGGAACTTTTTGCATGGTTTGAATGTACTAGTTGGCTAAAAGTTACACATTTTACATCATAGTTTGAAAACTTTTCTATACATCTTTTCCAAAAACAGATTATAAATATTTTGAATTAAAAAAATCGGTTGTTGCTCGATTTGTTGATAAACATTTTTAAAATATGCCAGTTTAAGCTTTGCTCGGTAAGTCAAGAACTTGTCAATTAGCGTTTGGCAATATAGCGGCATGTATTTTACCAGTCACCACTTATTGCTGCACATTCATCACAAACAATATCTCAAATCGAATTTTTCGTTTTCTATTTTTTTCATGTGAAAGTACGTTTTTACATTCACATCTTATATTTTTACCAAATTCGCTCAATTCAACAATACTTCGTCCAATGCTTAGGTTAGTTACTCTGTTTACTTTTCGCAAGATTCATTTTTGCAATATAATTTAAACTTTTCTGTATTACTTTCCGATTTACAAATTTTCCTTTATTGTCCCGCAACTAATCAATAAAAAAAATTTTTATTGATTAGTTCTTTCATGCTCCAAAAAAGTTTACAAAGTCAGGTTAAGTATAAGACATACAAAATCACAACAGATTAAAATACGACACAATGCAATGTTGCCATGTATTTAGTTTCAACTAATAAACATATAGTTGTGTGTATACATGAAGTGTGAGTATAGAGTACAGTTTCTGAACAATAATAATGAACACTAGACTACTGATATTCCAACTATTTTACGTTTATCCGGGCATTTATTTTTGGATCGGACGGTACTGGAGAAACTACCTTAAGTACCAGATTAGTTCATTACTGCCTATATTTTAAAGAAACATATCGAAGTTGCCTGATTACATTCTTGCTGATGCGAGTGCCGACCTTCTCTGGGACATCCTGCATGTAATTTATTTGCATTGAATATATTACCTAATATCTCAATTAACTGTTAACTAATTTAATTTAAAGAAGGTTATCAAAAAGAAGTTTTGTGGTATTGATGAAGGTTTCAAATATTCAAAACAATATGCCTGTATTTCTGTAATCCATATAATTACAAAAGAATTTAGTTAAAAGAATATAAGAATTAAAGTTTTTTTCTATAACTTTCTACATTAAAACATTTAACACTCATACACATAACAGACAACCAAAATATCTGGAATGGAAACAAAGTTGCAGATTTCTATCACATGTACAGTAACAACAATTAACTACTTTCATGATATTATCTCTGAATATATTGAATTATCTCTGAGGTACAGCCAGGAAAAACTATATAAGCTAAAACTATAAACCAAATATAAAGCACGCAAATTTTTAACAAAATTCTTCCGCATTAACTAATCGCCGATGCACAATACAAAGAGAGCAATCTGCAACCTTTTGTCTACAAACTAAAAAAATAATACAACTGGAAACTAACGTGCCAGCCCACCTGTCCGCTGAGAGATGCCACTCTGCCACCATATTGGAGTTTTGGCGGGGGAAGCACTCTACCCCGTACTTCCATCATGTTATTGCTAATAGTTAAGCCAAATTCCTGTACGTACTCATCATTGTTAAAGTCGGCACGTCTCACCAAATTATTGATTTCCCGCTCCCTATCTGGTGCAGATCTAAAACATAAAAATGGTAGATTAGTAAACACAAAAAGATAGACTATAAATATTTGTCTTTGCTTCATAATTCGTAAGTATCATCATATATTTATTTACTTTCTTCTCACTTGGTAATCAACGTTATTTAGCTATCTATCTCTTAGTTTATGAACTTTACTACACTTAAGATTAATTACCAAAAATCAAAACAAGAATATACTGTTGCTTAAAAATATGAGAAAAACCGAATACATTTTTCCAGACTTATTTTTCAAGAATCTATTTCCACCTGAATTGCCTAGGAGTATAATGCCATGTCTATTTATTATGCTAAATATTTTTATTTTCTTAAAAAGAATATTTTCACAAATACTTTGTTATTGATAATTAAAACTTCATAAACAAATAAAATACAAAGAATACCTGAAAAATCTTTTACAAGATCAATATTTTAACTGTTAGGAATGCAGTCAATATGTCAGCTCTTTTTATTATTTAAGTAATCTGCAACAAAATAAATTTTTGGCCATTCATTTTTCAGTTAAAGCGTGCAACTGTAATGTGGAAATTTGGAAATAGTGCTATAAGCTTCGGACATCAGATTTACAAGAAATACTGTAAGTCTGATGTAACTTAAATACCCAGATACCCTGGTCGGGCAAATATTTCTAAATATTTAAAATTCAAGAACTGCTTTAGTAATATTGAAAAAATAGTTTCCACTATAATCTTTCTGGTCAAAATACATGTAATTAACTAACTCAAATATAACAATTATATGTGGTGTTATTAAATTTGTTATTTTCATGTCCTGATTATATACATTTTCATTAATTATTTGTAAATATAAACATGAAAATCTGTTACCATAGAATATATTAGGATAAACATTAGATCATTTACCTTGCCGTTGCCTTGATCATTGTAGATGTCTGCATATCAGTCAATTTCTTAATACATCTCTGTCCTGCTACTATATTACAGACTTCTAACGGTAAGTAGGTGTGCTTGTGTTCTTGTCCAACCTGAAGACATGGTAAGTGTGGGTATCTTAATTTCATTTTATATTTATCTAGAAAGTATTTAGCAACCGTACATTCAACCGTTTGTCCATTTTCCAGTTGCAATGGAAACCTACAAATACATAAACCAGCTTGAATCAGAGAAACAACCACTGATAGATACTAGTACTTACGACTGCATTTGTGCTGGCCTCCTAGTTACATTACACACCCTATATTTTCGACGCATAGCTCCACAGTGAGTGATTTCGATTTTCAGTCCTTTTATTTCTTTTGTAAACTTCACACGTTGACTATCTGTTAATGGTTTCCGTTGCTCATTAATGTCTCTAATATCAAGTACCTCACACATAAACTCTATCACAGGTTGAGCTTTGTAAAACGCCGTTGCAGAAACTATAAAATACAACAATCAAATAACAAATATAATTTGCAATTTTATAGTAAAAGTATACTTTTTGTTTAATGTATATTTTTTGTGTCACTTTGCTTAAATTACAAATACAATTTGATATATTTCAAAATTTAGCCTAATTCTACTCACCATCAATATTGAGCATCATCTTCCATTGGCTAGGCCTTACAGACTGATGGAAACCGAACCATACTTCCCTACCACCACCTAAAATTCGTCATAAAACTTGTTACTATAACAAATGTAAATTCATTTTAAAATCATAAAAAGACAAAGGGCAGAGTTAGAGTTTTCTTTATACCATCAACCAAGTATCAGATTCTAAAAATTTAATTCAGAGATTACAAATATCTTAACTGATGATTAACGACTTGTAGTTCTTCATAGATTTCTGGTTTCTATTTCCATACAACATGGTGACAAATAAAGGTTTTTGCTAAGCACAATTTTAAACATGATAATAATGTGTACCAATAGTGGTGTTATATTCGAGTAACTCCGCAGCAGCCCAGATGCTGTAGCGTAGATTTGAGATATTTGAATCAATGTAGATACAAGCAATTCAATTTAGCTCTGACATCGTTTTCTGTTATTTTATTCGCTGTGTTGTTGGCTGTCCAAATATTTGTATAAATCTCAACTCTTTAATAAATTTTTATATATGAAGCATGTAAATAATGCAACATATTAGCCCAAAAAAAAAGTTGGTAAAGATCTTATACTGAATTTGTTCAATATAATTTTCATACTGTCTTCATGTAATGTGCCATTATCTATATCGAATCAAGAACTATTTTGTTAGTTTTGGAATAAATATAATCCTATATGCAAATTGTCTAGCCGAAGTACTATGCCAAGTATTTCCATTTACTATCTGTGTGTGAGAAGCCTGAATATATTGTGAATTGCCTGAATAAAAATGTGATTAGCTGTAAATGTGATCAGATTCTAAAAAAAAAAACAGTATAGTAACTAGGCCAATTAGTTAACTTTGACCACCACTGCATATTTTATGATAGATTAGAAAAACTAACTGACAATGCAATTTAACATCTGATTTTAACCACATTACAAAAATGTCATCTTTCTACACAAAAATATTACCATTTCTTTACATATTACATGTATATTTCATGCACTACACCTACAGCAGATTTAAAAACTATCCACAGTAATTATGCAGAACTAGCAGATGCCATAAACAATTTATAAAACAATTAATTATCCTTACATCATTGCAAGTCATAGATTGAAAGGAATTAATGACATCTATTTCATTCTCAGTTGGGAATTTGAGTATGAAAGGTATTCATGTTAGAGAATAATTTGACCCTTTTTGTTACATGCAAATTTCTACTATGCAAATATTATATCTTCGGATGTCGAATGGATGTTTTCTTTATGTAAGAACATTTTTACACTGCACCAAACATCACTCACAGAAACGACTTTAGAGACGTACGCAATACTATGGATGTTTATATGAACCAATCCAGAGTGTTAATGCCAACTGGGTAAACATTATTTATATACAGAAATTATTATAATTTAGATGAGTTATATATACATATACTGGGCTACCACTGATGAGGTATCTAAGTGGACAGCTCTATACTTATATATCATCAAAAGCAAACCCATAATACCATAATAGTACCATTCTACTTGAACTACTTTAAAAAAATTATGCTCATTAAAAAAAAGAGGTAGTTGCATTTAAAAAAAAATAGTATAATGACCACAATCCAAACACAAAACCTGAAAAACAAATTAAATTTGTACATCAGCCAATATCTTGTTTAAATATAAAGTTGACTTATCAGTTTTTAAAAAAATATTTAATAACAATATTATGAATATTGTGTGGAACTTTGTCACCACGGTGTATAGATTTTCTGTATACCTATACTCCAGTTTCAAAATAGTGGGCAGTAATGTATAGAACACTATTTTTATTAGCTGGTAATACGATTCAACAATTCTCGTGTCTATTTTACGTGTAAATTGTAAAGACCACTCCCTGCACTCTGTGATCTCTGCTCTGTTTAGTCGCGCGCAAGATAAGACGCGCGCCTTATCTGTTTGCCTTGTCCGGTCCACATGTTGCGAATTACTTACTGCCTACAATTTTGAAACCAGACTATACATAGAGAATTATATTGAAGAAAATGATAATTTCTAACTAAATTACTATTTTTTCCTTTACATATCACTGAATTGTAAATAATGGACAATTAAAATATGTAATGCATACTCTAGCTGAACATAGAATATTAAATGCGAATCTGTCATACCTAGAGGATGATAGTATCCTTCAGGACTACTGAAAAAGCTCCTTCCTACAGGTGTGTAACTCATGGAGGGCAGATGCCTCATAACTACATCCAAAGCTAATATTGCTTCATAAGGTATCTGCCTTGTTCTACCTTCTAACGCTTCTTCGAGACCATATAGAGAAACTTGAGCTACCCATTTGATGGTAACTCGGAATAATCTATCCTTTCCCTCCCCAGGAAGAGTCACTTCCAATTCTTCCCGAGAATTTCCAATAGGTAATGGATCTCTTGTATAGAGATTGCTTCTACCATCGAATACCGGCTTCAAACTACCAAATATTTTACCATACGCCTTTACCATTGTTTCAATGATTTCTCTATTTACCTAAAAACATTTTTCATTATAGGAAAAACAGTTTTTATGAAAATATTTTTCTTTTTGTAAACAATCAGCTCTAATACATAATATAAATGTTTGACTATTATTCATTATATGGTACAAAACAATTTTTTGTCTAACATTACTATAATAGACAAACTATAGTAGCCAAAGGTATAATATTTCTCTAATGACCAATAAATTATATACGGGGGTGGGGTGAATACTTTCAGCCTGATGAAGAAAAATGTTTTTTTTTATTTTTTGTTATTTTATTTCTCAACATAATCTCCATCAAATCTAATACATTTTTCAGAATGGTGCTTTAATGCAGTAATACCATTTTTATAGAACGATTTGTCGAGTCCTTCAAGATACACATTTACAGCATTGATGACTTCCTCGTTGCTCATAAATCTTTTACCTCCAAGCCGTGTTTTGAGGTTAGAAAACAGATGATACTCGCAGGGGCTAAATCTAGTGAATACGCTAGATGGGGAAATAATTTGAACTTCAATTCGTTGATTTTAGCCATTGCAATGACTGACGAATGAGCAGGGGCATTGTCATGGTGAAACAAGATCTTTTTCTTCGCCAAATGAGGTCGTTTCCTTCACTTCGTCTCTCAAACAATTTAATAACACTGCATAGTATTAACCATTGATGGTTCTACCCTTCTCAAGGTAATCAATGAAGATAATACCTTTTGAATCCCAAGAAGCACTCGCCATAACCTTATTCACAGATAAAACTGTTTATGCCTTCTTTGGGGTTGGTTCACCTGCTCCAGTCCATTGTTTTGATTGTTTGCTGGAGTGTAATGGTGGACCCAAGTTTCATCAACAGTTATAAATCGACGCAAAAACTCGCTGGGACTTTGTTTATACAGTACCAAATTCTCGGTCGAAACGCGGCATCCACCTAGCGCAGAGCTTCTCCATGCACAAATGTTGATGTAAAATATTGCATACACGTTCAGTTGATATCCCAGTAGTCTCAGCTATCTCACCCACAGTGTTGAATCCATTTCTTGTTTGATTTGAAGTGGTGTTAAGCCTTTCAAATAGAAGTATTTGATGACAGCACGCTTTTCCAATTTTTCCATTTTCACGTAAGCAAGTGAGGGGCCTTATTCAATAGACTGTCAAACATATACTAACAGAGCAATCAACTTGAATGTTATTACATAAGCTAGTCAGGGATAATACTGTAGAATAAGAGTCAAAAATTAGACCTGCTGGCACCATCTCTAACTCAGGCCAAAATCGTTTCATCCCATCCTCATAAACAAACTGGTCACGATTTCATTAATACAATGGAACAAGTATTAATGAAATGGAACGTATTAACGATGAGTATTTCTTTCATTATAATGATTTACATTTTAAAACACAATACTTACTTTTCTAGGACATTTGTCAGGTTGGATATTGACGTCATAATGATGTACATAACCCCTGGGCATTGAAATTTGGAAATGATTGGCCTTCAGACCGATTGGCCGACCTTCCCTGCCCAGATTGGGTCTTCGAGGACATTGGAAGACCGGGGGCTCTACTGGGGGAGATACTGCAGCAACTGTACCAGCTGCACCAGGTAATGCAACTGCTGTACTTGTCGCCCCCAGGGGGGTTCCAGATGCACCCGCTGGAACAAAACCATTTGTATTTAGAACAGCATTATCTATATATGAAGAAGTAAATGTATTATAGTATAAAAATTATATTACCATTGTCATATTACAGCTGTAAAGTTATATTAATATTATCATTGTCATTTTACTTCTACAAGTAACTGTAAGTCAGAATTTCTTTTATGTTTGGCAGAACACTTCCTGTCAAAAATGTTTTTCTCCCTTAAGGAATAAAGGTTATCATTATTATAAAAGTTATATTACAAACATTATAATATGGTGTTTGCTATTTAAATATTTGCCGCAATTGACAAATTAAGCATATTTATATCCCTTTAGTGAAAAAATAGGTTCAATACTGTGCCACTTAAAAACCGATTGTTTAACAAATTGTTTAAATATTATACCATTTTATTTTATTTTAGACAATTATTAAACCAAACAAAAAATTTATTAAAAATTAAGTATACAAAAACGGCTAACTCCTGGTTTATGTAAACAAACGTATTTCTTTATAAATGAGAAATTCCAAATATGAATAAGGTGCCTATAAAGTTTTACTTCTTGCCATTTTTTAATCTTTTAAAATTCAACTTCTGGATTTTGTTTAAAATGTATTTTGCTTTGTATAAAAAACGTGTATTAACGGGGAATATGTATACGGAGTACTAAAATTACAATGACATGAAATGCCGCCCTTATAAAATAAAAGACGACTAACATAT
Source organism: Rosalia funebris (assembly GCA_037954035.1). Lineage (NCBI taxonomy): Eukaryota > Metazoa > Arthropoda > Insecta > Coleoptera > Cerambycidae > Rosalia > Rosalia funebris. Next base: position 26,912,501 of record JAZFAV010000009.1, on the reverse strand, counting down.
ATTTTATTCTCCAATCTCCGGTTTTAAATTCAATATAACAGTAAGTCGCAAAAGAACTTCTATAAACAATTTAGCGATTTATCCATGGATTATATTACATCAAACTATATCGTTGTACGAGAATACTCAAATATTGATTAATGCTGTTGTAGAAATTGAAGGTTCAAATACACACACCGTCAAAAGTCTTGGACCCCCGATGTTTTGTATTAGTAAATATTTTTTTTTTAATATTGTATTAATTGTTCAAAGTATGTTTTTTCTAAATATATTTTCTTGTAATACAGGAATAATTTTTAAAAATTTAGTCAATTAAAAAACCATGGGAAAAAATTTGCTTTAAGTAAATTTATTATGACAAAAATTAACAAAACATATTTTTTAACAAAGTAAACTACAGCTTAATAGTCAGTATGACCTCCTCTGCTTCTCAGTAACATATTGACACACCTGTGCATTAAGACAATTAAACGGTTGATAATTTGTTGAGGACTATTGTTCCATTCCTCTATTGCTGCTGCAATTAACTCTTCCGCATTTTGGGGTGGATTCATGCGTTTGTGAATTGCTCTAGAAATAAAATCTCACATGTTCTCAATGGGATTCATATCTGGGGAATTAGCTGGACAATCTAATCGGGTAATATCTCCCTGTTCAAATACCTCTTGAACCGTTCTTGTGCGATATGGCCTCTCGTTGTCGTCTATGAAGATGAAATTGTCACCTAATTCGTCGCGTAGGGGATAAATAATGGGCCTGATAACACTTTCAATATAAACTTGACTTGTCATATTCTGATTTATGGGAATTAACGGCGTACGGCGAGTGAACATTATTCTTCCCCAAAATATTACTGTTCTACCATTTAAGGAGCAACTTCACGGGGAGATTTTAGTCTCTCTTCACGACCTGGCGTCCTCCAGATCCTTTGCCTATTGTCATCACTCACCAGTCCAATTTTGGTTTCATCTGTGAATAAGACCCATCGCCACTGCTGCAAAAGTGAATCACTACGATCCCGTGTCCACTGAAAGCGGGCATCTCGATGTCGTGGAAATAGAGTGAGTACCCTTGAAGACCTTCTTGCACGTAAATTTTAACGATGGAGTTTTCTTCGAACTGTAGAGGTCGATATAACAAGGCAAAACATACCTTGAAAGTGAGCCCTGAGGGCTGGAGCTGAAGCATTTCGGTGTCTACGGGCATATTGAACCAAGTACCCATCCTGCCGTTAATTTGACGCTCGAGGACGACCACTACGTGGACTTCTTTCCACTGTCCCTAATTCGTTGATATCTATGCACTATTCGCACAACAGAAGATCTAGGAATGACTAACATCTCGGATATATGATGATTGGAATGTCCAGCATCATGCAAAGCAATAATTATTGCCCTATTAAATGTAGAAACCTCACGTCCTGACGTTATAACAAAAGAAAAGTATCAAAGTCGCTTTGCTAAATATGCAATAAAACTGAATCAACAATATTTTATCTAGCAATTTATTTAATTTTTAGTTGTTTTACAGCTAAATAACTCACCGAAACGAAATAAACATAGTCGAAATCTGTAATATACGGGGGGTCCAACACTTTTGACGGTGTATGTATTTATGTAAAAATTGAATAGTATGAGGGGATCAGTCAGATTTTGTTCCATTATACACTAATAATATCTCATACATATTTTCTCTTCAATAAAACACATACAATGGCGTCCTGTATTATAAAGCACTATAGAAATTATTATTACTTACTAAAATATGTCTTCAATTGTCGTGTTAGTGTGTTAATTAACCAAAGTAAGTTATAGAAACGCAGCATAATTACTCAAATTATAATTAATAGTAATTAGAAATGTTACTGATTTTAATTTTACCATTACATAATGTGTTTGTCGATAACACTGAAATAATACTAATATAACAATTTTAATTAAACATTCTTATATTTCTCTTCAAGAATTATTGATAAATTAAAATCTGGTATTAAACTCGAATACTCTAAACAGTAGATGTCTTCTTTTAATTTACCTGTCAATATAATTCAGTCGTTTGAATTGCGTTTAAATAGGTGCATTCAGTGGAAGAAACGAAACTTGGTTTGCACGTGATAAAAATATTAAGGGGAGGTTCTCATCAAGCGACCCAAAAATTACATGATTTTCTTCATTCTTTTCCTTTTTTTTTTTTTTTTTCATAGAAGGAAGTAAATAAAGTACTTAAAATTTTATATGCATATTTATCAAGTATTCAGGTGTACAAAAAAAAATATTAAAAAAAAATGACACGGTAATTAGTTATATGCTCGGTATGTGACCGTCCCAAAAAAGGTGTCCAATCGGTGGGAACTCTAACATTTATAAAAATCATCTGAAATCAAAGTTTCAAAAATATTTATAAAATGTGATATTTGTTGGAGCTTATACCAATAAAGAAAAATTGAAAATTAACAAAATGGCGGACCTGCGAATTTTCGGTATCGATTTTTCACTTCTTTTTCGCTCTTTAAAATGTTATAAAAAAATAACAGCTAAATCAATGTTTTCTTGTTTATGCTCCAACAAATTTAATTTACTTTAGAATAAAAAAAATCAAGACAATCCGTCAATTAGTTTTTGAGTTACAGTTACCACTAGTTTAAAAACCATGGTTTCGAGAAAAACGGGTTTAAAGAATCGGGTAACGTTTTTTATAAAAATGTTTTCGGCCAAATCGTTTTAAGAACACACTCTACATATAATAAGGTACCAAAAAAGGCAAAAAAAAAGGATTTTTTTGTCGAGTTTGATGAGAACCTCCCCTTAAATTGAAAACGTCGATAAAATGTTCATTTTTGTATGTTAGGTAGAAAAAGGCCATATAATTTACGACATACGTTGAACATTTATACTCTTAGTATTAAATACGGCCGAGGATGCTAATTCCAGTGGCGCATCTTTAGGTATAAAGTTGTCATCATCTGGATATTTAATAAAACAGGTATTATAAACAAAAACAAATTTTAGTTTGCAATAATAAACACTGTAATTTTTACAATGGTCTCCACACTAAGACGTAATATTCACGTATGCAAATAAATGTAAATGTCAGCAGTACTCCCATCGTTCAGTAGTGTTTAAAGTGACGTATCAATAAAATTTTTATTTAACATCTCTCAAAATTTAATGACAATTTATTAACGTCGTAATGCCCAGTTTATAGTTAACCACAATTTCAAAGATTTTACCACTTAACATTTTTCAATAGACTATGAAGTATAATTTTCCTATGGCCTATTTATATGTGAATCTCACATTTTTAATTTCGGTATAAATTAATTGAAAATATTCGGATATAAATTTATTTACAGTCGAGGAAAGTGGTGACTGCATTTCAACCGTCTTTTGGATATAGAATACATAAAGCAAAGCCAAAACATAGTAGTATATAGGGTCTTTCAATAGGGACGCTCGAAGTTTGTTACGTTATAGCAGCGGTTGTTAAAGCAACATCTGTTAAATTTATTTCACAATATTCAGTAGTGTGTGACAAATCACCATGCTTATAGCGCTCAATAACGTGTGCAAATTATCAAATTTTATTTTCAAAACAATGCTCCGTTCGAGAAATGTTCCGCGCATTACGTGATTTTTATCCTCGCCACAACCGTCCCGCCGAGCCGACTATTCGACGTTTGGTGGACAAATTCGAGTCAACCGGTTTGATAAATAATCAGCCAATACCCGTACGTCACCGAAAGGCGAGATTTACTGAAAACATCGCTGCCGTGCGTGAGAGTGTACTGGAAAACCCCGTACGGGGAGACAGTTAATTTCTCGTCGTTCACAAGAACTTTGTCTTTCTGCGACTTCAACTTGGCGAATTTTACGTCGGGACTTAGATCTCCATCCGTATAAAATCCATCGGACCCAGGAACTTAAGGTAAAAGACCATAGACAACGCCGTGTATTTGCTGATTGGGCTCTGGAGCAGTTGGAAGTTGAATTTCGCCAAAAAAATCATCTTTAGCGACGAGGCCCATTTTTGGATGAATGAATATGTGAACAAGCAATGGGATGATACCAATCCACACGAGAAAGACCAACACCAAAGCATCCCAAGAAAGTCACCGTGTGATGCGGATTTTGGTCCAGCGGAATCATCGGTCTTCAATTCTTCCAAAACAAAACTGGCACTGCCATAACCGATGATATATTGTGGCCTAAACTGGATGATGTGGATGCCGAAGACATGTGGTTCCAACAGGACGGCGCTACGTGCCACACAGCTCATGCCACGATAGACATTCTGCACGAGCGATTTGAGGGCATGATTATCTCGCGCAGTGGCGATGTGAACTGGCCATCGCGATCGTGCGATTTAAGGCCTTTAGGCTTCTTCCTTTGGGGCTATCTTAAATCGCAGATCTATGCGAATAAACTGCAAACAATTGATGGCCTCAAAGTCAACATAATGAGCGCCATCTAGCAAATCCAACCTGATTTATGCGACAAAGTCATCGAAAATTGGATCTCCCGAATATATACCATCAAGCAAAACTGCGGCGGACATTTGAACGTTATATTCCATACTTAATGCCATAAAATATTCTTTCAAATAAAAAAAATTAGTGGATCTCACACACAACTTGTTTTATTTACGTTTAAAAATCGAGCGTCCTTATTGAAAGACCCTTTATCATAGGTCGTATATTTTCGGCACTGAATCTCATTTATTCCTGCAAAGGCGTGTTGCGACAATAATAAAAAAAAAATTAAATAAGTATTATAATGGCTTTAAATACAACGTGATTTAACACAATTTTTTTAAACTTGTTTTTTTTTTTGAAAAATTGTATGAATCTAATGAAGATCATATCACACACTAGGTGATTTTTTGAAGAGAAACGCCACTGCATCTTTATTAATATTTAGTTTACGTTGTAGGTCTTTTAGAACTCTTTTGCAGATATAACCATATCTCTAAAATAAATAATAACTAAGCTATGTAAAAAAAACCTGTTTATTTTGTTTCATATAATAACTCAAAACATATTGATATGGTTTTGAAACGATTATTAGATAATTGTATTTTACAAGATAAAACAATTGGAAATTATTTTTAAAAATGTCGCCATTTTTATTAGGACAAGGCCAGAGTCAAGTCTCTTTTGGCAAGGCTAAGGGCGCCTTTTGTAAAGCGTGTTGAGTCGCCCTTCACTGGACTTTTCATATCATATCAATAGTTTCAATATCTCTAGCACACAATCTTTCATTGTTTTTTTTTAATTATTATTACCCCATTCATTGTTATTAATTTTATCTTTAATGTAACGCCATAGGAAAAAAATCAGAGTGGAGAGACCATGATAACGATTGAATAAATGGTCCATTATTTGTAATTCACCTAACTTCTTTAAGTATTCAACAAGATCTTTTTCATTTACCACTGTATTGTTTTATTTTATTACTTAAAATTTCCACTATTTTTTAAATCACCACAAAAATATTTGAGACTGTTATAATAAAGAATTTTTTTATTCAGCTACCTTAAATTAAACTGCCCTTCACTGCTACAGTTTTTCTAAGTTTGTTCCCTTTCTTCAACAATACTCCACTAGTAACACCAATATTATTAACACAAAATTAATCAACGCGAAATATTTGTAGGATGAAGTCTTTATTACATAGCTAGGGTATTTTTGATTTTAGAAGTATGGTTCTACTTGCAAATTTATCCAGAATTGATTATTCTACAACACTGGATAAAAAATACAGTTTCATTTTGAAAGTTAAGGTAATTTTCGGTAAAATCAGAAATGAGGGAATTCAATTTTAACAAAGTTACAGTGGTGTTTTCCTTTAAAAAATTACCTCGTATATGCTGATGTTGATATGATACGACGTCTACTATGACACTTGACAGTAAGTTTAATCAAAACATATAACGTTCACAGAAAGTTACAATATACATAGTTTACAGAATAAATAATAGGTATATTTTGCATCGGTATCTCCATTACAAGATTCCAATAGATCATTCATTGGAATCCCTTGAAAAAAAGATCGTTTCTTTAGTTCTGAATTTATTTCTTGTTCAAAATAAGACCATTAATAGAAGGCACTTAAATTAGGCCTGTATGACATTAATATTACAGCAAGACGAAATTATAACTCGCCTTTTACGCAGATTTCCTTCTCTCATTAAAGTTGTATAAATACAATTCAAACACGATATAACCCAAACAGATCGTATATTACTTAGATTACTTCTATGCATATTTCAATTTGTCTCTAAGTAACCATTCCCCGAATATAAATTTAATACTCCAATAGTTTAGACAATTTATTCATTAGTATGTTAGGTAAATGTTATATAACCATAATACATGTAACACAACACACGAAAAATTACCTGCCAAAGGATCTGGAAATGTGGTTTGTGAGGTTGGACTACCTGTCTGTCGTGGTGGGCTGGTCTGCCACGATTCTGAGAAAAGAGAAACCTACTTACTGAAAATTTTAATAAAACCGGTCATATAATGCACTATAATGCCTACAATCGAAATAATATTTATATAATTTGTTTACCATATCTTTCGGAAATGATGAATAATATTTAAATGGATTATTTCTTAAGCTTTTTTAGTGCCAATACTTAAAATATGTTAAATTTCTTTTCACTGGTTAATGATGAAATTTTACCCATTCTCTAAAGATAATAATGCAAACTAGTTGATAAATGAGAGGTATTGAGACGTTGCAAAGGAAGGCAATGTTCTCATCATAAACGATGACTGGAAATCGGATAAAAATAAATAAAACAAATCTTCAGCAATGGACAACGTGAAATATGAGAACGTTATTCTACACTGGAGTGACCATGATATAAATGTTGCTTTGTTAAAGTGCGTTGACATTCATTCGAACTCGAATTACAGTGAAACTCGAATTCGAGTTCGAATGAATGTCAACAACCGAGTTACTCGAATGCTAGCAATCGAATGCGTGCATGCATTCCAGTAATACTTACCGACGTGTTGGATAGTTGCTCGAATACGAAGACATAGATTTGCATTTTTTGCCTTTAAAATGTCGAGAGATAAGACGACAATGGTAAATTTATAGAATTATAATAAAATTTATAAACATGGATGTGCACTATACATCCATGTTTGTGGAATCCAACTCTAAAAAAGTATGAAGATGGAGATGCGCGTGACGCCGCATTAGAAGAAATTATCAAGGCAATGGGTAAAGACAAATTAATGAATGAAAAGATAAAGAATAAAATAAAAAATCTGCGTTCAATATAATACCAAGAAACGAAAGAGTAAAGAAAATAAATAGAAAGGTACATCTAAAAATCTTGAACTAACTCATGATTAACTTACTGATCGAATTCGTGTATGGTTGACATACATGGCAATGTAAACCCGGCTCGAATTCGAAGATACCGTTCCAGTACTCGGTGGCGATCGAATTTTAGTTAATCGAATACAAACTCTAAAGGTGCGTTGACAATCATTAGAGTTCGTATTCCATTAACTGGAATTCGATCGCCACCGAGTACTGGAACGGTATTTTCGAATTCGAGTAGGATTCACCTTGCCGTATGTCAACAACACACAAATTCGATCAGTACGTTAATCACGACATAGTTTCATATTTTTTAGATGTATCTATCTATTTATTTTCTTTACTTCTTGGTCCTGGTAGTATATTGAGCGCATATTTTTAATTTTATTCTTTACCTCTGTTTTCATTCATTAATTTGTCTTTACTCATTGCCTTGATAATTTCTTTTCTCTACAGCGTCACGCGCATGTCTATCTTTATACTCTTTTAGAGTTGGATTCCACAAACATGGATGTGCACTATATAATTCTATAAATTTAACATTGTCGTCTTCTGAAAATCTCGACATTTTAAAGGCAAAAAACGCAAATTTATGTCTTATTTGTCGTAATTTATGTCGTATTTGAGCAACTATCCAACACGTCGCCGTCGGTAAGTATTACTGGAATGCGTGCACGCATTCATTTCTAGCATTCGAGCAACTCGGTTGTTGACATTCATTCGAACTCGAATTCGAGTTTCACTGGAATTCGAGTTTCACTGGAATTCGAGTTCGAATGAATGTCAACGCACCTTAATGAGTGTCAACGCACTTTAGTTAAAAAATATTAAAATGTTTTTCCTGTATTATATTTTTATATAAATTTAGCCAAGTTTAGAAAAGTTGAGTATACCAAACAGAATATAGAAAGGCATTTCTATGTTATTAAAGAGATTAAAATTATTAATGGTTTGTCAAACGAATAGCAAAGTAGTGAAGAATTATTTAAATTTATTATCAATGTGATGAAAAGACAACTGAAATGATTGTCAGGCGCATCATTTTGGATGGAGGGATACACTTATAACAATGAAAATAAATTTATTTTTAATTATTGATCAATTCTATATTATAACTGTTGCCTCATTCTAATTTACCTACACTTTTTTTACAAATAAATTTGCGATATTTACCTTTTTCAAAATTCCTTTTATTCTGTTTCTTTATTTCGTATTATATATTCCATGCAATGTGATCTATATAAAATTATAATTACAGTATTTTCGTAATGAATAAATTCGTTAAAAATTCAAGGAATAACTTTTGGGGGAAATTATCAGACCCGTTAAATTTTATTTTGTTTTTTTTTTTTTATCCAACATGATTAATAAATTCTTTTTGAACATTGAATAACTTCAGGGTTATTGAATAATACGTTGTATTTCGTGACGAATTATTGCTTTTAAATCTTCTAAATTCTCGGGCATAGTAATGTATACTTTTTTTTTGTATTTCCAAAAAAAGTAGTGTAGAGGTGCCAAATCTTGCTAGCCACTCAATCGGCCTGATTCTCCCTATTAATCGATTCAGAAATATATCATCTAAATAGGCACAGACAGGTGCATAATGAGGAAAGTCGTTTCTTGGAAGATCAGGTTCTTCTATAGCTGGATATAAAGTTATTAGTTCAGAAATAAGGTTGCCTCGAAAAAAATCCAAATATCTTGCACCAGTTATGTTCACGTCAAATAAATAGGGGCCTAGAATGCTTCTGTCGACTATGCCGCACCACACATTTACTTCTGGGAATTTTCTTCATCATCCATCGGGGATTCTCGGTACGATGTACCGAGAAGAAGTTTTCATCTGATAGCAATAAAAATAAACGGTTTTAAAACCTTAAAACGGACTTTTCCACACTCAAATAGTCCAACGTCGTGATTTCTCATGACTCATGAACAGGGTGGAGTGTGTCCTATCCACCTCAAATTCAATAGGTGTTGTCTGGGAGACGTTCCCGATTAGAATCAGTCAAAACCCGATCGATCCGACGCGGTTTAGTTGAATTATCGTATTAACAAAAAACAATCTCAAATAGTCCACCATTGTGCTTTGTCATGACCCATGGACAGGGTGGGGTGTGTCCTATCCACCTCAAAATCAATAGGTGTCGTCTGGGAGACGTCCCCGATCAGAATTAGTCAAAACCTGATCGATCCGATACGATTTAATTGAGTTATCGTACTAACAAAAAATTTTCTCAAATAGTCCACCATTGTGCTTTCTCATGACCCATGAACATGGTAAAGTGTGTTCTATCCACCTCAAAATCAATAGGCGTCGTCTGGGAGACGTTCCCGATCAGAATCAGTCAAAACCCGATCGATCCGGCACGATTTAGTTGACTTATCGTATTAACAAAACAAATTTCTCAAATAGTCCACCATCGTGCTTTCTCATGATCCATAGACAGAGTGAGGTGTGTCCTATCCACCTCAAAATCAATAAGTGTCATCTGGGAGACGTTCCCGATCAGAATTAGTCAAAACCCGATCGATCCGACACGATTTAGTTGAGTTATCGTGCTAATAACAAAAATTTCTCAAATAGACCCAAGGGAGGGGGTGGTGTGTGCTATCCACCTCAAAATCAATGGGTGTCATCTGGGAGATGTCCCCGATCAGAATCAGTCAAAACCGGATCGATCCGACACGATTTAGTTGAGTTATCGTGCTAACAAGAAATGTTAATGTCGACGACAACGACGACACACAGACGAAAATTTTTAAAAACAATTTTTTTTTTGCTTTAGGTCGAAAAACGAAAAATAAACGAAAAAAAAATGTTTTTCCATTTTTCTTTACACGTTACATTACTTTTCCGCTAGTATAGTTGAGTGCGGAAAAGTAAAAAATATATCGATGATGTCATACCTCCTACACGAATCACCCAGTAGGGTTTAATTATATTTTAAAAAATACGCAACTAAAAGTGAAATTTGACAGATTTGACGAGGTTTTTCCAAAAGTTATTCTTTGAATTTTATTCATGAAGGAATTTATTCATTACTTTACGAAAGCACCGTATACAATATACGTAAAAAAGTAAGAGCGTTGCACCAGTTTATGACGCCACTGTCGGACCTAACCACTGAACTTACAATTACAGAACGATATTTACGATCTTGTAATTGTAAATGTATAGCTCTTTTCTGAATATATTATAGATAGCTTATTATTTAAAGATCAGATAACCCTTAATACGACTATGTTTCGTAGGTTAGCTATAATGGAGTATGTGTATTTATGAGAATATGAATTTTAATTAATCAATAAAATTATAATCCAATGAAATAGACAGTTAATGCCCACATAGTCACGCGCAAGTTATTTAATAATTAGATATAGAAAACCAATGACTGTGGTGGACGTTAAAAACTTCACTTACTTACATTGGCGTAAATCTTAAAATTAATACAAAAACTCAGTCCACGACTTTCTATGCCATCTAAACATTTTTATTTAGATTACAAATTTCACGAAAATTTACTTATAGGTAACGAAACAGCAAGTTTCGGATCTATAGCACGGATAGAGTAGTACAATAAGTACAACTATGAGTAGTAAGTACAACTGTGCCAAGTACTTTGATAGAAGTGAACAGTTTGTAAAAAAAAATTATATACAGGATCCGACAGTCGATATTGACGGTTTTCGAATGGAGCTAGCACCTGGTAGGGATGTCCTAGGGCAGCTATATTCAAAGTGTGCTCCGCGGAGCCCTAGGGCTCCGCAAAGCCTAAAAGAGTAGTAGTGGAATGTGAAATATGAGAGCGCGATATTTCAGCCAGAAGCTTAGTCAACAGTTCAACACTGACTGACTGACTGGAGACAAAACTGAACGAATTAAATTTGTCATTACAAGGTAAACAGTGTTCACCGCTAATAACAAAATAACCGCTTTCAAAAGAAAATTAGATTTTTGGATTATCTGTGTTGGTAAGAGAGAAATAGAAAACTTTTCATCGCTCAGTTAGTTCGTTAGCGACTCAACATTCCAAGATGATATATTTCAAGAATTGGTCCAATATCTCAATGCTGTGCGCACATCTTTTGAGACGTATTTTCTCGAAGAACAGAATACTTACACAAATTAAAATGAATTCATGGATTCAAAATCCTTGCAAAAGCTCGAAAGTATGTCAAACAAGATTTATGAATCATTTTTAGAAATGTCAGACACCAGTATAGAGTCACTGTTCAAAACAATGCCTCTGAATGGTTTTTGGTGCAGGATCTGTGATGAAAATCCACTTCTTGCCACAAAGGCCCTGAATGTTCTTCTCCCGTTCCCAACAACTTACTTGTGCGAAACACGGTTCTCAACCTATGCAGCTACAAAAACAGAATACTGCAATAGACTGGATGCCGAACCTGATGAGACTTCAATTCTCTTCTATCAAGCCTGACAACAATTGATGAAAAATAAAAAACAGTTTCATACCTCCCTTTAGATATTTGATTATTATGTAATATGATTATTAATAAAGAATACATATAAACCAGTTTTTGATTATTTTTTTTGCCAAAAAAAGTTTGATAACCGCTGTCCTAGGGTGTGGGGGTTGGTCTCCTCCTCTTCTCCGGATGTGGAAGTTTAGTTTACAATGGAGGCTTGTTCTCCTGCACACCGGCACACCGCGCGTTCGCCATCGAGGTGTATTTTAAAAATAATGATTCTGTGGTGTTAACACAGCGGCAATTTCGGTTGCATTTCAATGTTACTCCTCGTGGGCGAATTCCATCTCGGAACACCATCCCTTTTGTGATTTAGAAACTTTCGGGGTACAACATCCAGAATATCAAGAGGATGGTGTTCCAGAACGACAAGGTCACCACCTACAAACGTTGAGGATGTATGAGCTGCTTTTGAACAGAGCCCCAGCCGTTCAGTTCGTCATCATGCTCAGGCGCCAAGGATGTCCGATAGAACTGTTCGGCGGATTCTTCGTGAAGACTTAAAAATTTCACCCGTACTAAGATGGCCATCGCTCAAGAATGACAGCCGCAAGGTTTCGCAAGAACGTTAACCTTTGCAGAAACCTTGTTAGAGAGGATCAATGAAGACCCTCAAATGCTCATGTAGACTACGAACCAAGCCCACTTCCACCTTAACGGTTGTTAACCTTACCTTGATAAGCCTCGAAATTTGGCAGAACTTCGAGAAAATATTCGGCGAGAAATCCATGCGATCCCACCCCGAACCTTGACAAGAGTAATGACGAATTTCGCCAAGCGACTGGAGCAGTGCGCCGAAAATGGAGGTCATCATTTACCTAACGTCATTTTTGCCGCATAAGGCATTTTCTAAAAAATTCTGGATACATTATAACTTCCACTCTTCCTCTTTCAAATATATATTTTTAAGTCTTTGAAATTCATTGATTTATCTTATTTCAAAAACCGTCGTCAGTATTGACTGCCGCACCTGTATTAAAACGTAGAACTATCATTGTGGCTCACATTATTTACAGATGAGGCAAATATAATCTCATTTCTGCAGATGGGCATCGAATCCTATGACGCAAATTAAAATTTTAACACAATAAGAACACTCAGTGCTAGTTTAGAACTCGTATGGCAGCAGCTGGAATGAAAAATATCCATTATTTTGAGTAGGTCAATATGTTGTTATTTGTATGGTGTTGTAACTCATTCCCCCGCCTAAGTCGCCAGATTTAAACCCAACATGGTGAAAATTAATAGATGCCTGAGAGATATTTTAGGCCTATCTTAAATACGTCGAAACGTAATAATCAAAGACCATATATATCTAAAATGCAAAATCAATAATTAAATACGCTGCAAATTAAAATAGAAATATAAAATGTTGGAATATGCATATAGATTTTTTTTTATTTTTAAAATGGCATTTAATTTTTTTTATTAATGAAATATTTATATGTAATAAAATGTTAAACACTTGTTTGCACTATAGCTATTTTTCCCAACTTTATTTTCGGCAATAGCCGATAAATTTTTAAAGTGTAGGTACACTTTCGTGATTAATTTATTTATTATAAAATATGTGTTAGCTCTATGTGAACTCAATCATAATTAATAATTACTGCAGAAAATCTTTAAAATAATACTTATAAATTAAAGGTATATTGGTCTTAATTACAAATCTTGGATAGCATAACATAATACTATTATATTAAATAAAATAAAATGTTCTAAAAAAAAGTCTGTAGATAATTTATGAATGTACATAAATAGAAATAATAACTATAGGATCCAATAAAATATTTTCATGTATGTTGCAGTAAGGCTTAAGTTACAGTTAAGACTATTGTGATTCGAAACACTGATTAATATTCTTCTTTCACGAAATTCTGAAAATGACAGTATGTAAAATATTCCACGTTGGTGTTCTGACAAATGTGGATGGTCTTTGGACCATTGAGTTGGGTGGCGTCAAACAGGACTACGGAAGATTCGGTAAAATATATAAGCAGTCCCAGCGTACACGTTTACCCTTTTCAAACCTCCGTTAGCAATTCCAAAGAATTACAGAATAATCCATTAAATGTAGGTTTTGAAGAAATGTTTAGATGGGACATGATTAATTTACTCGCGAAGTAAACGGACCACAAATACATGTTTGTTGGAATATTATAACAATTTTTGTTATTATACAGTATGTTAATAACGTTTAATGTATAAGATTATATGCACTATGCTTAGATAATATTTAATAAGTATTTTTCCCTGAGGTAGACTGTGACGTTGAAGATTCGATTCTACCTTCTACCTAACTATTACTGTCTGTAAGTTAAGATATAAACGTTAAAGTAAGCTGTATTTTTCTGAATTCGATCACATTCTTCCCCCAACTTAAAAATACAAGGTTTATTTTAGGAGGAGGGGATTTAAATCATGCATTTTGTAAATTCAAGAATACGCTGAAATAAATGGTGGAATTCATTTTAAACCACATGAAATGTAGGTATACATAATTTATAAAGTTTTATATTTTTATTATATATTTTTGCAAAGATATAATAAATATGCAAATGCAAAGCTCGACGATATCGAAGGTAACGAAAGACTTAATTACTGATTAATCGTATCTAGAATTTCAATGAAAATCGTTTTCCTCTCAAAAATGTACTCCTATTATGTATTTATCATAATGTTGTTTACAATGAGTGTTACGTTTATTGCTATATTCCCATAACAGAAATGTTAAGGGAGTTAAGATTCTTGCAACAACAATCAGTATATATGGTATACTATTTCGAAAGTGTCTCTAAATCATCGCCACAACATTTACGTTGTTCAGGAAATAAGCCTACAGGAGACGTCTTAAGTCAATTGTTTGGTAACATTAAGATAAGTAATGTTACATTAATGTTACCATCGCCGGCCCTGGGGTACAGCGAGAGGAGCGGTCGCTCTAGGCGCCAGATGGCAAGGGATGCCAAAAGGCCAAATGCGAAAAACAATTTCCAATTTCCAGATTTTATTATTTAGTGACTGATTGAAATTAACACCAAATACTAATTTCATTATATAATAGTAAAAGCTTTGTTAATGTTAAAGAAGCAGGAGTATACTAATTAGAGATACTTAATTTAATTTAAATTCAATAAGTGTTGATATTTGCAATAAAAGTTGATTTTTGAAAATTTGGGAATTATTATTTATTTAACATAAAACCGAAATAGAATTTACGTGAAGTGAAAGCGTACACCAAAGGGCGCCGAAAGACAATCTCGCTCTACTCTGATCAAGGGCTAGGGCCGGCGCTGAATGTTACCAACGATTTAGTAAGATCAAACGTAATTACTATCACAATATTTTATATTTTTACTTTGCCAATGATGAATAGAGACGAAAATGATCGAATAGTGAGGAAACGAGTGATTTAAGTGCAGTAGGCAGATACAAAAACCGTATTATAGTCCTTATTCTTCTTTCTATTATTGATTATTAGAATGATTTGTCTGTCGGCGTAACGCATAAAAATGAACGAATAACGCTTTTTATGCATTGACATAACGCATAGAAATGAATGAATGAATGTCGAATGAAAAAAAACATGACTTGGTCTGGAGTAAAATCCGAATTATATGTTGGATGAATGTAAATAATGCATATCCAGAAAAAAATCAGTTGTGAAATTGACAATTATTCAAGTGACATTCACTTGAATACTTGACAGCAAGTCTTGGATGTCAATTTATGTTTAAAACGCCACCTTGATCTCTACTAGAGAGTAAAGTGGGGTATCAGCACTCCTAGCTTGATTGAAGATTCAAGTTGAAAATTACAATCGAATCTTGGTTTCTTTGGTAACCTGACAGATGTGGATGGTCTCATGCGGTAACAAATTTCAGTTTTTATTTACTTAGTTTTGGGTATCTACATATATTATATTTTTACACCATCATTTTACCATTAAGCTTTTAAACAATGGAAATACGATAAGAAAAGTTGTCCTGGATAAAATTTTCCACAACATGCAAATAATAGTTTTCCAACAAAAGCATGAGTGCTAACTCGGAATCTGATCCAACCAGTCCGTTTAACAATTATTAACGGCATTAATGAAATACGACTTATCATCATGCCATTGACAACCGTATGTTGCCGGACAAACACAAGTCTGTCAGTAATGCTACATACGTAAATTTCTTTTTAGTTTTTACTTTAGTCTATACCTACTACGTAAGCGACGTAAATTAAATATTCGTAAATTAAATATTCGTAAATTAAGGTCTTCGAACGATATCCCAAAATCGAAGATTAAATATGTTCGTTTCACTCCCAAACAGTATGTATAGAGACATTTAAAATTAAAGCAGAAAGTCTATTGTTTGTACTAAAATAAATAAATATTTTCTTCAAGGCAAAATTATTACTTTTTCCATATAATCAATAATCATGTTTATTGCTCGCTTGTTGGTATTTAGTGTTGTAATTTTTAGTTTCTATTTAACTTCACTATTTTTTCTGATACGCACAAACCGTTTTTAAATAAGTAATAATAAAGACTTTTTTTTTCTATATAATGCAATTTGAATCTACCTGTATGCTTAAACTAGAAATGGACAGCCAAGGGATTATTCAAATGATACAATATCAATTTACACATACCCTAGGTATCCTTTTAAAATAGTACATAGGGTGCTTACTTATAGTTAGTTACCATAAATAACTGTTAGTTATTATTGCGTTACATAAGAAAGTATAGACCAAATCAATAAGGCCAGTCTAGCCCCCAGCAGACACACAGGTCAACGACCCTTTGTACCAAACTATATAGTGCAAACTTTTTCAAGAAAAAATCTTTCGCAGTAGAGTTATACATTTTATTTATACATTACATAAATAACTGCTGAAAAATGTTGCCAGTTGTTACTGTTAGCAATTAACAATAAATTACCACAATTTAAGTAATTCATAACAACCACCATATTATAACTCAATTAGTAGGAAAGTAATCACAAATCGAAATGTGGTTAGGATCCTTATTGTTACTTAAAAATATTAAACAATACTATCAAATGGTATAACCAATGCATCCTACTGCGTGTCTTTTGTATACTTAAATAAAGTACACCTTTACGGTCTATGTATCAATTCTATCATTACCGATGAAATGAGTAATAGTAATTAATGATAATGGCATAGGTATACCTAATTTATATAGTAAAATATTTGCTAGGTATTCCTGTTTACTTCTAATTTTAAAATCATTTAATACTTAGGTACTAAGACAGAGGAAAATATATTTCGATATCAAATATAATTTATTATTAACCAAGTAGTACCTATGTAGGTAGTATGTATGTATAATACACAGAATACACCTACAATTAACTAAAATTATAATTCACAACACGAAGAGCCGAAATATCTAGAAGTTTAAATAGGGGATGTCGGACGGATGATTATTTTATTTTCTTACATAATAGGCGAATATAAAAAATCTCTACATTTTAATAATCTACCCCCATAATAATTAATTGAGTGACCTTAATTTCAAACCCAAACAGTCAGCGTTGTTAAACACCTACCCGTCTAGGTTAAGTTATTGAAGAGCATTAAAACTCATCGAGCAAATAGTTCTAATACATTTTATCCAATAAAAATAACATTTTCATGAATATTAACTAATGAAAATACACAAATAATGGGAAAATTATACGGAAATAGCAGAAAACCTTAAAACAAAGAGACAGATCAAAGTAGACCTTGTTTCATTTTGAAAACAAAACACAAACGTTTCGTTAAGCAAAGGATACGATTTATGAAACTAAAAATTCTATATTCTATATACACTTACGGCCTCCAGATCCGGGGTACATAATTTTATTTTTAAATTAACCACACAAGCACACACAGCACACCACTATTTTATTCGAATAAATTGTCTATCTAGTTACAAAAGACGTCAGCCATTTGCAATTATGACGTCACATCGTACTCCTCGACAAGCTTGGGAAACGACGCGATCACCTACGTCTTTCCTTGTCATTCGCAACTAAACACAGCAGTTGACTAAAGAGAGCAAATACATTTATATCGATCATAGGCGGAGCGTTTAGAATATCACTGAGGTCACTTTTTACAAAAATCAAATACCTACTATTAAGTATCGGCATAGTACAGTAGTTATTATCAATATGCACATTTACTAATGTTATATTAATATAAGCTTTATATACATATTTTCTTAATCTTAATTATCAGAAGTAGGTATTAACAAAAATATTTAGTAATAGTTAAAGTAGCTACTCCTAATAGGATAAAATACGGTTTGGTTAAAATATGCATACACACACAAAACTGTAAATTTTGGCAAATAATAATATTATACCTTTATCCTAAAAATATCTCGATATTCTTACAAGATGTGACTAATCGCTATATCGCTCAATTTTTGCTTTGGCTAAAGCTAGATATCAAGTATGTATTTATTTTAGAAAGGGTTAATTGTTATGTTCCAATATACTCTTTTAGTGTGACGTTTTAGGCTAGGATGGCAATCTATGGGCTAGGGCTAGACGAACTACAAATATCGCCGGCAATAAGCAATAAAATAAAGCTTGTGAAATGGGTTGTATTAAAAGTTAAAAACATTATGTTCAAATTTACCGGAAATTTCGCGCTGCATGACCTGCAAGACAACTAGCGCCCCTTGTATAGTAATTTACCAGTGAACTACCGCAGTGCCAGGGTGCTGCTGTCGTCTAAACATAAGAGTTTAAATTTTGCACCACATTTAAAATATAGAACCAACTCGTTTTAAGTTTGTTTTGCACCAAATTTAAAATATAGAACCAACTCGTTTTAATTATTATTGCAAGCATAGGTATATTTTATTTTTATGAATTGTACAAAATATTCATAGTATCATATTTCTTTCGCGTTAAGATTTTTTAAAATATATTAGATTTTATTTTTTCACAGTATCAGTGACATTTCTCAAAATATTATTTAAATCTTAATTTATGCATGGTGAGAAGTAGACAATTTTGTTATACGAGTCAATTGTGAGTCATTTAAGATGTGAAAATTTTAAAACATTTGTATAAAATTCGGGGATAGTAGAAACAGTAAGGTTAAGTAAGCACTAATTCTAACTACAAAAATTATATTTTTAAGTACGTTAAACTAGAATAATTCATTCATCAATCATATGTAGGTATTACATAAATAGCCTATGATTAAAAATAAAATTATAAATAAAATGATCATTTCAACTATCATTAGAAACTACCTCTGAGCCTGTAAGTGTTTCCTTGCTTATTTGGTGCTCCTTTGGATTTGGTTTTTTGTTATTATTAGAACTGCTTTTTCTTTTTCTAGTAGAATAAAATGATTGTTTTGTTATATTCTTCTTTGATGGTTCTTGTTTTCTGCTTGTATGTCTGACAATTAAGATATAATCATTTCCAATGTTCATTACACTTTTCATATTTTTGGATTTCTCTAATATGAATAGGAATTGTTCCTTCGAATGGTTTTCAGTTTTTATTTTGGAGATTACTTCTGAATTGGATTCTATACCATTTATGATTTTTTCTTTGGAATGCTTCGATGGCAAACATAACATCTTCAATTTTATTTTTTGCTTGATAAGTCCCACCTGAATACTTTTCAAGGCAAATATAATGTATATGCCTACATATACTATTTTTAATATTGAATATCCAAAATCATAAACTAGAAAACATCAACAAAAAGCACTTTACATAACTCAAACCTCAAATAAATTTCTACGGACGGTGTACGTTGTACGATTAGGCTAGGCGCAAATTGAGGCGCGTATAGCACGTGTGAAATGACGTGGCGCGATCGGCGCGACGAGTATATACCACTCGCGTGGAGTGGTGATTCGCATGTTGAGACGCAGTTTTGATGTTGACTCGCGTATCGCCCGCATCTAAAGAGTTATTGCGCAACAACTTGTGACACGTGTGGCGCGTGAAACTGTGCCTCGACGACACTGCCGCGCGAGCGAGAGCAGATGCGAACTGCGCACCTCACGCCATGCTCCCAATTTGCGCTGTTTCATTGAATCCTATAGGTTACAAAAACACGCGCTGTGTTATGTCACGTCACACGCGCTATACGCGTCTCAATTTGCACCTAGCGTTACTCAGTGAGATACCCAGTGCGCGTGCGCACTAAAAAGATCGCATTCCTATGTTTAGACGCCAGTGTAGAATGGTAGGCGCATCTTCAAGCTCATGTTGCAAGCCCATATATCCAGACCTATTTCACTTTCAGCATTTGTCGCTCACTTCGTGGCTTGACGGGCAAAGAAACGCCCGAAACGGCGTTTAAATTCCTGTAGTTACGCTCAAGCGCTTAATATTGCCCTTTTTACTTATGAAACTTTTCAATTCAATTAGCAGGAAGTTAAATGAAGAAATCGACATTCTGTAATACTCAAAATACTTATCAGGGTACTTTATTATTCAGTTTATTATGTAATACAGTACGGTACGGTACAGTTCAGTTTATTATGTAATATGAAAAACTTTCCCAATATATTTCTTTCACTTATTACAGAGCGAATCCACCATTTCCGCTTGCGCTGTACTCTTCGCCGATGGCGCTTTACCAATAAAACGGATATTATTATTTTTGTTTTGACTCATTATGTTAGAAAAAACAGCGACATTTGTAGCTCGTCTAGCCAAACCTCGAATATACAACTTGTTATAATTACTGCACCCGTGTAGCCAGACTTTTACTGCAACTACTGCCGCTATAATTTACTGCTTATTGCCGGCGACATTTGTAGCTCGTCTAGCCCTAGCCTTATACTTGAGCAACCGGCAGTAAGTCTCATACTAAGGCTCGGCCACACAGAACGCGATCTACCGCCGCGGGCAGCGATCGTCGCAGCGGTCAGCGATATTGCACTGTCACATACAGTGCGATATCTTTGTGAGCGATCCAGTATTGTGTTTGCTTTCGGGCGAACGGTTTCACACAGCTTTGTTTCTTTTTCTTCTTAATAATTTTGGGAGAAAATGAGTAGTTCTGACGAGGAGCAACTCCTTCTTCTATTAGCATTACGAAATAATAGAAAGAAAAGACGATATTGGGTGCATAATATCAATGTGAGGAGAGAACAATTTGGGGAATACCATCGCTTATGTGTTGAACTGAAATCATATGAAGATCGATTTTTTAAATATTTTCGTATATCGAAATAGTTGAACCATACTACAAGTTTTTTTATATAGGAGTTATGGACGTCATAGCGACAGCGCAATTTTTGAAAATTCTACTATCTACCGAGAGTACATTAATGAAAAAGTTATTCTACCTTCGAAACCACTTCCGGGTACAAGCAAGCACCCCTCTTCCTCGTGTTCTGATAGGTGATGAAGGCTTTTCACTTCAACCATTTTTAATGAGACCATACCCCAAAGCAGGAATAATCAATAATATAAGAAAGAAACAATTCAATGCACAGCGCAGCCGGACACGTCGTGTAGTTGAAAATGAGTTTGGCATATTGGCTATGAAACAACGTGTGTGTTTGAGAGCTATAGAAACTAATGTTAAAAGCGCAAAATATGTTGTGCAAACAGCTTGCTGTTTGCACAATTACATTATATCAAATAAGAATAATAAAGAATACACATCTACTGAAACTAGAGAAGACTTCTAGACCTGTACGTGCATTCATGTCAACTAGGTTAACCAATCGAAGGTCAACTATTGCTGCAATTCAAGTTCGTGAACAGTTTGCCGATTGCTTTGCCAGAAAATGAAGCATGCTACAGGAAATTAAATTTTGTTGCTCTTACTTTTAATAAATGTCAAGTATTCCAAGTGTGTGTCGAGTATTAGATAGTCATTTTAAGGATTCCTGTTATAATAATTATTATGTATCCCTGTTATAATAATAAATATAAGCATCCCTGTTATAATTATTATAATAATTATTATTTTTAATTATTTGCAATATAAAAACGCGAGACAAAACTGATTGGAACTGACCGCTCAACTGCGCGATATTTTGTAATTATGTACAACTGTATCGCTGCACGCTACGATCTAGATTGGCCCGCTGCGACAGACCGCATTCTGTGTGACATGGATGATAGAACATTCGCATAGATAAATCGCATGACTGATGCGGGTAGAGAACGCTGCCCGCGACGGTAGATGGGCTCTGTGTGGCCGAGGCTTTAAACGTTATCAACCTAATTCCATTCTTATATAGTGTTTCAATAGAGATGATGAAAATCAACACCGCAGTTAGAATAGTTATACCAATTAGAAGTTATTGTCTCGGGAAAATTATGGTTTATTGCTAGAGAGAAAAAAATGCTATACTGCAATAACACATTGAAGACAACGTTTTCTCACAATCAGACTTAATGTATTTTATAAAGAGGTAAAATATACGAAATTTTAAAACTGCATACAAAAATTAAACTTTATATTTAAATTTTAATGTCATTTCTGTACAATATTAATTGAACAGCGTTATTTTGCTCTCCTTGAGTGAGATTTGTAATAAAAGATAAAATAGTCTCGACAAGACCCTCGAGTTAAACAGTGGCTGTTATATAGTCAGTATAAAAGGACCATAATTTTGAAATAAGTATATCAAAAGAATACAAACCGTTCAGACTTTGCTGCATATTTTGGTGAGGATGCGATGCCAAATGCGTTGCTTGTGATCTGTGTCCGATTAAACTCAGTGTTGCTAAGTCTGGCAGTAAGACCTGAGAGATCCCTGCCTGCATTTTCAGCTCTGTGTCGGCAGACATGGTTTACATCACTAAAAAAAAAATAAAAAGACAATTTGATTCTATGTATTTTACATGTATATGTTACGGATAAAGCCAGAATGATGGGTAGACCTAGGTTTAACCGGTTAATGTGCGGATTATCTGAGCTTTGCGGTTAAAGCCCGAAAAATCTCCCAACACTTCCCAGCTTCAACCGGTTAAAAGTGGGTCTATGCCACCAATGCCTCTCAGTTAGAGACCGTAGAGTCAATTATTCTAGTTCCATGGTTTGTAAAACTGGAGGTATTTTATGTAATTCCAAATTCCACTCAAGTTTATCTTGTTACAATAAATAGAATAAACAGTATATTTCTTTATAGACAAAATTTTGTAGTACTGATAATATTCGAGTTACAGTTTTTTAGTTTTATTTGTTTCATTATTATACTTTTGCGCGTTAAACTTTGTATTTTGATAAATAAATGTTCTCACTCAGTATTTATTTTTATTTATTTATCACCTAATAAATAAATCACTGTACTAACTTATAAAACGAAACTTCACTCATTAACCGAATGGCATTGGTTAGGCCTAATTTTAGCCGGTTAAAGTTAGAAGTGTTGGACACTTTTCGAGCTTCAACCTCAAAGCTCAGATAATCCGCACATTAACCGGTTAAACCTACCCCTCATGTCTCTGGCTCACTCTGTCTACCCCTCATACTGGCTTTATTCGTAACATAATATATATTATACAGTATGTCAAAAATCATACAAGAAATTATATCTTAAACTCATAGTAGCAACAGTTATCTAAAATATTTAGACGAATTAGTGAGGATTTGAGTTTTTACCATTATCATTTATTCATAGAAAAGTATAATTATGTCTAACTGTTTCCAACTAAAATTTGAAAACCAAATTCCCCAAAAATTATTTATTACTAAGTATTTTTTATTGATCAATATCAAATATTATACCTTTTTCGTTTATTAGTCAACACATATACTGATGGACAAAATTATCGCACTGCTGGAAAAAAAATGTATTTATGCTTCTTCATAATTTGCACTAATCAAAAATATTTTGGTTCAAAAATAAGTCATTCGAAAACGAAATTTTATTAGATCACAAAAAAGAAAGTAAATCGAGCAAAAGAAGGAGGTTAACTTAAAACAAAATTTAGAAGAGTGGCGAGTTCACGCTGGCTATACACTGTCTCTATTAATCCCTGTTTCTATTACAGCCCTAACACAAATGTGCTCACTTAGCCTGACTGGGACCATTGAAAAAATTTTAAACGATTAAGATAAAGAATAAAATCAAATCAACTAAAATAACGCAACAAGACGGAAACGAATTTTAAGTGTAGTAGAATTAATTGGCAAAATGCTGCTGTTTGCGAAAAGGAGGTTAAAATATCCGATATAAGACTAAACAAAGCGTTATTTACACTATATTTACAGCGAGAACTCCTAAATACCAATAGTTAATTAAATAATTTAGAATGATACTTGATTCAATTTTAAACTAATAAAATTTAATAATAAAGTGGATAATTTTGTCCGTCAGTCCTATTTTATATTAATATGTTGCTTACAAAGGCATATGAAATATAACAGACTAATTCGTATAATAATAGTTGTACTAAATCCACCTCTCATAGTCACTCATACGTATATTAATAAGAATAGGGAAATACCTGGATACAAAATGTAAACAGACAAAAAGGTATGCAGAATAATACGTCACATCAACTGGATATGGTGCATTATATGGCAAACACGATTAGTAACTGCCTGTTATCACCTGGGTTCAAATCCTCGCATCGATAAAGGATATCAGTGGGAATTGAACAACGAATTCTTTTTTTTTCCACATTGTATTGTAAAACGTTCATATTCGAAACCGAATAATCGAATATTTTTAATTTTGTACGATAATAACGTGAGAGACCCTGACTGGAATTAAAACTCCCTGACTTTAAGACATTTACCATAATAAGATCTAGTAACACCATTATTATACAGGGCTAGTCATAAATAACGCATGTCCGCATTATTTTCTAAAATATAACTTTTAGAAGAGAATATTTGAAACAAGAGATTAAGAAAGATTATCCGCAGTTATGTCAGTCTACATTTTAAGAATGACTATAGTTAAGTTATAATAAAACAAGTACAGCACGATGACATTCGAGTTTTTTTTTTTGTAATTGACTTAAATTATTTAATAACGCTATTATATACAATTCATATGGCACACATACAAATAAGATCAATAATAATAAATGATTATCCAATTGTGGCGCTTTTTATAAACAATATATCATTGTTTTAAATATCAAAAGTGAAATAAAAATTTTGTATACCTACACTTTTGTTTAAATAATAAATAATTATAATCATTCTATAGTTATTTTTTGTCATAAAGTTTTGAGGGATCAATTGCGAGCACTTCGAATAATAACAAAACGTCAGTCACAGTTTATCTGTGTGAAAAAATCTTACTTGTGTCTATAATCTTACTTGTGTCTAAAAAAGGAAAGAACGCTTATATAGGATTTGTAGATTTAGAAAAAGCTTTTGATAACGTAAGATGGGAAAAAATGTTCGAGATACTAAAGAGCGTGGGAATGAAGTATAGAGATAGGAGAGTAGTACACAATCTATACATAGAGCAAACTGCTGTTATAGAAGTAGAAGGGGAGGAAAGGGAAGTAGGTATTAGGAAAGGAGTAAGACAAGGATGTACGCTATCACCACTAATTTTTAATCTGTACATCGAAGAGGCGATTAATGTGGTAAAAGATAGAGTGGATTTCGGGATTAAAGTACAGGGACAGAAACTAAAAATGCTGAGATTCGCGGATGATATAGCAGTATTAGCATCTAGTAAGGAGGAACTAGAATCAGCATTGAACGAAATGGAGGCAGTGTTGACAGAGGAATACGGAATGAGGGTGAATAAAAACAAAACTAAAGTGTTAGTGTGCAGAGGGCGCGAGAGCAGAGCAAAAACGAAAGTACAAATTAATAATGAAAGATTGGAGGAAGTTAAAGACTTCACTTATTTAGGAAGTAAAATAAATTGGGATGGAAGAAGCGATAAAGACATAAAACAAAGAATAGCGCAGGGTCGAGTAGCTTTTAACAAAAAGAAAGCACTTTTATGCTCGGGGGTAATAAACTTAGAAACAAGGAAGAGATTTTTGAAAACATATGTATGGAGCACGGCACTTTACGGCTGCGAAACCTGGACGGTAGGGGAAGCAAGTAGGAAGAAATTAGAAGCTTTTGAGATGTGGTGTTACCGAAGAATGATGAAAATACCATGGACTGATAGGGTTAGAAACGAAGAAGTATTGGAGAAAGTCGGCGAGAAAAGGAGTATGTGGAAAAACTTAAAGAAGAGAAGAGATAGAATGGTAGGCCACTTGCTGAGACATGGGGGAATAGTCCGCGATATTTTGGAGGCAGAAATAGGAGTGAAGAAAGGCAGAGGTAGGCCTAGATTAGACTACTGCTCGCAAATAGTAAGGGATGTAGGTTGTAGCACAATTAGCGAAATGCGTAGGTTAGCACAAGATAGGAGAAGCTGGAGGTTAGCGTCCAACCAGTCTTAGGACTGATGACCTAATGATGATGTGTCTATAATTTCAATTCAGACATGAAGTTTATTGATTCACCAGTGATAAATAATATAAACACCCTTGCCGCTAGTGGTAAAAATAAATACTTATTTAAACAACTTGAGCCACAACTCTAATTAGTATAAATATTTTATTGTGCAATTATTACATTTTATTAAACTTATATCAGTCGACTGATATGAGACTTCGTATCATTCATATAGTTGTTGAATATTTCATTTTATTATTTTCTGTTCGTCTCCTATTACAATTTTCTTCTAATTTGTTGTCTCATCCTATGTGGTGTAAAAACCTCGAGCGATTTTTATTTTCGCTATTCTGATATTCCGTACAGTGTACGATTTGAGAAATCCTATTGGCTCCCTTCAGTAACAGACATCGGTCATTGCAACTGTTACCTAAAACATATAGTTAATTAGGGAAATTACAAAAAAAATAGAAATGATAACATATTACTTTTGTTAGGACATACTGCCTATTAAGCCTTGATTTCTTTATACCCCTTCTACATTTCTCTTACTAAAACTTATGATCTATATAGTTTCCAGTTTTTCTTAAACAATAGTTCACAGCAAGGCATGGATAGTTACACCACAATGAAAGGACCTATTTACAAAAATTTTTTTCGGGCGCCATTTTTTAGCAGTGTTAGACAAAACTCCTCTACAGAACCGATATGACATCCGCATTATTTTAAAGCATTTTATGAAGTAGGAACTTGTTTTAACTGACAAAAAAATCAAGTCTGTAAACGAAACATTTTCATCCGAACCATTGATTGATATCATATTTAGCAAAATAAATGTAAGAAAATGTTATATTAAATCATACGAAATCGACAAATATCAAGTGGACCATTTGACATTTATTCACTTTTAAGTTATTATGAAAATATATAAATATAAAAACTACTTTAGCGACGTGTTAAAAACACATTACTTAATAACGGGCATGCTTGGAACATGTAGAACTCCGAAACCTACAACCAAATAACCTACAACCTACTACTTTTAAATATGCAGAATTATTTACACATTACGTTAACCCATTTCTCTATATCGTTATTATTATCAGAGCTATTGTAATTGTAAATGTTTATAAACATTTGCTTCAAATTTTGAGACTACTGAATCTGAATCTACTATATGAAATAGGTATATATACAATTACAGACACTCTTGTGAAATATGCATATTGAGTTTCACTCAAAATGTATGGCCTTTCTAAAAAAAAAATTGTTTTTGGTGTTATAAAAACCGAAATCAGTCAGGTAGATAAGTTATGTCTAATTACAGAATATTTATATTAAATTGACAATAGAGTATTTTTTGATAGGCAGCCGTTTCCTGTAGTCAGTAATAGTACAGTAGATCTACATTAGATTAGATACACCACTGCCAAAAATATATGTACAAAAAAGTATATAAAAATACATGTTCCTTCCATAAATGAAGCGCCTTTAACATTTCGAAGATTTGTAAATAATGAATTCTCTAAAATATCCAGATCTTCCAGGTTCTCTAGGTTGATGGGAAGCTGTTCGATGTACCTGGTGATATTTTTAAGTTCTCTCGTATGCTTACAGAATAATCTATACACAATCATCTGAGTATGCTTCCCGGTGTTTGTGTAGGGATTTCACTTATGATTTTTATCTGAACTATAAAATACCATTATTATTACAGAAATATCTAAATATGCCAGTGTGGCAATAAGCCATAAATCCGTGTTGAATTTGCGACCTACGCGGTATCGTACTCAACACGGAAACGGGAATACGCCATCCACGAATAGTAATCAATACCAAAGGTATAATCGTTTTGAGAATACGTCGGGCATCTAGGTCAGTTTTCCGACGCAGAGTTTTAAAAATGCAGCACTTTGCTCTGTGGCCACTATCCTATTCTCCTACAGAGGTGGTTGCAAAAATGTTATTCGTATTGTGGATTGGGGTGGCGCACTGTGTCTAAATTGAAGGTGCCATTGTATGCTTGGATTCGAATCCCAACGAAGCGAGTTTGGCACCTATCCTGGATCACGGGTGTAATTTGTTCTCATCTATATGTGTAACCTTCCCCTCCACAGCCTGAGGTTCTCAGGCACCGAAATCAATTTGGTTGTGTAGAAGCTTTTATCTACGACCGTGCTGTAATATGGGGTTCATTGAACTATTTTGAGTTATGTAATGTGCTTTATTACACCACCGTTATGTAATTAACTCATTAAATCATTGTTATGTAATGAGCTCATTACATAACTCATTTTGAATTTCAAAAATTATAAACGAAGAAGTAAAAATTTATTGAAACTAGAAAGAATACAATAATTATTTGTTATTATAAATATTAATATTATTTTCGCCAGATTTTAGTAAGATTTTCAACGTAGATAACGCACAACGCGACGAGAAAATCACAAAACTAAGCGTTATTTAAAACAACTGGATTGATACTATAGTTTTAACAAATTTGATACATCATGTTACTTTGATTTGGTATGAAAATGTTTAAGTTAATTGATTAATTAAGTGACATTTAATTATTTAAATGTCAAATTTGAATTTTTTGTAAAAAATCAGTTTTTAATCTCTTTGTCTTATCCAAGCGGTCGTCGACAAAATATTGTACATCACACGTGGGCTAGGGCACGTTACAATGATGTTTCTATCCCACTAATTATGTAAATAACTATTATAACATCATGATAATTGCTTAAGTATTTTCAAACGTTATTATAAAAATACATATGTACATGTATGTATAACTCAAAAACTCACCCTATATACGCAGAAGGAAAAACCTACAGTTAGGTGAAGAACTAATTCCGTTTGAATCTGTTGATTATTTAAGACATAAGGAAAATCATAGCGCAACTTTACATCGAAAAAATAAGTTTTATGGAATGAAGACGTGAGACTTCAAATGTATAAGGTAAGGTTCTATGGTACCAATATGAAACAAAAATCGGGAGGAAATGAGGGAAAAACCTATGGGGTTAGAAGAAACTAATACAGAAAAGTCTAGAAATCTTACAATGTCCAATAATCGGCTTCAATACCTAAGAAGCGTCTTCCCCTAAAAATAAATATCAGAAAAAGTGTTTATACCAAAAATAAATAAATTTCTTATACCAAAAATATACCCTGTATATTTTCATTAAAAAAAAATTAAACTGAATCATGCCATAAACAATACTGACAAGGTTTTTAACAGTTGCACTTTTAAATAGCTGGGTGGGTAATAATATAGGTACAATAACTTAAGCTTTTTACCGTTTCTAAAATCTGGTCATCGGATTTAAAAAATCTGATATCCATTGCTGAGTGCCGGTTAAAACGAAGACATACATATTCGTTAAACATAAAGTTGGGCGCCGATTTGTAAATGCTGAGGAATAATTAAAAATTAATTTATAAGATCACATTAGAATAAATAATGTAGAAAATCCTGTTTCCCGTTCTTTATACAACCAGAACGCATCGATAACGGATTTGTCCTCAGTCGATTCAGTCCTTGGATTTTGACAAAAATTTGCTACAAATTATACATTTTTATAAAGTTAGTATAAAGTACATTGCTATGACCATATTAAAAGCATGGCTCATAAAACTAACATCATGTCCCAATATTGTATTTCGTTATGAATTATGGGGATATTCTGTGATTTCAGTTTAACCTTGTATTTGCTAAACAACTCACTTTTTCGGCAGTTTTGGTAGCTGCCAAAAACAGAATGTATCATATTAGAAATTACCAAGGGTATTGGAAGAAATTGGAACATGATTAATTGAATTTTGTCAAATGTACTTCTGCCTTAGGAGTCAATGTATAGGCGACGGGGAACGTGACTTCAGAGTGTCATACAGAGCAATTTGTACACATAAAAAGATTACTTTGACTTTGGATCCGCGAGATTCCGAAGCCATTCCAATTAATCAACGTTATGTCTAAGACTTTTAGTGATATAGGAACAATAGTAGCTTTATTTCGTGTGGTATGCCATGAAATCGTTACTTTATAAAACATATTCTTTTCATTACATTACTTTAGATCTTATAGATAAAAGTTAATTGTGTATGCGTGAAAATCATCCTGATATTTCTGTTAAAAATGCAATTTATTTCACAAATCACTTGACTCTACACCCACTCTTAAATAAACCCTAAATACATGTTCCTGAGTTAGTCTATCTTACGATCTGTAATGATAATACTTTTAGTACTTGCTATCCACGCTTTTGTTATATCATCTTAACGGGACTAAGTACGGTCCTGACATACTATATATATGTACATGGAAAATGCTTCACTGTAACCGGGCGACGCGCCTGTCGCGAAGCCCACGACGAAAAGACACCCCCTCCGGGGGGACAGACGCTGGCAAAAGCAGCTGAGGAAAAACAAGGCGATCCAATGAGGAGAAGAGCCGTGAAGAAAGTCCCAGCCAGCGGGACCGAAGGCGCCAAGATTGGAGGAGGCCGAAGGGAGCCCACCGACGAACGGGTCCCGTTTGCGGGCGGCGCATTGCCTCCCGCGTTGAGACTCGCGAAGGCGGAGGCGAAGCTCGGCCTACTCAGGAAGACGGGAAGGCCATGGAGACCGCTCCAGGTCAAACAAACCAGCCGAATCGCAGTGCCACCGTCGATTCGGATCTCGTTTGCGGGCGACGTCTTGTCTCCCGCGTTGAAATCCGGAAATGGCGGAGGCGCGGCTCGGCTGACCGCGTCCGCGTAGGGCCCCCGGGGCCCAAAATAACCCTTCTATTTCAGAAGACAAAGACAACCACCCAAACACCCAACCTCCGACCCTGGGATCGTTTCCGATTTGGAGACGAGCCCCCCTTCCCGAGTTACATAACTCATACCCCCGACGGCGATCCAAAGCGGCGCGGGCCGCGGAGGATCGCCCGACATGACCAAAATCCGGGCGTCGCGCCTTTTGCGACCCCCACGACGAAGACACCCCCCGGGGGGCGGACGCTGGCGAAAAGTAGCAGAAAACCAAGGCGACAAAAGAAAGAGAAAAAGCCGAGAAGAGTCCCCGCCAGCGGGACTAACGGCGTC
Source organism: Rosalia funebris (assembly GCA_037954035.1). Taxonomy (NCBI): domain Eukaryota; kingdom Metazoa; phylum Arthropoda; class Insecta; order Coleoptera; family Cerambycidae; genus Rosalia; species Rosalia funebris. The sequence goes on along the minus strand of JAZFAV010000009.1, from coordinate 26,881,195 downwards.
AGGACCAGAGGAGGTCGAGTGGAGCGAACCGCTGCCAGTAGCGCGCGGTCTCGTTTGCGGGCGACGTCTTGTCGCCCGCGTTGAGGCCGCGCGAAAGCGGAAGCAAAGCTCGGCCCACCTTAACGACGGTCCAGGTCTACATGATGGGCGAGTAGGGAGCGGTGATCTCGCTCGGCTCGCCATACGAACCCATCGAGGCCATTACGCCAGCCAAGGGATATTGGCGCGCGCTTCACTGTAATACAGGTACAGACAACGAGCATTCATACGAATTAAAGACCTACCGACACATTTTCGAAGATAAATGAATTGTTTATAATAGTGATTCATCTCTAGTCGCTTAATTAATAGCAGTAATAGTGGAATATGTACATTCTATGCAAATATTTATTGCACCCCTTTACGTTCCAACAATATACAACAAATAAATGGAAATTCGAACACACTTTCATAGCTTTTCAATGTAATAATATGCAATTACTAAGACTATTGATATCCCGAATATAAAATTTACAAATCCTTCCATTCTACTAATCTTACTATTATGTTATTGCAGCGAAAGTAGTTGAAAACAGTTCAAATGTTAAATGTTACCGTTAGCGGAGATGTCTAAAATAAAGAAGCACAGCTCTCTCTGCTACATAAAATCAGTTGATATAGAATGTAGTTACAAATTATGGTATAATAGCCCGGGCGCTATTTTTATATTCCAAAATATTATTTTTTATATTTTGTAATATTGAAAATGATTAAAGTAATTTTTTATATTTTTCTTAAAATATTTAGTTTGTGTAATTTAAAATTGTATTTCTACATTTTTGGAGTCAATTTTTGGAGACAATGCACCAAGCCAATACCTAAATTTAAATTTATTCCTTCCTTATTATTTTGTATGATAGAATTATTAACAAATAATAACGTATAATTTATTCATAAATCTCGCATATTTCCTTAACCGCAAATATTTAAAAAAATATTGTACCATAATCGAAATGGATAGGATGGTATCCCCAAATCCATTCACAAGATTTAAGCGCAATGACCCGCAATTTAGACTCTTGATAATAGATAAATAATTAGTATGGCGATGTAACTAAAATTTTAACAGAAATTTATGTAATACTTACTAATAATTATGTCAATAATATACAGCGTGCTAATCAAGTTTTGCACAAGTCATAATTTTATTATGATTTCTTGAAAAACTCGAGAAATGCTTGAACCTTATTTTTTAGAAACGTAAAAATTTTATTTTTTTCAAATTGTGTATTTGAACTAAATCGTCATCATAGTCGTTTTAAATTGCAACACCCTCTTTTTTCACAAAACTAAATTCCTTAAACTTTTCCGGGCATCACGTTACCTCATATTAGGGGCTTTCTATTCACCGTTTATAAGATTGGGTGTTTTTGAAAAAAAAATACAAATAAGACAAATAATTCTTTATTTTTGACAGAAATTATAAAACTATTCAGAATGTCCTCCAATAATAATCTGATGTCCTCCAATAATAATCTGATGATCTGGCATATGTACGTGTGAACACTTTCTATTGACCGTTCGATATTTTTCGAACTGATATTTTCCATTTCGATTCGAATTCCATTGTTTAAGATCCTCCAAATTACTTGGCCTATTAAAATATACTCACTATTTTAAGTAATTCCCACGAGAACAAACCCAAGAAGGTCGTTCAATTAGTCTTCGTCGCGTTATCAATCTGTCAGGGCAGTACAGTCAAGCAATGATCCAACATCAACAAAAAAAATGAGGAGCTCCATCTTGTTGAACCCACTTTCTTTCGTGGGAAAGATCATCCTCATTATTTCGATAAAAACGTAAAGCTTAAACTAAGGCGAAATGTAGCGATTTTAAATATCTAGCAGCAATATTTTCTTCAAAGAAATGACACCCTAAAAGAGCACCTCCTGTAATTCCAGTCCTTACATTACCTTTTTCTCCCTTTTTAATAAAAAACTTCGTTTTGTAATTTTTCTTGTGTAATCATTCATTGGATGTTCTCTTTTCAACATCCAGCAGTAATCTGCCATCATCGCCACATCCATCGACCCTGGTGCTTCCTTTACATCTCCTTTCCTTTAGGTCTTAATGGAAATTCTCATCTTGCTCCTCACTAACAGCACCACGATTTTCTGGAGAGTAGTCCAGATGAGCATGCAGAAAATTAATTTTTATGCTCATATTACAACCAAGTTGCTTAAACTTATCCAGTACTTTGTTGACAATTTCCTCATACTGCGGATGTTCATAATTTCTTAAAAAAAAAATCTGTTACATTTTTAAAGCATATCCAAGATTCTTTTTTAATTTCTGTTATTGTTTCTTCAAACTGTTGGTCCTGCATTAATTTTCTTATTTGTGGTCCCACGAAAATGTCTTCCTTTAATATTGCTTCAGAAAGAGCTGGAAATTTGTCACATAAGTACTTAAAACAATTCTCATTTTTATCTATAGCTTTTACATATTGCTTCATGAATTCTAATTTAATATGAAATGGCGGCAAAAGAATTTATGCGGATCAACTAAATTTTCATAAAAAACGTTTTTTGAACCAGGCGTTAAGTTTATAAAATATATCTGGTGTATTTTTACAACTTCTAGGCATTTTTAAAACAAAATAAACACACATGACGCGATATCACAAGTAAACGTACACGCATTAAAAACATACTACAGCCACTATATAAATACTCGAATAGTATAAAACCGGAATATCTCCACCGGAAAACTCTGCTTCGGTAAATCCCCCACACTTGTGTGTACGTTTCAAACCGATTAAACACAGGGGCGCCGCAAAGATTGAGGCAAAATTTAATTTTATAGAATCTCGGTTTTAAAAACTACAAATTATTGTACAATGTACATTTAAAAATACTGGTGCGTGATGGAAACAAAAAAAAAACAGTGTTTCTGTAGTTCATGGTATGTAATTAAGCCCAGAAGATAAAAAAATCCGATCACAAAATCTTTGTTGGCCTGCGATATGTTAAAATATCGATAACATAAAATATCGCGAATGTTCCACTATTTGTTGGTGATGAATTTGTGGCGGTTGCTCTCCGACCTCTGATGAAATAAGAGCCTGCTCTCATTGGGAGATTCACGGTCTATTGAAATTACAACACACAACATTTACTCACTGCCATAAAATCACCAAGTTTGCCACATATATCATGGAAACTTTCTTAATAAACCCAAATTCTGGGAAACCCCATCATAACTCTGTTAAATTAAATGTTTTATGAAAAAGCAAGGTATCCATCTTCCCAACAACTTCCGCATATTGAAATCTTAATACCCATTAAAACGCGGTGTACGGTTACAATAGAAACTTCCAGTTAGAGAGAAATTTCAAATTACACTGGCATCCATAGTAAACTCATGTGTACCTAAAACGCAGATCACTTTTTACATATACATATTTGAACGAAATTATTTATTATATAAATATTCTTTTTCAATGAATAAGCAAACTGTCATGTTTATATCAAAATTCATTATAGGTCTTGTATCATAATATGGCTCTACGGAATAGTTTTAATACATTAATATTGAGAGTATATGTATAATAAAATTAACCAACATTTTTAAATATCTGATTTTGTAAAATATCTTATTGTAATGACAATAAGTTAGAATACTTAGTTTAATGCGAAGCAATGTCAGCCACACTGACTGCATAAGAATGCATTAGACGACGCCACTGGAGTCTTCATCTATTAGTACTTGCTCTATGGTTAGGTTTTTTTTTCTGTACAAAAAGCGTGGAATGGCTTGTAATTTTACAAATTTACTTTTCATTAATTTTCTGTAAATTTAATCTAATATACATATTTAATAAACTAGATGAAAATATTATTACTGACTTTTTTATACAAACACCATAGGAATAAGTTCGCTTCCTTTTTTTGATTTGCAGAAAAAATTTTCGATTATCTATAACGCGTAACCTACCTGCTTTTTATTAGGGATTCGGGTATTTTTATTTTAATCATAGATATGAGATATGTATTATTTTATTGTTTACATTTAGATTAGCTAAAATGTAATATTATTTTTTAATTGTTAACTATATACCTACTTAAGTACATGTTTGTTATCAGTAAAGGATATGCAAGTATATGGATATAGGTAGACCGCAAATAAAATTCCAGCTTTACGAATCTTATCGTCGAGTCAAAAAACTAACCAACCTTATTTGCTATTTTCATAGTCCGATTATGTATAACACCGTATTAAATATTACATCAACTATAATTATATACTATGTAGGTACCCTATGAAGTTTAATAGTTTAGAAGTACAAACATTTGTGCTAAGAATTATTCCCCCAGATGCACTAGCAATTCAATGTATAACTAAATAATCAAAACGATGTTATATTATTTAAAACATTCATTAATAAAAGTTAAGTACCGCTGTTACGCACGTTATCATTTTATTCACCCTAAACCGCTCTCACTACGCGCGGATAACTATATCCAAAATGTCAGTCATATTGAAGAAGTTATATTAACTGGCGTGTTTAAAAAAAATTATGTTCATTATAATTACAGAACGTGAATATTATTTTATATTTTGCCCTAGGTTAACAAATCTTCAAAATATCAATTCAAGGCTAAGCCGGGGAGAATCATACAACACTAATCTACGTACCTTTATTAATTACTTAATCCTGATCTGATATAAGTAGTAACATATCGCATTTGGTTCTAAAATAATTACACTTTCGAAAACTCCGCTAGTCACATCACAAAAATGTTTTTATTTCACAAAAATGATATATCTTTGTTTACACGATTACACTTGTTTTGGATACCTCAATGTCTGGATTTTTGCAGATATCAAAGATGCGCATGCGTTCGTTCTGCGAGTGTTTTATGTCGCGTAATATCTAATTGTAAACGTGCGTTTTAGCTAGGAAGTGAAATTAAATGATATGGTTGTTGTTATAATATCTACATTTTCATTATCAGAACACCTTAATAAAACGATAGCATAACTTCACTGACAGTGTTAAAATACGTACATAGTTTATCAAAATAAAATTTAGTAACTGTTCATGTAGGTACCTAATTAGTTCTAAAACAAATGTTTTTTCCAACTACTTAGAGTTAATAATCAGTAATCAGTTCACCCGTATATTTTCAATTTCTCTTAGCATTCAGTTTTTGTATAGGCAGAAGTTACGATGTATATACATATCGCGGTAATTGTCCTCGATTATGGTGTTCAAATAATAATTACATTTCAGTTAGTACTTAGTACAGTTAGGTTTCAGTAAATAATGGAATAATCTAATTATTATAATCTATGTTCTATCACGTGATAAGATTTTACTTGCACCGATTGAGTGTATCCCGCCAAAGAGTTACGCAACGGCAAACTTACAAAACAGTTTCTTAAGCACGTGGTACAATAAACAAAAATAATAAAATCGTTTTACTTCCAACTTTACGAAAAATATTAGGAATTAAGATAATGCAATGATTTTCGATTGTAATTGTTTATTAAATATGTTTAACATACAAAAATAATACCAAATTACTAAATTAAATCAATCCTGTGCAAGCATTGCTTACGTAAAGTACCCTGTACACATTTTTAACCATTGCCTGCTTTTGCGCGTTTGCAAAATCAAAACACGAAACTCATCCCATAAACGCCAGTACCAGTTTACGTATTTAGTTTATTGATTACGTGAATACGCACACAAGTTTGGCCTTGAAATTTTGTTTAAAGACGAGCCTCAAACAGAAAGTGGTCACATGTGCCCTTGCGCATCAACCTTGAAAATTTGCGCCCTGGACTTGAAAAGTAATCGATTGCAATATCTAACTTTCATTGAATAGGTACTAATAATATGTACATTATATTATTTGAATAAAACACATTTTAATAATATATTTTTTGTATAAATATGTAAGAACAGTACGTAGAGGCACTTTCAATCGAAGACTAATTTTATTTCATTCATCCACATAGAAAATATAAATAATTTGGAAAAGATATTTTTTTCAACACGTATACATACATCAATACTTCAAGGACTTCGAAAATATTTAATTATATTTACCTACTTCAAAAATTAATTGATTTTTAAAATTAGTTATGTTGCTGGCCTCAAAATAATATCTCCCTCTATTGGTCAAATCACAGTTAACTTAAAAATTATTTCGGTAGGTATTGCTTATTTATAATTTTCTGAAGCACATCAACCTTATTTTTCGTATAAGATAGGTACTGCAACTCTTTCTATTTTTTAACAAAATTACAACAAGTACTATACGACGGTATCCGGTATATAGTGTTTTATATTTACCGCTTGTAAAATAAAGAGTGTTAAAATGTATATAAAATACCATTGTCTATACAGAAAAATTAAAATGTTGCAACTACTGTGGTGTTTCATACCTATCAAGGCACTGCTAGATACCCGTACAGTATACAAATTTTATTTGTAAAATTGATATCTAACAAAACATATTTTGCTCATAAAGAAAAATCTAACAAAAACTATACTGAATCAAAGTTGATAATGAAATATCAGATTATTAATCTGATTAATTATGATGTTATTGTCAAGTTGACTTGGACTTATCCTTGTGCACGCCTTTGGATTTATACTTGTGGCAAGAAGACTAGAGAACAAGAGACTTAACTCGAGTGGTAGGGGTAGCACGAAAAGCGTCCGGACTGTGATCACGTGGTGTGCTTCATCATGGCGGTTATTGCGTAGAATCGAGCGAGGTTATTTGAGGTTATTTTTGTTTGCTGTGTTTTGAGCGTTTCCAGTTTTTCTGTTGAATATGTCAAAAGCGTCGAGATACTGTTGCGTTGAGAATTGTTCCTGCAGAAGCCCTGATCGTGACTCAATGGAACCCGACATTTTGATAGTGTGAGAGAGAAACCGCGATAGACGAGGATAAACGACATGCGCAGATCCCGGGCGCTTCTACGCGAGCCTGCCATATTGCCGAAGTTTTTCGTGCCACCCCCACCACTGATTTTTCGAGGAGCTATGTCTCCTTACTCTCTAGTCTTCTTGACTTGTGGAGTTATTTAAAATCCTTGGTCAATTTTAATAAAAGAAACAATTTAGACGATCTGAAGAAATGAAATCAAATCTAAATGGAAAATATCAGCCATTTTGACCGTTCTATACAAATATATACTTATATCGCGTGCCAATTAATGTCAAATTGTTAATGGACGCTATTTTGAACAATTTTAAAATTAGCTTTGTATGTATTTTTCTCAAAAACATTCTTAATCATAAATGGTAAATAAAAACCCTTAATATGTTGTAATACCGTGGTACTCGGAAAACTTTAATTTACTTTTAACAAATAATAATAAATATCTATTTTTACGTAAATATCTTTTTATAAAATATTATTTTTTGAAAAAATTATTTCAAAACAATATGATTCTTATGCGAAACTTTATCACTACATTATATGTGGGAAGTTAACATCAAGTGTATCAGACTTTAAATAAAATGGAATGTATAACCCACTTATGTATAATTTTTTTTTACAGTTATAAATTAAGTATTTCAATTACTATGTATCGATTAATGTGTTAGCTGTATTTAAAATTTAATCAGTCGCATAGAAATAAAACTGACAGTCTAATATGTTAAGTAAATTCAAAATATGTATATATATATATATATATATATATATATATATATATATATATATATATATATATATATATATATATATATATATATATATATATATATATATATATATATATATATATATATATATATATATATATATATATATATATATATATATATATATATTTTTTTTTTTTTAACTTTAATAATTTTGTTTACGGTCATAACGTAATTTTATCCTAATCGATAGCAAAAAGATACTTTCTTTTGACAAAAAAAAAGTAAATAGTAGCAAATCATTTGAGTTGTATAAAACTATACTTATTAGTAATAAGTATAGTTATTAAATCTAGATAAAAGTTATTACCATTTATTTAGATTATACTATGTGCTAAATAATTTGAGTTTTGATTGCATTGTGAATTGAGTTTTTACATTCTTGTAAGTTCTCTGGCTGTGAAGTCCCTAGTTCCCACACATTCAACAGGTTCGTTCCATTAAACTGTTTGCACTATATTGCAAAAATCAAATTTTTTTTGTAGTAGCCGCAGGTTTTACTATCTTACATGTTGAAAATGACGCAAAACATTTCATTAAACATTTTTTCAATTTATATTTCAATCAGTTGAAGGATTTAGTCATTGCAAAAATCCGTCTCAGAAATTTAATACGATAAATACTTTTCTGTCAATCTGCTATTGTATTTGTAACACATAAAAGCATATAAACGACTCAACTACACTTGACGTAATTCGTGTAATAGTTAAAATTAATTTTAGTTAAATAGAAAACGGCAGAATAAGTGAACAAGGAGCATAGATTTATTTACCCCTTTCCCTATTCGCTACCCTTCTTTGATATAGGCTGTGTTTCTCAGTTTGGTGTGGTTTTAGTCTGACCACTACAGTAAATAATTCCACACATGATTTGTGGTACGATTTAATTACGATATGTGCTTTTTTGAATGAAATATAATAATTGCGTGTGTAATATTTGCCATCAAACTCAAATCTGCGATCCCCCTCAGCGAATAATAGTTATTTTGAAACCACTTCCATGTTATTGATTACATTTAAAAAGGCGCTTTTATTTGTTCGAGCATTTAAATTGTTATTCATGTCCATTAATCTAATTTTTAGACTTTTTGTCTTGGCTACTACAACAGTATTTCTGAGTAGTTTTTGTTATACTAGGCAGGAATAATGTTATGGTGTGTTCGGCAATTAGCTTCAGCACATTGGACCGTCTTTTAAATAATTGACAAAACGTAATATTCAAAATTGAGGAAAAGTAGATCCATATTTTATTTCTTTCATAGAACTGTTCCATTAATTAGACATTATTACAGTTATTTCGAATATTTTGTGCTGGCTATTAGTTTACGTTCTTTGGTATATTCTGTGTTCGTATCATCTATTTTTGGTGTTCTATGCATTCTATGTATATCACAGAACGATTTATGCATAAGAGCTAACCTATAACTTATGTATAATTGTATATGTATTTGAGCCCGGTATTTATTTGTGTGTTCTAAGTATTACTGTTGAATTTTCAATATTCAACATAAAAATGTCTGAAAGTTCAAGTAAAGATACAAGTAATTTAAAAACTCCAATGGTTTACATTTGTGGAGGTACGTATATTTGTCAATTTTCTTGATTTCAAGGAACTTATCATACACATAATATAAAATTCCATAATTAATACGTGTTTTTCAGAATGCCATAATGAAAATGAAATTCGACCAAGAGATCCTATACGTTGCAGGGAATGTGGCTATCGTATTATGTATAAAAAACGAACTAAGCGGTGTATCCTTTTTATAATCATATTTTAAGCACATTTATGCATCATTTAATTTCATGAGGATTGAATTGGTATGATCAGATCTACAAAAAAGCTATATACCTTTTTTTTAGGGATATTCATTAAATTGGTTTTGCACTCAACATTAAAAAATATTTTGGTAATTATTTACTTGAAAGTAAAACTTCGAAATCCTCATCAAATTTTGACTATCCCCGTGTTTTCGGGGCCGTTGAAAACGAATCTGGCTTCAGATTTTGATGGTTAGACACAGTTTTCGAGAAAACAAATTTTCAATTTTTCGCACGTCACTACTTTTCTTTATCAAATAACTGTCACTTTACATTATATGGATACCTAATATGAATGTAAGTAGATGCTACAACTCTTCCTTTATACATATAGTACATTAAAACCGTCAAAACTTATTATTCACTATGATTTTCTAATTTACTTGCAATGTTTACAATTTTCATAACCGCCCATTTGCTATCAAAGCGTTTGAGGTTACAGAGGGGGTTAGGATAGCAAATGGGCAGCTTCATAAAAATTGTAAACAGTGCAAATAAATTAGAAAATCATAATGAATAATAAGTTTTATGATAATTTTACTGCATGGTATATATAAAGGAAGTGTTGTAGCATCCACTTATAACTGGGTCTGACCACCAAGTCAGATTTGTTTTGAGCACTCCCAAAATGGGGGGTAACCAAAATTTGGTGAGGATTCGAGAGTTTTAATCTAGAGTAAATAATTTTCAATATTCTTGATAAATACTCCTATTAGAATTATCCTAAACAATACAAATTTACTGAAATTCAATGTGGTGTAAAAATTTCACCCATCTTAAAGTACCAACACATCAGCCAAGAAATCTGAATAATCACAGTTGTAGTTCCAAATTCACTATTGCTCTCTAACTAAATACCTATTTCAGAAAAATACTTTTTTAATTCTTGACACCAAAGCGTAGACAAGGAAAAATGGGGACCTGTTCTTGAATTTAAATCCTAGTTTCTCAAAAACAGTTACTATACTACGCCCAAGAAAATACATATCCCCAACAAAAAACACTTAATTATCAGTTGCCTGTCATATTACATATAATACACCATATTAATAGTCTTATATACTTTTAATTCTTCAAAATTGTTATAACTGAAATTTGTTTCGAGTGGTAATCATCACATTCAATTTATCTGCACATATCTAATAGAACATAATTGTGATTGACTGATTGTAGTAAATAGAATGAATATATACTATTTTCCAAACAATTATACAGGTGGATTGTGCCTATGGGAATATGAATATTTATATGGTACCTGCTACACTAATTTAATTGAAATTATTACACCAAAACATTGCAATAAATGACAATTGTATTAAACAAATATAATATTTTTGACATATTAATGAATATTTTCCTTAATGTATCATCAGTGGTAGTATTTGATGCAAGATGAAGAGGACTCAAACATGACCAAGATTGCCAGTATCCATTTGATATCCTTCCTATTTTAATTCGATAAATATTTTTTAGTTTAAACAAAAAATATTATTGTAAATATTTCCAATTAAAATTGTAATTACATTTTTTTGCTGTGTATGATTTCTTAATCCTAAATAAAATTAGTAGATTCTTAACAGGTCTATAAACACTGTACAGACCTAAAACAATCCGAATTATACAAATTTATGGAAGGAAAATATCTAATATACAGGGTGTAAGAAGTATAACTGTCATTATTTTAACAATTGATAAGACTTAAACAAACAAAAAATTCTTACACTCAATATTTGATTCTCAACTCTATCATTTATGAGAAAAAAAGTAAATCACCTAATTTTGGGTATAAATGCATTATGGGACAACAATAAACTGCAAGATTTGTGAAGTTCCTTAAATAATAAAGCAATATTTCATAGGTATTAATAATTCAATTTGTGAAAAATAATTTCATTGCCCTTTAAGATTTCTTCAATTGTAATCATACATGCGCAATGGCGGTAAAAATGTGGCAGGCCCATCCTCTAATGTGTGTGCTGAACTTTTATAAAGTTCAGCACCCACATTAGAGGATGGGACCTTTTATAAAGATGGACCCACTTTATGATTGCATTGTAAATCCAAGAATTATTCATTTATTTCAGTATTGTCAAGTTGTGCCAAAAACTTGGTATCCACTTTGATAATTCAAATATTTGGAGAATGATTGGGCTGAGGACTATGTGATGTTCTGTGTTAAAATAATGGCAGTTACACTTCTTACACCCTGTATATAAAGGATTTCATTTCTTTTGTATTTATTAATCTTAATGTATTTCATAACAGTACAGATTAATTTTTTGTAAAAAAAAACTATATTGTTTTTATGGTTGCATTCTCAAGGCTCCATCTAACCGAATCGTTTCACCATTCAACATTGGATTTTCTATTATACTTTGCACCAATTGTGCAAATTCTGATGGATCTCCTAACCTAGAAGGAAATGGTACGGACTTTTCTAAAAATGCTATAACTTTTTCAGGTAATGCACTAAGCAGGGGAGTTTTAAATAAACCTGAAACAAAAACAAATGTGTCTGAAGTAAATAAACATCTTATCAACTAAAAAATTTGTAAATTAATTGCAATTGTATACATGTTTACACCGTAGCATATGTTGTATGAAGGCAAGCATAATGCATTTTCACAAAAAAATTATAGAAGACGTTTTAAAACGTGCAATCTAAGTTATTATTATAGTTAAATGAAATTTGAAAAATCTTCTCTACAAAAATATATATTGGCAACTATATTTGTAGAATTTAAGTGTTATGAATATATTTAAAATATGCAATTAACTTACATTATTTGCATTTACAGGTTAAACCCCAAGGTGGACACTAGTGTTCGACATGGTGTTTATTCGAATTTATTTGTGTGGCTGGGCTGAAACGCACACTTTTATAGATTTGGCTAGGAATATCTGTCCCCTATGACCCAGCACTATTAACTGATGATACTAGGTTTTTAGTTGCATTGTTTGGTAACAAAAGAACAATTTTTGACAAAATAAACAACAACAAAAGAACAGACAAAGACTCATTTGTAACTGAATAAATAATATATAATTTAGGTTGGCAGACAGACACCTTGTAATATTCACTCGTTTTAAGCATTTTAGACAACCGATGGCAGACATTGGTGTCCACTTTCACTTAATTCAGAAAGACCAAAATGGACACATATCCTCTATAAATTTTCTTTCTTTCCTTTATAGTAAACTTATTCCAACTATTAAAAAATAGGTATAAAAAACACAAGAGATAGGAATAAAAATATTGCTCCAGTAAAAATATTCTACAAACATCCTTGGGGTTCAACCTGTTAAATTATAATTTTTTATGTATTTTATGATTTAATACCTGGTGCAATAGTAACTACACGAATCCCTTGACTAGATAAATCTCTTGCAATAGGTAATGTCATCCCTACAATAGCCCCTTTGCTAGCTGAATATGCAGCTTGCCCCATCTGACCATCATAAGCTGCAACACTAGCTGTATTTATGACAACTCCCCTCTCCCCATTTTCATTTGGTTTGTTTTCTCCTATTAATTCAACTGACAAACGTATTACATTAAATGTACCAACAGTATTTACCTAAAATTATATATGTATCAAATAAGATAAAGCTTTGTCTTGTACCATACTGCTAAATATAATTACAAGATTCAAGATAAATATGATGAACATATTAAATCTAAACATACCATTAACACTTTAATAAAGTCTTCTAAAGCATGTGGAGAATTTTTGTTAAAATTATAAGTTTTGAACGCTACTCCAATGCCAGCACAATTAACAACATTATTAAGTTTCCCAAATTTTTCTTTCGTCATTGATAATGCATTTTTAACATCTTCCTCTGAAGTTATCTGAAAACACCGAATTCTTCTATAGCTATTTATACTATATATTTAACTAATATATTATATATCAAAGAAAGGAAAGAGTATTATCAATATATAATGTAAGTACTAAAATCCAGAGGTTTAATTTTATCTGTTACTTATTTTTTTATTCTTTGAATATAAATATTTCAATCGAAAAACATAAACTTAATATTCGTAAATATTATTTTAAGCTGGATATAAAAGTGGAGATTTGTAACTTACATTAGTAGGGGCGAATATTACTTTGTCTTCCCCAAGATTTTTAGCTACTTCACTTCCTTTAGACTTAGGTAAAT